>CM041044.1:10256190-11456190 GCA_023078785.2 Hyles euphorbiae | reverse complement strand
ATATATATGGGCGCTATCTGCGCATACCGGTATATAATTATATTATGCTGGTGGCGACACCTGTTGACGATTTATGTAAACTTGTATGGAATTGAGTATAACAATAAGTAATTTCTGTAAAATAAATAATTTGAAGTTATGTTTCAAATACTGAAATACATAAATATATTTAAAGATTTATTAAATAGTAATTGCAATAATTAGTTTTAAAAGAAACTGCAATTCCGGTTACCGTTGCTATGAAAATGATAATGTCAGTTTGTTTGGAAAATGGTTTCACTTTTGTCCTAGCATTCCTGTGAGAATAAACTAAGTAATCTTTTGTGTGTATTTTCATTATAAAGGACATTAAACCTGATACACTGGGATTATCGCCGACATATACGTCCCATTTCCGCAAGGTACGGACCTCCTCTACAATCAAGAGTACGATAGAGAGTAGTTACGCCATATAGTCCACCACGCTGGCCTAATTCGGTTTGGCGGACTTACATTCCATAGAAATTCTTATATATCGCTATAGTATGCAGGTTCCCGATGTTTAAGGGGTATCGAACCCGGGACCACCGTGGACATTTTGGCAGCCGTATCTAGTCCGTTTACCAACAGGCCACCACACACTTATTTTAAAATTAACGTTGAATATATATATTATTACTTCCTGTGTTAATCAGGTTTGTTTTGTTTACATATTTAAAAAGTTGCCTCATTCAAAGAAGTAATTCCTGGACCACAACCAAGAATTAATCTTTAGAAATAATTAATTAATTAAATTGAAGGCCACGTTAATTCTTGTTTAATCTATTGACGTAAACAGTCAATGATTTTTATCAGTTGGTTCTTACTGTAATTCTCATAATTATAGTTTCAACATTCTTTTTTTTTAAATTACACTGTAAAATATATTATTCTTTATGTTTCTCAAACGGTACGCATGTATGAATTCGGGTATAATACATATTTTTTCATAATTTAAATGGCTGCTCTCTTATATTGCGATTATTTAAGACAATTTAGTTTAATTTAAGAAGCTTGTCACTTAATCAGATTTCAACACTTACCTGAAAAGGGCCTGAAGACTTTTCTATGATAGGTACTAGAAGTTTTTTTTTACATTTATGCTGTATTTGTGATATCTTTCTTTATACCCTCATAAGAATAGTAAGTATTAAGAAACATTGAAATAAAACTATTATTAACGGATTTTGTCGCGGATTATGACTTTTTTTTATCTTCTCGATTTCGACTACTTTACAGACACGACGAAGTTAAAAAATGTAAAAATTAAACCAAATCCGCGATAAAATCCGTAAATAATAGTTTTATTTCAATGTGTAACACTCGCGTAAATCTTAGAAACCATTATTAAAAAATATATTCAATTGAAAATAATATATAGACCATTACTTTCTCAGCTTAAGTATTCGTCATAAAATTGATTCGTGTATATAAATAATAACACTTCAATCCAGACCGCAATATGACCAACACACTTCCGAGTTTTAAAATAAAACCTGCTGTCAAGGTTTCTTTACTGTTATTCTACGTTAATCGTTTACTTGTTGTCTAGAGGATTTTACATATTGACATTAAGTAGGTACTTTTCGTATTTTTAATCTAAAAAGAAGCAAAAACGGCATGGACTTTTGTATATCCTGTCTAGACGGCACTTATATTACCACAGGGTGCACTTTTATGTTTTTTTTTAACCGACTTCAAAACAAGGAGAATGTTCTCAATTCAACTGTATGTTTCTTTTTTTTATTATTTTATTTCAATCAATGGCGAGACGAGCATGCCGTTCGCCTGATGGTAAGTGATAAGACCGGTCATGAGCAGCAGCAAAACCAAACATACATAGCCCAGGCGGCTTCGAACATATGAGAGATCTACCACCAGTACACATAAGTCCAGATAGTATACAGTTACATAAGATCAGGAAACGATCAAATTGATCTGATGGTATGATCACTGCCGCCTATGAACATTCGCAACGTCTGGATCATAGATGAGTTATCGGCTCATCAAATCAGGAGAGAAGCGGCAAGGAAAAAGGGTGAGAAGAGGAAATAGGTATTGGGCATCTAGAACCTCACCGAACGAAACAGCGAATCTACCGTTTCTCTTCGATTTCTTGTGATACAGACAGTGGTACCGCCCCTGATGAACCAGCGCGTTCATGCAATCAGCATGTCTGACGACAGTGTGGCTCTGCCACTTTTGTTTTAAAATAGAAATCGGAGTCAAGGTTCCAAAATTACTATTATTTTACAATAATAGTTTAACTGCTACCTAGTGGGCATAATTTGTAAAATTAGCAAGTATTTAAAGGCAAGGATTTTTTCAGATCCTGACTAGACGGCACTGGTGTTACCGCGAAGTGTATTGTGACGTGTTTGTTATTGCTATGGATAGCGAGACGAGCATGACATTTGCCTAATGGTAAGCGATACGACCGCTCATATACAGCAAAACAAAACAATACCTTGAATTATAAAGCAATGCTGGGCATCCCATTGCGCTCGTCATCCTGACACATAAGATGTTAAGTCTCAATATGTCTAGCAGTTACTCTGGCTACAATGTCTTCCAATCCGAAACACGAGTATTTCAAATATAGCAGACTTGAAATTTAAAATGTGTTACTTTTTTTATTGGTTCACGGCCTTCTTAATAAACAATTTTATAACATATATTTTTGTGGAGTTGTTTTATCTTCTTCACTCAAACTAAATTCAATAGTCGTTTAAAAGAGACAAAATATAAGTTCGTAAACCTGTAAAAAAAGCAATAAAATTCAAGTTATTTTTACACGTGAATATATATCATATACACAGTCTAATGGATATTCTCTACCTCTGTTTAAATCAAATTATTAAAACCTTATTACTGGTTTATCTATCATCAAAATAACAGCATATTATAATTAGATAATAACTTTTTCAATTCTCCAGTTTAACTTATGCGAGCGTCGGCGTATCAGAAATAGCGCCAGTTTCCTACCGCCCGCTTTGTGTGTTGGTTCGAAAAAATGGATTCACTAGACGATAAATTATTACCAGTACATCCAGATACAGTAATGACTATCAGGAAGATGTACAACCTGGACAAACCGGGGGATATGGACAAAGCCGTCGATGCGTTGGCAGAGTGGCTGAAGAAACAACATCATCTCACGAGGAAGGAGTACCGTGAGTAGTAATTGAAAACATTCTTTAATTAGAAAAAAGTCCTATAAAGTGCACACAGGCTAAGGAATTCAAATATTAAGTTTATTTTTTGGAGGTAAGTAAGTGTTTATAATGAACACATAGAATTGTAATTTTAGCGTATGTGTTTTTTTTTTAATTTAATATTGACGGTTTAAAATAACTTAATATTCACCTAATTTCATCATAAAATTTACAGATTTTTATGTAATCCACATCGGTATTTGTTTGAAAGTAATCGGAAAAATAATTTATTGACATTCTAAAGCTTTTAATTATTTGTTGACAACATAAATTATTATAATCACCAATTTACAATCAATATGTGTTTCATGTCAATCAGAAGTAAGTCTGGGGGCACGGCAGTGCCCCCTCCAAGTCGAGCTAAAAAGCGGCACAGTCGTACCATCCTTTCTCGAAGCAATTCAGACCATTTACAAGCCCCCATAACTTCGTTGTGGTTAAAGCAAAAGCCTTTTTCAGTTGCTAAGCAGGCATTATGTATAAATTGTACGATATTATGTATTGTTATAATGCTACTGGCCAAGTCGATCTATTTATTTAAAACGTAAATAATTTTTAATATTGATATGATGAACTTACGTAATAACTTTATACAGAAGGTCCCTTAAGCAAGGACTAAATAAATTAATCATCACAACTTTTTGCAGTAGAAAAACTGAGCTGCGAGACTTGGAATATTTTTACAGGATGTTTTCGATGGGATTAAATCTTAAATGTTTAGGATTGAAACTATTTATATTTTTGTTTAGAATATAAATACATTACAAAATTATATTATTATTTATTTTTACATTTATATTTTTATTATCTTTACTACTTATTCTTTCTAACGATTCTTAAACTACTTAAGTCAATTGAAATAACTGATTATATCTAAAAATATACCAAGGCATTTCCTGCAAACACTGTTTTGCCGCCAAACAGCAGTATAAATGCACTGTTGTATTCCGGTTTCAAGAACATTGCAGATAGAGTAACTGCTGGACATATTAAGACTAAGCATCTTATGCCACAGGATACCGACCGCAGTGGAATGACAAGCATTACTTTATAATACATGATATTGTTTTGGTTTTTCTACAGTCCATGAGCGGTCGTATCGCTTACCTAATCGAATGGTATGCTTGTCTCGCCATTCATTTTTATAAAACATAATCAATTAAGTAATAACACATTTTATTTTCACAGCTCGGGCATATTTGGAGAGAGCAATCATTTTCAAAAAAGGATCAGTTGAGAGAGCGAAATCACTAATAGACAAGCTGTGCTCACTGCGAACAATATTTCCAAAATTCTTCGACAAATACGATGCCAAGAACGATTTCAACGACGTCGACAAATATTAGTATGTACTCGTATATTTTCAACCTTATTCAAAGTTCATAAACAGTTTTAAAATCTATTATCGAATGTTTAGTCCTGTGGTTTAGTCATATGGAAGAAATATTTCATAAATGAAATAGGATTTTTTAGACACTTTCCCTCCATCACACTCTCCACTGCAATTCCTATAAGCCGGATCAACAGTGGCACAAAAAGAATTGAACCCGAGCTCCGGAGCAAGGACACTAGCTTGTATTTAACCCTCATCGAAATTATACAGAAAGAAAAACAAGAAGGAGGAGTTGGAAACCAATAAAATAAAATTTTAAGCACCACGAGATAAACAATTACACGGGTACTATAGTGTGAATTAAAATAGGTTCATAAATTGTCTATAAATAAGGTATCTTATTTATTGTATATATGTGGGAAAATTTTCCGTCTCGGATCAAATGAAACAAAGATTGTTTAGATAATCTTTGGTATATATTCGGCTTTTTAAATGCGTTTTTGATCGTCTTCATCCGTCGTCACGTCTTACGTCGTCTTCCAGACTGTTCTCTCTTATTCCATCTGTCCGTATTTTAACATCACAATAATTCATCCTCTAACTCTTTCCATCTTATGTACTTTCATTATTCATCTCTTTCACATAAACCACGTTCCATATCAGTCATTCGCCCAACGTTCTATTCTACTGATTTTTCATCATAAAATTCAAATTCTACATATATGTATGTATATATGCATTACTAAACCTATCTCGATCATTTCAATGGCATCTTAGGCAATGATCATGTTAAAAGTACCTTAACTGACGAGAATGCATGAAATTATTAGTAGTTCGACGGCCCGGCCTGCTTTGCTCTTCCTGACGGAGACGCAGATTCGTTGTCCGACCGACAATTCTTACTTGCTGTATCCCGGTTATTCGCTTGAAGAAAACTTCAAGCCTAAAGCCGGAGTATGCTTGTTTGTTCGATCGGACGTCTGCTGTCGTCGTCTGCGCTGCATGGAGGACCCCTCCTTCTCCGCTCTGTGGGTGCACATGGATTTTGATTCCCTGAGCCGCATCTACGTGTGCCTTTACAGGTCACACAACGGGGACGAGGAAGCGACTCGGCTGTTCAGGTCTTGGGGGATTACAATGCACATCACGAATTGTGGCTGGGATCCTCCAAGACTGATCATGCTGGTAGAACTGCCCATGCATTCGCTCTGACTCATGACTTGACACAGCTGGTGAACCAGCCCACCAGGATCCCGGATGTGGCGGGTCATGAACCTTCTCTGCTGGACCTTCTGCTGGCGAGTAACCCGGCTGGGTATCGTGTGGCCGTTAGTGCGCCTCTGGGCACTTCTGATCACTGCCTGATACCTCCACGCCCCGCGCAGGTTAAGCGGAGGGTCTTGCATTACTCGTCGGCAGATTGGGATGGTATGCGGGAATATTTCGCATCCGTCCCTTGGAAGCAACGCAGCTTTGAGGGCAAAGATCCTTCAGCGAGTGCCAACGCTATTGCTTGCGAGATTAGGCTAGGAATGGATTACTACATTCCTTCCTCTGAGATCGCCAGTAAGGGCCGTGGACGCTCCTGGTTTAATCGTGCTTGCGCCGATGCTGTCGGTGACAAACAGGCGGCGTATCGCGCTTGGATCAGGGGTCGCGCCAAGAAGGATCCCAATATCGGTTCCCTCAAAGAAGTCTACAACCGGGCCACCAAAGCTGCAGGCTTACGTTAGAGCGGATGCCCAGCGCGTTAGCAGAATTGAGCGTGCGTTGGCCAATCACCCGACTAGCAGTCGTGCTTATTGGAGTTTGGCCAAGGCCGTTCAGTCTAACTTCTGCCGTCCAGCATTGCCTCCGTTGAGGTACCCGGAAGGTTCGCTGGCTCACAAGCCGAAAGAGAAAGCCACCTTACTGGCAAATCTCTTTGCAGCTAACTCCCGCCTCGAAGACCGTGGTTCTCAGACGCTGCCTACACTGCCTGACTGCGGTTTCTCAATGGCGGATATTCGCTTCAGACAGTGTGATGTGCGGCGTGAGTTACGGTCTCTCGATGTGCGGAAAAACCAGTGGTCCGGATGGGATTCCAGCGGTGATTTTTTGGCTTGTGCAGCCGAGTTGTCTTCTGCACTGACTCGCCTCTACCGAGCGTCCTGCCGCACAGGTGTTGTGCCGGAATCTTGGAGGGAGGCCAATGTGCAACCGATCCCCAAAAAGGGTGATCGGTCGGACCCTACCAATTACCGCCCTATCGCTATCACCTCAATGATGTGTAAGGTCATGGAGCGGATCATAAACGCTCAATTGGTCCGCTACCTGGAGGATCACTCGTTGATCAGTGACCGACAATACGGATTCCGTCATAATCGATCGACGGGTGATCTTCTAGCGTTTGTCCTGCATCGCTGGGGTGAGGCGATTGACCGGCGTGGCGAGGCTCCTGCTGTGAGCCTCGACATTGCCAAGGCGTTTGATAGTGTCTGGCACCGTGGTCTTCTGTCCAAGCTTCCGGCATACGGTCTACCCGGCAACCTGTGTTCGTGGATTTCCGGCTTTCTGCATGGGCGTAGAATATATTGTGTAGTCGTTGACGGACACGCTTCGGCGCTCATGTCGGTAAATGCCGGAGTTCCTCAGGGCTCGGTGCTGTCGCCCACCTTGTATATTCTGCATATCAATGACATGTTGTCGCTTGGCAACATTCATCGCTATGCAGATGACAGCACGGTTCATGGGCGATACCACTGCGGGCCTCCAGGTTGCCGTGTCGAAACTGTGAAGGGACGGGAAGATCTTGTCATTGAGCTCAACCGGACCTTGGATCTCATTTCTACATGGGGTTCTAGGAATATGGTTGAGTTCAATGCCAAGAAAACCCAGGTGTGTGCGTTCACGTGCAAAAAATCCCCGTTCTCTCCCCTCCCCGTTCTTCAGGGTACTCCCCTCTCAGTGCGGAATGACCTGAGTATCCTTGGTGTGGATATCCGCTGTGATCTCAATCGAGAATCGATGTACTGCTCGCACCTCTGGGATGGGTCCGCCCAGTACCTGCTCGATGCCTTGGATAGATTGCAGCGGCGGGCCATCTGCATTGTGAATGATGCAGACGTTACGAGCAACTTAGAGTCGCTACAACTCCGGAGGGATGTCGCCTCTCTAAGCGTGTTCTACCGCCTGTATCACGGTGAGTGCTCTGAAGAATTGTTCAACTTGATCCCCTCCTCTCCATTCCTTACCAGAACCACGCATGCTGGCTTGCGAAGCCATAGCTTGACGGTCCACACCATCCCGGCGCGAACCAAACGGTTCTCAAATTCTTTTATGTGCCGCAACTTCAGGCTGTGGAATTGTTTGCCGTCTCACGTGTTCCCTCCTTCCTACAATCCTGGGTCCTTCCGACGTAGCGTGAAGAGGCACCTTAGCAGGCCGGCATAATTGTTTCCATTGGTATGGGATCGCCGTCCGATGCCAATGGATACTCTGCCTGAGCGGCATTAGCACTTACCATCAGGTGCAATGCCGCCATTGTGCCCGGGCAGAGTAAATAAAAAAAATAAAAAGTAGAAGAATAGAAAGCGGTATATAGTCTCTGCCTACCGCAATGAACAAAGGTTAAGTTGATGTATTATTATACCTCGTGTATAAAACTTCTTGAACTGAACTTGTTGAACTCGTAGATATAATTGTATCCAATTATATATTTCAAGGTTAATTTTTATCACGAGTTGTCTGTAATGTCTATTGTATTTTACAATTGTTGGTCGATGTTAATTTTACGTGCGATAAGTAGGGTCTTTAGTATGTTTAAATTCAGGAACATGTTCCAATATTTTTATTATCATCTTACTAGGGATAGGTGTGAGTGATAAACAGATTCTGTATCTATCTGCTGTTTGGCGAGAGAAATAAATATTGCAGCCACTCAAGATTACGTTGCGCTTTGTTGCGACCCGTAGGACAACGCTGATTATATTCAGTGATTATCTTGTATCTACATTAGTTGACCTGACTGATCACCTTGTATCTACATTAGTCGTCTCGAACAGTTCAAGCTCTTTTGATATTAAACAAATAATCTGGTATCTGTTGTTAAGTGCGTAATAGTCTGTTAATAAAACATGCACGGTGGTCGAGTTGAAATTCCAGGGAACACCTGTGAATTATTGGAGTCATGTGTATATCGAAAGTCAATCACCACGCACTATAACGGTGAAGGAAAATGTCGAGAGAAAACCTGCGTACCATAGGGATTACTAAAAATGTCTATGGTATGTAAAGTCCGCCTGCCCACATTAGGCCAGCGTGGTGGAGCCCGTGCCCTGCAGTTGCAATTATACGCTCTGATGGAATACTGTATTTTATGTTTCAGCTTGTACGCCCCCTTGCCAAAGCTCACTAAGGATCATTACAGAGTATGTGTGGGCAGGTTCATCAATGATGGGATCACAGCCGATGTTCTCCTTAACCAATACAGGTTTGGGGCTCTGGTAAGTACATTTGAATTATTATTTATTATTTCCATGAATGGCGAGACGAGCATACCGTTCGCCTGATGGTAAGCGATACAACCGCTCATGAACCAAACAATGCCTTGAATTACAAAGCTACGCTTGGCATTCCACTGCACTCGCCATCCTGAGACATAAGATGTTAAGTCTCAATATGTCTAGTAGTTAATCTGGCTACAATGTCCTTCAATCTGAAACAGTGCATTTACACTGCTGTTTATTTATCTTTTTTCAGTTGTGCGAGTATGTTAAGTTGCACGATTACTGCAATGGATATGTGGCTGTCTTCGATTTCAGACAAGTCAGTCTAATGGACCTCATCACGACTGCCGACTTCATTACGTTGCACCAATTCTTAACAGTTTTAATGGTAAGGTACATGTTCCAATGCCATTGATATTTTTTTTCATGTATAGGGTCTATCAAGACTGCTACTGAAAATGAAGCTGGGTGGTAGTTTTAAAATAAAATAAATACCATACAAATCGTAGCTTTTCTAATGTAGCTTATAATGACAGACTCCGTCGCACAGTTGGCTAGACGTCGGCTGTGAACCGTGGGACCACGGGTTTGATCCCCGCATTGAGACCAATATTTGTGTGATCCAAAGGTATTTGTTTTGGGTCTGCGTGTTGATGAGACTGAAATGTCTCTCATAGTTTTTAATGACACAAGACTTGATTTTAAGAATAGCCTTGGATTCTATGAGTGAATGTTTAATTTAATTTGATTTTCAGGGAGGCTACGGAATAAGAGTAAAAGGTTTACACGCAATAACTTCGTCGAAGGCAATTGAATTATTAATTAAGATGGTCAAACCTATGCTTGGTCCAAAAGTGGCCAACAGGATACACGTTCATACTGATACAGAATCGCTATACGAATATTTGCCAAAAGACGTCTTGCCTTCAGATTTGGGAGGCGAGCAAGATTCTCTGGCTTCTTTGACGGGTTTGTTCTCCTCTTCTTTCTTTTGCTTCTACTTAAGTGTTAGCCCGGTCGGTGTGGTGCTCTTTTGGTTTTCCTTCTCTTCTATAACCTGAATTAAAATTAAAAACTTACATGCCATTTCTGTATCAGCCCATATACGTCCCACTGCAGGGCACGGGACTACTCTACAATCGTAAGTACGATTGAGAGTGGTTAGGCCATATAGTCCACCACGCTGGCCTAGTGCGGGTTAGCGGACTTACATACCATAGATTTTTTTTTATAAATCGCTATGGTATGCAGGTTTCCTCACGATGTTTTCCTTCACCGTTTTAGTGCGTGGTGATTGACTGTCAATACACACATGGCTTCGAAAAGTCAGAGGTGTGCCCTGGGATTCGAACCCGCGACCACCATGAACATGTTGGCAGTCGCGTCTAGTCCGTTTACCAACAGGCCACCACGCACTTCACACATGCCATTTGCCTGATGGTAAAGTGATGCGACCGCTCATGAACCGTAGTAAGCCCATGAATTACAAAGCAATCCATTAAGTTCGCTTACCTCAGACATAAGATGTGATAAATTACACCGTGAATGGAAAATAAATACAAGTAAAATTATTGATATATATGACTTGTAGGGCCTTATTAATAAACTCGGATGAGCGAGGGATTAAATTTCAGCCCAAAACTTTAAAATTGACCAATTTATTTTGACCGTTCTTTTTACTTTTTAAATCAGTGGATTGCCATAACAGGATTATCATGTTAGGCTGAAGAATATAGAATTTTATTTATATAGTCATTATTATCTAGCTATTCATAATAATAGATTGAATTCTCTAGTCCAATGCCTAAAGTTAATTCTTCGCTCATACGAGTTTATGAGGCCCCAAAGGATTATATTTTCTACATAAACTTTTATTTCAACCCCTTCAAGCCTTATTTTTCGCAATTAAAGTTAGTTATGTCCATTCTCAAGGTGTTGTACATTTCTGTACCAAATGTTATCAAAATCGGTATAGTGGTTTAGGCGTGAAAGCGTAGCGTAGCGTAGACAGACAGTGTTACTTTTGCATATATGGATATTAGGAAGGGCTGTTTCTAAGAATTACTAATTTTCATTCTTTCAGCTGAATTTTTTGCATAAATGGATTATGATATTAGGAAGAGTTGTTTCTAAGAATAACTAATTTCCATCCTTTCAGCTGAATTCAAGAATCGTCTTGGAACCAAACAGTACATTCAATACATGAAAGAAATGAGCGAAGCGGTTTCCAACGAAGCTTACAGAATGAAGGAACAATTGAACGGACTAGATCTGGGACAAGCTGGAACATTTAGGACATTGAATGTAGATTAATGATAGTTTAAAATTATAATTTTATATTACTGTCTTGGTGGGGAGTTTTACTTCGGTATGATTACAAAGCTGAGTTCTTGGGTTCGAATCTCGGGTCTATTAATTATCAACCCAGTATTTGAGCCTGATATGGACACACCGTGGGATGGAACAAATAAAGAGAAACTTGTGTATCATGGTAGCACCTCTGCGTACCCCTTCTGGAAAAAAGCATGAAGTTTTTGTATATTTATTAATATTTATTATCTACACAAGCAAATGAATCATGCGGGTCATTTTATAAACTAATAAAAAGAAAATATTCGTAATTTCAAATTAAATGTTGTTTATTACGATGAAAAGAGTTTTATTTGGTTTTCCGTTCCTATCAATACGAAAATGTAATTTTATTATTTTTATTGAGCGCAGTTGTACTAATTGAAAACTACAGTTCTGACGCTCAAGGGGAAACCGGTAGAGTTAAGTTCATTATTTTTAAGAAAAAGTCTGCTATTGTGCCATCTGACGAGAGATCACTCTGTATCGCTCATAGTTGATACTAATTCTTAACATTTAGCACCACTTATTTCTCTTGCAAGTAAAAATGAATCCTAAAGATTTGATATCGATAACTCTTTCAATACTCTTATTTTAATTTTATATATATATTTTTTTTTTTAATTCGACTCGTACTCTCATAGAAATAATACATAAGAAAATCTGTCTAAGATATAAGAATAAGATTAATTATTAAAAGACCGAACCGAAAGACCTCTCCGTTTAGCCACAGCAAGTCCACCGCGGAACATATTATGCCTCCCACATGGATTGAAATATAGACCTATTGGAAGCGGCCTGCATCCAAGATTTCCTGCGACCTCTACCAGTAGGGCGATTCCCGGAATTTCTTGACGCGCCGATCAAGTTGCGGTGCGGTTACAATTAAGTTTACGTTTTGGTACAAAATGGTATTCTCGTAAATGTTCAGATGCGCGTGAGCTGCGCGTCAACTATACGTCAGATGTATGAAATATGTTTGACTTTGACATATACGCGCAGCAATAGAATACACTAAAGCGCTCGCGTGACGCGAACTTGACGAAAAGGGCTGTTTTGATCGAAACTTAACTGCAACTGCGCCGCAGCTGAACTTATTTAATTACGTGAATCGCCCTACAGGACTATTCTTGTCCGTAAGAACCTTTCTTCCCCAACGACCATCAGTTCTACACGCCATGTGCTCGGCCCTCAGCCACAAACTGTGAGAGACCTACCACCAGTTATATATATAGACCGATAGACCGAAACAAGTATAATGTTTTTGTAAGAGTTATTCTGCTTATTATTGTGTTATTGCTATAAGATATACAGGGTATATCAAGACTGCTACCGAAAACGAAGACGGGTGATAGTTTAAGCGACTTCGGATATAATACAACAGAAAAAGTTGCAAAAAAATATTTGGGTGGTAAATACATTTTTTCCTAAAATAATAGTGTATACCCTTTTATTTATAAATAATCTAAGGTCTAAAAGAGTTATTATTTTAGCAAAATCTATGGATTTACGACCCAAAAATGAAGATATTTAAAAAATTATAAAAAATAAATGTCGCGTTTCTTTGCGAAATTGTTAGTTGCATTGTGTTTATAATCATTTAAACTACCACTCGGCTTCGTTTTGTTTGTTAGTCTTGACATACCCGGTATAATTTTGGTGTTATATATGGTCTAACAATTCTCAACCGTACTCTCGATTGTAAAGGAGTAAGATGGTCTTGCATTGGAACATAAATGGGCTGTTGTGTTTACTTTTAAAAGTGCACCTGTAAACATGCCGATTCTACTCTGTATGCCCGCATGCCGAACCGGTCATAGAATAAGTGACAATTGTTTCGTAATGGTAGATTACTAAGATTACCTAACACCACAAATGAGCTGAATTCCGAATTATTACAGATTTCATCGCAAATATGATTCTTTTTTTAATTTTTAACTGTCCGTCATTTCGATTTCTTTCCAGCTTTCGTGGTCACGAAGCCGAATGAGGTGTGTCATCTGCTCAGTGATGAGTATCGTGTTGTTATAATATAAATATAGATTTATTTCAATGTGCAATATTCGCTTAAATCTAAGAAACGATTATCATAAATGAGTCAAGATTTCTATTACTATAAAGATATAATGTACAAATATCTATGTTGCGATATAAAATGATTGCCCAAAATATTAAATACACATAAAAAATATTATATAATAGGAAATCATTGGGAGGAGTCTATGTTCAGCAGTCAACTTTCCTTGGGTGATGGTTGGATGGAAAAAATATAAGTATTTGTAAGATGTGTTAATAAATAAATATATTATGATACAAAGTCTAATGGTACAAAGATTTACTAGCCAATTGGTATACTCTTAAAAATATTTCTTTGTATTTATACTCGTACCGTTATTCTTAAAACTGCTTTTTAAAAATTATGTTGACACATGTTACATGGCAACTTAAAATTGCTCAAATAATTTAAGGAGGTTGAATCACAAAAGTTAAGTGCGTGGTGGCCTGTTAGAAAACGGATCAGACGCGGCTGCTAACATGTTCACAGAGATCGCGGGATCAAATCCCAGAGCATACCTCTGACCTTTCAGATTCCTATGTGCATTGATAGTCAATCGCCACTCATTATAACGGTGAAGGAAAACATCGTGAGGAAACCTGCATACCATATCGATTTGTAAGGATTTCTATGGTATATAAAGTTCGCCAGCCCGCACTAGGCCAGCGTGGTGGACTATCTATCTACTATTACTATATGAGAAGGAGCCCGTGCCCTACAGTGGGCGTAAATTTGCTGATTATTACTATCGACGTCATGATTATTACTGTTGTGTTTCGGATTGAAGGACATTGTAGTCAGAGTAACTACTGGACATATTGAGACTTAACATCTTATGTCTCAGGATGGCGAGCGCAGTGGAATGCCAAACATTGCGTTGTGATTCAAGGTGTTGTTTGGTTTTGTTAGTGTTCATGAGCGGTCGCATCGCTTACCATCAGGCGAACGGCATGCCCGCCTCGCCATTCAATGCAATAAAAAAAAAAATGAAATGAAATGAAATGTATTTATTGATCACGTAGGCAATTAAGGAGCTCTTATGACAAGTCAATACACATAGAACTAAATCTAATAATTAATGAGTAATTGTTGCCGATTATAATATTCACATACTTATTCTAACTAAGATAAAATCTAAGCATCACAAAGTTATTAAGGAAACAGTTCATATTAAACAATGAAATCTACTATAAAAAGCACGAACTATAAAAAAATTACAACCAAGAAACACATACATAATTCTGACCTCACACACCATTTTATTTATTGCTTAGTTCCGGAAAAAACGGGTCACTTGATGCTAAGTGATTCATGCCTTAACTAAAAACTGGGTAAGCAAAGCTTCGGCCGTCCGGCAGCAAGATGGGTCAACAACATTGTCAAAGTCGCAGGGCGAACCTGGATGCGACTGACAAATAACAAAGAAAAGTTGAAATATGAGAGAGGCCCACACACAACAGTGGGACCCTAGAGGCTGTGGTTGATGATGATGACTCCTGCCGCCCATGGACATCCACAATGCTTGGCACGGATGGTTATGGATGTTTGCCGGCCCATCAAATCGGGAGGGGAACTGTAGGGAAAAATAATGGTGAAGAGGGAAGAGAATTGGACATCCAGCAATCACACTCACCGAACAAAACGCGCCAGCGAAGGTTACGTTTCAAGTACCGCTGTCTCAAAGGAAGACGTCCTGTGAGACACCGTTACTGTCATGACTGACAACAGCGTGGCCCTACCACTTCCAATAGTATGTAAATTCAATATAACATAAGTATTAACCATTCAAAATCATATACAAGAGTTTGTCACAATATATAGGGGTTGAACTTATCGTCCTGCTTTCGAACCTATAGCAGCAGTCAAACTACGACTATGCAATGAATGTTCGGCAATTGACGTGAACTTCTGTCTTCTCTGAGTCTTCTGAATAGTTAATCAAGCCAAATCCAAAGGTTTAAGAACTCGATGGACAAACAAAACAATAAAAAAGTTTTGCCCAGGATGTATTCTTAACGGGTTTATTAGATGTAAATATAAAAGAAGATTCCATTTTTAGTTTACATATAATACGAGGTAAGTAATTGTTAACTTAACACAATGCAAATTATATTCAATTGTTTCATTCAAAGTGCGTGGTGGCCTGTTGGTAAACAGACTAGACGCGACTGCCAACATGTTCACGGTGGGCGCGGGTTTGAATCCCAGAGCACAACCTTGCCTTTTCGGAGTCATGTGTGTATTGATAGTTAATCACCACGCACTAAAACGGTGAAGGAAAACATCGTGAGGAAAC
Source organism: Hyles euphorbiae (assembly GCA_023078785.2). NCBI lineage: Eukaryota > Metazoa > Arthropoda > Insecta > Lepidoptera > Sphingidae > Hyles > Hyles euphorbiae. The sequence continues at coordinate 11,440,436 of CM041044.1, read as the reverse complement.
CTGCATACCATAGCGATTAGTAAAAAAAATGTATGGTATGTAAGTCCGCTAACACGCACTAGGCCAGCGTGGTTTGGACTATATGGCCTAACCACTCTCAATCGCACTGTCGATTGAAGAGTAGGCCCGTGCTCTGCAGTGGGACGTATGTGGGCTGATATAGATACAGACAGTTTCATTAAAAATGTCATCGACTAAAAATACTTCTTCCGTTCCATATCTGTTAATATTCTTTGGTCTATTGTAGGTATTTTCAAAACATTCAAATCGAGTTGGATTCATAATACGAAAAATGGAAACTGTTGAAGTTGCAATGTTAAACATGACAATTTGGTTACTCATCCAGAAACAAGAGTAAAACCATTGAGGTGTTATACTAGAGCGGACATCGGGAACAAAATCTTTGCGTATGGTGCGTGCGCACGGGTACACATTGAAGCGAGAGGGAAGATATGTTACTCCGTAGGCGTGACCAAGACAGAAATAGAATGTACCCTTCATATTGTTACAAACATGTTATTTGCAGTGTCCCCTCTAGTATATTATCTCAATGAGTAAAACATAACATGACATGTATGTTATCACGACAAGGATGATATATATCGTTTTATTAAAAAACGAAGCGTGACACCAGCCCGCAGGTAAGATCGGACATCACATAAAATAATTATTGCTGATATAAATTAGATAGATATCAATTTATTGTTCACCAAATATTACCTACAAGTAAACAGCTCACATTCTTTTTGAATAGTGTAACATCTGGCAGTTTTGTCGTTTTTAGCGTTCTTTTCTAGACAACCAAATTAAACTAATTTGACGGTTTACATATCTGCTATTATTCTACCTGTCATATTTTACTGAGCTAAGAACTCAAACTGATTGTATTCATGTAGCAGCATAATATTTTATACATATAATGTTTATAGACCGATTCTTACTAATATCAAACTATAAATAATCCTATCTGTAAACCCAAGCAAATATAATCTTTAAAAAATACCTTATTGTAGATTTTTAATTCTATGGTATGTAAGTCCGCCAACCCGCACTAGGCCAGCGTGGTGGACTATATGGCCTAACCACTCTCAATCGTACTGTCGATTGTAGAGGAGGCCCGTGCCCTGCAGTGGGACGTATATGGGCTGATACAGATTTTTAATTATCACCAAAACCATTACGTAATAAATTATGCCTTATTTATAATTTAAATGGCGTAATAAATAGGTAAAAACGTGTTTTTAAATTGAACGTGTGAACTGACTAAAAAATATATTATGGATAATAAGAACAACAAAATAATTTTGTCATTTAACTTTGGTATACTTTGCGTGGAGGTTCAAAAATGATTTCTATGGATGATAAATTATTACCAATACATCCAGATACAGTGATGACTATCAGGAAGATGTATAACCTGGACAAGCCTGGAGACATGGACAAAGCGGTCGATGCGTTGGCAGAGTGGCTGAAGAAACAACATCATCTGACGAGGAAGGAGTACTGTGAGTAGAATATGATTGTTCCGTAATGTTTTACACTAAAAACTTATGGCCTTATTAATAAACTTGGGTGAGTGAGGGATTAACTTTAGCCCAAGGATTGAGATTTGACTCGATTATTTTGAATAGCCAGGTATTCACGACTTTATTAATAGACACGAATGTACTTCGGCCTTACATGACAATTCTGTTATGATAATCCATTAATATTAAAAGTAAAAAACTAAATAATCTAGTAGATTCTAAGACCCTCTAAAGTTATTCCTTCGCTAATCCGAGTTTATTATTGAGGCCTTTAGAGTATATTTTATAACATAGATGGAGCGCTAGTACTTCAAAAATGTAGATTAAAATGTTGTTGCCGAGCCACCTCTTTCTACCCTCCTTTGGCTGATATTTAACAGGTTGTCCAACATACATAAATCACGTGAAAAATAAAAGTAAAAATAAATAGTTTAGGGCTTTTAACTCATATTCTACAGAATGATACCGATGTTTAGGGCTATTGAATTCCACGCAAACTTGTTTTAAAGGACAATTAGCAATAAATTGGTATTAATATAAATTAATACCAATTTATTGCTAAATTGTTGATTCAATTTTTACTAATATAGGCGCTACCAATATAAGAACAAGAAAATATCTACGTTTTTCAAAAGGCGAATGTATGACGGCATTCCTTTTATATTTAAATAAGATTAAAAATTACAGTTAAATATTTATTTATCATACTAATATAAATCATAATAAATACTTAAGTTTGTTTTGTGAAACTGTGGCAGTTACAAATTACTTACTTGATACAGCTGTATCCATTATCATGGGTACTTATTTATAATACAATAGAGGCAGCTTTCAAAATATAAGTGGGGATATCCTAAGACTGCTAGCACTAACTTACTATCCTTATCTTAAGATAGATGGATAGACAGAATATTTTATTGTACACCAATTTTACTGATAGTAGGTTTCTCATATATGCGAGGCCGCCTGGGTACCACTGCAATGTCTATTTCTCCCGCCAAACAGCAGTTTAAATGAACTGCTGTGTTTCGGTTTGAAGGGTTTTGTAGCCAGAGTAACTTTTGGGCATGTTGGGACTTAGCATCTGATGTCTCAGGATAGCGAGCGCAGTGGAATGCTTCGTGATTCAAGGTGTTGATTGGTTTTACTACTATTTATGAGAGGTGGTATCGCTTACCATCAGGCGAACGGCATGATCATCTCGCTATTCATTGCAATATAGAAAAAAAAAACAGACGAATGGCACACTCGTCTCAGCATTTATGACTTATAATACACAGTTAATAATAATACTTAATACAGTTCTAAGATTTATATGTAATTCGCAGATGTTCTATGCTTCTATAATGAGGTTTAGCCTGTAAAGATTGGTTATGTGGAAACTAAAAAATAAAAGATATTATGATCAATAACAGACTTTTTATATCTAAGGAAATTTGTAGAAAACTGGTAGGAAATTGATGACGATGAAATTAATTCTAGTCTAATTTACGTCATTTTCTTTTCAGCTCGAGAATACTTGGAGAGAGCAATTATTCTGAGAAAAGGATCGGTAGAGAGAGCGAAATCTCAAATAGATAAACTATGTTCAATGCGAAGCATATTTCCGGAATATTTCGTGAAACACGACGCTAAGAATGATTTCAATGAAGTGGATCAATACTAGTATGTATATTCCTGTTTTATATGTCTTTTTAACCGACTTCAAAATGAATAAATCTAAATTACATGTTTTTTTCGGACCCGGCATAGTAACAACACTGTACTGTCCACCAAACCCGTAATGGGCCAGCGTGGTAGACTATTTATGGTCTACACTTAATTATAAAATGTTTTGTTCCTTTCAAACGAGTTTTGAATGAAGAAGACCAAACATTCGACAACTCAAACAGGTTTATCAGCTAATAATACTTATGAAAACCCTTTAATTTAAGAGACACAATGAGAGCAAGAGTTTAAATCCTTATTTTAGCAAATCTATGTGTTTATCATCATATTAGGTAAAAAAATTTATAATATTAAATATTTTTGCGATTTTTTTAATTAATTAGTTTACAATCATAGAAACTACCACCTGGCTTCTTTTTGGTAGGAATCTGGGTACACCCAGTATATTAAGGTCAAATCAATTCGGAAATAATTTCAACTTACTCGTATATAAGTTATTAAAAAATAGCTTTGTTAATATTTATAAACTAGCAAAGGAAGACATTAATATAATTAAATTAGGTACTCAAACAATAATCATGACATTCTCACGAAGTCGGTAATTACAGTTTTGTTTAGATCTAACATAATTGAATAATGCTATGCGCGTCATGGTAATACGGCCGTTAATGGACGGTGCCAAAACCACCAATAACAATTATACAACAATTTTTGGCATCCCACTGCGGTCGCCATCTTGAGACACATTATATATGTCCAGTAGCCTGAGTTCTACAATGTGTTTTAAACACAGCAGTGCATTTACACCACTGTTTGGCGGGAGAAATAGACATTGTAGTAGTATCTACCCAAGCTTGCTTCTCACCAGTAATTATAACGACAATGTCTTGTCTTGATTATTTTTTACATAACAAAATAATTACGAGCGATATTTAAAAGAGGTATTATGAGTATTCATGAGAAGTATTATTATTAAATATGACTGATAATTAAACAAGCCAAGAAACGGAATGACGTCAATAAATATGTTAATTATTGTATAACAAATATTTTAAAACTTAAACCCTGTATTTTAACTTATGTTTTAACTACTAATTTATTTTATTTCAAATTTTATTTACTAGCGGTCCGGACAGGCTCCGCCCAGGAGCGCATACATTATTTAAAATGGCGGCTATAAAGTTCAATTCCGACTATCAATTAGGGATATCAACCCTTCGGACCACGAAAAAGGAGAAAAAATCCGTGTATTTGCTAGATTTTTCACTACTGCTTCCCTCCTATATTACATAGCGTGATGTATAGCCTAGAGGCTACGAGTAATATTAGAGCATTCCTTGATAAATTATTTATCCAACACTAAAATTATTTTCTAATTCGAACTAGTTTTTTCTGAGATTACAGGTTACAAACAAACTAATTTCAGGTTTTTAAACTAATAAATTATCTGAAATATATTTTGGAGATAATACAATAAATAATTATTATTTTCTATTTCAGCCCTAATACCTTCGTTCCGAAACTAACTGAAGACCATTACAGAGTATACGTGGCAAAGTTCATGAAAGATGGCATTACAGCCGATATTTTACTCGACATTTATAGATATGGTATTCTGGTATGTATAACTGAAGCTTATTCATTCTTGGTTCGATGTTACCTGTGAAATGAAGGTCACGATTTCTATCCTCGCATCGAGAGAAATGTTTGTGCGTCCCACAAATATTTCTTCAGGGTCTGGGTATATGTTACCCAAAAGTCTCTCGTAGTTCCTGATCCTGACACAAGACTAGATTCTAGTGTGGGGTCAGTGTGACTGTAGAGTGTAGGTGCATTTATTTATTTATATCTCAATTCAAAATGCTTATATACGTGTCATCTATATTATTGGCACGAGGTGAAATAAGGAACCAACCATTTTTAAAAATCTATTTAGCTCATTTTGTGAGATATGGTTTCATACTTTAAACAACAAGCATTTATACTTGGAATCTAATAACATTAACGTGTCTAATATAATCAAATGTAAATAGAGAGAAACTGTTCCTAATATTTTGACAACAACATGACACCAACGCATTTGGACGCTAAAATAACTTATACGATTTTTAATGTAGTAACTTAACACTTTTTTGTCAAAGAGGAAAATATATTAAGCTCCCCATTATACCCGATACCCGGGGAAGGCCATAAGTATACCAGTTCAATAGCCTTTCAGCCCGAGAAGCTGCAGATGTTGTTGCCGAGCTAGATGCCTAAATAGTAACTTGAGACTTGTGGTTTTACACTGGTACTTCCGTCAAGATATTCTTATGCATTTAGATAATGACCACTCTATACTAAAAGTTGAAAACTCGCGATAGTGACTCATTGAGAATAATAGACCGGACATCGCAAACAAAGTCTCTGCATTGTGCTGGTAAAGGATTCTCGTGAGCATGAACACGGGATACCATTGAAGCGAGAGCGAAGATCATATCAGAACCTGGGTGCGATAGAGACAGACACAGGAGTGAATAGGATAGTTAGAAAGTACCTACAAACGAATGAAACATACTTGGCTTTTAGTCATATGTTTTAATTTTCCCCCGTGTATTATCAGAGATTAATTTCAAGTAGAAATACAATTGTAATAATAAAATCCTTATTTATAGCAGCACATAATGCAAAAAGATATTAATTATAATCTAACACTTAAAATGCTAAAAATCAGTGATTTTATCGCTTAAGCGCGCTTCACATTCTCGTCGAGACGTCTCGATCTCGGGTGAAGGGCGGATACAGGGGGGAGGCCATGGGGTCATTACCCCCCCCCCCCTGGGCTGACTCCAGATTGCCAAAATTTATTAATTATCTTATTGACATTTATAGGTATAAGCACAATTAATTCTGTGTATGTCGATAAATAAAGTAAAAAAGTGTGTGTGTGTGTTCACAAGTCACGGCTGTAACAAACTTTAAAAAATCATTATTACGAATTGGAGTATTGAAATCCGACCCAATCTGACATGAACTATATGACCCCCCCGGCGTAAAAGCTGGATCCGTCCTTGTCTCGGAGACAGGACGAGAACGAGAGCAGTTCTCTCCATTCCCGTTTACGCATTTGTGTGTTCCGTAGTCTTAGAAGATGGATCGTGTTAGAAACAGTGTTCGCTGTAGCATTATGTGCTTTAGCTTATTACAATTATTTGTTAATTCGAGAAAAATAAGATATCAAAACACGTTTTAATATACGCAGATGGTGGATGACATAACAGAACAAATAAAGTTTATTTTTCAGCATCCTTTCAGTATATTTATCCAGCGTTTAGAAAATATCATATATTAGTAAATCTGCCGGCTGACTGGATGCGACAGGTGTGTGGAGGGCGGGTCTCGCGCATACACAAAACTACACGAGAGCCCTTTGATTTGGGTGGGAAATACCGACACGCAATGGAGACCGCACGAACATAGGCGTGACTTGACGAATGTGTCCTCTGCACTCTCGTATTTGGCTGTTCTCTTATAGTTTTGGCGAGAATGTGGAGCGCGCTTTAGAGTGATCTGTTGCAAACAACCTTGTCTATGTATAATATATTTTTTAGTTGAAAAAATTATGCATTGAAAAGGAATATAATGTATTGATCCTATTTTTTTCTTTCAGGTAAGCGAGTACGTAAAATTACACGATTATTGCAACGGATACGTGGCAGTTCTAGATTTCAGACATATCAGTTTGACGGATTTAATATCGGCTACTGATTTTATTGCGTTTCATAGATTTATTACTATTTTAATGGTAAGATGCATTTTCAAGTTTTAATTTTGTGTCTGTAACTGCAAATAAACATAATTGCGATAAAACTTATAATTATGAATTTATTCTTATTTGGGACACCATTTTCAAATAATTTTTAACATGTTTTATGTCATTTAAGAACTACAAAATTAAAACGAAGATGTTATTATTTGCAGTAAGCGACATTATTTTAAGTTGAAAGTATGTAGTAAAAACCTGCCAGACTTTCTTTTAAGATTTGTTTATTAATTTTATAAATAATCTATCTACGAACTTCCAAGCTTCATAAAATTTAAAGGATATTTACATCTACAAATTAATGCATCTAAAGCAATTAAAAGTGTAACAGAGTAATTTGAAGTTATGTTCTCATTTTCAGGAAGGCTATGGAGTCAGGATCAAAGGTATTCACGCTGTGACGACATCGAAGGCAATCGAAATACTAATAAAATTCGTTAAACCAATGTTCGCTCCCAAAATGGCGAATCGAGTGCATGTTCATAGAAGTTTAGAAACTGTGTACGATTATGTGCCTAGAGATGTTTTGCCTTCAGATTTTGGTGGTAACCAGGAATCTACTGCTACTTTGTCAGGTTTGTCAAAAAGCTTTATATTTAATGTTTTTGGTGGCTGTGTTTAATGAATCATTCATGTTAATATTGGGTAGTGTGTTGATGTTAATGTTCGAAAGTTAACATTTATTGTCCTCCCTCAAATTTTTCCTTCTGTTCATCTCTCTATTTGCTGTTATTGCCATACGTCACTGAAGTGAGAGAGGTCATCGAGCCATCTTGTTAGGGGAGTGCCTCGCCGTCCCACGATCTATCGACATCGACTTTAATCGTACGTTATCGTACTTTCCGCTATTGTGCACTGTGGTTACATTCGGGGCCATAGAAATATCCTACCCCTAAGTATGTTTTCGTAAATCGCAGTGTCGGATGCCCACCTACAAGGTGAATGACCGACCTGGTTAAGGTTTCGGGAAGTCTCTAGATGTAGGCCGCTTCCAACAGATCGATGTAGAGGTCATAGAGAGAGCCTATATTCAGCAATAGACTTCCTATGACTAAAACAAACGAAGTATGTTCTTACTCCAAGCCGACATTTTTTTATTATTTCAATGAATGGCAAGACGAGCAAGCCGTTCGCCTGATGGTAAGCGATACGACCGCTCATACGACATATTATAATCCTCTTAAATAAAGCTTTTTAAATATGCGTCCACTCATTACCTGATGCTTTCTTCAACGAAGAAGCATAAGCATATTGGGTGCTGCAAGTATTTTTTTTCTTAATTTCAGAGCAATGGAAGAATCATCTTGGAAGCAAAGAGATCATTGAACACTTTAAAGAAATGAGCGAAGCCGTCTCTAACGAACCATACAGAATGAAAGAGCAATTGAACGGATTGGATCTAGGACTAGCTGGAACATTTAGGACATTGAATGTAGATTAATTATTCTTCTCACAAAAATATTTGTGAGAGTGGTCGTGGTCATCGTTTCAGGTGGTAGCTCGCCATACAATCACCATTCCTCTTGCACTGACGTTTTCTTGTGCATTCGTGTACAGAACCGTTAAATACAGCTTTTATGTTGTCGATCAACGTAATGGTAAACTTTCTCTCTCTCTCTTCAGCGACAGGAAGTCCACTACTGAACATAGGCCTTCTTAGGCAGGTGTCCGACACTGCGCTTGTGTATTACACCTTGCCTCCATTCTACAACCTTTCGGCCCTAACAGCCATCAGTTCTTCGCGCTATGTGCCCAGACCATTTTCATTTCAACTTGCTAACCCTTTGGGATTCTAATGGCAATCTACCACGATTAATTAATTTTACTATTCCTTAAATTTATACTTTATTGTTTTTCATTCCTCTTAATTGCTACTGATTTATTTTTTACATTTTTAAGTAAGTTTACTTGGTAAAAGCGAAGAAGTTATTTAATTATATTGAAGATTTATTGTTGTTACGTATTATTAATCAGATGTTTTAAAATAAATAATTATTAAACTTACGTGCTCTTTCCTTTTAATTTCAAAATGACGATCAATTTGATGGTGATGACAGAGGACCAAAGAGATTCGTTGAGTATGAACCTTAATCAGTAAATTTTTTTATGCAGTTGGATATGCAGTTACAAAACTAAGTTTTGTCTTAAAATTGACTTTACAATTGTTGTAGCTCCTTCTTTAAATGCAAGTAAACTTGAAAAAGATATACTACAGACATTCATGAATAATTTATGTTTGGCAAATTATGTTACTAAAAAGACTAAGAGTTGTAGACACGGGGGAATATACAAACAAACAAGTTTTTCTAGCACTCAAAAAAAAAATAGGGCCAGAAATTCTATTTTGTTTTTAATTCAATTTGTCCGTCAAACTAGGCAACAAGTTATCATCAGTAAATGATCACTGCTCTTGAACGCTTCAAAGCATTATTATTTGATTATTAAATAATTTCTTCATATGTTATAGACGTACGGTCTTATTCATAGATAGTTTTACAACCTATTTAAATTATCGAATGTTTTGTTTTCTTTGATCATCATCATCATCTCAGCCACAGGAAGTCCACTGCTGAATATAGGCCTCCCCCAAGGATCTCCACATCGATCTGTTGAAAGCGGTCTGCATCCAGTGACCTCCTGCAACCTTAGCCAGGTCGTCCGTACCCCTTGTTGACGGGCGTCCGACATTTCGCATGCCTGTGCATGGCCTCCAATCTAGAATCTTTTGGCTCCAACGCCCATCGGTTTTACGAGCTATGTGCCGAACTATTTGTCTTCTTTGCTCAATCTGAATTCAAAGGTCGTTCGGAAGGGGCAAAGCATATAAGTAAATAAGGTCAGTAGTATAAAACACTTTATGATAATTAAAGTCCGATTTAAACTGTAGACTAAAATGAAAAATAAAATAACCAAAACGGCTAATGCATTATAAAGTATATAAAATTCCCAAAAGACTTGATGACATTGTGTTACGATAATTACCACGCAATCAAAGTTTTATAATCACTTTGTTTTGAAACTCAAAAACAAAGTGTGTGAAAATTTACTTTAGTATTTTTTTGAAAACTTGGAATTTAAGTATTGTCTGTTATATCGGATGTTGTGGTCTTTCCTGTTTAAGATTTAAGCTTTATAATATGTCATGAAGCGCGTGGTAGCCTGTTAGTAAATGGACCAGACGCGGCAGCCAACATATTATGCAGGGTGGTTGCGGGTTTGAATCCAAGGGCATACCTGTGACTTTTCGAACTCGTGTCTTTATTGAAAGTCAATCACTACGCACTTAAACGGTGAAGAAAAACATCGTGATGAAACCTGCATACCAGAGCAATATGTAATAATTTGTAAAATCCGCCAACCCGCACTAAGCCGGCTTGGTTGACTATTAAATCGCCTAACCCCTCTCAATCGTACTCTCGATTATAGAGGAGGACCGTGCCCTGCATTGGAACGTATATAGGTCGATACAATTTTATTACCTAAATGGAACTAGGCTGGTCATATGAACCGAATGAATCCAGATCGTTGTGCAAATATTGTCATACAATGAGCACCTGATTATTGATGACGTCGCAGCACATCCAAAAAACGTTGGTGAGACGACCAGCTTTCAAGCTAATGTGGTGTAGAAATATGTTAACAAAAGACCAATATATAATAACGCAATGCAAATAATTGGTCTAGCCCTTGTGTATTTAATTTTCCCCGCTGATGACGTTGAGTATTCGTAAAATAAATAATTTTCTTCACTTTATTATGTCACCACATACATAGCAACTAATATATAATAAAATATAATAATAAACATATTATATAGCGAGTAAACAAACGTACATTTGATGAAACGATTGCCTTATCGCTAAAGTAGATCTCTTCCAGACATTATTGCTACAAATTACCAAGAATATTGTAAAAAAAATTAGAAACCGGAAGCATATTGAAATGGGTATAAGACAGCAACGCCTATAAACTTTACAAGTCGAAGCAGTGCAATATATAATAACATAATAATAAAATCTTGTTTGCAGTTTTAGATAATTAATTCAACTTCATTCTAGTCTTCAAACGACGTATCAACGTGCGAATATTACATATCTTATGTTAATTTTGTGAACATTAGGCACAATCCGTCAGTCTTATCCAGTAAGTCTAGCGTAGTAGATCGCCAAAATGGATTCACTTGATAAAAAGTTATTGCCAGTACATCCAGATACAGTGATGACTATCAGGAAGATGTATAACCTGGACAAGCCGGGGGACATGGACAACGCCGTCGATGCGTTGGCAGAGTGGCTCAAGAAACAACATCATCTCACGAGGAAGGAGTACCGTGAGTGATATTTTTAACAATATATAATATTTATTTAAATGCACAAGGATATATGTGTCATATTACTAGAATTATTATGATAACAATAAATGGCATTTCTGCGTTGATTTTTTTATTATTTTAAGTGGCCGCTTAGATTATTTCTAAAAGCAAAATTATTTTATTTTTAAATATTTAAAAAATTGCTAAAACTATTTGATATTTTCATAATTTAAAGTAAACATTTTGGATAATTTTTCTACGACAGTAAAAGCCCAAGATTAAAGGGAAAAGTAGTACATCTAGCAAAATTGCACGTGAGGGATTCTTCTTTGTGTGAGTGGTCTTGGTGAAGGATCCGTGAGTCATATTATTTTCAACTGTACCCGTTATTCATCTCCTTCGTTATATGACTTGCTAATTAAAAATAAAGCTCCTCTTCCTTGTAATATTGCAACCATCCTCAGCCTGAAAAACAAACCCAGCCTAAAAGCACTAATTTCATTTTTAATAATACATAATATAAAATTATAATTACGCTTAGGTACTAACCTGCATGTTTATTTCTATTTATTATCATCACAATTGTTATCAGTATCGGTAACGTCATTTTGCGTCAATTACACAGTCAGTTATCAATTAACAATGCTTTTGATACCATTTAAAATTATATTATTTTATGATTAAAATCACCGAATGGTTAGGGGCACATTGAATATCAACGTCCAATTAGAAAGGCGCCGCTTGATGAAGTCTACGCTCCGACCTACTCGCGCCCATATCCAAAACCCCGAGAGCTTTCAACTCGAGTTGACAAATCGCTTTGATTGTCTAAAAGAAAAAGTGGACGAGTTAAACAGCGGTTTGGTAGAAGCTGTCCATACGGTGGGATCTAAGTATTTTAGACCTCGCCGTAGAGATAGACCACAAAAACTCTCGATCCACACTCTTGACCTCATGGCCGAACGTCGATCTTTGACGCTGCAGTCTTCCGTTGACGCCGAAGCATATCGGCGGCTCAATAGACGGATCTGGAAGTCCTTGCGACACGATGTCCGTGCTCACAATACTGTGAGCATTAAGGAGACAATTGAGCGGAACGGAGGCTCCAAAGTGTTTGCAAGAGACTTGTCTATTGGGCAAAGCCAGTTGTCTAGGCTGAAGACGGAAGACGGCCGCGTGGTATCGACGAGGGCAGAGGTATTAAGGGAGATCGAGAGGTTCTACGGACAGCTTTACACCTCGGTTGCCGAACCTACTGTTAGCTCGGCCGAAGACCCGAGAGCCGAGTTAATCCGACACTTTAGCGATGATATCCCGGACATCAGCCTGTTTGAGATTGAGATGGCCCTCAAACAACTTAAAAACAACAAGGCGCCGGGTGAGGACGGAATCACTTCAGAGCTTCTGAAAGCGGGCGGAACGCCGGTACTGAAAGTCCTTCAGAGGCTCTTCAATTCCGTTCTCCTCGAGGGCTCAACGCCGGAGGCATGGAGCAGGAGCGTGGTGGTACTGTTCTTCAAAAAAGGTGATAACACTTTGCTGAAGAACTACAGGCCCATCTCGCTCCTGAGCCATGTCTATAAGTTGTTTTCAAGGGTCATCACAAATCGTCTCGAAGGCAGGTTTGATGACTTCCAGCCTCCCGAACAAGCCGGTTTCCGAAAAGGCTTTAGTACCATAGACCATATTCATACGCTACGGCAGGTTATACAAAAAACCGAGGAGTATAACTTGCCGCTTTGTTTAGCGTTTGTGGACTATGAGAAAGCCTTTGATTCGATCGAGACCTGGGCTGTGCTACAGTCTCTTCAGCGGTGCCACATAGACTATCGGTACATCGAAGTGTTGAGGTGTATATACAACAACGCCACCATGTCGGTCCGAGTACAGGATCAGAGCACGAAGGCTATTCCACTACAGAGAGGCGTGAGACAGGGAGATGTCATATCTCCGAAACTGTTCACTGCCGCGCTGGAAAATGCCTTCAAGCTCTTGCAGTGGAAAGGATTCGGCATCAACATCAACGGCGAGTATATTACTCACCTTCGATTTGCCGACGATATTGTAGTCTTGGCAGAATCGCTGGAAGACCTTAGCACTATGCTCGAAGACCTTAATCGAGTTTCCCAACAGGTGGGTCTTAAAATGAACATGGATAAAACGAAGATCATGTCGAATATCCATGTTGTGCCCACCCCCATTGGAGTTGGGGGCTCGACTCTCGAAGTTGTAGACGAATATGTCTATTTAGGACAAGTGGTCCGGTTAGGCAGGTCCAACTTCGAGAGAGAGGTCAATCGGCGAATCCAACTCGGTTGGGCAGCGTTCGGGAAACTTCGCGACGTCTTCTCGTCCAAAATACCTCAGTGCCTAAAATCGAAAGTCTTCGATAGTTGTGTGTTACCAGTGATGACATACGGCACCGAGACGTGGCCTCTCACTGTGGGCCTCATTAAAAGGCTCAAAGTCACTCAACGAGCCATGGAGCGGGCTATGCTCGGTGTTTCCCTACGAGATCGAATCAGAAATGAGGAGATCCGTAGGAGAACCAAGGTTACCGACATAGCCCATAGGATTGGCAAGTTGAAGTGGCAGTGGGCCGGGCACATAGCTCGTAGAACCGATGGCCGTTGGGGCCGAAAGGTTCTCGAGTGGAGGCCACGTACAGGCAAGCGAAGTGTCGGACGCCCGCCTACAAGGTGGACGGACGATCTGACTAAGGTCGCAGGAAGTCGCTGGATGCAGGCCGCTTCCAACAGGTCATTGTGGAGATCATTGGGGGAGGCCTATGTTCAGCAGTGGACTTCCTGTGGCTGATATGATGATGATGATGATGATGATTAAAATCTTAAATGTTGTATTTTTTCAAAAATGACATGAATGCGTCACTTGACACTGGCAGTAATAGTCTTAGAGAACTAGATGCCATTAAAAAATAAAAAAAGGGAAAAGTACAATATTTGATACTTATTAAATAACTAACAACAATTGAGTTTCGGAATTATTTTCTTATGTTGGTTGTTCTAAAGTTGGTTGAAAAATATTGGACAATTTCAAACCTACACCAAACATTTCTGACGTACATGAATAAGAAAAAACAAACCATATAAATTATAATATAATCTTTGTTCAATATAATGCTGATATTCTGCCCGATTATAAGAATATGTATATATTAATATAGTAGCTAAATTAAGTCGCTGGATGCAGACCGGTACCAACAGGTCTATGTGGCGATTCATGGTGGAAAAGGAGCGATATCTTTTTTTAATTTTTTAAGTCTCATCATATTTTGGTGTTGCTAAATTATAATTAGTTGAGCTATGTCTTCTGTGTCTATTTTAGTCAAATCTAAAGACTATTTGGTGATAATTCCACAAAATAAAGAGGTATACAGTATCCTCAACAACAGATCGAAGTACGATTGGGGGGGGTTATATTTTTAAGAATGTTATCTGATACATCACATTTGTTTTCCAGCTCGGGAATATTTGGAGAGAGCGATAATACTGAGAAAAGGATCAGTAGAACGAGCGAAGACGCATATTGACAAGCTATGCTCACTGAGGACAATATTACCAAAATATTTCGAGAAACCCGACGCTAATGACTATGCTAACATGGATCATATGTAGTATGTATACGTGATTGATTTATATGGGTATATCAAGACTACTACCGAAAATAAAACCTGGTGATAGTTTTAGTGACTTCAAACACAATGCGTCTAAAATGTTTGCAAAAAACGCGAAGTATTTTTTCCCTATACTCCTAATTGGAGAGTAAATACATACTTTTCCCCAAAGAAAAGAAAATACAGTCTAATTGAGAACTTCCTCCTTTTTTGAAGTCGGTTAATATTTTATCAAAAACTATCGATTAACCATCTAAATACGATGATATTCATCACAAAAGATTATTTTTAGGTTTTTTTTTTTTTTTTTGGGAAAATTATATTGCATTGTGTCTGTAGTCACTACGACAGACTTGTTAGACCGGAATCTAAAAAACACCCAGATCCGAAGAAAATACCTGTGGATTACAAAAATATGTGCGTGAGTCGAACCCGCGGCCTCTTGGTTCACAGACGGCGTCTAATGAACTGCGCCAAGGAGGATATAAAAATTTGTGTGAGCCATTCTACTAAGTTTTACAAAATTCACGGTGCTCGCATTCAGAGTGGAAAATAATACTTTATTCCGTTATAGTAACAAGTTAATATTTTCGTGGATAATCTCGGTTTTTGTTCTATTTGCTCCGCGCTATTTTAACTCTGGTTATCTTCATCTAAATAGTATTTTTATTATGCACAAAGTATTTAATTGTGAGAAATATTCATAAATACAGTTTCGTCTCGTTGCACTTTTTATGTTGGGTATTACCTTGGTTTTACCATTTTAGATTTTTTGACAGATTGTTTTCGACTGCCTCAGTGGCGCTGACGGTTAGAAGCTGCCTATGAAACGAGAGGCCCGGGGTTTGATCCCTGCACCGAGAAAAATGTTTCATCATAATCATCATATCAGCCACAGGAAGTCCACTGCTGAACATAGGCCTCCCCCAAGGATCTCCACAATTACCTGTTGGAAGCGGCCTGCATCCAGCGACTTCCTGCAACCTTAGCCAGATCACTCATCCACCTTGTAGGCGGGCGTCCAACATTTCGCTTGCCTATACGTGGCCTCCACTCAAGAACCTTTCGGCCCCAACGGCCATCGGTTCTACGAGCTATGTGCCCGGCCCACTGCCACTTCAACTTGCCAATCCTATGGGCTATGTCGGTAACCTTCGTTCTCCTACGGATCTCCTAATTTTTGATTCGATCTCGTAAGGAAACACCGAGCGTAATAGCCCTCTCCATGGCTCGTTGAGTGATTTTGAGCCTTTTAATGAGGCCCACAGTGAGAGGCCACGTCTCGGTGCCGTATGTCATCACTGGTAACACACAACTGTCGAAGATTTTCGATTTTAAGCACTGAGGTATTTTGGACGAGAAGACGTCGCAAAGTTTCCCGAACGCTGCCCAACCGAGTTAGATTCGACGATTGGCCTCTCTCTCGAAGTTGGACCTGCCTAACCGGACCACTTGTCTTAAATAGGCATATTCGTCCACAACTTCGAGAGTCGAGCCCCCAACTCCAATGGGAGTGGGCACAACATGGATATTCGACATGATCTTCGTTTTATCCATGTTCATTTGAAAAATTTTTGTATGGCCCAAATAAATTTCTGTCGGGTCTGGGTGTTTGTGAGACAGAAAAGTCTCTCGTAGTTCCTGATACCCATGACACAAGACTCGATATTAGTTTGCGGTCAGGACTATGTATGTGGCTGTTGGGTGTGTTATTATTACATTTTCTTGTTTTATTTCATTATAATTTCTAAAATATATATATTCCCAGACCAGAAAGTAATATTTGTGGACCGCATAAACATTTCTCTCAGTGCGGCCTCCCGTTTCACAGGCGGCTACTAATCCACTGAGCCACGGAGGCTGTCAAATAGTTTAATGAATTGTCTATAAAAGAGGCCATTAGTTTCTAATTCCTTGGATATTAAAATTAGGAATAATAGTTTTAACCACATGTAAAGCTATTTTTAACCCGTAATGAATCAACATCAGATCAGTGATTTAGTCATAAAAGTAATAAATGGGGTAAAATATGATACCACTATGTAATATCTAGCTTATTATAATATTGTGCGGATACTACATATTGCTGAACATAAAATAAATTAAAAACTGAATAAACATTAAGTAAACACTATGGTGTATTATCTAGATGGAAATCACAATTTTACTGGTGATAGGTCTCTCATATGTAAGAGGCCACCTGGAGCCCTACTATACTCATCCGAAACGAAGTTCGAAACTTCGGATGATCGAAGTTTATATACGATACGAATGTACCTACATATACTTATGGTCGTTATTGACTTATGGTCGTAACCATAGACTTATGGTTACGATGTATGTTATACAAATTCGAACTTTTACAGAGTAGATATATTCGTATCGTATAAAAAACTTCGATCGTCCAAAGTTTCGAACTTCGTTTCGGATGAATATAGTAGGGCCCCTGGGTAGTTTCCATCGCAATGTCAATTTCTCCCGGCAAACAGCATTGTAAACTGTATACTGTCGTTTCCGTTTAAAGGACTTTTTAGCCAGAGTAACTACTGTGCATATTTAGACTTAGCATCTTATGTCTCAGGATGGCGAGCGTAGTGGAATACCAAGCATTGCTTTGTAATCCAAGATGTTGGTTGATTTTGCTAATGTTCCTAAGCAGTTGTATCGCTTACAATCAGGCGAACGGCATGCTCGTCTCGCCATTAATTGCAATAAAAAAAACAACAATGATATAACCAATTAAATAAGTCATATTTTCGGCTAGACAACAGAACAGGCACTATTTCATTAAAAACATGTTGACTGGTTGCATTCTTGTTATATTTTTATGTTTATGTATTGCAGTGTCGATCATGTCTAAATATCTATTTCTGTTTCTTATATAACGAGTTTTGATTATCATGGCCGCATAATTTTGTAAATTACTCATAAATTTGTGTATAAATATATCCTTTATTCTAGTATTTGCACAGTCGAAGCACAAAATTATAAAAATAAATACACCTAACAGTCACATACATAGTCCTAACCCCGCATTAAGATCAATTAGGTCTTGTGTGATGGGTATCAGGATGAGAGATTTTTCAGACTCAAAAAATACCTGACTCGAGTTTTCCTCGGGTCTTGTTGGTCTCACAAACATTTACTCGGCCTAGGGATCGAACCCGCAGCCTCAGGTTTCACAGTCAGCGTCTGTCACTGCGCCACCGCTAGTCAATATAATCACCAATCATAAAATTCACAGTTAGATAAAATATTACGCAAGAAATATGTTCAATAAAAACATTGTTATTGGGGGTAATTAAGTGTTTTTCCACGATACAAATAATATTGTTCGCTGAATGATGCGAAAAGCGGTGCTTAGATAAATCAGTCCATATTACTGTTGGGCACGGATCTTCTCTTTGAATAATTTTATCATCCTTGACCTTATAAGTTGATGATCTTAATATATTATAATTCTTCTGAATCATTTTCCGTTTTTATAATCACACATTCGTAGGTTCATTATAGTGGATATCTCAAAATTTTGTCAGGCAATAAATGTATAACAAAATTCCAACGTGAAATAAACTTTAGAAAAACATACATAGTACATTATCTCACCCCTTTTACCCAGCCTTCTGCCTACCCTTGTAGGCAGAGTGATTGCCAGACCAACCATATTTAGCCATGTATGTATGTTCCGTCCCACTATGCGGTAGAGGGCGGGCCTATCGCCATGACAAGCACCAATTCCTGACTCCGGGCTGATAATAATAAAATCCAATATAACTTAGCCTGACCTGGGAATTTAGCTCTAACTCTAACTTCATAATTGTACTGTGGCATAACTACGCCCTCGAGGCATTCAAAAATTATCTTGTAACACAACAGGTGATCAGATAAACGATCTGAGAAATGTTTGTGTGCCCACAAATATTTCTTTCGAGTCTGAATGTTTGTGAGACTGAAAAGACTCTCGTAGTTCCTGATACCCGCGACACAAGACTTCGATCATAGTGTGGGGTCAGGACTATGCATGTGACTGTTGGGTGTTATTTATTTATTAATCTGGGGGCAAGGCAGTGTCCCCTCCAAGTCGAGCTAAAAAGCGGCACAGTCGTACCATCCTTTTCTCGAAGCAATTCAGACTATTTTCAAACCCCCATAACTTCGTTGTGGTTAAAGCAAGAAGCCTGAATTTTATTAAGCAGGCATTGTGTAAACACAGTATTTTTAAAATTTCATTCAATTTGAACCAGTAGTTTGAGAATTGTAACTTGTCAAACTTTCTTAATTTTGTCACTCGCTGACTGACTGACCGATCATCAAAAGTCTAAGGCACTTCTAGCAGACATAAAACCTTCAAATTTAGAATATAATTAGTGTTTAGTGTCTAAAGTAAGGGAAAATTTAAACATTTCATAATTTCTGTCTAGTTTTCTAGATACACAAACATATACATTTGCAGTTAATGAATTAATGTACCCGTATATAATGGAATAATAGTTGATAGGTACCTATATATATGAGACATAACAAGAGAGGGCTATATAGAGAGAACGGGTGTATTCAGTCCATGAAACTGTTCAACATTCCTCTAGAAAAACATGACGAAGAAAAACTTGCAAATAAATAGACGCAATCAATAGATTGACTTGGCCAGCAGCAATACGTATAAATTGTACGATACATTATGTTTTCATGCGATGGCCAAGTCGATCTATTTATTAAAAACATAAAGAATTTTTATTTAATATTGATATGATAATAACTTACGTAATAACTTTAATTTACTAATACGACGATCTAATACGACTAAATAAATTAATAGAGTTGATTTATATGGATCTCACAACGTTTTGTGGCAGTAAAACTGAGCTGCGAGACTTGGAATTTTTTTACAATATGTATGATGGGATTATTTATTCTATGTTACAGTGTTAGCGCCATTCTGCCGAAACTAACTGACGATCACTACAGAGTATACGTAGCAAAATTTACTAATGATCATATCACTGCTGATGTTTTACTGGACATGTATAGATTTGGCGTTCTGGTAAGTCAAATCTTACAATATCTTCGTGTGAATCACATAATGACAGTTTGAGAGCGAGATTGGACTTATAATTTTATAAGCTACTGTCCCATTTTCTTTTTATTCTTTGGTTTAGCCAACGAGCTAGCAGATCACAAACAGTAACAAAACTAAACAACACCTTGAATTACAAAGCCACACTTGGTATTCCACTGCGCTCGCCATCCTGAGACCAGGGACCGAAACCGGTATCGAAAATACCGGTATTTTTTGGTATCAACCGAAAAAAATAATACCGGTATTTTTAATGGTAACCGGTATCCGCCAACTTTATTGGATTCCTAGAATTTAACCGGTATCATACCGGTAACCGAAATAAGGGTTACCTTTATGTTTCATGCGAAGTTCCTTATAATTCAAAGCAGGGGCAGTGCCTGTGTGTGGTTATACCGCCGTTTGTCTTTATTAAACATTATGGCACTATACCACACAATTATCTTTACTTATTTCATGATTTTTCCAACAGAATTACCCACCAAAAATGAAATGAACCGTATCCACGTGTAAACAACACGACAAGTATGATTTTTATTTGTTATGCAACAATAACGCATTTTCTTTTGCATTCAAGGTCTTTTTAGGTTACCGGCATTAAAACGGTTACCGTATATAAGGGTAACCTTTATAATGTGTCATAGCGGTTACCGAAATCTTAAAGGTAACCGAAATTCGTCGATACCGGTACCGTAATGTCGAATGGGTTTCGGTCCCTGCCTGAGACATAATATTATGTTAAGGCCCATCCCATTAAAAAAATATTTAGAAGTAAACAAATAACTAATGTACCAACTTAATTTTATTGTATCATCTCTACATGAGCGTTAATTTGTTTATTCTGATAAACATGTTGTCATGTTCTAATTTCATTGAATACTAAATACTTCGTTTTTTTCTAGAAAGTCGAGTATTCTATTCGGCATGATTATTGCAACGGCTACGTCGGTGTTATAGATTACAGGCATGTTAATCTTATAGACGTCGTTGCTGCTATAGATTTTATTGCGCTACATCAAATGATCACCATTTTGATGGTAAGAAACGTTTTTATTATAGTAAGAATAACAAGCAAGCGAAATGTTGGCCCGCCTACAAGGACGGACAACCTGGCTAAAGTTGCAGGAAGTCGCTGGATGTAAGCCGTATCCAACAGGTTGATGTAAAGATCCTTGGGGGAGGCCTATGTTCAGCAGTGGATTTCTTGTGGCTGATATAATGAAGAACATATCAAATTATAGGAATTTTATTTATCAAACTTCATATACAAATGGTAGGTGCATGGACTTCATGGTAGACGCATTCTCCGCCAGTCTACATTGAGATGGTGCAGAAATTAACTGAAATAGTGTACATATGCTAATATGGGTTTAACTTAGAAAGATAAACCCAAGAATACATTTAACAAAAACATATAAATAATGATATACTTGCATACTTCATAAAACTATATACTATATATACATAGGCAAAGGTGCCAGGACACCCATGTAGATTCCATACCACGATGTGATAGAGAGCGAGCCTATCGCCATATATCATGCATGAATTTCTGACTTCGATAAGAAAATAAATAAAAAATCCAATATCACTTTGCCCGTGCACTTTATAAAGTGAATGAACAATTTTCAGGAAGGATTCGGAATAAGAGTAAAAGGAATACATGCAATAACATCATCGAAGGCAATCGAAATATTGCTAAAGATGGCAAAACCCATGCTCGGTCCTAAAGTGGGGAATCGGATATATGTTCATAGTGATATAGAATCGCTATACGAGCATTTACCTAAAGATGTACTGCCTTCTGATCTTGGCGGAAACCAGGAGTCGCTTATTTCTTTATCAGGTATGTTACTTCCTTTATATATTAGTAAAGTGCTTAAAATGATATACTGCATCAGCCCATATACATCCCACGGGCCTCCTATACAATCGAGAGTACGACTGAGAGTGGTCAGGCCAGAATTAAAATCTTATGACCTTTTGCAATCCAAAATAAAAGACAGCAGTTAAAATGCACTGTGGTGTTCCGGTTTCAAGGGCATTGTAGATAGGGTTACTATAGGGCATAATGAAACTTAACATCTTATGTCTGAAGTTGGTGGGCACAGTGGAATGTCAT
Organism: Hyles euphorbiae; assembly: GCA_023078785.2. Taxonomy (NCBI): domain Eukaryota; kingdom Metazoa; phylum Arthropoda; class Insecta; order Lepidoptera; family Sphingidae; genus Hyles; species Hyles euphorbiae. Next base: position 11,418,298 of record CM041044.1, on the reverse strand, counting down.
TGGTTTGTAATTCATGTTGGTGCTTGGTTTTGCTACTATTCATGAGCTTCGATCGCTTACTATCAGGTGAATAAAATGCTCGTCTCGCCTTTATTATACAATATATGGGATTAGTTCCGTAAAGTGTCACATCAAATTAAGAAGATTTCTTTTATGAACATAATAATATACTGAAGATTATCCAAATGATCTTTGCTTGATTTGACCCAAGAACGGGAACCCAGAACTATTCCCACATATTTTAAAAAAGGACGCCAAATGAACAATGAATTAGTTTGGATGACTTGGAACTAAAGAGCTTGTAAAGAGAAGCTAGGAGGAAGCCAGTAAATTGTAATGATTTTCTAATATCCACGAAACCTTATTGTGGACCTTTAACAGTGAACTACCATTAAGGTTATGAAGACTTCTGAAACGATGTTTTAAATACATGATTATCGTTTCAGAGCAATGGAGAAATATGCTTGGATCCAAAGAAAACGTCAATTATATGAGAGAAATGAGCCAAGCTGTATCCAACGAGGCTCACAGATTGAGAGAGAAATTAAACGGGCTGGATCTAGGACTAGCTGGAACGTTTAGGACATTGAATGTAGATTAATATTTGATGATGTTAGGTTTTGTTACGATATACTATTAATAATTGGCGTTTATAAGGGAACTTTCATGAAATAACTATTTAGATCCGTAATTTTATGTCTCAAATAAAAAACTAATGGTAATGTTGCTGTATTTTTTTTTTCGTTTACTTCGTTTGAACTTTACTTGACCAAAGAACTAATAAAATGTAATAGCAAGTATGTCAATTTTAAAGAATTTAACACTTTTAAAATCCATTGAAATTGTAAAGATTGTAATTGCACGTTTCAAGCAAAATTTTCCAATCAGAAGTTCTACATTCTTCCTTTTGCTTAATCTCAGGAATCTTTTATATTATCTTTGAACTGTTTGCAGGCTAGCCGGTTATTTCAACTCCGCATTGCTGTATAATATAATGGGTTATTTGAATGCAAAATCGATGGAATATGTCCTCTGAGAGACGTCACCTTTACCAATACTTTCCGTTTATGCGCAATTCCTTCGCAAAATTTAGGTTCTAAATTGATCACTTTGTATCACAGTTTACTGGACATGGCAACTTTTAGAGCAAGTTATTTATGTTTAAGTTTGTTAAATTGCCAACGTGTCAATGCTCTACAACTGACGATATATTAACAAACACCACATAATATATTTTTGGAGTGTGATCGTTGGCCTGAATAAATGCGGAGTACTGTTGAACAACATGAAAATAACATCTGCTGTTATATAAGGAACTTGTCGAATTTGAGAACAATTTCCGTGCTTTTGCTATACTATACAGGGTATATCAAGACTGATACCGAAAACGAAGCTGGGTGGTAGTTTTAGTGATTGCAGACACAATGCAACTAAATTTTGTGCAAATAATTGTGACGATTTTTTTTCGTCGTATTAGGTTGGTAAATACATTTTTTCCCTAAAATGACAGTGTATACTTTTATTTATAAAGACTCTAAGGTATAAAAGAGTTTAAAATATTATTTTAGCAAAAGTTATGAATTTTGCACCCAAACAGGACGATATTTAAAAAATAATAAAAAAAAAATTGTTGCGTTTCCTTGCGAAATTTTTACTTGCATTGTGTTTGTAGTCACTAAAATTACCACCCGGCTTCGTTTTCGGTAGCAGTCTTGATATACCCTGTATTAGATCAAAATTTAGCATCTAGCACTAAAGGACCCCTGTAACTGTGTATTTCGTAGTGCTTGAAATTTGGCTTCTCCAGTTGTATCTTTATATGTTAGGATAATACTTCTTAGCTCAATTTTTTGTCACCAGATTGTTTGTGTGGGAAAGTGGACAAGTATTTGTTTCAGCAGCTGTTATCAGTTCGGCATAAAGGTGAAGAAAAAATTTCGTGGTATGCAGGTGCATACCATGGCAAATTGTATAAATTTATATGATATGTAAAGTACGCCAACCCGCACTAGGCTAGCGTGGTGAACTACATGGCCTGATACATACAAACATGAATTGCAAACTATTTCTATTTTATTGCTTCCTTTTTATATTAAAGATACATACCCCGTATCTTCCGTATCCAAACAGCGACAGAAAGCAAAGGCGGGTGTTAGTTTTATTACTATTAAAATGAAAATAAAATAAATGGCAAAAAATTGCATATTATTATTTACTTAAATCATCCACTTCATTTAATTACACAATAATATTAATTAATTCTATAAGAACAATGTTTGTAGGTCCTTTGGTTTTATAATTTGAATAAAGCATGTGATTTTTGTTCGTGTTTTTATTTTATGCTATTTTGGGACTTCCTGGATTGTCTGTTGGATGTGCTCGTAAAAACAAAATAGAAGCGTTTACTTCTTTAATACTTGGATTTTTCTAAAAATTAAACGGAAATAATTGGTAATTGTTTAACAAACTTTAGTGTGTTTGGAACTTTCAAATGTTAATTAATAAAATATTAAATACCACAAATGGTATACGTGTAACACACGAAGGTCTAATGGAATGAGTGAATAAGCAGTTGTAATGGTAGCATTTCAGCTTACCTCTTCTGGATTTGATACGCCTCCTTAAAATATTTGAGCACTTTTAGTTGTGTCACCGTCATTTGATTTTGCTCAAACGTTTTACTGCGATTACATTTAATACTATGCGCTTGTATAATAATCGCTAAAAGTATTAACAAGGAATGTTGTACATACACATTTAACATTCGTATATTTCGAACTGATTAAAAATACAATACCTTCGTCTTACACCAACTTAAGTGGCTCCATCTGAGCTGAATGAAAATTTTCTGAAAGAACACTTAAATTATAATAATTAAATATACACTACACGAAGATCAATTCAGTCTTGTGTCGTGGGTACCAGTCACCACAAGAGACTTTTTGGTCTTGACTTTGCTTTATTTTGCGGGGATCAAACCCGCAGCCTCTTGTTTTACAGGCAGCGTCTAATCAACTGAGCCACGGATAGTCGAAACGAAAAAAAAAAACAATATAACACATAAGGGTAATGAACAAAGCCATGCATACACAATGAAAAAACTGGATCGAATTTTTAGGACATTGAATGCAGATCAAATTTAATATTCTATGTATGAAAATACATTCCAACAATAAACTGCAACTGACATTTTTGACAGTTAATAATGCAAATAAATATTATTTTAGTGTTTTAATTTTAATAAAAATACATTATTGTTGAATAGTAATATGAAATCGAAATATAATGGAGGTAGTAGTTGAAGTCAATTTGAAATTAAATATTTTATGTATGGCGTTTAATTTCGCCTGTTCCTATATCTTTTATACATAATTGTGGTAATGTTGTGTACAATCAGTTGCACTTTTGAAGTCTTTTAAACCCGTAAGTTCTGAAAAATAAAATTGATACAATTAAATAACTTCCTTTGAGATTCAAGAATGCAATCGATGGTGAGACGAGTATGCCATTCGCCTGATGGTAAGTGACACGACCGCTCATGGACAGTAGTAAAACCAAACAACACTGTGGATTACAAAGCCATGCGTGGCATTCCACTGCACTCGCTATTTTCGGACATAACATGTTAAGCCTTAGTATGGCCAGTGGGTACCTTGGCTAAATTTACCTTCAAAGATGTTAGTCTCATGATGTGAGTCTCAATAGTCGTATGTCCAGTAGTTACTCTGGCTATATATTCTACAAATCGAAACACAACAGTAAATTTACAGGCTGTTTGGTGCGAAAAATTGCAGTGATACCTACCCAAGCAGCCGCGCACTTAATACGAGACCTACTATTAATATATCTTGTTTTTCAACAATATAATGAATTGCTGAATCTAAACCTCTCCGAAGAAGAATCTTTAGCCTCTATTACCTAGCAGCTCTTGTGCGATGTTCCTTATTCACTGCTACTCCAGTAATAACTTAGATACCTGGTAAAAATTAACAAGACGACTCATTAGACACTTCCTTAAGTTTATTACTTTATGATTAACTAGCGGCACAGCCCGGTTTTGGCCAGGTCCAGTTACTGCTTGAATCGAATCCATTTTAGAAAGATAGGAACTACTTCGCGTGATAATAGGGTTTTGTCCAAGATTTTATTTGAGCAGTAAGTAATCATTCCTTAAAAGCATCGTTTATAAAAACAAACGAATTTGAAAACAGCATCAAAATTGAATGTATAATGACTGAGATATTAATACATTTAATAGCACGGTGGGGACACTCGTTGTCTCTTTCGCACGCGTGCACCTTATGGAAGATGACGTCACGCCGTGCATGTTGCATCCTTTTCTATCACTCCTACCACCAACTTTCATATATTTGTAACTTACTTATTACTTAACGGATTTTAAAAATTCTTTCTGATTTTGATTATGCGTAACGTAACCTTCCGTTATAAACAAAAATAAAAATGTATGAAACTAGCCTATTGTTTTAATTTTTTTATATTGCAATGAATGTGGAGACGAGCCTATCGTTCTCCTGGTGGTAAGCGGTATTACCGCTCCTGAATAGTAGCAGTAGCAAAACCAACAACACCTAGAATTATAAAGCAATGTTTGGCATTCTACTGCGCTCGCTATCCTGAGACATAAGATGTAAAGTCTCAATATATTCAGTAGTTAGTCTGGCCACAATGTCATGCAATCCGAAATACAACAGTGCATTAAACTGCTGTTTGGCGGAAGAAATAGATATTGCGGTGGTAACCACCCAGGCGGCCTCTCACATATGAGAGACCTACCACAAGTAATATATAAACTCTAACTAATCATTTAAACTCAAAGTTACTGACGATATTTAAACTATCCCATTCCTTTAAGTTGGAAAGAGTATCGAATATATTAAAATTCCTTGCAAACTCAACGGAAACAAGACATTTCATCGAGTTTCTCAGCTACTTCTAAACCAAATTTCATCAAGATTAGCTCAGCGGTTTGAGTATGAAGAAGTTATAATCACACAAACTTTCGGATTAACAATATTAGTAAGATAAAATTATTACACCTATTTTTATTCTATTTTACAACAGTACAGTAAAACTTTACGAGTGAACTTTATACATGCAATATTATGATATGATACATTACTAGGGTATAATAAATATAATATAATACGTTATAATATTCTCAAACCAGTTTTCTTTAGTAAACCATCCATTGTGGTGTGAAAATGGATTTCCATGGCAACAAATTGTTGAAACTACATCCAGATACAGTAATGACTCTCAGGAAGATGTATAACCTGGATAAGCAGGGGGACATGGACAAAGCCATCGATGCGTTGGCAGAGTGGCTCAAGAAACAACAACATCTGACGAAGAAGGAGTACCGTGAGTAATTGACAACTAATGTTCTTATAAAAACCTTTAAATCTTAAGTAAGCCATGGTTAAATATGTTTAAGTTCTTGTAAAGGCTATGTTACGAGCTTGCAGTTAAATATCAATATTCATTGAAAAGTATGTACATTTTTATGAATATTACAAGCAAAGCCTTTAGTTCGATTGATTATATTTCACGTTAATGAACAAATAAGTGATAAAATGAATGCATAATCAATATGCTTCATTCCTCCTACTTCAAATCAAATAAACGTGTAATTCATTGTCATTGTAATTTATTATCTCACAATATCGAATAGTCTGTACATGCCATATAATCCACCATGATGGCTATTGTGGGTTGGCGGACTTTACATACCATATAAATTCTTACAAATCACTATTACAATCAAAGGAGATCAGTCGATTTGGTCCAACTAAGGACAAGAAATTAAGTATGACTGAAAAATCAGGCGTATTTTTGTAGATTCATTTCTCTATTTATTTGTATCCTACACCGTGGCAGATTTTGTAAAAAAAAAGGATATCATAAAATATTCTACCACTTTTTGCATTGTTTGCAATATTAACAGAATTGACATCTGTCAAATTCATTCAGTGTTTGTCAAATTCTATTCTTTGTGCTTGGTCGCGAAAGGAATGAGCTTTTGTGATGTTGGTTATTTTGAGTTTATTATTTACGACAACTCTTAGCTACTCTATAAAGATTATAATTATAATTGTAGTGTATTGATAAATTCATACTCTTAGCATCTGTCGTCTCGAACTATACACTACGCGAACCAAGGGTGAGTGAGATAGATATAGAAGGAGATAGATCATAGACGTAGAGGACGGAACGGGGTGTGAAGACGTGGTGTATAGCAAACGAGCCGATAAATATTAATAATTGTATTCTACTATACTGTTTCCATTCGTTTATTTTATTTTTGACACATCGAGTACTGAATCAAATAGTGATGGCCTGATGCGTTATCGAATCAATTTTTTATAACAAACGATTTTATTTTTGAACAAGTTTTAATCGATTTAATACATAGTTTATTTTTTGCTCCATGCATTGTTTTATAAAACTTCAGGGATATTTAAGTTACTTGATTTAATAATTATATTAAAATAAACCATTTACTCATGTTAAGTTAATATTCTTATCACTTCCGTCGGCAATAGTAATGTTGTTAAAAACAAATTGTGAAACGGCAACACTGGGCAGACAGGTGACGCGCGCCGCCATTTTGTGGTCACTCACAACGAGACGCCCGCGCCCGTGCTAGTGTTTTCCGTTCGCTGAATTTTAATTCACATTTTTCATACGTCGAGTTGAGTATTTATATTCCTCCGTATTGTTTTACCCGTGAATTCCTACATTTGGTTGAATTGAGAACATCGTACCTGCCTTCATCACTTTCAAAATGCCTAAAGGAAAGGTGCTTAAAGGACAAACAAGGGAGTTTGTGTTGCGACTTCATGAGTACTTTGAAAGGGAAAGCCGTAATGGTGGACCTCTTATACCAGTGACTCAAATCAGAGACCGTGTTTCAGCAGCATTAGGTATTACTGCTCCAACAGTTTCAAAAATAATTAAAGAAGGCTACGGCAGTAGTGGCATGGAACAAAACAAGCCATCTACACCTAAGAAAAAACGTCAGCCCTTTAAAGTGACAGCAATTGACAGTTTTGATGGTGATGCTATTCGTCGTCATATATACGATTATTACCAAAGAAAAGAGATTCCTACTTTACATAACCTAGTACAATCTCTGAAAACTAGTGGCTTGTTCCGTGGTCAAAAGTCTTCTTTGGCGAAGGTATTGAATAGGATTGGATTCCAATACAAAAAATGTGACAAAAGAAAAATATTGATGGAACGCAATGATGTTGCTTTGTATCGATGCGAATTTTTAAGACAAGCTAAAAAAATAGAAGACTGGTCGAATGTTGTTTTCACCGATGAAACTTGGCTCAATGCGAATCACACGGTATCAAAAACTTGGACTGACAACACTGCTAGCTCCTCGACCGCAGTGCCAATGGGAAAAGGTGAAAGAATTATAATTTGTCATGCAGGAACCGCAAAAGGATTTGTGCAAGATGCTATGTTAGCTTTTAAATCAAAGAAAACAGGGGATTACCACGAAGAAATGAATTCCGAAGTATATGAAAAATGGTTTCGGGAAATGTTATTGTCACTCGAACAGCCATCAACAATATTTATAGATAATGCGTCCTATCACTCTCGGCAAATTAACAAAATGCCAACGCAAGCCAGTAAAAAAAATGAAATAATAAACTGGCTCCGTAACAATGGCGAGGAGGTGGACGAGTCCCTATTAAAAGTAGAGTTACTTAAAATATTAAAAATGAGGAAGCAGCCTAAACGATACGTTATAGATGAAATGGCTGCAGAACATGGGCACACCGTCCTTAGAATTCCTCCATATTATTGCCAGTATAATGCCATAGAGCTAATATGGGCGCAAGTGAAAGGATATGCTGCGAGAATAAATACAACTCCTCCTTTCACCGCAAACAAAATGCTGGAGTTGCTTAAAAATGCGTGTGAAAATGTGACGCCTCATAACTGGGCGAGTGTCGTAGATAAGACGAAGAAAGAAATAATGTCTGATTGGGATCGCGATGTCGCATTTGACAACTTACCCATGCACTCATTAATAATTAGTGTTACTGGGGATACGAGTGACGACGACGCCGATTCCGACGAAACAGACGATTGTTTATAAATAAAAATATTAACAAATTACCTTTTAGTTGTTTTAATTATTTAATCCTTAAAGTACTATGAATTCCAACATGGTTTAACTGTTTATTACAAGTAGGTACTAAACATTTATTTTCGTTGTAATCATTGTAATTATTTTAAATTAAACTCTTATTAAAAGTCACTTCAATACGTATACCTTTATTCATATTAATTAATTTGCAGCAAATACATTCGATCCTAATATTGGGTACTATATTACGTTTAACTGTTTTCATTAGCATTTTAATGTAATTTTATTTCAAATGATTCCGATTGATTGATTCTATTCAAAATCGTTTTTGTTATCTGTGGTCATTCGTTACGAATGGCACAACTCTAAGTGGGCGTTACCCGTCAAGAAAGTATCTACTTTTATTTCAAAATATTGTTCTACTGTAATGTCGTACTTTATAGGCGTGAACTGTCAAAAATAAAATAAACGAATGGAAACAGTATACAATGTTACACATATTAACCGTAAATAGTGACTATTACAATAGGCATGATGACTGATTTTGAAAAACTACTTCAGAATGTTCGTCTACATTAACAATACTTAAAAAGAATTGAATTTTTGAAAAAAAGTAAAGATTTGCGTGAAAAATTACGTTTTAAATTTCTCATTTTAACCTTTGCTCAAAAACGCCGTAATAGTAATGGCGTCCGTGTGTGACGTCATGCTTTTGTAAATGCTTGCTCGTGCAATGTTTACGTGTATATTATGATATAAACATTTTATTATTTTCAATAGTAATGCCGTGTTTTGATGTGGATCGATGATGTGTAGTTCCGCAATGTAATAATACATCGATACAAACTCCGAGCAATTTGTTTATTAATGTTTCAATGGATAAAAAAGTTAGAAATATATGGCTAAAAATGGAAAGGCAAGATCCTAGATCTTTATCTTTAAATTCGATGATTAATTTCCGTGAACACTATTTTGACAGAAATAATAACTTTATTTACAATGTTCATAATGTTTGACGTGTCTAGAAAATAACATATCAAAATTTAAAATTATTATAAATAACAATAGCGATAAATATCGGAGGTACGATTCATTTATTTTCTTTCGGTATTATTATCATGCCAATCGCTGTGTATATGAGTTCTGAAAAACGTTATTAATGTTCCAATTAAACAGTGATATGGAATATCGCATAGTTCCAAATTTTGAGATATTTGCGATGAATCCTTATTCCATGAGTAATGTTCCTTTTTCGTAGGTAGCCCGAAACTGATTGCATTACTAAAAAAAAAAATTAGATCAATATACTGAATAACATAGAAATGACCAAAACTAGCCAACAAGATCGCGCTATGACTATACAAGTAATATTTACGAAAGTGACACGTCACTCGCTTCTGATTGGCGTTTCATCTAATATGGCGGATCCTTAGGTTTTGTACTTTTATTTTTGCAAAAATATGGTGGTGACAGCCCATATACGTCCCACTGCAGGGCACGGGCCTACTCTACAATCGAGAATACGATTGAGAGTGGTTAGGCCATATAGTCCACCACGCTGGCCTAGTGCGGGTTGGCGGACTTACATACCATAGAAATTCTTATGAATCGCTATGGTATGCAGGTTTCCTCACGATGTTTTCCTTCACCGTTTTAGTGCGTGGTGATTGATTATCAATACACACATGACTCCGAAAAGTCAGAGGTGTGCCCTGGGATTCGAACCCGCGACCACCCTGAACATATGGGCAGCCGCGTCTAGTCCGTTTACCAACAGGCCACCACGCACTTCCAAAATATATTTAATCTTAATTAAAATCTAAAGCAAATGTTTATTTTGAGAATCCTTCTATTATACATTATTATATTAAACCATAATTTCATTAATTTGTTGTTACTGTCATCATCCCCATTATATTCCCAAAAATAACAGAGCTTGCTCAGTGCATCTACGCAATACCTCATTGGATTTTATGACGGAAAGGCTCTATAATATTAATTATATTGTTTTAGTTCTAACATGTACATGACATGTTTACAATTATAAAAAAATAAAACATCAATCGATTATAATAAGATAAATAGTATGCCAGACCACTTAGTGCGTTATTGGTTAGGACAGAACAAAAATATGTTTTGTTTATATTCAGATCGACAACTCTCAAAATGGCCACAATGCAATAATACAATATTATTGTAATTGCATTGCAATCAACAGGACAGTGGGATGCTCTGCACATGTAATGACTATTATGTGGTACCTTGGTTGGGCTAGGTACCAAAATGATACACCTATTGCAAAGCACGTCGACAATGTATTGTTACTACCAGGTACATGAGATATTGTTTAGGAACAAGTTCAATAGAACTTTTTATTATAAAAATGTGTTTCTTATTATCAATTTTTACCGTCATCATTCCCTTTTTAGAATGACCTACCTACTTTTGAAACGGATATTTCTACCCCCCAGAAATGCTTTCTTAATCAACTTTATATCGAAAAGTATTTAACGTGTTTATAATAATGTAATACCTACATTTTACAATATTATTAACATTTATTTACATTTTACGATATTATTTACATAGTTATAGAAAATATAAAATATTGTGCAAATAAGATATATGTGAAGATAGTAGAATATGGTAGTTTTTGTAAAACTTTAAGAGAGTATATCTTAAATACCCCATATCGTAGCTCAAAAAGACTGTATTATATTTAAAGGATATTGATTTTTTATTATTTAATTCTAGGTCTCATTTGTGTCCGTCAAGTTTTCACTACTAGGCCCAATTTCCTTAGGAAATTGACCGATCTCCATTTCCTAACGATGTTTTTCTTCACCTGACGGTGAAATTTGTGGTGAGCTATCAATACACACATTAATCCGAAAAATTAGGTGTGCCATGGGAGTTGGACCCACGATCACCGTGAAGTGAACATTCTGGCGGCTACTTCTGGACCATTTACCAACAGACCACTTTTCAATACAAATACCGTAAAGTAATTTTTTACAATTAATTTGGCAGCTCGAGAGTACTTGGAGAGATCAATCATACTACGAAAAGGATCTTTGGAAAGGGCGAAGAAAAAAATAGACAAGCTGTGTTCACTGAGGAGTATATTTCCAAAATATTACGAGAAACACGACGTATTAAATGATTTTGTTGGATTGGATCACAATTTGTACGTATTTACTCGCTTATGTTAGCTTCGCCTGTATACGACTATCGATATCTTTGAATTCAATTTTCGACCATTTCTAACGATGGATTGATTTGAATTTTTGCACATTTATCCAGGCCCGATTGTAATACGTGGAGTTCTTACAACAATTATTTATCATACTCGTATAATAACTTCTTTATCATAGATTTTTAACCATAACATGAATGTAATTTCTCAATTCTATAATTTTAATTTTTTTTTTTGTTGGGTCTTTATTAAACACGTATTTTGTACGTTTTTAAGCTATTTTTTATTTTAACCTATTTCATAAGGACAGTCTGTGGTGTAAATATACTACAGTACTGTTGCAAAACAAAGTTTTCGGGTTCAAATCCCGGTTTTTTTTTATTGCAGTGAATGGCGAGACGAGCACGCCGTTCGCCTGATGGTAAGCGATACGACCGCCCATTAACAGTAGCAAAACCAAACAACACCTTGAATTACAAAGCAATGCTTGGCATTCCACTGCGCTCGCCATCCTGAGACATAAGATGTTAAGTCGCAATATGTCCAGTAATTACTCTGGCTACAATGTCCTTCAATCCGAAACACAACAGTGCATTTAAACTGCTGTTTAACGGGTTCTATAGACATTGCGGTGGTATCCACCCAGGCAGCCTCTCACATATGAGAGACCTACCACCAGTAAACCGGATCGGGCAAAGTGGATTTTTCTATTAATTACCCGAAGTCAGAAATTAGTGCCCGATATGGCGATAGTTTCGCCCCCTATCATATCGTGGAATGAAACATTCCCGAAATGTAAGTGTAATGGTGGTACCTCTGACTACACCTGGGAAAAAGGTGTGAGTGTATGTGTGTATGGAAAATTTAAAAAAGTGATCATGTTTATTTTATTTTATTTTATTTTATTTATTTTAAGGAAACATACAGTGATACTATAACAAAACATTGAGAACAACTATACACTAATTACATGTTCCCGCAGATAGAAAAAAGAAAGTATATCAAAAAGCATCCACAATATTAACAAATAGCAATAGGAAAATTATTTATAAAAAACATAATATAGAGCACACACAGAAATAATACGATAGATTAACAAACAATATTACTAACAGCCAGAGAACCAAAACCCTGTTAATATTTTCTTAAATTTAAGCGGTTTGGAATTAAAAAGATCGAGATCCGAGAATTCTACCACTGCATTTAACTCTTTAGCAGCTCTGATGAAAAATGCGTTCTGCCTATAATTAGATGCGCTTTGTGGAATAGATAGGCATGTGGGTCGTCTAACGGTCTTATTTGGGACTTTTAAGTTAATTTTTCGGAGAAGATGTGGAGAATCTAATAAGTTTTGTGCAATTTTAACTAGTAAGACAATGTCCGCAATTTTTCTTCTCTCAAAAAGCGGGAGAAAATGATGCCTTCGACATCTATCCTCGTAATCTTTATCGAAACTGAGACATTTAAATTGTAGAAATTTAAGAAATCTACGTTGAATAGACTCTATTCTATTAATATTATAATCATATTTAGGATTCCATACCTGTGTACAATATTCCAGGACACTGCGCACCAATGAGCAATATAGAATTTTTATCGCTTTTATGCTTGTAAATTGGGAGGACGATCTGATTACAAAGCCTAATGATTTGTTGGCCTGTTTGGTGATGTGGTCTACATGTTTCTCATATGTTAACTTAGAGTCATGTGTAACACCAAGATCACGAATCGATTCAACCTGATTGAGTGGTTTTCCTTTCATTACATACCCATAATTAATACATTTTAGTTTCCGTGTAAATGTTATTGAGTAGCATTTGTTGACATTTATGTTTGATAGAATGCTTCCCTTACAGGCATGACGCAGTATTACCAGAACTCACGAAAGACCATTACAGAATCTACGTGGCAAAGTATATAAATAATGACTTCACAGCTGAATCATTACTCAATAATTACAGATTTGGTGTATTGGTAGGTATCTTTCATGATTTAAATTTGTGATCGCCTGATGGTAAGCCGTCACAACAATTATAGACATGCAAGCCTATACATCAGATCTATATGGCGATCCATGGAGGAGGCCCATGTTCAGCAGTAGACTTTTTTTGGCTGAAGAAAGAGACACAGAGAGAAACTAATAAGGGCACAATCAAGTTGCTGTTTACCATGATATTATATATACTCTTTTTGCGCCTCGCTTTAAAGCCATCAAGGGAACACAGAGGCATAAAGTAAATTCTAGATCTTGCGCGAACGTAGTAGCATAATTGTTTTTAATATTTCTATCTCCTTTTGTATTGTGGACCGCATATCACTATTCTCGATACTAAGTCTACTATATACTTTATACTACTGTATACTATCTCCCATCCTAAGCGAAACATCATTCTTATATTTTTAGTAATTGTCTAACAGCCGCTGCCAATAAACAATCCCAATCCAAAATTTGCCGTTTTAGATTGACAGCTCAATCTTTTTTCTGATGCTATATTGCCAATAATTGATTATATTGATTATTGTTTTCTACTTTTCGATTGATCTCAGTAGTGAAAAAACTATGGCAACATGACAAGAGACCAATCGAAAAGTAGAAAACAATCCATATTGACTTCAATCTAATTTTTTCGATTGATTATTGGCATCGGCCGTTAGTTGGAATAAAGGGTTAATGATTTTTTCGTTGCTACGTATACCCCGAGTAGCATGTCATTCGTCTGATGGTAAATGAGATTGGCATTCCACAGCCCTTATAAAACTAAATATAATATTATGATGTTAAGTCTCAATATTATGTCAAGTAGTTACTCCATCTAGAATGTTCTTTAGACCGGAACACACATTACATTTATTTCCATATTTTTTAGCGTCTCGAGTACCTTCAATTACACGATTACTGCAATGGATACGTGGCCATTTTAGATTTGAGAGACATCAGTGTGTTGAGCATGATCGCTACTGCCGATCTGATGGCCATGCACGAAGAAATTATACTCATAATGGTAAATGGTCTAATTCATAGTAACTAATAAATATATTTTAGTTAACGAATGTTTTATCCTTTAAATGCTGGCCAAAATGTTCAATTTCGACTATGAATTTAGAATATCGGAGCAAAGGACTGCTTCCCTCAACAGATCATAGCGTGATGGTATAAAGCCCATAGCGTACGTATGCCGTATTTTTTTTTATTTGATCGTTTAACGAGATATGCCTCGTTAAATGATCAAATAAAAAAAATTATTTCATTTTTTTTTTATTGTAGTGAATGGCGAGACGAGCAAGCCGTTCGCCTGATGGTAAGTGATACGGCCGCTCATAAACAGTAGCAACATTCCACTGCGCTCGCCATCCGGAGACATAAGATGTTAAGTCTCAATATGTCCAGTAGTTGCTCTGGCTACAATGTCCTTCAATCCGAAACACAACAGTGCATTTAAGCGGTGTTGTTTCACGGGAGAAATAGAGATATTTCATTTCGAAGCAGTAGTTACTGAGATTAGAGGTAACAAACAAACTCTTCAGCTTTATAATATTAATTTTAGTATGGATAAGTATATACTATATAAGTATAGGACTATATGGCCTAACCACTCTCAATCGTACTTTCGATTGACACATACAGATGGATAAGTACATGTACCTATAGATCATCACTAATCTTAAGGTTCGTATAAGGTGAATAAACTCTTCAAATACGTAAGAAATGATTGGAGTTAGACTTACAACAAATTTCTGCGAAAATCTTTTAGGGAGGCCTCACACAGAGGTCAACACAATGAATTTTTGTTGTGCTAATAATTCTATTTTTCATTTTCCAGGTTATAAGTGCTACAACTAATTTCTGATCTAATTCAATTAGAAGATTGAAAAATGTAATCATCAAATACGATTTAACTTTCAGGGAGGCTACGGATTGGGTGTAAAACAGTTCCACATAGTGACGTCTTCAAAGGCAATAGAAGTACTAATTAGTTTCATAAAACCTTTATTCGGTCAGAAATTGGCCAGCCGAATATATTGTCACAGGAATATAGAAACGCTGTACGATAGTATACCGAAAGAGCTTCTACCTTCTGATCTTGGCGGTAGCCTAGAATCTCTTGCTTCTTTGTCAGGTTTGTTACTTGTAAATCATTAATGTGATACTGTGGTAAAAGTGTGGTAAAAAGATACTTTTTTTAAATTTAATCCCCATTTCCAGGTGGCAAGTTTCTCGTGGTTTGAATTATTGCATAACATAACCACCATAGATTACCGTGTTCCGTAACGATGCAACTATTTATATATTTACGATAATCGTATCTTCGATGCGAAAAACTCTTGTGTAAATGTTCTATTAAATAGTATAAATTTTAATAGATGCCCCGGTTAATTGTACAATTGAGAAATTATGGCTAGCAACTAAATATTCAGGTTGTTACCGGATAATTTAAACCAAAACTTCATCGGTCGGTCGAGTCTTATATATAGGCCGTGCACAACGCTTTGCTCTTTTATCGAGAAGTATTGGGAGGGACTGTCTCACCTTCACACCCACCACTGTAACTCCTGTAAGCGAGGATCAACAGTGTCACGCATTGTGACACCGAGCATTGAAACTCGGGGTCTTCGGGAATGTCTAACTTGTCTAACCGCAACGAAATCAATCAGAAAGTCAAATTAATGGAAGGAGTTAGAAATAAATTATTGTCCACTTCCCTACGTGACAAAACGGGTGACAAAACAATGTAAATATGGTCTATGGAGGTTTTCTCAAGTTTACTTTTGTGCTATGTTTTGCGTGCTCATATTTTTGTTATTTTTTTATTCCTTAGTTCCGCCAAACTAGCAAAAAAGTCAACTGATGTTAAGTGATCACTGCCGCCCATGAACACTCACAACGCTTGGATCGTGGATATGTGTGGCCCATAACATCGGGAGGGAAGCGGAAAAAAAGGACGGAAAGAGGAAAGGTGTATTGGGCATCCGGTAATCTCACTTGAATGAAACGTAACGCTAACCTGTTTCTTCACGTCGAGCTCCTGGAAGACAGTGGTACCACCCCAGACAAGCCTGGCCATTTATGCTGAGTCATGATTGACAACAGTGTGGCTTTACCTTTTACAAATTTACCAAATACCTATGGTCTGGAGGTTCCCCAAAATGGTTTCCTTAATTTGTATTCATTATATTTTTGGTGTTTTATTCGTTTCAGAGCAATGGATGAATCTTCTCGGAAGCAAAGAGAACACTGAATACTTTAGAGATATAAGCGAAGCCGTCTCAAATGAAGCGTACAGACTAAAAGAGACGTTGGGCGGGCAGAGTCTAGGCGTAGCTGGATCATTTAGAACATTGAATGTGGATTGATCACTTGATGCTATTTTGTTTTGTATTCTTTTTTAAAAACATTCTGGTACTAGTATATACTTAGTGGGTGTGGATAAATATAGGTGAAATTATTTCTTTAATTAAATGAGTTTTTGTAATCGTTAGTTTTAATTTACATGAATTTTGCATGATAAGTGTGTATTTAGCATCATTGAGATTTCTTCCTTACAAGCTTCTTAACCTCTTTTTTCGACGCTCTCCGTGGTAGAGTTGATCATACGCCGGCTGTGAAACAAGAGGCTACGGGTTCAATCCCCGCACCGGTACAAAAGTTTGTGTGGACCACAAATATTTGATTCGGATCTGGGTATTTATGGGACCGAAAAATCTCCCGTATTTCTGTCACAAGATTTTCATCTTCATGTGGGATTTATATGTGACTGTTGGATTCATTTATACCTTGCCTCTGTACTACACCTTCCTATGCTAAAAGAATAACGGTACCACCTCAGTAATATAAAATAAAAATAAAACTCAATAAAATCTCTTCGTAATATTATTCTAAAATGGTGAGACGAGCAGGTCACTCGCCTGATGGTAAACTTCATTAAAAATAACCGCAATCAGATCTTTTGTTAATAAAAAGCTAAATGCGCAGTATTTTTTACAATTGCATGTTTTTTTTATTCGTATGTAAGTCCGCCAACCCGCACTAGGCCAGCGTGGTGGACTATATGGCCTAACCACTCTCAATCGTACTCTCGATTGTAGAGGAGGCCCGTGCCCTGCAGTGGGACGTATATGGGCTGATACAAAAAAAACGCTTTGTGCATGGGTTTTCTCGTTTCAAGTATGGTAAGGCCCTTTTTGAAGGTTATTAATACACGCACAAAATGACCTCACTTGCAAAAATAGGTAAAAGGGAGAATGATAATATAATTATTACAAGTCACGTGAACGGAATATGTTTATCCGGCACAAGGGCATATTTAAAACGTATTTTAAGCGACATACATACATACATAAACTCGCCTTTTTCCTAGAGAGATAAGCAGAGGTACTATCAGGACATCCACGTTTCGTCTTGAATATTCCGTCCCACGATGTTACAGGACGAGCCTATCACTATATCAGTCACTACTACAACTACTACACTAAATAATATTATTTCCTACTTCTAAATCATTTTAAATTTTTATTTATTATATTTAAATATACATATATATGTATATTTTTATAGTCATATATGAATGTATTTATGTTTTTTTATGTGTACAATAAAGATTTAAATAATACATAATATATTAGTCTGTCCCAGTTCTGGGCTGATATTGAATTAAAATCCCGACCCGGAATTCGAACTCAAAAACCTCAGCGTTGTAATTGTAGTTTTTAAGCAATTGAAAGTAAAATGAGCCACAGTATGGATACAATTTTAAATGTAGCTTCTTTGGCGCGGTTGAGTCAATTATGAAACGAGAACACAGGTTTGATTCCTGCATAAATGTTTGGTCAACACGTATTCGTTAAAGACACGAGACTTGATGTCTTATTGTACCTGTATGAGCCTATATACGTCGCACTATATAGCAAAGGACCTCCAATATCGAGAGTAAAATTGAAAGGGTATAACCGTGTAAGATAATGACAATTCGTGGCATTGGATGTATTTTATACTATTTGTTTTCAATAATGTACGTATATGACAGCCTTCGTTGCGCAGTTGGTAAGGCGTTGACTGTGAAACGAAAGGCCACTGGTTCGACCCCGCGCCGAGACAAATATTTGTGAGGCCCACAAGTATTTGTCTCGGGTCTGGGTGTTTGTGAGACTGAAAAGTCTCTCGTAGTTTCTGATACCCACGACACAAGACTTAATTGATCTTAATGTGGGATCAGAACTACATATATTTGACTGTTGGGTGTATTTATATTTGTTATTTATTTATATCATTGGCGCATCTGTGGCGCGTACTACGGAATGATTCCGAAGCTGTGGTCTCGGATTCGAATCCCTGGTCGAGATAAGTGATATTGGATTTTTTTAATTCATGACCAGCCCGGAGTCAAGAATTGGTGCCCGTTATGACTATAACTCCAGTACATTATGGGACCGAAAATAAAATGCGAAACGAATGTTTCTTGATTGGACTCTGCCTACTCTTTCTTGGAATAAGACGAGTATGTACGTACATCATAAAAGGAGCTATATTTACCCGGAATCGATCATGAGATCTCCGTCTCGACCCGACCTGATACTAATCAGAACTAATTAAAATAATATGCATCTATAAATAAAATTACACATAATATTATACGTTTTTTTATTCTGTGAATATATGAATTATCTGGTTTTGGGACGTCAAGGCTCTCCCATTAGTAAGCTACGCAACATGAGCAAAAAAGCGATGTTTTAATGAATAAAATGAATAGCAATGAAATCTCATAGATTTATTTGTGTGTGAATTTCACTTTATAAAATCATCATTCTCAGAAGAAGTCTATTTCTGAACATAGGCCTCCAAAAAGACCTCCACCGTGAACTGTTGGAAGCGGCCTACATCCATCCTGCAACCTTCATTAAGTAATCTGTTCACTTTGTGAGCGGACGCTTGTTAACACACTCACTTTAAAAAGTTTTGTTTTATTTTATTTTTATTCCCTTTAAAACTCATTAATCAAATAAGTTCAGTTCATGAAGATTTAGTGAGTGGTGATACAATGGATTCGCTTCCAAAAGACCCAATTCTTGAATACAATAATGATACACTTAAAACATTACGGAAACAATACAATTTTGAGAAAAACGAAGAGATGAATGCTGCCATAGATACATTCCAAGAATGGCTGAAGAAGCAGACTCACTTCACTAAGAAGGAATACCGTAAGTTTTTTTTGTATATGAAAGAGTGATGGACTGTATGGCCTAGCCCCTTGCAATCGCACTTACGGTTGCAGAGGAGACTCGAGTAGTGCGACGAATATGGGCTGATAAAGATATAGAAGGAGTGACGAGATGAGGAGTTTTCTTGAAGGTATGTCTCACAGTTTCTTGTAAAACAAAATGTCACGTTTCTTTACCAAAATTTTGGTTGCATTATGTTTGTAGTCACTGAAACTATCACCCGGCGTCGATTATCAGCAGCAGTCTGGATATACCCTATAGATGTTCGTGAGCGATGATTGTAAATTACCATCTTGTGGGCTCTTTGCTTGGCCTATGTTTTACGAAAATACCAATGATGATAGTCAATATAGATAAAACACGCACTAAGTCACAGTGATTGAGTATTGCCCAAATACTGGAAAGCCAATTAACTTTTAACTCCTGTTAACTAGCTCTAATGACCTGTTAAATTGATTCCAGTTAAATATAACTTCGATTAAACCACTTAAGAATTAAATATTTAATGGGGCATTATTCATCCGATTCGTATTCTCGAAAGCAACTTAAGAGTTTGACAGCTGTCAAACAGTCAAATTTTTAAGAATTTCTAGTTTTAAGCAGCCGTCGTCTTAAGGCCGCCTGCGACCACTCTTAACTTTAAAATCCTACATAAAATTTACTAAAATGACTCTCGCGTCGGTTTCATCGCTGTCTGATGACGATATAGCTTCATCAAGGCGAGTCAATCAAGAAAAAAATCAATGCTTTTGACAAATACAAAGAAGAAAACATTCAAACAAAGTGAGGTTCCGCCTGAAGAAAGAAACTGTTCTGCATCTGTGTTCCTTGCTGGAGACAAAATAGAACCCACTACAAATAGAAGCCGATTGATAAAAACTTGCGACCAACTGTTACTTGCTTTATGATATTCTACGACAGGCAGTTACCAGAAGATTATTGGAGATGTATTTCATGTGGAACAGCCGACTGTACATCACAAAGTTGCAGCAGAGTCGGTTAAACTACAAAATCGTGGCATGAAAATTCCCAACTATCAACAACAATGCCATATTGCGAATGATTTCTATGCGATATATAAGGATCAAATCTCCAGGTAATTTCTACTTATAATAATGTATACATAACTATTAAGCTTTTACAAAATATATGTTTTACAAATATATGTTTTCTTATCCTATTTTAACTAAATGTGCTTCTAAAATGCCTAGCGTATTTTATATTATGTAGTAATCATTTAGAGTATCCCTTTTTACTGTACATAATATATTATTAATCATAGAATAGAATAATATATTATGCACAGTATAAAGGCACACCCTAAATGATTTCTACACAATAATTTATATATATATATATATGCTTGTTGGAATCAAAACATTTAGCAGGTAATTGGCTCTTCCCAGCCCACTGTACCCCATATAACCAAGCTCTCTAAATAGTTGTAGGGCTAAATATATAATATAATATAATTAATCATACAATGATTTGTACTGATTGTAGCTATTCAGTATATACTGGAACAATGTTCAACTACAATAGTAGTTTCCTATAAAGAATTCAATTTTATGAATATATTTTTTCAATTTACATAAAATTATTTGTAGTTTGAAATAAGAATATTTGCTAGAGCTCTAATTTTTATTATCTTGTTTTTAGGAGGACCACAAGCAGAAACATTTAGAAACAGAAAAGGCCATTTTTCTATAAATGTGCAAGCAGTCTGCGACCCTAACTTGAGGATAAGAAACATTATAGGCCGATGGCCAGGCGCGGTGCATGATAGTAAAAATTTCAATGATTCTCCTTTATGTGCATTTCTGGAAAGGGGAGACTGAAGAAGCTTACAATCAAGACCATACTAAAACAAGAAACCCAGTGGAGAGGGTCTTTGGTTTTACAACAAAGATCTTCTTGTCTGCAAGTTGGGCTATAAGTTTTTGAAAATTAGCTTACTATTATAGAGGCATGTGCAGTGTTACATAATATAGCATGTTCCCAGAATGATCATATATTGGAGATTGATCTTTTTGAATCATTTCCACCAGCTCCACATAGTATAACCAATGAAAATGTTGCAACAAGGAATAATATAATAAAATACATATTTTAAACCGTACAGTGCATTTTATTGAATTACCATGGAATAAATACAAATAAAAATGAGTTATGTTTTATTGTAGTATATTTATTTTAATAACATCATTAGTACATATTATATTTTTTTAATTATCTACATTTCTTTAGATCTGTCTTACATTTATATCTATATTCCTTTATAAACACAAAATAATAACAATTATTTTAACATTAATTTAAAACTAAATTAATAAATGTACTATTAAAAATGTACAATAGAAATATAATATGACATTTTTTAACAATGAAAATAGGTGAAATAAACAATTTATTTTATGTATTACATATTAATTAAAATTCATAACATTCTTCAACTTTGATTTAAAACACTGTTTTCTGATGCAAATATTTCTTCCTTCACACAATTTGTCTCATTCTTTTTTGTATATTTTTATATTACATACTCACTTCAAAAGGGTGTGTATTGTCCAAATGATTTGTTGTATGCATGATTTCTATAGCGTTACCTGCAAAAGTGTTTAAGTTAAAGTATGTCATAATTTTATATATCTCTTTTTATTTTTCATACATATTTGTTGAGCTTACTTATTTAGTCTATAGCTGATATACATGGCACTATATATATGAGCCATATTTCTTGGACAGTCTTATTATATAGGTACACATTGAATATTTATGTACTCCACTCCAGCTCCTGAAACAAAGGATTATTTATAGTTATACACATTGTACCATACTTTATTTTCCATATTTATTACATAATACTACTATATGAGGAGGAGATAATATATAGGAGGCATAATATGAGAGAAGCCTATAGGTACCCAGCAGTGGGATCCTACAGGCTGTAGATGATGATGATGATTTAAAATGTGTGAATAATCGATTCATATTATATATTAAATAGTTAATTATCATATAAATTCGTTAAAACTTAGAGGAATACGTGTATACTTACCTGTTTATAATATCCAGCACAGCTTCTTTCTCATATCGTATTTATTTACATAGTCTTCTCCATTTGGTACTTAGGTGGTTCTGCAGCCGTTGTTTGGTATTTTATATACCTATTTATTGAAAAGATATTCCAAAAACTAACTTTCAAACCGAGTGCAATTACAACATGACAATAAATAAAATAAACAAACATCATAATATTTTTAATAAACTCGCTTCGGGTAAAGGGATTAGGGACATAAGTTTTTTCACCCACATGATTTTATTAACAGATTTTTAAAATAATAACATGGCAATATATAATATAGCTTTAAACATAATCGTAACAAAAGTAAAAACGTTACAATGATTCCTCATATTAAATATAAAGGGTTAAATTTCCAATTTTGAGAAATCATGTATGAAGAATATTGCGTCAAATGGAACGTTTATATTTATACAATAAAAATTGTAACTGAAAACAAACTTTTCGTTAATCTGTGGAAATTTAGCTGGATGTTTGCTGAGTAGACCGATTTATGAGCTAAATGGCTATCCAGTATTCCGTTTCGAAATTTAACGAAACCTCAAAATAACGTCATATCAAATGAGTCCGGTGGCTGAGTAGCAATCCAGTATTTGGGGGTATATGGCTTAACACTTTTTAAACATACTCTTGATTATGGAGGAAGGTCGTGTATTGCAGTGCGACATATGTTCACTGATACAGATAGTTTACTGATTATAGTGAAATAAGTAATGGACTATATGGCCTAACCACTCTCAATCGTACTCTCCATTGTAGAGGAGGCCCTGCAATGGGATGTATATGGGCTGATACAGAGAAGTAATGAACATATTTTTTTCCAGCTCGTGAGTATATTGAAAGGCTGATAATGCTTAACAAGGGCTCGGTGGAGAGAGCCAAGATGCATATGGATAAACTGTGCACTCTGAGGACACTTATACCTCAGTTCTTCGAGCATTGTGATGTCCGAACAGATTGTGCTCCACATATGAACGATTCATTGTAAGTTTTTTTGTAATTTAGCTTAAATTATACTGCTAAAACTATAAAATTTTTGGGGTGATTAACTTTTGCACATCGTATTTCGTTTCCATGAAAGAAATAGAAGAAAAAAAAGTTGATTTTGATAGTATTTTACAAGTTATTTTCATACGTTACTTATTACTTTTGCTTTTAGAAAAGCCTTTAGTTGTGAATATTAATAACGCGAGAAAGGTCCAAAATTAGCTGTTTGTTTCATTTGTTGTTTCATTTTTTCTGTTTTGATTTATTTTGGTTAAATAAAAATTTTGGTCATTTTATTTCTTTCAGTACCTACCTGCTAAATTAAATGTTATAATTTTTATTTTACAGTATCAACGTATTTCTTCCCAAAATGACGCCTGATCACTACAGAATTTACGTTGCAAGAGTTATCAACGGTAAATTCAGTTCAAATATGTTTATGAGAATATACACGATGTCTATAATAGTAAGTTGTATGATTGTATTATTTTGTTATGAGTTGAAAGGTGATGTAAATAAAAATTATCGCGGGCAGTATTGTTTGGCCTGGATCCTTTTATCAGTATCAATTAACTCTTATTTATTGTAAAGGAAAACGGGATAATGGCTGGTCTGATTTTGCCACTGACCTATTACATAGGACGAAAAACTTAACGCAAAACGTGGGTGACCTGATTTCTGCCAATACCTCCGCCTTTTTTTATTGCAATGAACGGCGATACGAGCTAGCTGTTCACCTGATGGTAAGCGATACAATCGCTCATAAACAGTAGCGGAACCAAACAATACCTTGAATTATAAAGCAATGCTTGGTATTCCACTGCGCTCGCCATCCTGAGACATAAGATGTTAAGTCTCAATATGTCCAGTAGTTACTAGTGGCTACAATGTCCTTCAATCCGAAACACTACAGTGCATTTACATTGCTGTTCGAAGTTAGAAATAGACAATGCGGTGGTACCTACCCAGGCGGCCTTACATTTGAGAAACCTACCAGTTAAATATTTATTATTTTAGTATATTGTTACAGAAAAATATCATAAAATACTAATACATGAGAGTTAAAGTTTGACAGCCTCCGTGGCGAAGTCGGTTAAATACCGCCCGTGAAACGAAATGCCGCGAGTTCGATCCCCGTACTAAGAGAAATTATTGTGCGTCCCACCAATATTTATTCGGGTCTGGGTGTATGTGAGGCCAAAAAGTCTCTCGTAGTTCCTGATACCCACGACACAAGACTCGATCTTAGTGTGGGGTTAGGACTATGTATGTATGTGGTTGTTGACTGTGTGTCATTTAATGCATAAAGAAGACTTTTTCGGAGTATGGGTGTAGCTACATTAAATTGATTTGTTTACCAGTCTCACAAACACCCATACTCTTAAAAAATACTTGTGGTTTCCACAAATATTTATCTCAGTGCGGGAAACGAACCCGTGGCCTCTCCTTTCACAGCCGGCGTCTAATCAACTGCGCCATTCTACATGCTATAATCCTCTCAACAAATTCCATTTTGATTTCAGTTGTCGGAGTACATAAAGGCCCATGACTATTTCGATGGAATCATCAGTTTAGTTGACCTTAGAAATGTTAATATTATGGACATACTT
The DNA here is from genome assembly GCA_023078785.2 of Hyles euphorbiae. Taxonomy (NCBI): domain Eukaryota; kingdom Metazoa; phylum Arthropoda; class Insecta; order Lepidoptera; family Sphingidae; genus Hyles; species Hyles euphorbiae. The sequence goes on along the minus strand of CM041044.1, from coordinate 11,393,081 downwards.
AAAGAGTTGAATTTAATTGATTTTCATCGTTTAGTAACTGTAACAATGGTGAGTATTTTGTTATATACGAGAATATATTTTACAACAAATGAATACTTAATTAGCTAGTTTTCTGTTTGCTTTTAACCTTGAGCGGGAACAATTGTTATCTATATCTCTATCTTTATATGATGTGAAGGAAAATCTTTGTGTGCTTTTTTTCGGATTGCGCGGACTGAGGAGCATTAAATTTTGAACAGTTGAAGATTATAATATGGAAATAAGTGTAGAAACCTAAATTTGATTAAAGCTTCCGTATTGTTTTCAGCTACGAAAAAGAATAAATATTATATTTTGGTAGTTTGTAGCCGTGTCTAGAGATTATATTAGAATCAAAGTAATTGCAATTATATACGAGTGTATTAAATATTTTTATTAGTTGTTCTTTTACTTACGTCATGTGTACAGACAAAATGAAGATTTTATTTATTCCTATACAGAAAATTTTCTTCAATAAATACTAATAGTATGCAGATGAATTACGGTTGTATTTCGACAGCTAGGTGACCATACGTAAAGTGACAATTCACGATAAATTAGGACTGTATGTTTCTGTGTCAGCCCATATACGTCCCACTGCAGGGCACGGGCCTACTCTACAATCGAGAGTACGATTGAGAGTGGTTAGGCCATATAGTCCACCACGCTGGCCTAATGCGGGTTGGCGGACTTACATACCATAGAAATTCTTATAAATCGCTACGGTATGCAGGTTTCCTCACGATGTTTCCCTTCCGTTTTAGTGCGTGGTGATTGACAATCAATACACACATGACTCCGAAAAGTCAGAGGTGTGCCCTGGGATTCGAAATTAGGACTGCACAAGTATTTTTTTTTGTTGCCATATATTGCCATTAGACATACATGCTAACAGCCTCCGTGGCGCAATTCACCAAATCTGGTAGTCGCAAGTGTGTTTTCAGTCTCTGAAAATAATTTGAAAGCGGGAGAAAGAATGCATGGATATGAGTACCTACGGCTATTTCTTAACTTAGTCTATAATTTAACAAAAACTTACAAGTCAAACCATTTGTTTCCCAGGACGGATACGGCTTTAGAGTTAAAGGCATACATTTTCTGACAACATCATCTACGATAGACGTGCTGATAAAGATCTTTAAGCAAGCGTTCAGCGCGAAGATTGGAAACCGTATCCACGTGCATAGAACCGTGGAGTCATTGTGCGAGATCATACCAAAAGAGCTGCTGCCTGTCGAATATGGTGGAACTGAAAGGCCTTTGAACGAAATTTATGGTATATTTTATTTTTACTACACGTTTTTATATTTTTATGATAATAAGTGTGCGATGGAATTTTGAGGCAGGCGCCTACATTTCCGCATCGTAAATAAATAATAACACCCAATATTCACATACATAGTCCTGACCCCACATTAAGATCAATTAAGTCTTGTGTCGTCGGTATCGGAAACTACGAGAGACATTTCGGTCTCACAAATACCCAGACCCGAGACAAATACTTATGGGTCTCACAAACATTTGTCTCGGTGCGGGGATCGAACCCGCGGCCTCTAGTTTCACAGTCAGCGTCTAACCAACTGTGCCACGGAGGTTGTCAAAAATATAAAAGTGTTAGATACCCTGTTAAGGTAGATATCCACATTACTGCATCGTAAATATCGACCGCATCGCATGAAATGGATCTTTTACAATGTGTCCACAGTATTAATTGCGAACGAATTTGTTTGGATTGTCCTGTAGAGCATCGGTTTAGGCATTTTCGACGGGTAAATATTCGTGCGATCCGTATAATGCGGATTAGTGGACGCATTTGTTTGAATTCCTATTTAAAGGATTGTAATCACAGGTCACACTCTCACTCTATATTTATAGTCACCGCACCGTACAAACCGCACTAGGCCAGCGTGGTGGACTATATGGCCTATCCACTCTCAGTCGTACTGTCGATTGTAGAGTAGGCCCGTGCCCTGCAGTGGGACGTATATGGGTTGATACTGATACTGATACAAACCGTAAAACTTGCATAGTGCATACCATAGAGATTGGTGTGAATTTCTATTCCACCAATAGTGCATACTGGTGCATACCATAAATACTTGTATTTTCTATAGTATTTAAAGTCCGCCTACCCGCGCTAAACCTGCATTATGGACTATGGCCTAAACCCTCACAACGTGGTCTAGATTGTAAGGGAAGTCTGTACCTTGCAGAGGGACGTACATGGGCTGGACCTTTTTTATTTTATGAAACAACTCACTTGCGAGCTTTAACTGTAACATGCATGGTACAACAACGAGGTTCTAATGTGAACGCACGTTACAGTTTAGGCTTTACAGAAATAGTAGTAAAATCAGCTCGCTCTGAACACCACGCGCACCGCTTGTTTTGATTTGCGAACCACGTACACACTATGTTCTTGGATTACATACATTTGTGTGGGAATAGTTCCGTCTCGGGTTAAATCAAACAAAGATTGTTTGGATAATTTTAAATATAATTTCGTCTTCTATTCACGTCTTCATCTTCACGTTCACGACGTTTGCGATCGTCTTCCAGACTGTTCTCTCCTATTCCGTCCTTCCATACTTCAACATCTTAATCATTCATTCTTTAATTCTTTCCATCTTTAATACTTTCATTAGTCATCTCTTTCACACAAACCAACGTTCCATATCAGTAATTCATCTAACGTTTCATTGTACTCATCTTTCTTCATAACATTAAAATCCTACATTTATATAAACGGTTATGGTTACTAGTGAGTACTCGGCTTTATAATGGCATTATTCTGACATAATTGTTTAACTTTTCAGAGAAATGGCTCGATGTGTTGTCTACAAAAGAGTTCGTGAACCACATGCGAGAAATGAATCAGGCAAGAACGAACGAAAGCCTCAGACTAAACGATACAGTAAAGGACCAGTACATGGGCATTGCTGGAACATTTAGATCTCTCAGTTTTGATTAAAACTACTAGACTTTTTTATTATGTCCAGTTTAAATGTAAAATTAATTAGGCTATGCAAAAATAAATTTAATAATTATAGTCATATATTTTATACTTCCGTCCTCACACTAAAATCGAGTCTTGTGTGGTGTCCCCCAGTTTACCTGTAAGCCAAAACTAACATGGTCATGCAAAAATAAATTCAATAAGAATAGTCTATTATGTTTCTTTATCATAATCCTACAATAAAATCGAATTTTGGGTCGTGTATATGCCCCGTTACCCTGTAAACCAAAATTAAGTGGGCTATGCAAAAATAAATGTAATAAGTACAGTCATACTCCTGTCTAGTATACAAATCTTGTGTCGTTGGTATCAGGAACTACAAGAGAGATTTTCGGTTTCACAATCACCCAGACCCGAAACAAAACTTGTGGTTCATACAAATAGTGCAGTGGGATGCCAAGTGTTGCTTTGTAATTCATGGTGTTGTTTAGTTTTGCTACTGTCCATGAATGGTCCTATCGCTTACCACCAGGCGAATGGTATACTAGTCTCAACATTTATAACATTCATAAAAAAAAATACTGCCTCGGTGGCGTAGTTGTACTCCGGTACGGTTACAAAGCTGAGGTCTCGGGTTCGAATCCCGGGTTGGGCAAAGTGATATTGGATTTTTCTATTCATTATCAGCCCAGAATCAGGATTTTGTGCCCGATATGGCGATAGGCTCGCCACCTATCACATCATGGGACGGAACATACAAGGCGAAATGTGGGTGCCGTGGCACCTCTGCCTACCCCTTCTGGGAAAAAGGCGTGAGTTTATGTATGTATAAAAAAAATATTATCTCTGTCTGTTTGACAGTCAGCGTGCAAACGACTGCGCCACATGCATGTAACCAAGAAGCTTATACCCAAATGGAGATTGCATTCCGTATTAAACACTGAAGCACAAAAATTTGACCTTGAATGAAGTCGCTGTTGCCTGCTATCCTTTTCTTTAGAGTGACAATGAATGAAGTTCACTTTAAGTTCATTCATTCTCTAAAGAAAAGCATAGCAGGCAACAGCGACGTCATTCAAGGTCAAATTTTTGTGCTTCACTTTTATATGCGCAATGCAATCTCCATTTGAGTATAAGCTTCTTGCATGTAACCATGTAACCGATGATTTGTTAGTTTTTTGAGGATATCAAGCAAAGAAAATAATCAGAAATAAAATTCGCTGTCAGTACAGCCTTGATATAGTCAATCGGTCCAATAAAGACGTTATCATAGTTTGGAATTACATTACATAGAGATAACTATGGGTTACAATTTCCTACATATGTAAGATAATAATAAATTAAACTCGTTATACTATAAACTATTTATTAAAATTAAGTGTTATAACACTAACAAGTAAACATAGAGGGCTAAATAAGCTGAACTACTTGTACTATTTCACACGGGAAAAAGTACCAAAATCCTATTAAAAATGATTACGAGTATCAATAATTATTTTGCTCACTTTTTTTGACAAATATACGTAACTAGCTGCCTGGTCCGGGTCCACCCGGGTGCAGATACACTTTTTTGAAAATAAGTATAGAATTTTAAAGGTGAAATTTTCAGGTTTCAGAGCCCATTCAATGCAAACATATAATCTAAACTTTCTTTATAATATTAGATTTCCTTCTTCAGATATTTTTTTACCAAATTTACCATAATATTACAAATTGAATTTAGTAGTCTAGCAGACAATTAATATATTAATTAATCTTAATCAAAAACCTTGCGTTATTCTCCAAAACAGCAGAATGTCCATAAAATTATGTTTTTACTTCTTTCTTTAAAGCATTCTAATCGTAAAGACAACTCTTTATCATAAAGTCCTTATTTCCAGATTAATCTACGTTCAAAGATCTGAAGGTGCCTGCTATTCCTAAGTCTCCGTTCAATTTCTCCTTCATTCGGTACGCATCATTGGAGACGACTTGACTCATCTCCTTCATATAATTGACTTGTTCTTTTGTTCCGAGTACGTCATTCCATTGTTCTGAAAGAAATTTAAAAGATGTTGAATAACATAGTATATTTAATGATGATAGTATATTTAATGTTATATATATATATATTATTGACGTAAGATGATAGGTTAGTGCTGGAAAGATTGGTTCAACTTTTAAAAGAGACATAATAATCATTAACAGACAAAGTTAAGAAGACCTAAAATATAATCTAATCATCGATATTGAAAATATTCAATCAAGATAAGGTAAATTTAGCTTTTGATAAACCTGGTAAGTTTTAGAAGTGGATCCTTGCAAAGTTATCGAAAACGTAAAATTATTTCCACTCTAACTGTATACAACTTGATTGCAAATTTACTGAGGGTAGATCTCTCATAAGAGATTATTTTCGTAGAGAATTAGAGGGCGCCTGGGTAGTCACCATCGCAATGTCTAGTTCTCTCGCCAAGTACCAAGTGACAATGCAGTCTCAATATGTACAGTCAGCAACATAAGTCGCTGAACACTTCACATTTTTTGATAACCTTTTTATGAATTAAAATTTGTACGTACTACTCTGTAGTCGTAAAATATAACCAAGTAAAGTCATCTATGCCGAGAAGTGCCACACGATATTGAAAAAAATATTATTTTGGATGATAAGACAATTCCAAATCTCGTGAAGGTGTAGCGACTTATGTTGCTGACTGTACACTACAACTGGACATATCGAGACCTAACATCTTATGTCCTAGGATGGCGAACGCTGTTGAGTGCAAAGCATTTTTTATAATCCGTGGTTTTACTGCTATATTACATTTTCCATGAGCGATCGTATCTCTTAACATCGGGCGTATGGCTTGCTCCTCGCGCCATTCTTTAAAATAAAAAATGGTATCCAAGAAAGCTTGTAGCGTCTAAGAATAAAATTATGATTATTAATATACTTTTGTGATAAAGGATATTCCAACCGGTCAATGTGGAGATCTTTGAGGAAGGCCTATATTCAGCAGTGGACTTGCTGTAGCTGAAGAGACACACACACACACACACATAGAGAGAGAGAGAGAGAGAGAGAGAGAGAGAGAGAAAGAGAGAGAGAGAGAGAGAGAGACTTGCACCATCGGGCTATTTTAATTTATCAATAGATAAGTACATAATTGCTTGCATAATCTGTTCCTTCGTTGATCCATAAAATTATAACTTATAAGTCACCAAAACGAGAAATTCAACAAAATATTCGCGAAAACGAATGTTCTTGATTTTTATTGGGCACGAACTCAGCATGAATTTAAATTTATCTTAAACCTTGATCCTATTAGTCCGCTGACATCTACAATCCTTTTAAAGAGACTTGTTATGGCATGAATTAGCCTCAATAACTTAATAGCCTATATTTGCATTTATTGCTTTATAAACATGAACTTTACAGGTACGTTCAATTACTTGTAATAGTTATTTCAATGTTGTATAAACATAAAATCATATGATGAAAGATGGATTGATCTGATCTCTGTTAAAAGCAAAAAGTATTGTAAAAATATTCGATACGACTTACAATATTAATTTAAAAGCAATTTTGCGTACGTAATACCATTAGTCGCTGTGACATCACATTACAGTTCAAACTAAATTATTAACTTATAAGATATAAAGGCTCAATATCCACGCAGGAAAGCGATTTTGTCGGATCTTCAAAAATGCATATGCGTTTTATACATTTTTTAATTCAGAAAAAAATACCGCATTGAATTTCCTCGTGAAAATGTTATTACTAAAAAATGGTATTCCTAAGTCTTCTAGTTTAGAGATCATTCATTTTTTTAAATATTATTTTTATAATTATTGGTGTAAAATTGCATTTTTCAAGTTACCACAAGATTGCTTTCTGCCGTCGATATGTAGTTACTCTAGCTTCAATGTCCTTTAAACTGGACGACAACAGTGCTTTACAATGCTGTTTGGCGCGACAAATAGTCATTGCGGTGGTACCTACCCAGACAGCTCTCATATATGTGAGACCTGCCACCAGTAAAACCTAAATCATTCCAAAAGAAGTCGATACTATTAAACTTATATCGACCAAATATCCCAACGTCGCGGGCACAGTGAACTTTCTCTATTATTTATTTATTTATTTATTTTATGCTTTATATACAAAATGTATAAAGGCGGACGTAATGCCTGAGGCATTCTCTGCCAGTCTACCTTTGGATGGTGCAGAGAGAAAACAAAGTAGGCGCATAAATTAACAAATTTGAATATGATAAATTAAGTGATGTTTATAATTAAATATACGAAAAATAATAAACATAAATACACTTACACGAGAAAGTATATATAATAAATTTATATTATAAATATATGTATAATAAATATATATATATATATACATATTATATATATATACATATATATACACATATATATATATATATATATATATATATACATATATATATATATATATGTGTATATATAGCACGTAAAGATATAAATTAAAGTGGCTCTGCCAGTTTCTTGAGAAAGTGTTGGCGAACCTTCACCTTAAATGCCAATCGTGTACCAGACGACCTGATTTCCAGGGGGAGTGCATTCCAGAGGAGTATAGATTGGATAGAGAAGGAAGAATGAGTAAAGTCAGATCTATGGGTAGGACAATGAAGAAGAAGATTGTTGCTAGAGCGTAGATTACTGATGTCATATTATAAAGGACGAATAAATATTTGAAATTGCCAAAATAAGCCTAAGACGAATAGGCTAGGCACAAACCTGATAACTCAGCAAGTGATGGTTCTTTACCACCAAGGTCAGAAGGTAGAATTTCCTTTGGCAGATGTTGGTAGAGCGACTCTATACTGGTATGGACGTGAATTCTGTTTGATACTTTAGGTCCAAACATCTTCTTTACTATTCTTAGCAATGTTTCTATTGCTTTCGATGAGGTGATCCCGTGTATACCCTTTATCCTCATACCGTAGCCTTCCTGGAAAAAATATTCGATGTCATATTAAAATTTTATTTAATTTCACTATATGTAAATATATTCATTAATATTTATCAAAGCCCAGGTCAGTAGTAAACTGAATTAACAAAAATTCCATGAGGAGATTGATGAAAGTAAAGGAAGCGAAAGTAGGTTTTCAGGACCATAATCTTTGCCTACCCCCATATGTTACGGGCGGGTCATTATATATGTAGTATGAAATAGTATTGCCTCAGCACGTGGCCTCAGCAGCTCAGTTGTATCACGGTACGGTCTTGGATTCAAATCCCGAGTCTGGCTACGTGATATTGGTTTTTCTATTCATTATCAGTCTGGAGTGAGGAGATTTTGCTCCATATGGCGACAGGCTCGCCCTCTATCACATTGTGAGACGGAACACAAAAGGCGAATAGTGGGTGTATTGGTAGCATTTTTGCTTCTACCTCCTCCTTCCTCTAATGGGAAATGGTTTGAGTATATGCATGTATTATATTGTTACTTGTTAAACAATGTGATATAAAAACAAATACATATATCCAGTTCAGAACACTGTAATATTATACCATGTAGCGAGTATTTTACGATGTTGCAAAAGGGTTTAGCAGGATACGTATGACGAGTCGGCCCCCAAATGGGAATCGATATCGAAACTTATGTTTTGATATTGACTTGATGTTCTAACACGATTTATGTACTTTTCGCGACCGACTTCTGCTTTGACCTTGAGATAGAGAGCAAAATATCTGTATTCTTGACTTTTACTAAATGTGATATATCTCTGAAGCTAATTAAGATAAAGAAATGAAACCAACGCGAGGTATTAGGTTACATTACATAGTACATCACATATATTTTTTTATAATTTTTAGAATAAAAAATTACATTAAAAAAATAAAAATTAAAAAAATCTTATTTTTTTTTTCTGAGTTCTCTGTGACTTACAATCACGAAATTAATATATGTGATGCTCCTTTGTGTGCTCTATTACCCATAAAAATTGTGTGAAAAAAAAGTTGGTGCAACACAACGAAAAAAAATTATATGTGATTCGCGCCTTGCAGTGTGACTGTATAAACATGACTATTTAACACGCGCGGACAAACAAACAGGTTCGAACTTGTTACATATCGCGCTGTTTATTGCATCGTTTGTTTAGCTACAATCGCAGTCATTTGTCTTACACAAGGAGGCAGTTTATAACTTAAATTCTGTCATCGGTATTTTGTATCAGCATTTTGAAATTATTAACTATCGAAGCAAATTATTATTAAGTCATAATGTCGAAAAAGTGTAAACATTGTAACAAGTACCTGTGTAAGATGCCTGGTTATAAAAAAAATTATAAAGAATGAAGAAGAAGCTAAAGTGTTTAGTGACTGTTTGAATAAAACCGTAATAGTTAATGATATTTTTTGTAAGAAGTGTCGACTTATCCCATATGTTTACAAAAAAGCTTCTACTTCTAAATGTGCAAACTACTTTTAAATCTCCAAACATATTGTCATAAGATCAGTTGTTTTTTGACATATAATGCAATACTTGTGAGTAGATGCAACACGTTGAAGTGGAACTTCAATAAAATCATCACTCAGATGGTATTTATATGTAAAATCACTGTCACTACTGTTATCAGAATCTTCAGAGTAAACGTAAGTTTCTTCCGGCACTTCTCTAGTCGCTAATTCTTCAACAGATTCTTTTATGCTTAAAGATACCTCGTTAAATGCTGCACATTTAGAAGTAGAAGCTTTTTTGTAAACATATGGGATAAGTCGACACTTCTTACAAAAAATATCATTAACTATTACGGTTTTATTCAAACAGTCACTGAACACTTTAGCTTCTTCTTCATTCTTTATAATTTTTTTATAACCAGGAATCTTACACAGGTACTTGTTACAATTTTTACACTTTTTCGACATTATGACTTAATAATAATTTGCTTCGATAGTTAATAATTTCAAAGTGCTGATACAAAATACCGATGACAGAATTTAAGTTATAAACTGCCTCCTTGTGTAAGACAAATTACTGCGATTGTAGCTAAACAAACGATGCAATAAACAGCGCGATATGTAACAAGTTCGAACTTGTTTGTTTGTCCGCGCGTGTTAAATAGAGTCATGTTTATACAGTCACACTGCAAGACGCGAATCACATATAATTTTTTTTCGTTGTGTTGCACCAACTTTTTTTTCACGCAATTTTTATGGGTAATGGAGCACATAAAGGAGCATCACATATATTAATTTCGTGATTGTAAGTCACAGAGAACTCAGAAAAAAAAATAAGATTTTTTTAATTTTTATTTTTTTAATGTAATTTTTTATTCTAAAAATTATAAAAAAATATATGTGATGTACTCTGTAATGTAACCTAATACCTCGCGTTGGTTACATTTCTTTATCTTAATTAGCTTCAGAGATATATCACATTTAGTAAAAGTCAAGAATACAGATATTTTGCTCTCTATCTCAAGGTCAAAGCAGAAGTCGGTCGCGAAAAGTACATAAATCGTGTTAGAACATCAAGTCAATATCAAAACATAAGTTTCGATATCGATTCCCATTTGGGGGCCGACTCGTCATACGTATCCTGCTAAACCCTTTATAACTTGTACGTGTTAAATTTAGTTTTCGCAAGACTGCCGGCTAGTGACCAAGTAACTTAATATATTCTAGAATTTCATGCATTATGGTTAAACATTAGGGAGAATTAGAACCATTTGCTCTTGTGTTAGCTAAGTTCTTTATACCAGGTGTTGTGGATCAAACCAATATTGATCAAACAATAATGGAGTGTTAAAATTTTAGTAACAAATCCAACTTTTCTTTTATTACTTTATATACCAAAAAGTGTACATTATAGTTGGACTTATGGCCAAGGGCATCCGCCTTTCTTTGGGTGATACCGAAATTGAACTAAGCAGGATCCAATTTATTGTAATAAAATTACATACATACATAAACTTACGCTTTTTCTCACATGGGGCAGGGAGAGGTGCGAGAAATTTAACAAAGTTGTTATTCCAATTAACAAGATAAAAATTATAATATTGCCTTATTGTATCTCACCTAATTTTAGGAGATTTCTGTCTGCTTACTCCTAAAGCATTGTGGTGAATAGTATGTATCATATTTTCCGATATTAAGTACTCACCATCAAAATGGTAATTAATTGATGCAGTGCAATAAAATCAGCTGCAGCGATTAGATCCACCATGCTTGTTAGTCTGTAGTCCAGCACTGCTACGAAACCATTGCAGTAATCGTTTGCTTTTATGTATTCACTTATCTGAAAACAATAAAATAGAATAATTAATTCCAGGAAAATCTTAGTCTAAATAATTTCGTCCTAATTATTATCTTTAGACACATGAAATTGACACATGAAAACACTCTTGCTAAATATATAATGCCTTCTCTGATGTGATTTCTAGAACGAAAAATTGGAACTTTTTATCCATTCAGTGTCCTTTTTAATAATAATATAATTGCCATTTTGACAGCCTCCGTGGCGCAGTCGGTTAGACGCCGCCTGTGAAACGAGAGGCCGCGGGTTCGATCCCCGCACCGAGAGAAATGTTTGTGCGGCCCACAAATATTTCTTTCGGGTCTGGGTGTTTGTGAGACCGAAAAGTCTCTTGTAGTTCCTGATACCCACGACACAAGACTCGATCTTAGTGTGGGGTCAGGACTATGTATGTGACTGTTGGGTGTTATTTATTTATTATTATTTATTTAATTAATTAATTATCAATAACACAGTATTATATTTCTCTTCTAATGCTTGAATGTTGACTCCAGAAATAAAAAATACGAAGAATACAGAAACAAATATATTTTTAGCTTTAAAATCTTTTTTTGTGTGTGTTTTTGTCAGTAGGCACGTTTCAATCAATTTTAATTAATTCTGCGAGCAATAGTTGGTAGCACTTTGATTATTCTAATTGCTGCTTGGCTTGTGAAGGGCACCGAGAAACTGTTTACTTATTTATCACAGCTGTGGCAACCAAATTGCTGCATTATCCCATATACGTCTTATTGTAGGGCACGGGGCTCCATTAGGCCATATTTAGTCTACCACGGTGTCTAGCGAAATTTGTCCATGCTCATTTAAACCAAACCTAGGTTTTTGCAGCAGCAGTTTTGTGGGGCAATGTATTTGTTGTCCTATGTCTTATTTTGTAAATGTTTGTAATAAATAATTTAAAAAAAATAGGAGAGTCTTAAGGCGCTAATTAATTTTCCTTCGAAACACCAGAGCTGACAAACATCAATTGAAACTCTTCGATCAAAATATATAAACTTGGAACTGTGGGTTTTTATTGTGTGACTTATTTTGTTCATACTAACCAGAATACCATGTCTGTAACACTCTAGCAGGATGTCAGCAGAAGCGCCTGTGTTGATAAACCGGCCGACGTAAACTCTGTAGTGATCCTCGGTCAATCTTGGCATTACTGCATGAGTACTGGAAATAACAAATTCATGAAACGAGGCATACATACATACATACATAAACTAGTTTTTCCCAGATGGGGTAGGTAGTGGTGCCAAGTCACCCACATTTCGCCTTGAATGTTCTATCCCACGATATGATAGGTGGCGAGCCTACCGCCATATCGGGCACAAATTTCTGACTCTGGGCTGATAATGAATAGAAAAATCCTATATCACTTTTCCCAACCCAGGATTCGAACTCGAGACCTCACTACTAAATGCCCCCCGCATTTAGTTCATATCAGAACACTGGGTCCGATTTCAATACTCCAATTCGTAATAATGACTTTTTAAAGTTTGTTACAGGCGTGATTTGTGAACACACATATACTTTTTTACTTTATTTATCGACATACAAAGAATTAAATGTGCTTATAAATTTTGTCACCAAGATATTTAATAAATTTTGTTAATCTGGGGCTAGCCCAGGTGGAGGGGGGGACATGAACCCCATGACCTTCCCCCTGGATCCGCCCTTGAACAACAGTGTAAATTCACTGTTGTATTTCGGATTGACGGACACTGTAGGTAGAATATTTACTGGACATATTGAGAGTTAGCATCTTATGTCTCAGGATGGCGAGGCGCAGTGGAATGCCCAACATTATAATCCAATGTGTTGTTTGGTTTTGCTACTGTTCAAGAACGGTCGTCTCACTTACCGTCAGGCGAACGGCATGATCGTCTCAATCATGGATATAATAAAAAAAAACTTTCTTCCAAATATTGCATTATGGCATCGAAAAACCTTATTTACATAATAATTAATGAAATACCTATATATTTTGCAAGAAATAATTACAATATTAAATTACGAAAATATTAAGTCGTTTGGCGTGCAATTACCCAACTTCCTATCTCATTCAATCACCGAGATTATGACACATAATTGTAGTTCCCTTTTGCTATTCATAGGACGTTCACATCCGGCCGGATGTCTGCTACCGAATTATTAATATCAATCCTTATATGTTTCATAGCTTTACACGTGTCTCTTTAAAGATTGGGATAAGTTAGATTTCAATCTGAATCATTGGCTTAATTTTACCGGTGGTAGGTCTCTCACATGTGAGGGGTCGCCTGAAAGTTAACACCGCAATATCTATTTCTGCCGCCAAACAGCAGTGTAAGTGCACTGTTATGTTTCTGATTGAAGGACATTGTAGCCAAAGCAACTACTGGATATATTGAGACTTAACTTCTTATGGCTCAGGAAGGCGAGCGCAATGGAATTCCAAGCATGCCCATGAACGTCTGCAACATCATAGTGAGTTTCGAAAAAAATATTTTTGCAAACGCAATATTTTAAATGAAATAAATTTATTTTAGGTTTATTACTAATTACGATTTTACTTTTTGCCAAAAAATAATGTAGATGAATAAAATGTGCCGCTTCTATTAGTTTTTCTCGTTCCAATTTCCTGTTATTTACGGAATCATAATATAGTTTAAGTCCAATCTAATCATACATTTGAACTTGACGTCTTTATTTCGCAATCTTTATTACGAAGAAATGATACCAAAACTGGTATTTGTTTTACGAACAAATTATTTTTTTATGAATGTATTATTCTGTTTGTAAATTCATGTATGGAAATTTATTCCTACTTGGGTTTTTGATCTATGTTATAATGTTGTGTTGACCGGTTCTAGAACTTTGGATGGAAAATATAATATATTCTTATATATTTGATATTTCTTTAACCTTCATAACTAGTGAGAATGTTCGTCACCTTTTCCTCGTTATCGGAGAGTTAATTTTTTTAAATAATATGTAAGTTTTAAAAAAGATAAAGAAATAAAAGACGAAATCTTTTTAATTATGTTGGACTTATTTATCAAATTTCATCAAAATCGGTCGAGCCGTTTTTGCGTGAAAGAGTTACAAAAATCCAAACATAGGTACAATAATTAATCTATGAAAAATTATATATGGCTTTGCGGAAATATTGACATTATTTAATTGAATTGTCATTATTTTTTATGGTTGTTTGTTCTTGTGCACATTGAATTGAAGGTTGCAATTTACGTTATTATGTGTATGTATTTTAATGATTCCAAATACATGGCCAAATCACTTTAAATTTTATTGGGTGCGTGATCAATTACCTATTAATTATTATTTTTCTACATAACTCCAAAGCAATAAATTAAGCTTGTTAAATGTAAGAGCCTTAATTCAACTTTAAGATTGATTTCGTTGTGAATTTTAGATAATATGTTAGACATTCGTCGAGACTCACTGAGTTGCAATACTCGGTGTCATTACAATCCGTACCACTGTTGCTCCTGGCTTAAAGGAGTTGCAGTAGGTATGAGGGCGCGATAGTCTCCCATGTAAAAGTATTTTCCACTGGGATAGTAAAACTGATAACTTTTATTCTGCAGAATACTCGTCCAAATATTAAAGCGCTATCTGAGTATTGTTTTTTTATTTTATTTTTATAGTAAAATTTTGCATTAGTATGATTTAAATTTTGCCCATTAAAACTACAAAGAAGAATGATTTAAAAACAATATGACAAAATTTAACAGTAAAAATAGCAACATGGTTTATAGCCCTGACTAAATATTTTAAGTTACAATGGTTGGTTTTACGAAATACGAGAATTTCGGTAAGTCCCTATACGACTGGTATCAAATATTAAAAAATTATTAAAAGCATGCCATATATTTTGAATTAAAATTACCTAGCAACGACATTCAAAAATTAAAGTTTTCCAGAAATACCGGTATCAATTTGTTTGGGTCATTTCACACGTTAAGGGGTAATCATTTCATTATATAATTAAATCACGACAAAATTTAAGTGTTTTAAGTATAATTAATGTTAATCATGTTATTTAACTACTGGATATACAACATTTATAGCGAATTTCTGGCTTTTGCGTCGACATGTGCGTAAATTTAACTAAATATATTTCAATGAATATGTTTTAAAATTAAATTGGATCTTCACAGGAAGGTGGTAGGTCTCTCATATGTGAGAGGCTGCCTGGGTGGGTACCACCGCAATGTCTATTTCTCCCGTCAAACAGCAGTTCAAATGCACTGTTGTGTTTCGGATTGAAGATCATTGTAGCCAGAGTAACAACTGGACATTTTGAGACTTAACATCTTATGTCTCAGGATGGCGAGCGCAGTGGAATGCCAAGCTGTTTGGTTTTGCTGCTATTCATGAGCGGTCGCATCGCTTACCATCAGGCGAACGGCATGCTCGTCTCGCCATACACGGCAATAAAAAAAAACCTAATACTAATTATACCATTTTATGATTTGTCCGTAAACATTTTCCTAGTTTATCCCGGGCGACAGATTGTTATGAAATAAAGCAATTATCATAAAATTTTACATTTTGTTCACATAGCCACATTCAAAAAGGTATATTTTATTGGAATTCAAGTTCATTTCTCCAAGAACTCCAGGCCTGTGTCTTAATTAGGTTTATTTATTTATTTATTTATAATTCTTTATTGTACACAAAAATTAATAAAATAATTTTACAACTAAGGAACTTATAAAATAAGTACGTACAAACGGCGGCCTTATCGCTAACGGCGATCTCTTCCAGACAACCTTTGGATGGATTGGAATGAATAGGAGAAGGAAAATCGAAGATAGTCATTAAAAAGGAAATGAAGAAAATCATGTACAACTAAAAGCTTTATAAATAGGCATTATATATATAATACAAGTATACACTTACATAAACTACACAAAGTAAAATGTGACTTTACTACATATATTATACTATAAACGTAACGAAAAAAAAAAAAATATATATATATATATGAGAGAAAATATATTTATACATAATATATTACTGTTCTGACAAAAAGTGCGTTCTGACTAATCTCTTAAAAATAGGCAGAGATTTAGCAAGTCTTATTGTCAGGGGTAGCTCATTCCATAAGCGAGCAGCATGGACAGTAAAAGATTTGTCTAGGAATGATGTGCTGTGCTTAGGAATTTCTAGAATCAAATTTTCTGAAGACCTAAGAGATCGTACATGGGTATTGCTTAAGAAATGAAAGCGACGTTTTAAATAATTTGGAGTCGTGGGATGAAATAATATGGTATAGAGAAGTAAAAGGATGCGAGTATTCCGGCGAAAGCGTATTGATAGCCACTTGAGTTTAGTTCGATATTCAGAGACGTGGTCATATTTTTTAAGTCCAAATACAAACCGAATGCAGAAATTTTGAAGTCGCTCAAGCTTTTCAAACTGGGCTTCGGTGAGATCTAGGTAGCTAGCATCAGCATAATCAAGGAGAGGAAAAAGAAGAGACTGGACAAGCGCAATTTTTGTGGGAATAGGTAGAAAATTTCGTAATCTTCGCAAGGACCCCGCTGCAGCGAATAATTTACGACTAAGTTGTTGCAATTGGGGACCCCAGGATAAGTTTTTGTCGATTAAAACGCCCAAGGTTTTTTACGACATCACAAAAAGGAATAAGGCAGCCATTGAATGAAACCTGGGGTAATTGATTTAAATTCAGTTGCGAAACCATCCTGGAGCTGCCAACAACAATGACCTGAGTTTTAGAAGGGTTTACTGTGAGACCATGCATCCCACTCCACTCATTGATCCGAGTGAGATCTTTATTTATTGCAGCAATAGCTTCCGCCATTCTGTCCACCGGGGCATGGTAGTAAATCTGTAAATCGTCTGCATACAAGTGGTAGGAAGAAATAAGTTTATAGGATATTGAATTAATAAATAGTGCGAAGAGTAAAGGAGATATAGATATATAGATAGATATAGATAGGTTTATATTTATTGAAAATATTTTTTTTTTTCCTGTACACAAAAGTAAGTTTCATCATGGTACCACAATCTTCACAGCGATACTAAGTTTCATAGTACAATGGTCATTCTCCTTTCCTGGATTGGGATAAGGTTACTCTTAAGTCAAATACATTTATTGCAACCGAAGAAGGAAGGAATGTTAGTAAAACACCAAAAAGTTGGTCTTTACGATTATTTAAATTTTGACAGTGTCATCGCCAATTCACCATGGCAGGCGAAACGCTTTTGCTACTGTACTGTGGGTCTGTGGAACACTGGTTCTTAGATCATTGCTAATGTATGAGATTTACAAACTCAATGTTATGAAGAAAGTTAATTATGCAATTGGACCTAAGTGTGAAAATCTTTGAGTCACATTGTTGTCGTAGGCAGGTTCTTGCGGTGTGGTACCATTCTCACAGCAAATCGATGTGTACCGACGACTAATTTATCGCGTTTTATAAGTCCTATATACGGGTTCTCAACACTTCCACATGGACAAACAGATTAAGAACAAATATAATATGTAAGCCATACAAATATTAACCTTACGAGAATCGTACACGCAAGAATTAGCATTGAAGGCCAATTATTGCTCAAGTAATGCTTGTCATGTATGTACGTCTCAAGTAATGCAGTCAAGTGATTCATAACTAAAATCACGAATTACATATATACATAAACCCACGCCTTATTCCCAGAAAAGTTTTTTTTTATTTTCTTATTGCTATGTATGGCGATATTTTTATTATTTTTAATTTTCATTATGTATGCGACTATTGGGTGTTAATTATTTATTCATTTCGGGAAACGCCTCTGATTTCATTTGTGTATTGATAGTCAATCATCAAGCAGAATAATAATGAATGAAAACATCATGAAGAAACCTGCATTCCATAGCTATTTGTAAAGAGTTTCAATGGTATGTAAAATCCGGTAACTCGCACTAAGCCAGCATGGTGGACTATATGGCCTAACCAGTCTGAATCGCAGTCTCGGTTGTAGAGAAGACGCTTGCCCTGCCGTGGGATGTATATGGGCTGATACAGTACAGTATAATGCCTATAGATAATTAAAATAAACAAGTATTTTTATAATATAGGAAGCTGTAATTCTCCAATATAGAAAAAAAATCTTGGCATTCAATAAAAAAAGACAAGCTAATAAAAAAAGTTACGAATGATAAATAATAGTTTTACTATAATAAAATTTTCCGATGAAACGCAATGAAATAATAATGTATATTGGTCATTCAGATATAAGGAAAACCAGCTGCCGAGAAATAGATAATTTAATAATAATAAAATACTCAAACAGTATTCAGTAAGGGTAATCGGAATCGATTAAATACTAATAATATGCTTGTGTAATACCACGTGTATCCAACTGTGATCAAAAACGAGATCAGATGGTAGTTTTAATGACTATAAACACATTGTAACTAATAATTTCGCAAGAAAAGGCGACGATTTAAGGCAAAAAAATATTAATGAAACGCCACCCGAAACGACCTGACGTGACACGTGTTGAATCAAGTTATTTACGCCCGAATACTGGAACGCAGCTTAAATATAAGTTGCGCTTAACTACGTTAATCCCGGTTAAATGTACTGGCTAAGTGGGCTGTGCGCTGTTAAGAGCAACTTATTATTTGAATGGCGTTCCAGTATTCGGGTGTTAGTATTTTCTATGTCCAGAACTACACTACGAACACACGATGCTACGTTGCGTGGTGTGGCCTTATTTGTTTTTGAGAGTAACAAAAAATAACAAGTTAACCCGTGGGTACAATTGCGTTAATAAAGAATAATAAAGCCAACCCGCACTAGGCCAGCGTGGTGGACTATATGGCCTAACCACTCTCAATCGTATTCTCGATTGTAGAGTAGGCCCGTGCCCTGCAGTGGGACGTATATGGGCTGATAGATAGAAGGGGAAAGATGGTTGTCGGTTTTTCGGATTATAGAACATTGTCGCCTACTGGACATATTGAGACTCAACATCTTATATCTCAGGATGGCGAGCGCAGTGGAATGTCCAGCATTGCTTTGTAATTAAAGGCGGTGTTTGGTTTTGGTACTGTTCCTGAGCGGTATCGCTTACCATCGGGCGAACGGAATGTCTCGACATTAATTGCAATTAAAAATTAAAAATAAACATCTACCTATGTCCTACCGTATACGCTATCTCAGCGGATACAAATTTCTTATCACAAATCTTGTCCAACCTGATTTAAAATCGCAAAGTATACATTATTAATGCTAATACAAATACACGGAAATATTTAAATTTATAATTTAGACTTATAAATATACAATGTTAAAAGCTAATTTTAAATGTCTGAGTGACTAGTTTGGGCTCGTTTGTCCTTCGAGTTATAATAACCTAATGTTCTTTATTTTCTTTGAATAAATATTTCTAGGTAAATCTACCGCTGTGATAAAATGATACATACATATCTAAATAATATTATATCAGAAATTTATACTGGGTATATCACGACAACTACCGAAAACGTTTTTTGTTCTTTTTATCTTCGTATTTGGGTGGTAAATACTTAGTTTTTTAATCGACTATAAAAAAAATTGAGAACCTTCCTCAATTCGATTGTATGCTTTTTATTCTAAAATAATAGTGTACACCCTTTTATTTTTAGAGAAGCTATGGTACACAAGGCTTTAAATGATTATTTTAGCAAAAACTATGGATCTACCAACCATAAACGATGATATATAAAAAATCACCCAATTGTCGCGAAATGTTTAGTTGCATAGTGTTTGTAGTCATTTAAACTAACATCCGGCTTCATTTTCGGTAGCAGTCTCCTCTTTCTTACGAATATCGTAAGAACCGAGAACCGACAACCGGCAACCGTTTAAGTAGACATGTTTTCGAGTGGAGACCACGCCTTAGCAAGCATAGTGTAGGACGCCCTCCACCCAGGTGAAGTGATGATATTTGTAAGATAGCTCGGGAAATGTTAAGTCCCTATTAATACAAATAATAATAAAAATGCATTTATCAGTTTCTACACTTTATCTTATTCGCCTTATCATAGTGATACAGGCATATCGTTGCAGTAATATAAATAAGGAACAATAAATATTTTATGTAGCAATGGAAATAAAATTATTTATTTTATGTGTATCCTGCTTATGGAATTATTGGTCTATTATCGGCATAAATATGATGTGAACCTTGAGGTTTTGGTCTAAGTCATATAAATTTTCTTTGTTCAAGTTTCTTAATACATGCAAGAACGTAATTTAGCTCAGGATTTAATTCAGAATTGCTTAAATTTGTCGTATCCACTGTAGGTTCAATTATAATCGCACTACTTTTACATGGACACAAAAAAGGACTACCTACAGTTTGCATGTTGGTCAGTGTAATAAAGTTGCAGTTTTCAAATTTCTTTTTTTAGAAACAAATGTTCTACTATAATTTAAAATCACATCGATCAGTTTCTAAATACTTTAAATATTGAAATAATAACATTATTTACGGATTTTTTAACTACCCTTAATTTATAATTATTAAACTAAAAACTTAATTTACTAAGTCATGAATATAATTTTAAGAAAGCGAAGGCCGTGTAAGTCCGCCAACTCGCACTAGGCCAGCGTGGTGGACTATATGGCCTAACCACTGTAACACATTGTAAAGGAGGCCCGTGCCCTGCATTGGGACGTATATGGGCTGATACAGAAGGCCGTGAGCAAAACCTAGTCCCAAATAAAACTTACGATACAGGTCGGCTTTTGTCGTCGAAAGCGCTGGTGCCAAAATAATAATAATATTTCTTCTCTCTTCACATTTAATTACATCGGAGATGTTAATACTATTAGATTACGTGTGAAAATGCTTATTGATTATATTCTGAAAGATATCTCAAACAATGCATTAAATAATTATTTTTAAATCTTATTTGTAGTACCGAATTTAGCCGCGTGCCCTAATATTTTCTATGATTTGGAAGCATCATTTAAATTTCTGTTAGACGGTTAATTCACAGAAACCTTAACTAAAAAGTAGTTGAATTACTACGATATTTTCCGCCCATATTTAATCAGTTTAAACAGGTGTTTCGAGCTGGTTTTATGATGTTTGATTAATATTATAATAAAAATTATAGTGCTGCTACTAATGGTGACAAAATCAACAGCAAGTGATATCATTCTACTTTGTTCATTCTTATTTTATTGTACTACATCATTATTCATTCATTGATAGATTACATAAGGTTTTCGCAATTATTCACTGTTTTGGTGAAAAAGAGTATACTGATTCTTCGTTCTGGGCGACTTCGCTTCACTCAACCATAGTAACTATAATATAATAATATTCGTATTAAAAATATTTTTAATAAACTGCTCTGATTTAAACCAACTTGTAAATTATGTAATAATCACTAAATTGTAAACTGGTTTTGAAAAGAGCAACACTAGAGTTTCTTGCCTGTTCTTCTCTAGTGAAAACCGCTTTCCGAACCGGGTGGTAGATAAAAAAAAATGACTGAATCTAAACGATGTTGAACATTTTAATGGATTCAATAAATTATATTCATTTCATTTCATTTTCATATGTATCAGTAAAATAAAAAATATAAAATTGGCATTTTACTCAAACATATTTTTGTAAATATACAAATCGTTTTTGCAATATAAATAGCAAATAGCTGATCTGCAATAATTTAAATAAATTTAAATTTATAATAGAGTTTGTTATTTTCGTTACCAATCAATCAGGTACTATTTCAAATATTCGAATAAGACAAAGATATAGTATACGACCATTCTAATATTTTTAAACCTTAATAGAACTCCGAATTTGTGTAATTAATTTTAATACCTTCTTCACTCGCACAACCTTTTTATTACTATTTAATTTTAGTATTTACATAACTTGCTAATGATAAATCTTTGGTGTTTTTATCTCAGACCTCACGCGCTAATATTAAAAATGTTGACATGGTACTTCGATTTTTTTTTATTGCCATGAATGGCAAGATGAGTATTTCATTCGCATCACCAAACAACATCTTGAATCACAAAACACTGCTCAACATTCCACTGCGCTCGCCATCCAGATCTTAATATATCCAGTAGTTACTCTGGTTACAAGTTCTTTCAAACCGAAACACAACAGTGCATTTACACTGCCGTTTGGCGGGAGATAAAGACATTGCGATGATACCTACCTAGGCGGCCTCTCACATAGGAGAGTACCATGAGTACACACATTAATTTCCGGTTGATAAACTATTTCTGGGGTTACTTATTTTACGCTATTTTATTTTTGTATTTACATAACGGGTTGATGATGTTTTTAGTTTTTTTTTCTCAAACCTCAAGAGCTAATATTAAAATTGGTTACATAGAACATCGATAATTCAAAAAAATAATAATAATAAATAAATAATAAATAACACCCAACAGTCACATACATAGGCCTGACCCCACACTAAGATCGAGTCTTGTGTCGTGGTCATTATTAAAATTCTGTAACAACATTTTATCATGAATATTGGTCTATTGATGATGAAAAAAGATGTGAAATAAAAAGAAAAATCATTCGAATCCTGCTTGAATTTGACGACTTGTATTCCCCCTGTCCGAAGATGATCATCAAATCTTAATTATGTATTCGTGAAAACAACCCATCAATGCGTTCTTTTGATAAAAAAGATATCACTAAAATCAGTCAAAATCTACCGAAGATATTGATTATTCACGTGTATTTTAATTTTCTCTCCCCTCCCCGTCGTCCTAACTCCTTTTTCTGTCCCCCCACCGTAGCTTAACTTTTACACTAAACCTAATGCAAAAAGAACCACTGGATTTCGGATCTTTCCAGGCCCGAAGATATTCATAAAATCTTCACCACTTTTTATGAGGCCAAATGACAAGCACCAGCTTTCGATCAAAGAGAGAATAATCAATAGCCAGTCAACATAGAGTTATGAGGTACAATCTAAGGGTACAATACTAAAAAATAAAACAAAACGGTAGAATTGAGAACCTTTTCTTTTTTAAAGTTGGTTAAAAAAAGGCTTATAATTTATGGAACTTGTATAAATCATAATTGTTTAACTGCTAATAAATTACATAAACAAATTATAGACTGAAGAACATAAAATTGTCTTTGTTATCTTCAACAACAATCTTTTTAGCGTGTGTTTATACTTATAATTTATTTATGTCTTTTGATTTTCATCCGTAACGTGCTTACATAATGTATAAATAAGGTTGAGTAACTAAACACTAAACAATAATGAATGCTTAATAAAACCTTTTGCAAAGCAGGAAGAGATTATAATGTTAGTTGAAATAATAACAGGTAATTAGCTGTTTCATAACATAACACGAATATTTTTTTTAATTTATATACTAGCGTTCCGGCCCGGCTTCGCCCGGGTGCAGGTTCATTGTTCAAAAGGGCGGCAAAAATGTTCGATTCCGATTATCAATTTAGAATATAGGGGCAAAGGGATCCCTCAGGATCCCTCAGATATCAATTTTAAGATCAATCGGACCAATGGTCAAAAAGTTCAAAATGGCGGCCAAAAAGTACAATTCCGACTATCAATTAAGAATATAAGGCAAAGGGTCCCTAAGATGTCGATTTTGAGACCAATCGAATAACGAAAAACCAATAAAAATTCCTCGTGTTTGCTAGATTTTCCACTACTGCTTCCCTTTTATGGGTCATAGCGTGATAGTATAAAGCATTTCTCGGATATTTATCAACTAAAAAAATAATAATTTCGAACCAGTAGTTTCTGAGACTAGTAGTAACAAACAAACAGACTTTTCAGCTTTATATATTAGTAAAGATAAAGATATAAACTGAGAGTACCCTGGTAAAATAAATTGGTATATAGGTTGATATTAGCATATGGTATATAATTTAAGCAACACTGACTCGGTGACATAGTTGTACTACGATACGGTTACAACGCCAGTCTTGGATTCGAATCCAGGGGCGGGATAAGTTATATTGGATTTTCCATTCATTATCAACCTAAAGTTAGGAACTTTTACTCGATATGGCGATAGGCCCGCCCCTATTACATCATGATACAGAACACATAAGGTGAAAAGTAGGTTTCCTAGTTGCTACTAGTACTACTACTACTTCTGCCTACTTCTTCTAGAAAAAAGGTGTGATTATATCTATGTTTAAATACGAATATGAAAATTATACTTACTAGTATGCGTCCATTTGGTCGAAGTCATTCCTGGCGTCGTATTTTTCGAAGAAATGTGGGAACAACGATCGAAGAGAACACAGCTTGTCTATTTGAGATTTGGCTCGCTCCACTGATCCTTTGAGCAGTATTATTGATCTCTCCAAAAATTCACGAGCTGTAAAATAAAATGTAGTGTTAAAAGATGTTTATATGACTAGACGCGACTGCCAACAGGTTAATGGTGGTCGCAGGTTCTAATCCCAGGGCACACCTCTGACTTTTCGGAGTCATGTGAGTTTGGTAGTCAATCACCACGCACTAGAAGTGAGAGTGAAGAGTAGGTGAAGGAAAATATCGTGAAGAAACCTGCATACCATAGCGATTTATAAAAAAAATCTATGGCATGTAAGCCGCCAACCCGCAATGAGCCAGCGTGGTTGACTATATAGCCAAACCACTCTCAGTCGTACTCTCAATTGTAGAGGAGGCCCGTGCCCTGCAGTGAGACGTATATGGGCTGATACAGATACAGGTTCCCGCTTATTGGGTGAACTATCGAGAAAATATTTTTTGGTCAGAGGGTCATTCTTCTGGCAACCTGTCCGGCTGTCTTACAGAATGGCACGGGCACGCGCTCCCGGCCCCTCGAGCCACCATTGTCGCACTCCGCTTCCCAATCCGCGACTTTGGCGTCCCCGTCCCTCCCCACTACTGGTGGCAGGATCTGAATCCGAGCGGGTTGGTACCACCGTCTGGTCTATTTCTACCGCTAAGTAGAAATGCGTTC
Organism: Hyles euphorbiae; assembly: GCA_023078785.2. NCBI lineage: Eukaryota > Metazoa > Arthropoda > Insecta > Lepidoptera > Sphingidae > Hyles > Hyles euphorbiae. The sequence continues at coordinate 11,367,865 of CM041044.1, read as the reverse complement.
CGGTAGAAGGGCTGGATAGCCGTTCCCTCATCCATTCCTCCCTCTTCGGTAATAGGTGTTGGTTGTTGCAGGCGATGCTCGTTGATGTGGTTGGGTGTCGGGGTGGGCGCTCGGTTGGAGGTGCCGGTGTGGAGTACAGGGAGACCCGGTGGGAACGGTCACCGCCGGCCGCCTGCCGGTTAGTAGGGGACCTGAACCCGGGGATACACAACTGTCAATCTCCCTCCCCGGGAAGCTGTCCCGCCAACCGGCGAAAATCCCGTTGTGCAGTCGTCGTGCCAGAGTGGGAGACTGGAGTGGATCCCGGCGACTGCACGCGGGGGGGCATCGGGGGCCCTTCCGTGCTCCGCACTGGTTCCTTCAATGCCGTGTGTCCGCTTCGCACTATATCCTCCCATCTCGGGTATCGTTTTGGTTCAACCACGCTAATCCTTACCCTATCCCAATCTCTTTAAAAAAATGAGAAGGAAAAAGAAAAGCAGGCTCTTCACGGCGGGAAACTCATCCACATTTTCTGTGGACTTCTGTAATGTCAGGGGTCTACATAGCAATCTCGACGCCGTCCACCACCATCTTGAGACGGCGCGGCCTGCCCTGCTCTTTTTAACGGAGACGCAAATATCCGCCCCTGACGATGTATCGTACTTAAATTACCCCGGTTACGTATTGGAACATCGATTCCTACGTAAAGCTGGGGTGTGCGTCTTCGTCAGGGGTGATATTTGTTGTCACCGCCTTCGGGGCCTCGAGCGTCGGGACCTGTCCTTATTGTGGCTACGGGTAGAACACAGGGGTAGGACCCGAGTCTACGCATGCCTGTACAGGTCCCACGCCAGTGATACGGGATCTACTCAATTATTTGAGAGCGTCCAAGTGGGGACTGACCAGATTCTCGAGCAGTTCCCTTCCGCGGAGGTGGTGGTCCTCGGTGATTTCAACGCTCATCACAAAGAGTGGTTGGGATCCAGGACCACTGATCTCCCCGGTCGGGCTGTCTACGAGATGGCCTTGGCTTATGGTCTCTCGCAGCTGGTAACACAGCCCACCCGTGTTCCAGACGTTGAGAGCCATGAGCCCTCTTTGTTGGATCTTCTGCTGACGACCCACCCGGACGGATACAGGATAGTGGTTGATGCTCCTCTCGGATCTTCTGACCACTGCCTGGTTCGTTCATGGGCTCCTGGAGCGAGTTCTAGCCGCTCTTCAACGACTGGAACTCGCACAGTTTGGCGGTACATGTCAGCAGATTGGGATGGACTGCGACAATTCTTTGCGTCCTACCCTTGGGGGCGGCTTTGTTTGTCCTCCGATGATCCTGACGCCTGTGCGGACTGCGTTGCGTATACGATCAGCTTGGGTATGGAGACTTTCATACCCAGCTCAAAAATACCTGCAGGGCGTCGCAGCCGGCCTTGGTACAATCGTGCTTGTGCTGTTGCTGCGCGCCTTAAGCAGTCCGCATACGCGGCGTGGCAAGACGCAAGAAGGCGTCGGGATCCAAACTCAAAGGAGGAGAAACGGAGATTCAACGCCGCCTCTAGATCCAACAAGAGAGCCTTAGCTAAGGCCAAGGCGGAGCACATCCGCAGAATTGGCGAGCGACTCCAGAGCTATCCCTCTGGGAGTCGTGCTTTTTGGTCGCTCGCCAAGGCTGTGGAGGGTAATTTCTGCCTGTCCAGTCTCCCACCACTGCGTAAGCCCGATAACAGTTTGGCCCACAGTGCAAAGGAGAAGGCCGATCTCTTGGCCCAATTCTTTGCCTCGAACTCGACTTTGGATGACGGGGGCGCCACACCGCCGAACATCCCGCGTTGTGGGAGCCTCCTGTCTGACGTAAAAATCACCCAGCGTGCTGTCAGACGGGAGCTCAGGCTTCTAGACGTCCATAAGTCGAGTGGGCCAGATGGTATCCCCGCAGTGGTTCTTAAAACGTGCGCCCCTGAGTTGACACCCGTGCTCACGCGCCTTTACCGTCTTTCCTATAAAGCCAACCGGGTTCCAGCTTCGTGGAAGGTCGCCAATGTACACCCTGTCCCCAAAAAGGGTGACCGTTCGGACCCTTCGAGTTACAGGCCGATTGCTGTCACATCCCTACTCTCCAAGGTCTTGGAGCGAGTTATAAACACTCAGCTCCTGAGGTATCTTGAGGATCGCCAGTTAATTAGTGACCGCCAGTACGGTTTCCGTCACGGTCGCTCGGCTGGTGATCTTCTTGTGTACCTCACGCACCGTTGGGCGGAGGCTTTGGAGAGTGGGGGTGAGGCGATTGCGGTCGGCCTTGACATTGCGAAGGCGTTCGACCGAGTGTGGCATCGCGCCCTTCTGGCGAAGCTACCTGCGTATGGAATTCCCGAGGGGCTCTGCAAATGGATCGCCAGCTTTTTGGATGGTCGGAGCATAAGAGTCGTAGTGGACGGCTGTTGCTCCGAGACCAAGACCATTAATGCTGGTGTTCCACAAGGATCGGTGCTATCGCCGACACTCTTTATCCTGCATATCAATGACATGTTGTCCATTGATAGCATGCATTGTTATGCAGATGATAGTACGAGTGACGCGCGGTACATCGGCCAACGGAGCCACTCTCGGGATTCCATTATGGAAAGACGGAGTCAACTTGTGTCTGAAGTCGAGAGCTCTCTGGGGCGGGCCTCCGAATGGGGTGAATTGAACCTAGTTCAATTTAACCCTTCGAAGACACAAGTTTGCGTGTTCACTGCGAAGAAGGACCCCTTTGTCATGGCGCCGCAATTCCAAGGAGTTACTCTCCAAGGATCCGAGAGTATTGGAATCCTTGGCATCGAAATCTCAAGCAAGGTCGAGTTTAGGAGTCATTTGGAGGACAAAGCCAAACTGGCGAGCAAGAAGTTGGGAATCCTGAACAGAGCCAAGCGGTACTTTACGTCGGGTCATAGATTGACGCTTTACAAAGCGCAAATCCGGCCCCACGTGGAGTACTGCTCCCACCTCTGGGCAGGTGCCCCAAAATACCAGCTCGACCCACTTGACTCCTTGCAGCGACGAGCTTGTCGAATAGTCAATGATCCCGATCTCACGGACAAATTGGAACCGTTAGGACTGCGGAGAGACTTCGGATCTCTCTGTGTGTTCTATCGTTTGTTCCATGGGGAGTGCTCCGAGGAGTTGTTTGAGTTGGTACCACCGTCGCCTATGTACCATCGCACCACACGTTTCCGCAGTAGAGTTCATTCCCACCACCTGGAGGCGTACCGTTCCCGAACGGTACGTTTCCAGCGTTCTTTTCTACCACGTACGTGCAAGCTCTGGAATGAACTCCCTGCATCGGTGTTTCCTCAGCGCTATGACCTGTCCTTCTTCAAACGAGGTTTAAGGAGAGTACTTTCCTCGAGGTAGGCAGCGACTTTGTTGTGCTGGTCCCCTGGCACTACGGAGGTCCATGAGCAGCGGTAGCCGCTTACCATCAGGCGGGCCGCTAGCTCGTCTGCCTACAAGGCAATAAAAAAAAAAAAAAAAGAAATATTTATGGGCATCAAACATGTGACGATGTGAAAATGAAAGCCACGGAGTCTCGTTTCACAGCCGTCGTCTAACCAAATGCGCCTCGGAGGCTTTTAATTGATTCTCGGTACTCGACTGACAATAGAGGACAATCCTTTGTCCATCGACGATTAATAGGTAAGTCTCTCATATATGAGTGGCTGCCTCGGTAAATACTACGCATTTCTTCGTTTATTTCTCCCACCATAAAGCAGGATAAATGCACGGTTTGAAAGATATTAATAAATAAATAATAAATAACACCCAACAGTCACATACATAGTCCTGACCCCACATTAAGATCGAGTCTTGTGTCGTGGGTATCAGGAACTACGAGAGACTTTTCGGTCTCACAAACACCCAGACCCGGAAGAAATATTTGTGGGCCGCACAAACATTTCTCTCGGTGCGGGGATCGAACCCGCGGCCTCTCGTTTTACAGGCGGCGTCTAACCAACTGCACCACGGAGGCTGTCAGAATATTGTAGCCAGAGTAACTACTGGACACATTGAGACTTAATATCTTGCGTGTGAAATGCCGAGCATAGCTTTGTAATTCATGATGTGTTTTGATTTTTTTATTGTCCATGAGTGGTAATATCTAATACTTCATTTTTGTTCTCTTTATTGTGGACTGCCGTCTACCACTATTCCCGATACTGTCCATCCCACGGTTGTCTAGCAGATATGGTTTGAAGCGATAAGACCGCATAACACTAGTGTCTTTTTTCTTTCTTATTTGTCATATTTCCATGTTTTGGTTATAATAAAGAGTTCTTGTTTTGTATTGTATTGTAATATCTCTTACCATAGGGCGACTGGCACGCTCGTATAAATTTTTTTTTTACGCTTCGCTTATAGGAGACGAGGTTAATTTGAAGTCGTGATACCGTAATTATAACGCTGCTTGTAAATTGTATTAGCTAATAGACAATTCATAATATACGTTAAAGAGTAACATAGATCAAGATTATTAGAACCGGACCTACACTTAGCTAATACAATACATTTTTAATCTTTAGTGCATATTTTTTTGTAAACATCACGCCTTTTTCACAGAAGGGATAGGCAGAGATACAACCAAGCTCGCTCGTTACGTCTTATGTGTTCCATTCCGCGATTTGATAGGGAGCGAGCTTTTGCTAGCTGGGCCATAACAGGCTGAAATTCTTGATCCCTTGCTTATAATGAATAGAAAAAATGGCGACATAGATTTGTTGTTCATTTTTAAAATTAGAAAATTAATTAATAAAATAATGTGGATTTTTGAGTAAAATTTATAATGTGAAAACTATTATTAAAATATGTACTGTGGTCAGTGTAGTTATTACAGAATAGATCACGACACGAAATAGTAATCTTTCGTCCGTCTATACATAATATTATTATGTCGGCTAGCTTGAATTTAAACTTGGACAGGCTAAAGTGCACTACGCACCAAAGCCGCCGACCAAAACCTGGTCAACAACCTGGTAAGCTGGGCCTAAGTATTACACTTGTATAATTTACGGAATAATTGATTTATTACTATCAGTCAGTAATCAGTATGAGCGCATATACGTCCCACTGCAGGGCACGGGCCTCCTCTACAATCGACAGTACGATTGAGTATAGTCCATATAGTCCACCACGCTGGCCTAGTGCGGGTTGGCGGACTTACATACCATAGATTTTTTTATAAATCGCTATGGTATGCAGGCTTCCTCACGATGTTTTTCTTCACCGTTTTAGTGCGTAGTATTGACTATCATATCAATACACACATGACTCCGAAAAGTCAGAGGTGTGCCCTGGGATTCGAACCCGCGACCCCCGTGAACATGTTGGCAGTCGCGTCTAGTCCGTTTATCAACAGGCCACCGCACGCACTTTATTATTATTATATTTTATTATTATATTTCTACATACTTTTAATGTCGGACGTTACATCAAAATTCGGAAAATCATAAAAATAATTTTAAAAGTATACATTTATATTTTTCAATGTATATATTATGATCATATTTTAACTTCAATTTATATTATAACCATGTATTACTTTATTATTCTGATAACAATTAACCATTCGTTGGAAAATAATTACAAAGATTTTTCCTCAATCTACGGTAATTTTATTTCAATAATTACTTTGGAAAACTATATAGATACCTATGTTTTTATCTTAAAACAATACACCGTACAATAGAATAAAAAAATCAAAAGAATACTCACGGTACTCCGTCTTAGTCAAATGTTGTTGTTTCTTGAGCCACTCTGCCAACGCATCGACGGCTTTGTCCATGTCTCCAGGCTTGTCCAGGTTATACATCTTCCTGATAGTTATTACTGTATCTGGATGAATTTTCAACAGTTTATTATCAAAGGAATCCATTTTAAACCACCACGTATGGCCGGCTGGACTAAACTGACTGCCGGACAACTACGCACAGAATCATCGATGATTATATTTCTATAGAGGGGACAGTAGTATGTGTAATACGCAGCGGTACTGTACCATAATATTTCTATCTTTGTTGTTCTAATGCTGTCAATATCTGCCCTCTCGCTTTGTTGGGTTAAGGGACCTAGTTCGTGTTTATGCGCATAGATTTTGCGTGCAATGTCTTTTCTAGTACGTTATTTCAGTGACTATGATATAAGGATTTAATTATGTATATGTTTCTCGGCGGTATGGGCAAATGTAATACAAGAATGATCGCCAAGGATTTTTGGAGAAGTGGATATGTTATTTTTTTTTTCCTTGTTGTCTTTGATGTTATTGAAGTCATGAAATCTGTTGCTGTCAAATATAAAATGTAGGACTAGGTTCCACTGGTAGGGAATGCCTCAGGCATTAAGTCCAATAATTATAAAACAGAAAATATAAGGTGACACATGGGTGTCCAGGCCTGGTTACATCTGCTTTTCCTTCTGGGACAAGACGTGAGTTCATGAATATATTAACGTGCCATTGTTAAAAATAAGCCTCGTAATAAAATTAATTGCTCTGATGGAAACCTGCACTTACCTTGAACGAAATATTGTTGGTTACTCGACTCATGCGAAGTCGAAATCTAGTGTAAAATTAAGGCAATTATTTTAACAAATTACACTATACTTTAATAGTTTCGACAACCTCTGTGGCGCAGTTAGCTAGACACCGACTGTAAAACGAAAAGCCTTGGATTCGATCTTCGCACCGAGACAAATATTTGCGTGTCCCGTAAGTATTTGTCTCGTGTCTGGATGTTTGTGAGACCGAAAAGTCCCTCGTAGTTCCTGGTACCCACGACACAAGATTCGATCTTAGTGTAGAGTCAGGACTATGTGCTATGTTACTGTTAGGTATAAATATAATTATTTATAATAGTGACGTTTATAATAATTAATTATTGTTATGGTAAATTATATTTTTATTGTTTATCAACTGAGCATTGTAGTTGTAGCCTATAGAGGTTAACAACTGGGCTCAAGGATCTTATATAGCATTATGAAAGGGCCTTAGTCCACGGCCCTGACTTTACGTAGGTAAGTGGACTTCATCTTTGAAATTGTTGAGACGATTTTTACGTGTACGGTATTTTTTTCCCCGATATTTTCACCATATAAGTTAGCGGATAAATAAATAAATAACACACAACAGTCACATACAGTCTTGACGCTAATATCTTGTCTTGTGTCGTGGATATCAGGAAATACAAGAAATGTATCCGTCTCACAAACACCCAGTCGGCGTCTAAGCAACTGCGCCACGAAGGCTGTCTATGAATATATATATTTTTTTAAATCTTGACCAATTAAGTTATTGTTCACTTATATATACTGACTCGGTGGCGGACTGCCTCAGTGGCGCACTTGCATTACATTGCGATACCAAATTATACCTCGTGTTCGAACCCCAGGTCGGATAAAGGGTAATTTTTATATTCATTATCAGCCTGGCGTAAGGAATTTGTGCCCCTATCACCCCGTGGGACGGAACATACAAGGCAAAATGTGGGTGTCCTGGCAGCCCCTCTGCCTATCCCTGTGGGACAAGGACCTGAATTCATGTATTCATGTATTTCTTGATTGACAAATTTGTAGACAAGATGATAGAGCAGAACAAGTAGCGTAAATAAACACAGTTCGATTCCCAGGATCAGATCGAGTTGGCAACAAATTTTATGATAATCATAATATATAAACATTACAGATAATGACGTCTTTAAAATAATACAGAGATATTGTATTGTTAAATATACAGTTTTACTCAATACACACAGGTATTACCAGTGTTTTGAATTAATTAGCAGAGAGACATTTGTCCAAACAATCGTCAATAATTGTTACTAAATCATATTTTGTATAAAATTGTTTTCAGCTGTATAGGAAATCATCTTATGGAAGTCTGTATATGAGAGTGGAGGGTTATGGCCTACCTCTTAAACGGACATGATGAACGATGATAGAGAATTCCTGTCTTCATCAGTGGCTAATTAAATAAATAAATACACCCAACAGTCACACACTCCTAACTTCATAGTGAGATCGAATCTTATATCGCGGGTATCAGCAACTACGAGAGACTTTTCGGCCTCACAAGCACCCAGATCCAAAATAAATACCTGTGGATCGCACAAATATTTGTTTCATCATCGTCATTTTTTTAATTTATATTTTAGTGTTGGACGTCCTTCTGCACTATGGACCGACGATTTGAAAAGAATGGCGGGTAGCGGATGTATGAGAGCTGCTCAAGACCAGGATGGTTGGCGTTTCCTTGGGGAGGCCTACGTCCAGCAGTGGACGGCGGCAGGCTGAATATACATATGTTATGGGCTAAGTGATTAATCGGGCATTATTCATAATGCCCGGGCAATATGAATACCAATAAATTTATTACATTGCCCGTTATGAATAATGACCAGTGCCTATTGGGCAGAGTGATGTAAAGCGAATCGAAATCAAAACAATGAGCCGAAGTGGCATTTTGCGGCTATTGTAAGGTCACGCACCTCCCCTGGTACCACTCCCATGAAAAGGTAACGCACCATTCCTGAGAAATATCAATTATAGTAACCTAACCTCAAAACACTTGTTGTCAATACAAATTTGCTTCTGCAACGTCTCCGGCGCTACGGGAAGTTCAGTCCCTTCGCCCTTGCATAACAAATGATAGGCACCCATGCTCATCTCCGCAGCTTCGGCTTCCTGGTTGCCTCCGGAGACCAGCCTCAGCCGCTGCGGCTCACACGGTTACCTATCCTTCGTCACAGCGGGCGGGGGCTGCTCTCCCTCTGCGCCTCCGGCTTTTTATATGCACTCTAGGGTCGGTAGCCAAAAGACTACGTGAAGTCGGGGTGTCCCGAGTCGGTTTTGGGGCACAGTCGACCTAACTGATCCATAAAGTTGGTACACTAATATCCTTCTGAAGATAATGTTTCGGACTTTAAAAAACAACTAAACATAAGCAGACCAATTCAACCTTTCTAATTTATGGGTCTATCGCAGATGCGACAATACGGTAGCGCACCACGTAAAAATTTACCTATTAATCACATTGCCCGATCATCATGTAGCCATATTCAAAATGCCCGGCAATGTGATAAATAGGTGGGTTTAGATTGTAATTAATCACTTGGCCCGATATGGCTGGGCATTATTCATACTGCCCGCATTAATCACTTGGCCCATAACATATATATTATTTGTGAGACCGAGAAGTCTCTCATATCTGAAAGCCACGACGCAAGACGCGATCCTAGTGAGAAGTCACAACTACATATGTCTGTGACTGTTGGGTAAACTTAGTTATTGTTCTTTATTTAAATTCAGTTTATTATTATTAAGAGAAATAATAAATATATTCACTTAACTAAAATCGATTTTCAAAGTCTATGGATAAGGCCATGTGAGTATAACTGTCGGGTTAATTTAAAATGAAATAACGGAAATAAAATTATATATTTTTTAAGAAACTGTTTATTTTCATAATATGACCTGTTACAAATTGCCAAGGTGAGTCTTGCATTTAAGCAACGCTTAGTAAAGTCAATGACATCAAGTACAATAGTTGAGTAGTTTGATCATAAAAATGATAATGTGTCGTTTTGTCATGCCATATTGCGTAGGAATTATTACTTAAAGACTCCTAAATAAGACGAAGAAAAATCATAAATAAAATAAAATTAAAACCAGCCAAGCGTACGGATTCCGTACCATCATCTATAAAAGAAACCCAAAAATCATGTTTGTTCCTGTTTGTTAAGATCGAGTTGAAAATTGCATAAAAATTACGTTTTTGTATTGGGACCCGCTTTAAGATCTTAACCTTTTTAAATTTTAGTATTTGTTGTCATAGCGGCAACGGAAATACATCATTTGTGAAATGTCTTAAGATGGCAAAAGCAGTGGAATACCAAGCATTGCTTTGTTATTTAAGTTGTTTGATTTTGCTGCTATCCGTGGTCGTATTGCCTACCATCAGCCGAACGGCATGTTCGTATCGCCACACATTGCAATAAAAAAGTCCTCATACACACAACTGCGGAAATTGAATGAATCCTTAACTAATCATTTTAACATTCATTCAGTACTTTTCCTCGCTTATGACGTCATTTGTAATTGGTTATAAGTTGAAAAACCCCAGATTCTATAAATATCTACAATAACTGATGCAGGCACTGTGGCGGTGTGTGTATTATAGCGGTACGGCCTGACTTCACCCGGGTTCAGATACTTTGCGAGTCCAGTCCAGATCAGACACAAATTATTTAATGTATTAACTGTTTACATTTAATCTCTACGTGACTACCGTTCATTAAACTGTTTATCCCGTCCAGTCCTCTCACGTCCTTTTTGGGTTCCATGATTTAATGCATGCTATAGGTACTCTCCTCTCATATTCCATTTCATCTGCCTGTATATCCCATTATCATCCATCCCATATGTCTTACAGGTGGCAGGTCTCTCATATATGAGAGGCCGCCTGGATAAGTACCACCGCAATCTCTATTTCGCCCGCCAATCAGTAGTTTAAATGCACTGTTGTGTTTCGGATTGAAGGATATTCAAGCCAGAATAACTACTGTACATATTGAGACTTAACATCGCATGTCTCAGGATGGTGAGCGCAGTGGAATGCCAAGCATTGCTTTGTATTTTAAGGTTTTGTTTGGTTTTGCTGATGTTCATGAGCGGTCGTATCGCTTACCATCAGGCGAACAGCACGATCGTCTCGTCAATCAATGAAAAAAAATATTTTTGTATCACTGGTTTATCGTATGGGAAAACTGCATTTTTCGGGGTAGTCGGGATATCAACTGCCTCAATAACATTGTTTCTGCCGATCAAGCTGGAAGATTCCTTGCTCATCCCCTAGAAATACAAAATTTTCCAGGATAAATAGTAGTCTGTGTGTAAATTCAAGGTATCAGTTAAGAAGAAACAAACACACGATCTTAATAATATTGGTAGGATTAATCTGTATGACGTATACCAAAAGAACGCGTAGTTTAATCGGTGGGATACAAAACAACATAAATTAAATACCTTCCCAATGACCTTTCGTAAAGATTTACCAGATCGAGAGATACACACTAGCTGGTACATTCTATATTTGGATTGCTCAAAACTTTCCTTTAGCTTTGCAGTTATTTTGAGATTAGTCATCATCATTCATCGATCATCATCATAATAAAATAACCCAACAGTCACATACATAGTCCTGACCCCACAATATGATCAAAGGCGTTTCATGGATATCAGAAAATACGAGAAACTTTTCTGTTTCACAAACACCCAGACCTGAGAAAAGTCCTGGTTGTTTACACAAACATTTGTTTGAGATCGAAGTCGTGGTCTTTAATTCCACAGTCAGCGTATAACCAAAATATTTGTCTCGGTGCGCGAATCAAACCCGCGGCATTTCGTTCCAAAGTCAGCATTTAACCAATTGCGCTACGGAAGCTGACGAATCGTCATCATCAGCCCGTTGCAGTACATTGCTGGACATAGGCCTCTCCCAAGGTACGCCACAGAGCCCGGTCTACTGCTTTATGCACCCATTGAGGTGATCCGGCGAGGCTATGGCTTTTTGCCTCAGAGTCCCGCTCCAATGTGCTGAAGAGGACCAGCGTAGGGTTATTGGTTAAATAACAGTGTTGCAATTTTGATAGGGAATCGCTAATGTATTTTTATAACACGTCATTGACGAATCGACTCAATTTTCTCCTGGGTGGTAACAAATTTCCCGGATGGCTCAGCATTGAGTTGTAAGACTGATGAAACTTACATCACCGCCCGCCTTTCTCCTAGGCAGCGGTAGCAATAAATTGTTTTTGAAGTGCTAAAGTCTAAATTACATATCATATAGATGCGAATTGTGTCCAACAAATTATGATGATATTCTTCAAATATTATTGAAGTATATCGCCGTCATGATGATGTGCTAAAACTTTCATTCATGAAGGTTATGTATTAAGGTTATATCGTAATAGAAAAATTAAACCATAGAATTGAGTAAGGGCCTACATTATGATATTACGAAAAAGGCAAATACAGCCATATTTTACGCGTCATGAATGTTTGAATTTAATAAAATGATTCTTTAAGTATCTGTATCAGCCCATATACGTCCCACTGCAGGGCACGGGCCTCCTCTACAATCGACAGTACGATTGAGAGTGGTTAGGCCATATAGTCCACCACCCTGGCCTAGTGCGGGTTGGCGGACTTACATACCATAGAATTTTTTATAAATCGCTATGGTATGCAGGTTTCCTCACGATGTTTTCCTTCACCGTTTTAGTGCGTGGTGATTGATTATCAATACACACATGACTCCGAAAAGTCAGAGGTGTGCCCTGGGATTCGAACCCGCGACCACCGTGAACATGTTGGCAGTCGCGTCTAGTCCGTTTACCAATAGACCACCACGCACTTCTTCTTCTTTAAGTAACTAACTTCTTTAAGTAACTTCTTTAAGTAATCATTTAAAAATAATAATAATAATAATAATAATAAAAACTCTTTATTATTACACCACAAAACAAAAAATAAAAATATGAAGCAACTGTATATTAGGTGGAACAATTGGCGGCCTTATCGCTAAAAGCGATCTCTTCCAGGCAACCATTCAAGCAGGTAAAAATACCAGGAGACATTGGCGGTGCTTTATGTTCAGAAATAAATGCATAAACTAACATAAACAATACCTACATATATAATAGATATTCCTAGATTTATATATATTAAGCAAACATGAAACAATAAACTTACATAAAATACATAACAAATACATACATATACTTAATAGGGTATGGACATTATACTATTGCGAGAGATAGTAACCCTTTAACTGGAGTTTGAAGGTTTCCAGTGAGGACGAACGTTAAATTATAAAAATGTTATTTTTCTACATATTTACTTACTAGGTCAGGTCTTTGCCCGGGTGAAGATACTTCATGGGTCAAGTCCACTTTGGAAACATAGGAACTATTTGGTACGACAACTCTTTTGAACATTTAAACTCAACATCAGTGCCGTACTTTAAACTTCCCATCCCATTCCTTTGAGTTTGGAGGATTATCGTAATATATTCGATACTCCTTTAATTACTCGCACATCCCACAGGAAAACTACATTTTGTCGGGATAACTTTCACATTAATAATATTAACAGGATTTAATTTTAAGTCTATTTCTCCCGTGAAACAGCAGTGTAACTGCACTGTTGTGTTTCAGATTGAAGGACGTTGTAGCCAGAGTAACTACTGGACATAAGTCCACAAGTCTCAATAGACTTGACATCTTATGTCTCAGGATGGCGAGCGCAGTGGAATGTTGCTACTGTTTATGAGCGGTCGTATCGCTTACCATCAGGCGAACGGCTTGCGCGTCTCGCCATTCATTGCAATAAAAAAAAGTTGTCAGTAAGATATTTCTCGAAAAGCAGTAATCATTATGGTTTTATATGCGTGTAAAGCAATTGACAACTATATGCTACTTCATAATTTTATATCATTTATGCTAATCCTGTTCTATAAAAATGTTGAACCATTTAATTGATAGTGATTAATATCTGTTAGACAAAACGCTGCATTTTGAGAGTGAACAACATGCCATTCGCCCGATGGTAAGCGATACGATGACTCATGAACCAAAACTAATCAGCGAGATAAAGCAATGCTTGGCATTTCACAGCGCTGCCATTCTGAGACGTGAGATGTAAAGTCTCAGTGTGACCAGTGACAATTTTTTTTTCTATCTCTAGGTTTCGGAAGAATCCATAGCTTAGTATTGCACATATTATTTTGGCTGATATACATAATTAAAAAATGCTCTCTATTACGATTCGTGCGGAAAGCTGCGTAAACATTTATTTTACAATAGTTTTATTAACAAAAACCCGGTCCTCCTAGATGTATAAGGAAATAATTACCAAAGCAAATAATATTAAATTGTACTTTATTCTTTCCGCAAGGTGTTTTGACTCGTCAAATATAACATCGTTTCGAACAAATATGTTCTTGCAATACAACATAGAATTGTCATTCATGAAAGTGTAGGGCTGATTGCTGGAGGGCAGAATGTTGGTGGTAAGGCTATGCAAGTTGCCACGCTGTTGTCAATTCAGAATGAATTCCAGAAGTCCAGGGGGATATTAATGTCTAACAGAAAATCGACGTGAAGCCACCTTTGTTGTTGCGTTTTGTTCGGTAAGTGAGATTGCCGGATACCCAATACTCCTTTCCTCTTGCCATCTATTTTCCTTCCCGGCCTCCTCCTGATTTGATGGGCCAGCAACATATTTATGATTCAAGCGTTATGTTTGCTCGTTTGGCAAACCTACCAACCCATCAGTAACCCAAACAAGAGTTGCATAGCAAATTAAATTTTAGTCGATCCAATTTTAATCATACCGGCATCATTTTATCGACTAGCAAGAGGTACCTATATCTTGGCGTACATTCTATTTAAATTGCTCTGTACTTTCCATCATGCCAATAATTAAAAAGAGGAAATAACAGAGACCAAATAATTAATAGCGCCATTCATAGTTCGCGAAACATAATACTAACGTTCTAATATGCTGTAAGAGAAGAGTCAAACATACCGGATAAACTCCAGTCCTAAATAAGACAATTTCCACACCAAAAGACTCACACACAGTTAATTAACGAACCCGGGAATTGAACCCAAACGTTTCTACTACCAGACCAATTAGCGTATGATATTTCACTTCATTGTAATGACGCATGTAGTGTATTAATTATCTTTATTTAATAAATTCAAATGATGGTAAATGTGGTAATGTAGATTTTACGGTCTGATAAAAACATGAATAACGTTGCGGAAGTCATTAGTGCTTTATGAGCATACGATCAAGGATATCTGAATTTCAAAAGAAATTTTATATGCTAATTAAAATAATAGGTCCACAAACGCCAGTTACAACTAGTTGAGCTCTTTCCTGACCAAACATGACATTTCTAATCCCTTTCACTTTGGATTTTCTCCAGGACATTACACAGTTACTGCGCCAATTAATATCACTGATGCTATTTGTTTAATGATTAGATGGTGTGACTGTAAAGCTTCTTGATTTCAGCACCACCTTCAACATTGTTGATATTAATATTCATCGCTCCTTCAACACATCTCCAATCGTCATTGACTAACTTAAATGTTACTTGCATGGTCATCGTCAATGTTTGTGCCTATGCGAATTGAATTCCTTATGATCTAACAATCTAGCTGGGTTGGATCTAGGTTGGACGTTTTATAAAAAAAAACAACTTTATAATATAACGCGAATCTTAACTTTAATAGCATTTTTAAATATATTATCCATGATCCAAAGCTATCACCATACTATAGTAAAAAATGTGATTGGAAACTGACAATTATTATGGTAAATCTGTAGGATATTTGAACCAAAGAAATCATTGACATAGGATATCTACTCATTATATAGTAGCTTTACTCTACCCATCACACCGTTCTGGCGCCGATGTTTGTCTTTTCATAGTTACATACTTACGCAAAAAATACTTGTTTAGCCTTGTTCATAGCATGACCATAGTATGCTTCGTTGGCGAGGGCAGATACCCAAAGACGTTTTCCAAAATAACTATGTGTAATTTTATATTTATTCCATTAAGGAGGCTAAAATTATTTACAATATACTTATTCAATCCACGTTTAAAGTTCTGAAAGTTCCCGCCAGTCCTAGATCCGTTAAGTTCAGGTTTTCTTTCATTCTGTGAGCCTCGTTTGATACAGCTTGACTCATTTCTCTGAAGTATTCTATGTTCGCTTTTGATCCCAGTACGTTTTTCCATTCCTCTGAAAATTTAAATCGTAAAATTAAATAACCACAATTTTATTTCAATTGTGTGTAAGGAACCATGTTTGGCAATCTACTACAAGTGAGTTTTTGGATTACAAAATTTCACAGGAGTTGCCCTAGACCAGAATTGTACCCAGCATTTAGGATCACTCCTTATCATATTTGAGGCGATAATAATCTCGGCTATGGGTAGTACTAGTATCACTTCCAGCCGTCTCTTCGGGGGATAATCGTTAAGTTACATTATGTAAGTGAAAAAGACAAATCTGATTCAAAATTATCTATAGGTCGTAGGTACCAGATATCCTCAAAATGGTTTTGCTTAGCTGTCGCAGTCATATTATCACAAACCCCAACTATTAAATTAGGTATCTGTTGATGTACTAACAACGTCTCAACTTAAAATGTTTATGACAACTAATAAAAGACTTTACGCGAAACTAGATTGCTTAGTATAGCCTATCTCATTATTTAATCTTAGAAATTATAGTTTTTCCTCACATAGTACATCAAATTCAATTTGTTGGTCACATTTGCTGTTATGAAATTGCTTTTTGAAATGTGGAAGTAATTTACGCAGTGTTTTCTTAAAACCCCATGGCTATATATTTATTTTCATTGCTTACCACCAGCTAAAGGTGAGTTGGGTAACATGATAGAAAATTGTTAACTATTATCATTGCTTTAAAAGTTCTTATCACTAAGAAAACTAAGACATTGCTATGTTTAAAACGATAGGTTTTAAAAGGAATCCTTCAAACTTTATAACCTGTATGGTTACAGAACAAAAGGGAACTAACAAAAATATCTACATATACTCGTAAGTAATAATTTAATGCACAGGAGGCAGAAATGTCCCTAATGCCATCTACAGATCGCTGAGCTTATTTCTATCATAATGTGAAATAAAGAATGAGCCTAAAATAATTGTCGAGGTAAATCCATACTTAGGCAACTCGTATTAAAATTATCAAAGTATGGTAATACGTGGTGGCTTGAAGACTGTCCCACGCTCACACCCACCACTGTAACTCCTGTGAGCCAGGATCAACACTGGCACGCAATGTAATGACACCGAGCATTAAAGCTCGGCGAGTCTCCGGGCATGTCTAACTTGTCTTTAACCCGCAACGAAATTAATCAGAAAGCTAAATTAATAGGAGGAGTTGGAAATAAATTATTATCCACTTCCCTCCGTACAAAGCGGGCGACAAAACAATGAACTAAACAGGTAAATAACCTCGTAAAAAGACTTTTACAGCCGGAGAAGCCAGCTGTAAAGCACCACGGATCATATCATTATTACATATAAATGGGACCTATTATGTGAGCTTTTAGACTTGATTCCAATAATAAGTATGGCAAAAACGCAAGAAAGCACGGAAGTTCTTCCTAATCTCTACAAGGTCCATGTAGTATACGACTCCAGATGATATCTGCATACTATCCAGCATAGTTTTACGCTCATTCTGCCAAAGACTACACTCCCAAAGTATGTGATGCGCGGACTGCTCATACTCGCAATTAGGTGTTGAACATGGGCACGCAGACGATTCAACAAGCTTAAAAGAGTAAAGTTTAGACCTAAAGTTATGTTGGCCCGTGAGGAACTGTGATACGCAATAATCGACATCCAACCAAGTCTTGTCAAACGGTGACGAACGCAAGGAAAATATTGGTATAGATGTCGTCCCTTCAAAGATACCTCCCATCTATTTTGCCATACATTTAATAGTTCGCTATATACCACTGAAAGCGGTTTAAATAATCTATCAATTTTTAAAAGTTCACGTGCGGTTAAAAATCTTTTATCCATATTCTCTCTAGTAGAGTAATACATGGCGGCGCGACGTTGCACCTCCAGGTCGACTGGAAGTACACCCAGGACAGGCAAGGCTTCGGTACTAACAGTTCTATATGCCTTACACAAAAATATCAAGGCCAAGTGTTGGCTCTGGAGCAGTTTTCTTCGCACAGCGCCGATAGTAGCCCTATCAGCCCATACGGGAGATCCGTAACAAATACATCCTAAGTAAGTTGCTCCATAGATGATTTTTAGTGTATTGAACGATAGCCCCCATGTTGATTTTGATATTCTTGTCAAAGCAAAAAAGTTCCTTTTTGACTTTTCCCCGACGTTTTTAATATGTTTAAGAAAGGAAAAATTCCTTTCCAAAATTAAACCAATATAACAAACCGATTCTTTTTTCTTAACAATGATATTATTAAATTTAATTCGCGGCGGTGATTGTAAACTTCCTTTTTTTTAAATTGTAATGTAATTGGAACGTTTTATGTGGTGCAAACTTTAAGCGATTTCGATGGCCCTAATCACATATTAATTTTAAACACACACCAACAGCCAACAGGCCATCCCTGTTAGTAATGACAAGGGCACACTTCTGACTTTTCTGAGTCATTTGTGACATTTATAGATAATAATAATAACCACGCATTAGAACGGCAAAAGAAGACACTCTGAAGAAACTTGTAAAACATAGGGATTTGTAAAAAATTCTATGGTATGTAAAGTCCGTTAACACGCACTAGGCCAGCGTTGAGGACTATACAGCGTAATCCCTTTCAATCGTACTCTGGATTGTAGCCGATGTCCGTATCCTGAATTGGGATTTGGGACGTATATGGGCTGATACAGGAAATTCCCAAAATTGACAGCTTGAGAATCTAGTTACAAAATATATTACAATTTCCAATATAGTTGGAAACTTACCCGCCAATGTGACTAAAGACCTCTCGTCACCCCCAAATTCAGATGGCAGAATATTCTTCGGCAAATACTTATACAATTGTTCTATGTCATCATGAATTAAAAAGCGGCTCGCCACTTTCTTCCCAAACATGTTCCTTACTGTCTCCATTATTCTTTTTGCCGCTTTTGACTTCATCACTATATGTATGCCTTTTAATCTCAACCCGTAGCCATGCTGTAAATTTCAATTATTAGAACGTTAATGTCGTAGGAAGTCAAACAGGTCGAGATAGAAATCCTTGAGGGAGGAATATGCTCAAAAAAAGACATCCTAAGGCTGAAGAGTCGAACACGAAGATAAGAACACAATGATCTTTCTAATTCCTTGCTTAATACCCTTTAGTAAGTCCGTTTTTTGGGATAACAAGTTAAGGATTTAATCTTTAAAACTTTAACCAAATCTTTCAAAATATTAAATCGCATTATCATTCCTCTTACTCCTTCCATCGTGCTCCTCAAGATTGAGTGTAGAGACTTTCCTTATGCATCGTTTACATTCTAACGAGCTTTCTCCATCTGGTTCTGTCTATGGCAGTGTGAAGGGCGCTGTGGAGTGTAGAGTCAAGAGTGATGCGGTTCTGGTCAGACCAACGTATTGGATTCCGTCCACGAGGTCTTCTCCCGTTTACTTTGCCGGTCACAATCAGTATCACATAGTATCACAGCAAATGTTATTTTTAGCATTATTCCAAGATTTTTGATTTTTGTTTTGGTCTTTAGCTACATTTCGCTACTGTATTTATATTCCATTGCAATAACCACCTGTAGTATTGCATTTGCATCTGGGGATCGCATCTTGTAATATAATATCATGCTAATACATAAAACATAAAATACTTTCTTACCATAAATATTGTGAGCATAGAGTGTACGTCAATAAAATCGACTGAAGACAAAAACTCTGTGACGTCAACATCAGTATAATCGAAGGCAACCACCACACCGTCGCAATAATCGTGGGCTTTCATATACTCGCATATCTGAAAATTAAAATACAAAATTGATTTTTCTATTTATTACAGGGGGCAAATGCCGCCACCCAAGAACATCTGTAATACTGTAGGGCATGGAGATGTATTGCGGGCATTTAAGGTGGAATACGACTGCTTTTTTAAGGTTGCTAGGTCGTATTTATCCGAAAATTCTGGAGCTGGCAACTGGTTCCACAGATTTGTAGTACGTGGGAAAAACGTACTGTGGTGTTCCAACCTGGTGATGGTGATGTGGGTGGTATTTGGAAGTTTGTCGTGTTGTACAGTGTTGATTAACGATATTATTTTATTGATAGATATTAGCTAATCATCAATACCCAACCTGCACTAGGCCAGCGTGGTTACTATACTGCCTAACCCATCTTAATCATGCTCTCGATTTTTGTGGAGGCCCCTGCCCTGTAGTGGGACGTATATGGGCTGATACAGATATCGATACATAATTCTTGGACCACTTATGCTCAACTGTGGACTTCTTGCGAATGAAAGTAATGAAGGTGACTCCATTACATTTTATTTCAAACCGTAAATAAATTGTAATATAAAACTGAATACAACCCATATCAATACATATTATAAAAGGATATAATGTACATACATCTAAACTAATTTTATAGAGAGGAAAGATTTATTCTTTCTTTTGATTGAATAGGCTCTGAAATTAGAAAAGAAAAAAAAATATTTCGCTGGCCAACAAATAAAAATAAAATCAGTAATATAAAAAATACAATACGATAATCAAAATATTATGTGTATGACCAGACAACAATGGACTGGACTGAAATGAAAAAATATATCACCATTAGAATCCTACATTATCCCCAATAAACATAGGCAATAGATTATTTTCAAAAAAGCGTATCTGCATACAGGTGGAGCTGGAGTTCATGTTATTTAGTAGGTATTTTCAAGATACAGTTGTAAGGTTGCATAACATGGAGATTGGCCGCTTTTAAATATATATATATATAGTTTTGAAAACAAAAAGAGAGCGCGGGGGGCTTTTGACAGATGGATTTGCACGGATGAAGGAAAAGCATTAATATGTTATAAATATATATTTTATAGTTATTTGTATAAATATAATTATCTGAAAAGATGTTCGGCGTTTAATTTGGGAGTTCCTACACAGTATACGCACACAAAGTTTTAACTCTCCCATTTTTCAAACTACTTCGGATAGTTTGTATCATTTTATATTGTATCCTTTGAGGAAACTTAGAGCAAATATATTTTATACTTCGTGCTCACGTTAGTGTGGCTTGTGTGTCGTTTTTGCTAGCAACTTTTAGTAGGTGTTAAAAAACACTTCAAATTGGATTTCTAGACACATACATAAACTCTCGCCTTTTCCCAGAATGAGTCGGCAGAGGTTCACCTGGTACCAAACAGGATACCCACGTTTCGCCTTGTGTGTCACGAAGACTCGACCCACAAAATGATAAACGGTGAACCTATCGTCATATCGACTCTGGGCTAGTAATGAATACTAAAATAGCAGTCATACCGTAGTACAAGTACGCTCTTGAGACAATCGGAAATAGACTAACATTTTTTAAATGGGATTTTCCATATCGTATCAGTCTATATACGTCCCACTGCAGGGCATGAGCCTTCTCTACAATCAAAAATACGATTGAGAGTGGTTAGGTCATATAGTCAGTCATATAGTCAGTGTAATAACACTGGCCTAGTGTGGGCTGACGGACTTTACATGCCGTAGAAAATATAAATCGCTATGGTATGCAGATTTCTTCACGATATTTACTTCACCGTTTTAGTGCGTCGTGATTGACTTTATCAATACACACAATATTCCGAAAAGTGAGATGTGAGATTTAAACATGCAACTATCATGAAAATGTTGGCAGTCGTGTCTGGTTACCGACGCACTGCTCTATAAATGGAAATTATATATAGTATCACCGCAATATTTATTCAAAAATTTGGCTGTAATCTCTAATAGTACAGCTAGTTTTAAGCAGCCTACAGTTAGAAAAAAGTCTTTAAGGTCACACCTGAGAAAACCTTTCTAAGGTTCTCTCAGGTATTCTAACCCATTTACTCTACCTAGCGTGAATATGTTGTAATATTAACATTTTATAGATCTTTGCAACATATCAAGGAACATATCTTTTTCCAATCGATAGATGGACGACATCATTAAGTTTCAAGGCAAATTGTGGATGAGACATGCACAGGACCGAGAAAAGTGGTGCGATAGAGAAGAGGCCTTTGTCCAGCAGTGGATAAATACGGGCTGATATGATGATGATGATGATATATTTTTACTACATTTTAACTGAACGTATGCTAATTACAAATTGCTTACTAAAAATTTTTTTGTCTGTCCGATTGTAGTATCTATTATAGATATATATCGACGCAGGAAAGCGATTTTGTCGTATCTCGAAACGAGCAATTTTACACCAGGTTCAAAAAATATATATTAAAAAAATTAATAATCTCTAAACTAGAAAACTTAGGAATACCATTTCATTAATAATAACATTTTAAAATAAAACCTTACATTTTCACAAGAAAATTCAATGGTATTTTTTTTATGAATTAAATAATATACATAACGCACATACGCATTTTTTGAGATACGACAAAATCGCTTTCCTGCGTCGATATGTTGTGATGTCCTGTCCGTCCGTGTGCGTACATGTATGTTTGTTTGTTTGTTTGCATGTTCCGGTGGCAGATTGAGAATTGGAACCAGATTTGGCCGTGGGGCAACTCCAAATCGTACTGTAGAAAGTATAGGTACGTAGTAATCAAGGCTGTACGGTTGTGTGTACGTATTAAAAGCAAAAACAAAAGCTTGGCTAATGAAATCACACAACCAAAACCATTTATAAAAATTTAACAGTAAATTGTGATTTTAAATATAATACCCAAAATTTATGATTTGCAAATAATCTGTTATTATTATTATGTTAATTACATGTTCATTATATTATAATAGTTTGTATGAAAACCACATGGGGGAAGTTTGAATGTGTTGTTAAAATCTTACTTAAACAGAACGAAGTCGACCGTTTGAGCAAAGATCATACACAAAATATTGGTTTTATGTTTGGTGCAAAATAAGGTAATTTTTAACAATAGGATTAAATAGTGGTGCATAATTTTACCAAAACCTTATAGAACAGTAGAATATATAAGGCTTACGGCTTTTTTCAAAGACCGTTTTAAAACCTAGTAAAGATCGAATGTTTGGTCTTTTTCGCTCAAACTAAATTCGAAAGGGACAAAATATTCAATAAATAAAAAGCCCATATACGTCTTCCATATAACTCCCATTGCAGGGCACGAGCCTCCTCTACAATCGGCAGTATGATTGAGAGTGGTTAGGCCATATAGTCCACCACCCTGGCCTAGTGCGGGTTTGTGTACTTACATACCATAGATTTTTTCACAAATTGCTATGCTATACAGTTTTCCTCACGATGTTTTCCTTCACCGTTTTAGTGCGTGGTGATTGACTATCAATACACACATGATTCCGAAAAGTCAGAGGTGTGCCCTAGGATTCGAACCCGCGACCACCGTGAATATGTTGGCAGCCGCGTCTAGTCCGTTTCCCACCAGGCCACCACGCACTTTTAAGAACTTAAATAGGTTTTAATACTGTCTATGCATAAGAACGCGTGTATTTAAAAGTGCATATTTTATCACCATTTGCATATTGCGGTACTTTATCAGCTTAGTCTACAATCGAGAGTACGAATAAAAGTGGTTATGCCATATAACCAAGATGGCCTAGTTCGGATTAGCAGACAAATGAGCAAACAAGTCACCTGATGGCAAGTGACTGCTGCCCATCAGCATTCGCAACGCCTAAATCATGGATATTTGCCGGCTCATCAAATCGGGAGGATAGCGAGAGAAAAAGGATGTGAAGCAAAGCAAAAGCAACGTCACTTCACGACAATTTCCTGTGAGACAGTGGTACCGCTCCAAATGAGCCTGCCCATTCATGTAATCATGGCCGACGAGAGATTAAGGGGAACCATTTTAGTAGGGGCTCTATACTTTCTGTACTAAAAGTATTGTTTTTAGAAGTAACATATTCATATGTTCTTCATAAATGATAATGTGTGCAATCTTATAACTATTGTCAAGGGCGGCGAGTTTTTTTTTTGTTGGTAGGTTAGGTATAACTTAATTAACGGAATATCATCGAGTTGAAACCACTAATTAACATTAATTTTACCGGTATAACACTGAATAATATATAAAATTAAATAGTAAGGTATTTAAAAAACAAATTGTTTTAGTTGGTTTAACTAAAGCATGTTTTTAAGTTTTTATTTATTTTAGGAACAGTGGCTATTATAATCATCAAAGAAAAGCAGCAGGCGCGGAATTTAACTAAATTTTAAAATTTGTTTCGTATTTACATCTTTTCCAGTATTTTTTTTTATATATATCTTTCTTTGATAAATGCAAAGTAACAAATAAATTAAACGTGTCAAAGTATTAAAAAATACTAAATTCAAATTTAGTTACATAAATACAGAAGTAATTGAAAAACCTTTAATATAAACTTCAAAATCCCAATGATTTTAAGTCTCAATATGTCCGGTAGTTACTCTGGCTACAATGTCCTTCAATCCGAAACACAACAGTGCACTTAAACTGCTGTTTGACGGGAGAAGTAGACATTACGGTGGTACCCACCCATGCAGCCTCTCACATATGAGAGACCACTAGTAAAAATAAATTAATACAAATAATTTTATTTATTTGCCACATAACACTACTTTTACAGGTTAAAACCTAATACAGTAGTATCGATAATCTTATAACTATATAAAAAAACCTAATGAACTGTAAGAGGTAATAGGACAACGTCAGCTTAGCTATTTGAAAAGTACAAGCATGTCTGTATATCAGGATCAGCCGATTTACATTCCACTACAGGGCTCGGGCTTCCTCTACAATCGAGAGTATGATTGACACGGGCCATTTAGTCCACCACACTATCCTAGTGCGGGTTGAAGGACTTTACATGTAGAAATCGTGCAAATCACAAGCATGAGTTTATTTTTATCAGATTTCGTCAGATGATATCACAGATTTATGACATCAAATTACTAATAATGACCATATAAACGTCCGAATCTACTATTAAAAATGTAAATTTCAAGATTCATAATTTAATTCACCAAAAAATTAATACGTACAAAAAATATTTGTTCTGAAAATAAATGTTCTGGAAATCCTATTTGCTTACCATAATCATGTCCCTGCGTTGTTATTGTTATAATATTTTTTGGATTTTTATTGTTATGGAAATTTGCTGTTTGCGTTTCAGAAATCACCGATTTAATTGTATGTTTTAGTTTTAGAGATTAGGCTATGAGGCCTATTCATATAAATTGGATGGAAGCGAAAGTTTATGAATTAGTTAAAACGAAAATAAATATTTTCCGAACAGGCGAATAGGAAGCGATAGTAATAGAACTCTAATAAATATTAACAAAATCTATCTTTAAACGTAATTATGTTTTTGAAAATGCTGCAGAATCTTAAACTCAGGAGTGAATGATAAGTATCATGGAGAATAGTACACGAGTATATAGAGGATAATATAGTGATTTATAGAATTGGTAAACACATAATTTACTTGGCAAGTCGAAGGTTCGAGCATTCTAATGTCATTTCATAAAAAAACACTCCTGAACTCTCCATAAACTAAAAGTATGATTGAAAACGCTTAAGACCCATATATTGGACTATCACACTAGTCTGGTTCATCTTAGAAGACTTCTCATGGAAATTCATACTTTAGAGTCTGATATAATTACTACTTTGTAATAACTTACCAATGTTCCAAACGCCATAGTCTTGAAAGACACGTGCTTTGTCAATCCTTTATTCATAACCTTTAGAGCGAGTACTCTGTAATGCTCCTTTGTAAGTTGTGGTAGAAGCACTAATATGCTGTAATATTAAGAAAGTATAATTAAAAGGTTACGTATTTATTGACATAAAGAGTTCAGATGGAATACACTATGACATCGGAGCAAATTATTTATAGGGTAATTATCTCATTAATATTGATGAAAGACACTGTAATGAAATGTACTATCTGAAAGATCAAAGCAAGAATTTTGAAGGTGTGGGAATCATCCAACTGCATTAGACTAGTGTGGTAGGCTAAAGCCCTTGCTCTCGAAAGGGTTAATGTCAGCCAAATCGATTATCATAAAGTTACCACACGAATCGTTGACAAGTCCTGTTATTACGGTGTAGGGGATGTAGAAGGAACTATATCAAAGGGATTTGTTAACAAAAACGTTGCCGCGCACTAAAATCACTCCTGTATCTAATCTGTCCTTCTAAGTAAAAAGAGTAAATGCAGATATCAAAACGTAATGCAAATGTTTATCCTTATGAAAACTGGAACAGCAATCATCAGCGCATCAAACTTATTTTTAATCTCTGTTTCATTAATTAAAAATATTATTGTATCACTTACCCAACCTTATGGACATCTTTGAAATCATTTATAGCGTCGCATCTTTCAAAAAACTTTGGCAACAGAGTCCTCAGTGAGCACAGCTTGTCTATTTGTGTCTTCGCTCTCTCAACCGACCCTTTCACTTGTATTATTGATCTCTCTAAGAATTCTCTAGCTGTAAAAACAAAAAGAGAACACCTGTGAACTATTTATATAATACTTAATACATCACCCAATTTGGAAGTAGTCAAATTGTCAGTCATGACTCAGCATGAATGGGCAGGCTCTTTCGGGGCGGTACGACTGTCTCACAGGAGATTGACGTGAAGGTAAAGCGTTGCTGTCACGTTTTGTTCCCTAAATGAGATTGCCTGTTGCCCAATGCGAGGGGTATTGAGCATCCAGAATTCTCTCATACTTTTTTCTTATCGCTCTTCTTCCGATTTGATGGGCTGGCAAAACATTCATGATCTTAGCGTTGTGGAAGGTCATGTGCGGCAGTGATCACTTACTATCAGGTGACATATTTGTGCGTTTGCCATCTACGCAATAAAAATTCATTTGGTGGTAACTAAGTGCTGCGCAGCACAAATAGGTTGTTTACGGAGATAGATAAATTGAAAGATGGCTGCCTCTTGCCAGTCGACAACCGACCTGATTATATTCAGTATTCAAAGTGTCGATATGATGTTTTTTTTAACCACTTAAAAGGATATCGCATCATAAGTCCGCACACTAAATATTTTTATTTATTTATACACTTTATTGCACAACATAAAAAAAAAATACAAATAAAACGAAAATCACAATCATAAAAGTACAATTGGCGGTCTTATCGCTCAAACGCAATGTTTCCAGACTACCATGGGATTGATTTTATAAACGGATAAATAGGGGGCAGTCTTAAAGTGTAAAGAATAGGAGTTAAGAAGGAAAAATATAAGAAACACAAATAATTACTAATTTATCATCAAATGCTTACCACGCCATAGTTTTGTATTGTTACCCATTTAGCCACCTACTGTAGCAATCTGACTAGGTCCAATAATCGTCATTGAATCAGAGGTTTAACGTCAAGTGCAACGTTTATTACCTGTTTGGGTCAATGACTTTGACAAATCGTTATAGCAGGTGTTAAATTTGTAAAAATAAAAAACTATCCCTTGGATAAACGGTTGATGGCAGATTAATAATATGTAGTGTAGGGACCTTTATTCGATGCCTTTTAAGTGGTTTTTAACAAAGTCAGCATGTCACCCATACTTTGAATTAGTAAACCCGAAACGAGAATCGAGATGCACTAACGTAAATTCCTATGGTGGGTTCTTAGCTACTGTCTTTAATAGGTTCAGTCGGATATCGTGTTACAATCAGCAACTACACTTCTACCAGTTCTTAGCAAACACCCAAAAACTTGGAAATACTCAGTTATTAGGCTTTTAGAATCACTATGATGGATGTTTAGACGCTGTTTGTAATAGGTTATTCAGTTGGATACGAATATTATATTACAATCAGCAATTACACTTCTACCAGTCCTTAGCAAACATCCAAGAGCTTGGAATGACTCAGTTATTAGGCTTTAAGAGATCCTTCCTTTCCTTGAAGATCTCCTTGTGAGGGTATGCAGCAACCTGACTGTGCTTAGAGCCGGGCAATACAAATGTTCATGAACGGCTATGACCGCTTACTGTTAGGTGGGCCGCATGCTGGTCTGCCTGCTATAGACCAATATATATCTCTATCGGCCTATACACCTCTCTTTGTAGGGCACGGACCTCTTCTACAATGAGAATAAGTTTCACAGGGGTTAGGCCATATAATCTACCACTACTAAATCGGGATTGCGGTCTTTAGATGCCTTAGACTTTTAAAGGCATGACTTAATTGATAAATAATTCTTAAACCGGCAGAAGGAAGAATATTTTAACACCCTACAAATTTGATAAATTTATTATTGAATGATTAATTTACAACATTTCATTAGTAAATTTGTAGTTGAAAAACCAAGGAAAATTTCAAAATGTTAATGAGATTTTTTTTAGAGCAAAGATCGTACCAAAAACTGTATATTTGCGTCTACAAAGCGTATATTGCTAATTTTAAGTATACTTGCTGTAATGTAAATAATACTCAACAAAATATGCTAATCAAAGACCAAAAACAAAACGAGTGCTTAATAAAAATAAAGAAATTCAAGCTTGAAGTAATAACCAACATAAAACGACCTGCATTCATGAGTAACGTAATAGAACAAAATTCAAAAAAGTACATTAGTGAAAAAAAATTACTTGGTATTTATTCCGCCAATTCCTTGGTTTAATACACCCAAGATCAGGAGTAGATATATAATTAACTAAAAAATATACATGATCTACTCACAATATTCCTTCTTAGTCAGATGATGCTGCTTCATCAGCCAATCCATCAAACTATCGACCAGCTGATCCAAATCACCAGGCTTGTCCAGATTGTGCAATTTTCTAACAGTCATCACGGTGTCTGGATGAAACTTTAATATTTCGTCTTTTATTGCGATATCCATTGTCTTCCACTTGTATTCGATATAAATTAATTTTAAAGCAATTAAAGGTTTTTATTTTTGCAGATGCGGCAAGTCAACGGCGCTGTTGTCGAATAGCAAATGACAAAGGGTTTGCTATACGTTTTATATTAGTAATTGTCGCGTGTCGGGTCAATTTTGGTCGCAGGGTATGACTTGGATTTATCTGAGATTTTAGGATTATTGTACATTCTTTGTATTTGTGATGTATTTTCTGATTGTCTTTATACAATTTTTTTTATAAGTTGACAATTATTTCTTCCAACGCCTCCTATTGTTTTTATTTTCTGATAAATTTCGATGCGGATTAAAGACAGTTTAATGACCCTAAGAGACTCACCGAGCTCCAGAGTTCGGTCTCAGTTCTTTGCTGTTATTTCTAAGAGGAGTTGCAGGCTTGGGTTTGTGGGCGGGAAAATCACAAAATCGTCAGGACCTTATCAAAAGAATTTCACTTCAATATTTGTAATTACAGCCTTAAAATTTAAAGTTTGTGTGATTTACTTGTGGCTGTTTTGGTACCTGGTATTGCATGTATGTATCATTTGATACAATGCAATCAATATGTCAAACAAGGATTAAAAGAATATTAGCATGCTGACACAAAAATAGCTGAATTGGTATGTCATATGATCTTATTGTTTCTGTTAGCAATAACGTTTGGAGGTGTCTGTAATTTACATTAATCATAATATTACATTGTTCTTTACTTTTATGAATGAATTTTGGGTAAAATAACACAATAAAATAATATTTGCGTAATTATAATTTTCCTTTTAACCTGAGGTGTATCTATATATTCATAATCTAACCATTTTATGATTTTAAAAGGATATATTGCGTCTACCGTTGCACTGATAATAATTGCTTAAGTTATATTTCTAGTTATGTTTTCGAACATAAATATTCAAATTTGGATGAAGGTGGATGAGGCGGCTGGTAAACTAGAGGACTTGAGTTTGATATCCGGACCAAAACAATGTCTGTTTTTGTAGTTTTTAGATACTTTATAATATACTTATCTGGTATTATTGAATTTATACAGTGTTGTTGTACACACCTGTGCGTGTACATAAATGTAGTGTACACTCTTTTAATACTAAAGACTATGGTACGCAAGGGCTTAAGTTAATATTTTAGTAAAAACTGTGTAATTACCACTTAAAAACGACTATATTTAAAACATCATAAAAAAATGTAGACACTTAAATTACCAACCGGCTTCGTTTCTGTTAGTAGTCTTGATATATCTTGTATATTTAAGTTAGGCATGTGTTTAGGTTTTTTAAGCTTTACAGCACCAATATAACTTGTATGATGTATCTAGGAGGCTTTTCTATAAAAGTGGTAAAGCCACGCTGTTATCAGTCATAACTCAGTATGAAAAGGCAGGCTAGTCCTCGGTGGCAACACATTCTCACAAGAGATCAACTTCAAGGTACAGCTTTGTCGTCGCGTTATGTTCGGCGAGTGAGATTGCTGGTTGACTCCCTTTTCTCGTCCGGCCCTTTTTCCTTCCCGCTCCTCTCTCGATTTGATAGGCCAGCAACACGTCTTTGATTTAAGCTTTGATATTCATACACGGCAGTGATCACTTAGCATCAGGTGACCTGTTCGCTTGTTTGCTGGACCTAAGCAATAAACAAATAACATGAGTTGTCGATGTAGTAGTAGCATTGTACTACTAGTTTCCTACAATATATTATTATTCTCAAAGGCGGTATTTTAAATCTACGTTCCTATCCTGCTACTGGCAATCATAGCAAAATGGGTATAGTAGGATCGTATCTCTAAATACTAAATACACTCAACAGTCCCATACAAAGTCCTAAGATCGAGTCTTGTGTCGTGGGTAACAGGAACTATGAGAGACTTTTCAGTCTCACAAACACCCAGACCCGGAACAAATACGTGTGGTTCACACAAATATTTGTTTAGGTGCGGGGATCGGAGCCGCGGCATCTCGGTTCACAACCGGCGTTTAACTAACTGTGCCACAGAGGCTGTAATAACATGATAGTATCTCTCTCTATTCAGCCACAGGAAGTACACTACTGAACATAGGCCTCGACCTGTTGGCAACGGCCTGCATCCAGCGAATCTCGGCAGCGTTAACCAGGTCATCTGTCCACCTTATTGGCGGGCGACAGTTTAATATGATACTTAATTTTTATAAATCCGTAATAATACAAGTTTGTTTACGGTCACAAAAAGACAGCACCATGGGTCTGTATGGTGGTTTATTTCGTCTTATCGAAATAACACTAATATGTCGTTGATGTAAATAAATAAATCTGTATCTTCATCAGCCCTTATGCGTCCCACTACATGGCATGGACCTCCTTTACAATCGCTCTTGATTGACAGTTTTAATAGAAGTTAGGCAATAAATACATAGTCCTGACCTCATACTAAGATCGAATCTTGTGTCGTGGGTATCATTCTTCGGTCACATAAACACCTGTGGTTCACACAATTATTGGCTTGGTGCGAGTAACAACTCTCGTTTCACAGCTGCGGTCTAATCAACGGTGCCACTAAGGCTGTCACTATGGGTTTATTTCAAAACTAAACGAGACAATGTGGCCTATATTACACTGTCTCTTAAAATCGGTTTTAAGTCAATATTTGCCAGCTGGTTTCTGAGGAAATTATGTTATCCTAGCGCAAAGCAGTGGGTCACTACACCTATGGTATGTGCGATATTGTCAATAAATTGTGACACTTGCCAAGCGCCACAATTATTTATTTATTTGTTATTAATCTCTATAGTACACTCATTTATTATTCCCTCAACCGTCGGAACCTGAACCCGGTTCCTTCGGATTTCAAGCTAATGTCATTGAAATAGGGTCTATTATTAATATGGCTCATCGATTTCAAGCAAAAAAGCAACCTAAGGTCATTGAAATAGGGGCTATTTTTGAATCAAGGTCAGTAAGCGGCGCTTACGACAGTTCAAGGGTTATACAACACAAAGAGGTAGGTTTACTGGTGGTAGATCTCTCATGAAGTGCGTGGTGGCCTGTTGGTAAACGGACTAGACGCGGCTGCCGACATGTTCACGGTGGTCGCGGGTTCGAATCCCAGGGCACGCCTCTGACTTTTCGGAGTCATGTGTGTATTGATAGTCAATCACCACGCACTTAAACGGTGAAGGAAAGGAAATCATCGTGAGGAAACCTGCATACCATAGCGATTCATAAGAATTTCTATGGTATGTAAGTCCGCCAACCCGCACTACTACACTCAATGGTATTCTCGATTGTAGAGTAGGCCCGTGCCCTGCAGTGGAACGTATATGGGCTGATACAGATACAGATACAGGTCTCTCATATGTGAGAGACTGCCTGAGTGGGTACCACCGCAATGTCTATTTCTCCCGTCAAACAGCAGTTTAAATGCACTGTTGTGGTTTCGGATTGAAGGACATTGTAGCCAGAGTAACTACTGGACATATTGAGACTAAACATCTATATGTCTCAGGATGGCGAGCGCTGTGGAATGCCAAGCATTGCTTTGTAATTCAAGGTGTTGTTTGGTTTTGCTACTGTTCATGAACGGTCGCATCGCTTACCATCAGGCGAACGGCATGCTCGTCTCGTCATTCACAGCAATAAAAAAAAAGAGATAAACTTAAACACTAAAGACGGTCTTATCGCTCTGAGCAATCTCTGACAACCTTTGGATGAATAATTACTATATTTTATTATTTTTTTCTTTATAGGTCCACTTTATGTAGGTCCGGCAAACGAGCAAACAGGTCATCTGTGCTGCCAGCTCATCATATCGAGAGAGAAGCGAGAAGAAAAAAGGATGGGAAAAAGCATTTCAGCATTTAAGGAATCAAGGAATTTTGTCGATATAATTTATTTAAATAATAGACTTATAATTAAATTAATTAGTAGATATATAATAAGACAGCTATAACAAAAATTCCATCTTTTAGTTTAATTTCTTAATTAGTGATGAAAGCAGCTGATGCACAAGTAATAAAATATCATGCGCTTGCCAAAAATAAGATTACATAAAAAATATTTGCCACAATAAAACGACTTTAATGGTCGACTTTCGATACCAACTAATTGTTTCTGATCAGGCGCTTTGTCTGATTTTAAATCAAACAAGAAGGGCAAGTTATACCAGTTCCAAATCAATTGTTACTCTATGTATAAAATATTATAGCTAATGATATATTGTGCCAAATAATTAGTTATTAATGTTGCAGTTCAGTTTGAACTTACCATCCAAAGTTACTATAGACTTCTCATCACCGCTCAGTTTAGTGGACAAGTAATGGCAAGTTATACCAGTTCCTGATGAAGTCTTGTGAAGTCCTTGGTAGCTATCTGGCACTTTTCTGCCGGATAAAATGCAAAACTCAGAACTTTTTCAGCATAGCTATCAGATTTGTAAGAAACTGGAAGAACTAGCCGTTAATGTAAAATTAAATGAAATGTATTTATTGGTCATGTAGGCAATTAAAAAGCTCTTATGACAAATCAATACACATAGCACTTAATTTCTATATACATAATATTTTCTATACTCAGTATTATTTTTGTTGATTTCTTATTATTTTTTTAATTTTTTATTTCATCATCTTCATTCCACAGCCCGTAGCGTCCCACTGATGAACACAGGCCTCCCCCAATGATTTCCACAGAGACCTGTTGGAGGCAGCCTGCATCCAGCGACGTCCCGCGACCGACACCAAGTCGTCTGACCACCACTTTATTTATTTAGTTATACCTAATCATTTTAATAACTAAATGTCAGAAACTGGGTAACTCTATAACCTCAAGTAATTTCATTCTTTTTGTTATATAATATTAGGTATCGCTTTTATTTTACTTAATACACGAGTAAAAGTGTCCAAAAAAATTCACAAAGGCTAGATTTTCCGATTTTTTCCACTGCAGTGCGATAATAGTGCTCACTCCATACTTTGTATTATCGAGAGCAATATTATTCGAAATTTTCAGTATTCATTGAATTACAAAATTCATCTAAAACTTATATATGTAGTTAATTAAATTTGGATTTATTTATAAACATTTCTTGCAATTTTACATTTTGATTTGGAGACTAATATGTTACTTAAGAAATTAACTACACTCCGTGTCATTTCAATAATAAATAAGTAAATATAAAATTAACTAAACAATAATATTTAATCTACATTTAAAGATCTAAAGGTTCCCGCCAGTCCAAGATCATTCATGTTGAGAGTGTCTTTCATTCTGTGAACTTCGTTTGATACGGCTTGACTCATTTCTCTTAAGTATTCAACGTTTGCTTTCGATCCTAGGACGTTCTTCCATTCCTCTGAAATTATTAATTACATATATTAAACAACGAAAAGAACGAAGAAAAATTTTACGAAATAGTTTTAAAAATACTTCTCTGGCACGTAACTTTACTTATTTTGCTTTTAGTCATTTTATTGCAAAGGTTTGGCTAATGCTTATTTCTTATGTGTGAACATCGTCAAGACTTGCATTGTTTGTAGATGCCTTGCAGTTCAAAATTCTTAAATATTCGAGTGGCATTGCAATTGCTTTTTTATTTATTATTACTTATAATTTTCATTTTGTTCGTCTGTGAACTTTGATCTTATTCCTATGGAGACTGTTCAGCCCTCATTGTGACTCCTGTAAGCCAGGATCAACTGTGACACGCAATGTAATGACACCGGTCGAAGCTCGGCAGGTCGCCGGGAATATCTAACTTGTCTTTAACGCGCAACGAAATTAATCAGAAAGTTAAATTAATAGAAGGAGTTGGAAATAAATTATTGTCCACTACCCTCCGTGCAAAGTAGTTGACAAAACATTGAACCAACTTAAGAGGTAACGTCGCAAAAAGACTTTTACAACCGGAAAAGCCAGTTGTAAAGCACCAAGGATCTTATTCGTTTCATAAGTCGACCAATGTGTTTGCATTTATTTATTTATATAATTAATCCTTTATTGCACAAAAATAAAAATACAGTGAAGAAACAACACAATAATAATAGTACAAGAGGCGGCCTTATCACTCTAGGTAATTTCTTCCAGGCAACCTTTGGATGGATATTTAGATAGGAAAAATGAGCGGGCAGTCTAAGGTATATAAAATAGTAATATATATATATATATATACTATGTTACTATTATATATATATATATACATACGTATATACGAATACATACCAACAAAATATATTAAAATACACATACATACAATTTACCATAAACATAAATATATAAACCTATCCTAGCATTTACCAAAGAGGCGAATGGACAAGGTATTCCTCAGCTATGCTCTAGTTGAGAAAGGAAATGGTCTTTAATCTTTTTTTTTTAAAAGACGACAGTGTTCGTTCCCGTCTTATCTCGACTGGAAGTGAGTTCCACAGTCGGACAGCTTGGACTGCAAATGATTTGTCCATGAATACTGTGGAGTGTATGGGCATTTTTAGTTTCAGGTTCTCCGACGACCTCAAGGATCTTGAATGTGAATCGTGGAGAAAAATGAATCGATCTTTCAGGTAACGGGGCATGAGAGGATTAAACATTATATTTTTTCGGGCCAAGGATGAAATAATGTTCCAATTTCGTTTGAACTTACCATCCAAAGTTATTATAGACTTCTCATCACCGCCAAGTTCAGTAGGCAGGATATTTTTCGGCACAAATTCATAAATTGCTTGCACGTCATCGTGAACACGAAACCGGCTTGCGACTTTCGTTCCCATCATCTTCCTAATTGTATCCATAATGGTTTTGATAGGCTTAGATTTTGTTAATACATGTATGCCTTTCAGCCTCAGGGCGTAGCCGTGCTGAAAACAATTTAAATGGAAAAAATGTAAACGTAACAAAAAATAACCAAAATCTTTTCAAAAAAGAACACATCAGATTTGTTTTATGACATAGCGAATACAATTACCCGACAGATAATAAGTTTTGTGTAATACGAGTGTAATTTAAGAATAATAATAAGTCAATATAATTCATTTAATGGTATGAGAAGTCAAAATCAACTAGATGACAAGCAAACAGGTCTTCTAATGTTAGGGGAGACTAGCGAGAAGGAATAAGTATGGAAAGGTGATACAACTTTATTTGTTATGTGGATACAACTAACAATCTTAAACGCGTCTTTGCGTTGACTAATATGCCAGGCTTTAAATTATCATTACCAGTGGTACCTGGGTGGATAATCCGAACTAATACGTAAAGCTGACGAGTTTGTATTGGTATTGAAAATTTAATATGGTATTAGATAACCCATTTATCGAGGAAGACGACGAATAGGGGCGGAGCATTCATGAAAAATGTTGCAATGTTCTAAAAGTATGTACACTCGGGTGAAGCTGGGGCCCTTACTCTGTAAATCCGAAACGAAGTTCGAAATTTCTTACGATCGAAGTTTATATACGATACGAATGTACCTACTCTGTAAAAGGTCGGTATGTGTAGAACGTACATCGTAACCATAAGTGTATTGTTACGACCATAAGTCAATAACGACCATAAGTATATGTAGGTACATTAGTATCGTGTATCCATGAGCGATGATGATAAAAATATAGGAGTAAAGAAAAGTTACTATACAGGGTATATGAAGACTGCTACCGAAAACGAAGCCGGGTGGTAGTTTTAGCGACGTCAGACACAATGCAACAGAAAATGTTGCAAAAAAGCAACGATTTTTTTGTTTCTTTTTTCATATGGTCGTATTTGGGTGGTAAATAATTTTTTTTTTTGACCTATAATAATAGTGTATACCCTTTTGTTTATAAAGACTCTAAGGTATATAAGAGTTTGAATTAATATTTTAGCAAAACTATGATTACTTTACGTTACTACCCGCCTTCGTTTTCGGTAGCAGTCTGGGTATTCCCGGTATAGTGCTAGTATAAAAATCTGTGCTCACCATAGCTATCGTGATCATAGAATGTATATCAACTAAATCTATCGATGACAAGAACTCCATGACATCAACATCCCTGTAGTCGAATATAGCAATAACACCTTCGTAATAATCGTGAGCTTTCACGTACTCGCACAACTGAAAATGAAAAAAAAAATAATAATAATTATGACCAAAATACAAATATATGACAAACTTAAAATACAAAGAGCTTACATCAATGTTATGTAAAAATTACAAAAAAATATTTTGACATTGATCTCCACGCTAGGTTCGAGACCTGAATTGTGAAGATCGAAATAAATCATTAATATAGTACTTGACAATGATAGATTTTTAAATTATTTTGCGTCCGAACGTAAATACTAAATACTAGAACATTCTGTCAAAATAGCATTAAATCATTGAAATAAAACTATTATTTACGTACTATCGGCGGACAGTCCGCCCCGTGACCACAAAAATTGTAAAGTAATCGAGACTACTAAAGTTAAAAAAATTAAAAAATATATAACCGCGATAAAATCCGTAAATTATAGTTTTGTTTCACATTACAATATATTATCATATCATTTACATTTGCGTAAATCATGAGATAAATGTTAGTATTTTAAAAAGATTGGGAACTAAGTGGGAAAATCTTAACATTTCTATCACATTTGCGCAGTGTAATGCAAATTAAGAGTATTGACGTGACTAGTTTTGTTTTGCATCCCTTTTTTTACTTCCAATGCAAGATGTAAAACATTTCTAACTTGTATAAGGTTTAATGGATTTACAAAATTCTTTGTTTATATAGTAAATATTTTATATGAATATTTTTTTCATTAATACCTACATAAAACCAGAGTATCGTACAACCGCTCAATAAGTGGATATGTCGATCTCTAGATTTTTATATAATACAATAATTATAACAAAACATTGCATAAATAAATTAATTAATTGCTCTACTACAGTGCCTGCCTCAGTAGTCAGTGGCGTAGTTGTACTATGGTACAATTACAAAGCTAAAATCTCGGAATTGAATCCCGGGTTGAGCAGTGATACTGGATTTTTCTATTCATTATCAGCACAAAGTCAAGAATTTGCGCCCGATATGGCGATAGGCTCGTCATCAAATCGTGGGACGGAACATACAAGGCGAAATGTGTGTCCTGGCACCTCTGCCTACCTCTTCTGGGAAAAAGGCGAGAGTATGCACTACATACACAAACACAATAAATAGTGGAGTCGGGTCAGAACTACCTTAACTGATCGAGAAAAAAGCGTTTATAACTACTATCCAATATCTTAGCGAAGGTTGGAACGGGTATCGGCCGATGCCAATAATCAACAAATTAGATTGAAGTCAATCTGGATTGTTTTCTACTTTTCGATTTGTCATTTACCATGTTGCCATGGTTTTTTCACTACTGAGATTGATTATTGGCAATGTAGTATCAGAAAAAAGATTGAGCTGTCAATCTCAAACGGCAAATTTTGGATTGGGACTGTTTATTGGCAGCGGCTGTTAGTCACAATTTAGCGGGCAAGCGGAACGAAAAACAAACAATTAAATTTGATGTCTACGTTAGAATAATTATAAAATAAACAATGAGCATATTATGTGAAACAAAGAACTAACATAAATTAATAAGAGAATCACAAAAACATGTTTTCAATGCTGTAAATGTAAAAAAGGAATGTGCCATTGTTACAGTGAAGAAAAACTACAAATGACGTACACTCATTAGTGCAAGCAAAAATAACAAATTAACAAGTTTGTAAAATAAACCAAAAATTATTAGTATTGTTTTTTGTTCATTTATTTTTAAATATTATCGTTACCATCAAGATGTGAATTACCTAGGGACCTGTTATGAGTATTCTCAATCTACTGGTAGGAAATAAAAACTTGTGAAATTTTGATGTTTGTAATGAAAAATCTATAAATAGAATTTAAAGATAAATCTACATACATACATACATAAACTCACGCCTTGTTCCCAGAAGGGGTAGGCAGAGGTGCCAGGGCACCCACATTTCGCCTTGTATGTTCCGTCCCACAATGTGATAGGTGGCGAGTCTATCGCCATATCGGGCACAAATTCCTGACTCTGGGCTGATACTGAATAGAAAAATCCAATATATCCCAAATATATCCCAAAGATAAATCTATATAAAGATATATAATATATTGAAGTAAGTATTCAATATTATATAACATTAGTCTTGAATCATATTGGTTTGTATAAATTGGGTTATATTATTAGTGATTAAGAGTGTATCAGTATCCAGACTAACCTGTAAATGGTTTTCTGTGATACTTAAATATGTGCACTTGTAATTTTATATAAAGAGATAATAAATTAAAAAAAAAATTATCGCTTCCTTTGATAGCGATATAGAATATATTGAGGAAGCTAGGAGATCCGTGAGTTCTCGACAATCCCTTAGACTGTCGTAAGCGCCGCCTACTGACCTTGATTCAAAAATAGCCCCTATTTCAATTACGTTAGGTTGCTTTTTTGCTTGAAATCCGATGAGCCGTATTAATAATAGACCCTATTTCAATGACATTAGGTTGCTTATTGCTTGAAATCCGAAGGAACCGGGTAACAGCATTAGGTCTAGGTTTAAAAGGTTCAATCTCGAAGGAATTGATGTCGATAGAAACTATAAACAAAATTAATCTGAAAGTTGGTTGAAAAGTAGAGATGTTTCAATTCCGTATAAGATAAGGGCAGGCAGCTGGTTTAATCACTGACCGGGAGTAGTGTATAGGATGCTTTATGGAAAAAATACAAACTCACGCCTTTTTTCTAGAAGGGGTAGGCAAAGGTGCCAACAGGACACCCACATTTCGCCTTGCCTTATTCCATCCCACGTGTGCCACGTGTGATAGAGGGGGAGCCTATCACAAATTAATGACTTCAGACACACAATTTATAGAAAAATCACATTGTCCAACCTGGGATTCGAACCCGAGTCATCTTTGTAATCGTACTGTTTACTACTCCACCTACGTAGACATTGATAGCAATAATTATGGATATCAGTCAGCCAACTCGATGAAAACTAATGGAATATTCTAGCGTTGATATTCAAATCATTACTAATTACAATATTTAATCCATTACAAGTTCTTACAAAACGTTGAATTGCCTAATCGCGTGCGTTCTCGATTTATGTTCTTTTGTCTAGTTTATACCTAGCTCTAAGTTAAATTATAGTTTCTATATAATATCCTTATTTTTTCTTATTTATTTATTATGTAACACTAAGGCTGATTTTAGAGTCACGCTGACTGCGCGCTGACCGTCACCGCTGACAGTTGAAATGTATGGGTTTCTAAGGAGCGTTTTAGAACAAAGCGTAGTTGTCAGCGCTGAACCCGACCGTAAACTACGCGCTGAGCTATCAGCGCTGATGGTCAGCGCGTAGTCAGCGTGACTCTAAAACCAGCTTAACATTATGCTTACAACTATTTAGAATATTTTACACTTCATACAAGTATTTTTACTGGTAAACATAACAATTATAATTGTTGACATATTCACTTAACATTAACAGGAAAACAACTCCACATCGACACAAAAAAATACAGCAGAAGGTTAACATATTAATGAACAATAACAAAAACAATAGAAAAATAAAAGAATGTAAGGCCAGTGAATCATCTGTATAAATATCATTCATATCTTTATCTTCTGTAAATATACGTGGATAGGTGCAAGATTATTATTAAGCATTATATTATCTATCTGTGTTTAATAAAATCTCTTTGGAGAAGTTAATTAATATTTTTTAAAACCAAAACTTATTGAATAATAGTGATACCATGAAGAAAATAAATAAATGTCTAAATTACATATTTCAGTTAGCTTCTTTTAATGAAATTGTAATAATTACCAATATTCCGTAAGCTAAGGCCTTGAAGAATTTTTCCTTGGTCAGTCCTTTGCCAAGAATCTTTAGCACAGCTACTCTGTAATGTTCTTTCGTGAGTTGCGGTAGCAATGTGTAGGCGCTGTAAAAATCGTTTTAAATATAATTTTTCGTATTATTAAGTGTATGGTAGCCTGTTGGTAAACGGATCAGACGTTGCTGCCAACATGTTCACGGTGGTCGCTGGTTGGAATCCCAGGGCACACCTCTGACTTTTCGGAATCATGTGTGTATCGAAAGTCAATCACCACGTACTTTAACGGTGAAGGAAAAAATCGTGACGAAACCTGCATACCCTAGAGATTTGTAAGAATTTATATTGTATGTAAAGTTCGCCAACCCGCATAAGGCCAGCGTGGTGGACTATTGCCTAACCACTCTCAACTATACTCTTGATTGTGGCGGAGTTCCGTACCTTGTAGTGGGACGAATATGGGCTGATACAGAGATAGAGTTTGGAAACATTCTAACAGGTCTATGTGGAGGTTCTTGGGGGAGGTCTATGTTCAGCAGAAATTTCCTGTAGCTAAAAATGATGACGAATGCTAAAATTTATGGTTTGAAAAAATATTTGTATGCTCACAGGTTCTCAATTTGAATTAAATATTGTAGTCCCTATGGCGAGCAAATATAGAAAACATAATGCCATATTTATACCGGCCATAATATTGTGCCATATTTATTTCAGAAGGATTTGCATAAAAACAATATTTCTACTCACCAAACTTCACTAACGCCTTCATAATGATTTTTGGCGTCGTATCTCTCGAAGAACTTTGGCAACAGAGTCCTCAGTGAGCAC
Organism: Hyles euphorbiae; assembly: GCA_023078785.2. Lineage (NCBI taxonomy): Eukaryota > Metazoa > Arthropoda > Insecta > Lepidoptera > Sphingidae > Hyles > Hyles euphorbiae. Next base: position 11,326,582 of record CM041044.1, on the reverse strand, counting down.
AGCTTGTCTATTTGTGTCTTCGCTCTCTCAACCGATCCTTTCATTTGTAATATCGATCTCTCTAAGAATTCTCTGGCTGAAATAAATAAAATATTGTTAAATACATACATACCTACATACATAATCTTACGTCTTTATAACAGAAGTGGTAGGCAGAGGTGCTGGCAGCAATAAGTCCATCCACGTTTCGTCTTGCATAGTCTGGCTCACGATGTGATAAGGGGCTAGTATATCGCTCCATCGAGTACAAATTCCTGACATCGGGCTAATAATAAATTGAAAAATCCGCCTAGGGATTCGACCTCGAGACATCTTTATAATCAATTTCGTCACCGAGGCAGTAGAATATAGTTTATTGATCATAATTCCTGTTATCGTCATCGTCAGTCCTCTCAATGGAACTTTGGCATGTAGTCCCATGCTGGACAATGTAATTTTGGGCAAAAACAATAGGTTGCATTTTCAGTCACAATATGTCTTCAGTCCATTATTTGTAGTTAGACAATGTGAACATTGGCCACAGATCTCCTGCCAGTCATACATATAACAGCGGCCGAGTAACTAGAAAATCAGTGAAACTAATTCTAGTACTGCGTCTGCCGGTTACGTCGAGCAATCTGGAGAGCTGATGGCATCGGGATATCCGGTACCGCCTCGCATGCCCTTAATGGCCACAGAGTGCTACTGAGGTCTTATAAAAGCTTGAAATCCACGAAAAAAAGGCCAACAGCAACTGCGAACTTCGGTCCATATTATAATACTTCGCTTCTATTTATTAATTGGAATGTTAGAATTATAGACGACAGATAGACACAGACCATCAAAAGAAAATGAGGAAATTAATAACATAAAAAAAAGGTAACTGTAATAACGAAAAATCGATAAGTATTTAGGAAAACTGATAAAACAATGCAATTCATCTATTAAACATTGCGTCCCTTAGTCCGAAAAGCGTTTGATAACTACAAAGATTTTGTTCCGCACATTATGTGCTCCAGTACAACTGTACCCTAATGCCCTTTCTTAAGCATGATGTTAAAGAACCAAAGACCTCCAGCTACCTTTAATTTTGACCGGAAATATTATTACTTCATTAGTGTTAATCGGCAAATATAAATCTTTTGTAAATATTTTTTATTTCAATAAATACAAAAGTTAACCAAATCCATGACAACCTAAATAAAGGACAGGTCTGAAAGTATCCTAAACCGACGGGAACTTACTGGTAGTAACTAACTTTATTGGTGGTGGTTAACTTTCCTGGTGGTAGATCTCTCATATGTGAGAGGCCATCTGGGTAGCACTGCAATGTATATTTCTCCCGTGAAACAACACTGCGTAAATGCACTGTTGTGTTTCGGATTGAAGGACATTGTAGCCAGAGTAACTACTGGACATATTGAGACTTAACATCTTATGTCTCAGTATGGCGAGCGCAGTGGAATGTTGCTACTGTTTATGAGCGGTCGTATCGCTTACCATCAGGCGAACGGCTTGCTCGACTCGTCATTCATTACAATAAAAAAAAAGATAAAAAAAAGAATGCATGACGAGGTTTTTTTTTTGCAATGAATGGCTATAGGAGCGGTCATGAACAGCAGCAATCAACAACTTTAATAATAAAGCAATGCTTGGGATTCCACTGCGCTGGCCATCCTGAGACATAAGATGTTAAGTCTCAATATGTCCAATAGTTACGTTGGCTACAATGTCGTTCAAACCGAAACAAAACACTGCATTTGCACTGCTATTTGGCGGGAGAAATAGACCCAATAGCTTTGTAAAATACAAAAGAAAGGTTAATAATTTAATCGTAAATGTATCTATGGATTGTCATAACATAGCACTCAAACTCTCACACTCAACATGGGCGGTCACGGGTTTTACAATTATGTTCTTCAAAAAAGACCTTTGGGCCATAATGACAACGAGCTCCAAAAATCTCGGGGTGCTAAAAGGCCTAGTGTGGAACCACAATCACCTATGGATCTTATTTTTCAATGCATTCTTAAATGAATTCCTAGCATCTTCTAAGTTTATTGAGTGACCTTGAGTTTCCTTGTGAATTTTTAGAGACAGCTCACCTTTTAGAATATATTTGAATAAATTATTATGTCAATTTCCACTCTACAAATAAGAAGTGTCGAAAATAACACAAGAATAAACTTCGTTAGTCCACGCCCGTGAAATTGACTAAAATATTTCTTTTGTTTACGCGATAGGCAAATTATTTGCGATATGAGATGTCAAAGTCTTGTCTTGCACACTTATGACCTTAGAATTTTATTTACATTATCGCTCACGATTATAGCAAAGAAAATATCGTAGGGAACTTTATACTGGGTGTTCTATGCCGATGCCACATGGAGTGGAATTTTCTTAAATATTGTAGATAGACAATTTACTGAAAGAACACTTTATTCTGATTTTGAAAACTATTTTAACTGCATTCAAAGTATGTTGATTATTAGACATTCCGTGATCAGGGCCAGGACCAAGCGTTCTTAATAAAAAAATACAATAACCAGTGTTGCAGAGATTCAGTGTCTAGAATGTGAAAGATTTTTAGTCATTACTGATAATGTTTTATCAATAACTTTATAATCACAAAAATATACACAAATATTAAAAGATAATATTTCATTACAAACCAATTAAAATGTGAAAATGAATGCAAACATGTTTTTCAATGCGATCATGATATTTCAAAAATATTTTAGTTATAAATTTTTAGTAACATTATTTCTTGTGGCCTTCACCCACGAAATCTGAGATTAACAAACACATGTTTTTTTTTCTTTAACTTACTTATTCTCTGTTAACGTAATTGTATCTTGTATACAATTTTGTAATATACAACTCTTTCCGTTTCGTTCCGTTCGTCTTCCCTTATAAATAAAATATACAAAGCGCAATATGAGTGTTCTGGCACCTCTGCTTAAACCTTCGGAGGAAAAGGCGGAGCAGGATGTATGTAAAACGTATTTAAAAAAATAACTTGTTTATAATTATAATGTAAGCTATTAATTAATTAATAAAAATAATATATAAAAATGATAATAAAATAAACAAAACTAGCAGCCGGCTTCGTTTTCGGTAGCAGTCTTGATATAACCGGTATAGTTGCTAAGGGCTTTTAGAGACAGTCACGCCCTTACACCTTTCATTCCAACTCTTGAAGTCAGTTTTCGCTGTGGTTTTCTAATCAGATTGCATCGGTATTTGTATTACGGCAGGATGCAAAGCTGAGGTCTCAGGCTCGAATTTAGGGTCGGTAGTTATTTTGTATATTTCAATTCATAAGGAGTTAGAAATTAGTGCCCGATTTGGCGATAGGCGCGCCCCTTAACCTAAAACACAAGGTGAAACTTGCCTGTCCTGGTAGCACCTCTTCCTACCTTTTATCTCTAACCCCAAACAATTAATTAACGAATAAAACAGGAATTAGAAATTACGCATTAAAATATAAATAAACAAAATTTAACACCTACCTCTTTTAGCTTTCCATGTTTATTATGTCGATTCAAAATGAGAACTAACCCAGTGGCATATTACGGAAAAAATACTCACAATATTCCCTCTTAGTCAAATGATGCTGCTTCTTCAACCAATCCCGTAAACTGTCCACCAATTGTTCAATATCACCTGGTTTATCCAAATTATGCAATTTCCTTATAGTTGTCAACGTGTCTGGATGAAACTTTAATATTTCGTCTTCCGCTAAGGTATTCATTGTGTCCTTTCAAATGTAACGATCAGTACTGACTAAAAGACGAGTCTATAATTATATTGTTTTATATGCGTTGACGCTTTGCGGTGGTTAAGCAGCAGTCGTGTTGCGAATGAAGGATTCATTACACGCTAAGAAGTTATTGATAGTAGTAGATTTTTAATGCAGTTGATGACGAGACGAGCATGACATTCGTCTGATGATAAGTGATATTGCTCACGCATAGTAGCAAATTTATTTGTAATGTTTCAAATATCAGCGTGTATATCCATACATTTTCTTAGAGTATTTGTAATATAGAGTGAGTGCTGTCAAACATTCGGGTCTTGAAAAATGTAGATATTTTCTTATCCATAATGTTGATAGCGCTTCTATAATATACGAGTATTAGTGAAAATTGAATTAATTATTTAAAAATAAATTGCTGTAAATTTCTTTGATGACTGAAATTATATTTAACTTTTATCCGTTTAAAAATAGTTTGATTGCAATTAAATACCTCTAAACAATTTATTTTTAATTTTCTTTTCCAAGTAATTATTATGTTAGACAACCTATCAAATGTCAGCTAATAGGAGGGTAGAAAAAGGTGCCCCGGCACCACAAGTTTTATCTACGTTTTTAAAGTACCAGTACTCCCTTTATATTACAGATATTCTAAGCATACGAGGATCTCCTTGGCGCGAAGTGAGCCTCTGATTGGCGGGTTTTTTGACATTTCGATTTTTAATATTGAGGCTCTATGCAAAGGTGTTCCAGTCTTACGGCCTTATGCAAACACGCCCAATAAATATTATAGTATTAACAAATAATTATAAACAACATTTAGATAATATATTTTTTCATTGTCATCGGAAAGAACATATTCCTTGTGGGGACCAAATCTTCTTCATTTAAATGCCTATCAACACTAAAAAGATAAAAATAACTAAAATTTTTAATAAAAAAAATAAAAACCGACTTCAAAACTAAAATCCACTAAAAACCAAAAAATAATATTACTATACTATGTACTACGTATGCCTTATATTAATTTAAATATCTATATGTTTGGTACTGGGCGACCCGCCTTCAATATGTTACGCATATATTTTCATTTGTTGGCTAGTCAAGTCATTAAGCAAATTAATCAACATGCACGAGTTCCATGAAATAAATATTATTTTTTTGCTTTGAAGTGGTAGTAATATTATTTTTTGGTTTTTAGTGGATTTTAGTTTTGAAGTCGGTTTTTTTTTTATACTGGGTAAACGAACATGCGGTTTACCTGATGGCAATTGATGACCGCCGCTCTTGAATGAAATATATGCTAGATACAGGGTCCGGAATAAAATCACACGACAAAAGTGGACGAGGTTGCTAAATTTAATTCCCGAATCGGGCAACACAAGTTGTCTTGAGACAAGTTAAATAAAAAAAAAACAAGAATAAATTAATTTCCTATGTTTTTTTTTTTTTATTGCGATGAATAGCCTGATGAGCATGCAGTTCGCCTGATGGTAAGCGATACGACACCTCATGAACAGTAGCAAAACCAAACAACACCTTGATAAACAAAGCAATGCTTGGCATTCCATTGCGCTTGCCATCCTGAGAGATACAATGTAAACTATCAATATGTCAAGTAGTTACTTTGGCTACAATTTCCTTCAATCCGAAACACAACAGTGCATTTAAACTGCTGTTTGGTGGGAGAAATGGTCATTGCGGTGGTACCCACTCAAGCAGCTTCTTACATATAAGACGCGTACCACCAGTAATTAAATTAAAAGACTTCTTAAACCTGTCTTTTCCCTGCAACCCTATTAAAACCGTAATGGACAACAGTAATAAACAATTGTTAATAGATCCGCAACAAGCCAGCTTATCTCAACCGAATACTCGGATGTATAAGATTCTGATTAGGTAGTGAATATATTAAAAAAATAAAATCAAAAGAATTGGGCTCGTCCGGGATTTGAACCCGGGACCTCTCGCACCCTAAGCGAAAATCATACCCCTAGACCAACGAGCCACTTGGTAATAGAATCAAAACAAATTATTTTGTGCTTTACAAATGTTTAAAAATATTTCATAAATCACGTGCTTGCAGTGCTCATTACAGTAGCTTAAATTAAGGAAACTATATAACCATATTTTATTTAAATTAAGTTATTAAAATATAAAAGAATATTGTATAGAAAATCTTACGTATTAACTGCACAGAATATTTCGTTGCGCATAATTTTCGTACATAATAAGCAGTTAATTAATTATACCAAAAAAACAACTATTATATTACATCAGTGCTAACTTGAAAATGTAATAAAAAATCGTGACGTGTGACATTGGACACACATTTATAACTTTAAAAGTTACTTAGAAAATTAAATAATAATAAATGAATACACCCAACAGTCACATATATTAGTCCTGAGCCCACGCTAAGACCGAGTCTTGTGTCGTGAGTATCAGGATTTCCTGACGCGAGACTTCGGTTTCACAACCATCCAGACTTGAAACAAAATATACCTGTAGTTCACCCACGTTGTTTCGGAGCGGGGATCGATCCCGTGGGCTGACGTTTGACGGTCGGAAATTATGTCTTTAATAGAAGAAGCATTTTTTTTAACTGCATTAGGCAATCTTGGTGGAACAGAAGACTTGCCTTCTATAAGCTAGACATCACGCAACCAGTTGATCCTGATATTTAAATCAAATTATTCTGCAATTAAGCTGATAAGCAATGTTTCGCTTATCCTATCTAAATGGAATAAGGGAGAAGACATATAATTAATTAAATCGATTTGGTAAATACAAAAAAAAACTTGATAGAAAAACCACCTACATACATACATAAACTCACGCCTATATCCCAGAAGGGGTAGGCAGAGGTGCCAGGACACCCACATTTCGCCCTGTATATTCCGTCCCACAATGTGATAGGTGGCGAGCCTATCGCCATATCGGGCACAAATTCCTGACTTTGGGCTGATAATGAATAGAAAAATCCAATATCACTTTGCCCAACCCGGGATTCGAACCCGAGACCTCAGCTTTGTAACCGTACCTCAGTACAACTACGCCACCGAGGCAGTCGAATAGAAAAACCACCTATTGTTACTTTTATCCTGACTGCAAAACATAGTTCAGAGTACTTACTAGCGACAATGTAGCCAGTTAGTTTGTTTCCCTAAGGATGATCGGGAAACTTCCCTGTTTCAGTTCACTGCTCTTTGCTGACCAAGGCTCATGGGAGTACCTATGTTATTTCTTGAATGTTGCGATCTTAACAACTATTATCTCTGTTTTTTTTTATTGCAATGGATGGTGGTACTAGCATGCTGTTCGCCTGATGGTAAGCTTTACGACTGCTCATGAACAGTAGCACAACCAAACAACACCTCGAATCACAAAGCAATGCTTGGCATTCCACTGCGCTCGCCACCCTGAGACATAAGATGTAAAGTCTCAATACATCTAGTAGATACTCTGTCTTCAATATCATTCAAACTGAATCACGGAATTTACACTGCTGTTTGGCAGGAGAAACAGACATTGCGGTGCTACCTACGCAAGCGGCCTCTCCCAGATGAGAGACCTACCACCATTAAAAAATATATGGGTTATGCCTTCAGTCCACATTTGGGAATTTAAAAAAAAATGTGATGATGTCATCGACCTCCTAACAAGCCATAATATCATGATGTAAACTGTTACTTCTTGAAAGGGATCGCCTTTATTAAGTAAGATGCTTTGGGGTTACACTAGTAGAGTAGTGTGTAAGGGATAAGAACGTAAACTCATATCAAATATAGTAGTTTACGTTCTCACCCCGTCCATCCTTGTATTACGAACAAGGGCTGATCCAGCTCTCAAGCTTTTTTTCTAAAATACTAAAATAACTTTTCTTATATAAATGTAGCCTAAGTTACTCCTTATTATATTAGCTAACTTACAATAAAAGTCCTGTCAAAATCGGTCCAGCCATTTCAGAGATTAGCCGGAATAAACAGACAGACGGACAAAAAAAAATCTAAGGTCATTTTCGTTATAAGTATCGTGTAGATAACGATATGTAGTTGGACATTTTTTTTATTTTCACTTCACCAACAAACACTTCAATTTTATTTATATGTATAGATCAATTTTTCATCAAGATAATAAATACATTATGTCAATCTTGAACCAGCCTGGGCGGGGGCATAACCCCCTTGACCTCCCCCTGGATCCGCCGTTGATTACGAAGTTACCTCAATGCATCTTACAGAGATATTTGTTAATTCTTACTTGTGAGCAGTCACGCTATTTGCACATAACGTGTCCTTTTTAATCATTTTCCGTGACACTATAAAAAAAAATACTTAAGTTAAACATCCTTTTTGCAATAGAGTTATTGCTCATGATTACATCATAATGAGTGACTTTTAACCGTTGAATATTAATTGTTTAATTAATGACGGAATTTACTAGAGCTTCTATAGGTTTCACAAAAGAATTCTCACGAGATTACATTTGTATACAGCTCTAAGAGGTATGCTATAAATAATGATATTACTGATTTGACATTAACTAGCTTGAGTGGATAACATTTACATTTCTCATTCGTTTTTCCGCAATGCGGGCCGAGATGGGCATAACTAACATTTAATTAATGTACGGAGACTGTCCCGCCCTCACACCCACCATTGTAACTCCTGTAAGTCAGGATCAACAGTGGCACGCGATGTAATGACACCGTGCATTGAAACTCGGCGAGTGTCCGGGAATGTCTAATGTGTCTTTAACCCGGAACGAAATCAACCAGAAAGTTAAATTAATAGGAACAATTAGAAATAAATTGTTGTCACTTCCCTACGTGACAAAGCGGGTGCCAAAACAATGAAGTAAAGAGATAAATAACGAACGCAAAAAGAGCGTTATATTCATGTATATTTAATCTATTTAAAATGTGTCTCGTTTTATTCAATAGTTTTTAAGTTTCACTTGAGAAAGTATGCAGACCTCCCGTTTTATAATATAGATAATATTCATAAAATAAAAAGTACTTATACATTTTTAAATACAACTTTAAAATTTAAAGACATTTATTCTCTATATAGAATTGAAAAATGAAGCTTGATGAATGAACTACTAAATTTTATGTGACAATACACAATATAAATTATTTAGTGCTTCTTTTCTTATCCGGTTATTATTTTTAATATAATGTATACTATAAGCAGCCACTTAGAGGCCTTGCGTAAAGAAAAACAGTTTACCATTCCAAAGATATATTTTATTTATATTCAATTTTTTTTAAGAAAACAATATTTAAAATATTATATTTTAAACAATAATTAAAATATAAAAACACCCAACAGTCACATACATCATTTTGGCCCCTCTTGTGTCATAGGTATTAAAAACTACGACAGACTTTTCGGCCTGACAAACATCCAGACCCAAAAACAGTCGGCTGCAGAAACATGTCATTGCGGGAATCGAACCCGCAGCCTCTTGCTTCATAGCCGGTGTCCAACCAACTACGCCACGGAGGTCGTAAAAGTGATTTATTGCTTGTATTTATATAGTACTTTTCAACGATACATTAAAATTATTTATAATACTACAAAAGGTAAATAAATGCTATTTACAAATAAAATAAACCTAAAAACACTGTATTTGCAAATAGTTTAACAATCACCCAAATTCAACACCTACTTAACTTTAATATTTTTCATTCTGCATTTATCACAAACATAAACGAGAAATATATTATAATGTCCGTCCCTTGACCACGAAAGCTATAAAGTACCTAATCAAAACATCAAAAAATGTAAATTAAACCAAATCCGCGATAAAATCCGCAAATAATAGTTTTATTTTAATGAGAAATGAATTATTTATGAAAATGAAGGGAAGCCCAGTGATATTGACGTATTTACTGCTCTTTTGACGTCATTCATAATTCAATTCTCATAGTAATATGAGTGGGTAACACGATATCCTAACAATTCTTTTATCTTTCTGATTTCATGTATTTTTTTTTTTATGTATTGTTTTTTATATTACGAAGGTCTGGTAAACGCTTGTCTTTAAGTGATAAGACCTCCCATTTTTTACTTTTTTATATATTCTATTTCCTTGTTTCAGTTACAATAAAGAGTTGTTTTATTGTATTATAAACGAGCAAACTGGTGTGATGGTACAGTCAGCAATATAAGTCGCTACACATTCACAAGATTTGGAATTGTCTTATCATCCAAAATAATAATTATTTTCAATATCGTATGGCACCTCTCGGCATAGATGACTTTACTTGGTTATATTTTACGACTACAGAGTAGTACGTACAAATTTTAATTCATAAAAAGGTTATCAAAAAATGTGAAGTGCGCAGCGACTTATGTTGCTGACTGTAAGTTATCACTACCGTCCATGACGAACCATAATCCTTTGAACATGGATGTGATGCCGACCCACCAAATTGAGAGCAGAGCAGTAAGAAAAATGGGAAAAGCAAATGGGTATTGGGCGTCTGGCTATAACTGCCTTTATTGAGCATGAAACTCCTTTACATGCAAAAGTAAGTTTGATAGAGCTTAAAATCTATTGCAGGTTTCCTTACGATGTTTTCTTACCTCAAAATTACGAGATAATTGAATATTAATTCAATGTTAAACAGAGCGATAATTAAGTACGTACTGACACGGATCATAAAATTATTTTGCTTAATTAAAATCAAGATCCATCGCTATAATAAGTATGAGATGAAAGCAGAAAGAAAAATGACAACTCCAAATATGTAAAATCACAGCTTCCCTAATCGACGGTCAATCTTCGGAAAGATCCAGGCATTCCCATGTATTCCTCATTGAATTTCGATTCGTGTCTCTTTGACTCGTCACTTATCAGTTTTTCTGTATCAGCCAATACCTTTTGAGCTTCTTCTCCTTTTAGTGTTTCCTTCCATTGTTCTATGGACAAAAAGAAGCAAATCAATAAATAGCATTCTAACAGTTTCACACAGTCCTGGGCCGCACTAAGATATAAGCCATGTGTAGATCATTAACTATGAGAGAATATTCGGTTTCATGAATATCCAGATGTTAAGCATCAAGGTTCATACAATTTTTTGTCTTAGAGGGAGTATTTGACCTTGGCGTCTTGTTCACAGTCCGTGACTAAGTCACTGTGCAACGAAGAGTGTCTAAAATCTGTTTTTTTTTTTTGCAATTTTGGCCTATTTGCCACTATCTAGGTAGAGTTATTTATTAATCTAGATCGATATTGACACATCTGATAGTAGCCTAGGCTCCCTGTAATGGAAAATACCAAAAGTATAACCAAAACCCTATACTCAGTGTAGGGCCTACCTAACCTCACCTCAGAAAAGAATCGCCTCAGAAAGAATTAACTTAGCTCCAATACGACAAATAAAATAATAATTAGCGCATTACTCTTTTTTTCTACTATTATACCTGGGACGGATCTTTCTGTATCCTATGTATATATCCATCCCATGGTTGCCTGTAAGAAATTACCAAGTGATAAGGCCGTCACTTGTACTATTATTATTATATAATTTTTTATTGTTTCTCTGTATAGTGCAAAAATGATTCAATCAATATACTTCAGTCAAATACATCAAAATGATTCAATGACAAATATACTATATACAAGCTGTGCTGTGTAAACAAACAAACAACAAATGTAACTAATAACAAACATCATGATAATCACACAAAAACTAAACGCAAATACTAAGAACTCAGCATTTACAAAAGTATAGACCATCAGGCGTATATTTAAGGCCGTTTTTGGCCTATAGCCAGCTTTACTGGTCCATAATAATGAAACTAGATGTGTTCGGGGAGCCGTGATGAGAATTTTAGCACTAATCCCCTCATTGGCTAAGCATCTCGAATATCCCGCTTTTTAAATGCAACACTTTAAAATTCTTAGTCAGGTAATTTTTTTGTATAGTAAAGTATTACAGAGTTATTAATTGCTATGATAATATATAGAGGCGATGAATTAAAGAACTTGTTATTTTCCAATCAGTTACTTATATATGAGAGAATGCCACAACCTTCAGATTGAAAAAACGATGCAAGGAGGAGGATAGTATGATATATTTTATAAGTAACGTGATTGGGCTGATATAAATAATATCTGATATGAATAATAGTTATCGTAGTATAGATGAACCCCCCTGATTCGTGATAAGTATTTCATTCCTGGTCTCTTTACTATACTATAAAACAGAGACAAAACAAGTTTAATAACATAATTAATGTAAATAATATAACTACTCACCACTTAATTTGTCACAAAATTGTTCGTCGCCGCCATAATCCTTGGGGATTATTTCTTTAGGTATGTGTTTGTGTAGGTCTTCATAAGTGCTGTGTACATGCACCCTATTAGCTACCTTCTCTCTAAGAGCCTGTTTCAATATGAAAATAAGCTTGTCAACAAACGGAGGAGCGTTTAGTATATGGATGCCTTTGATTTTTGTACCGATGCCTTCCTGAAAAGACAAAATTTATTTTTAATTTCGCAATTCACGCCAAATTTTTTTTTTTTTTTTTTAATGAGAGTTCACTATTTTCTCCTGTCAAAAACCAATTTAAATTCACTGTTGTGTTCCGGTTTGAAAGACATAGAAGATGGTGTAAAAACTGGACATAATGAGTCTTAACATCGTATATCTCAGGATGGCGAGCGCAATGGAATGCCAAGCATTGCTTTGTAATTGATTCGGTTGTTTGCTTTGCGACTGTTCATGAGCGGCCATTCCATTAGGCGAATGGCATACTCGTCTCAGAATTTATGGCAATAAAAAAAAAAATCTTTTCGGTCTTACCTAGAACCTAGAACCTAACCGAATACCTAGACTCGAAACAAATACTTGTGCATTGTACTAACATTTGTAATTGTGCGGGGATAAAATACGATTTTTTGTTTATAACCGGCGTCTAACTAACTGCGCCACGGAGGCTTTCACAATATTAGAAGAGACTGAGATCCTATAGAACCAGCCATTTGAAACTTACAGTACATAAAACTTCCGCTTTCTTCACAATTATGGGATTAATTTTGCTGATAAGTCCTAGGTGTATATTTTTCAAATCTATAATAAATCTTTCAGCTGGAGTGTAGTCGTAATGTATCCGGTATTCGCCAACCTGTAAGAATATTATAATCATCATCATCATTAAAGCCACAAGAATTCCACTGCTCAAATTATCAAATTATGTATCATTTTATTATTTGTTATCTACGGCACCTTCGGGTCAGTATTTGGTGAGAGATGGCGGAAAATAGACATATCTGGAGAATTCTCGTTTTGGAGGCCGTGACCCACTTTGGGTTCCTTAGCTAGCGGAGTTAGTTCAAGCTAGTATAAAATTATATGGATAATATGTGAAAATAGGCATCAAAACATAGATCCTAACCTACAATTTGATACATGCCTTGAGTTTAAGTTGTAATAAATGATGGGTCAAGTAATGGTAATATAGACTCAGCAGGACGGTTTGACGGTTTGACTGATAAGAACAATGAATGCTTGCTGTTTGCAGAAGAAAAATATTTTAAAAGCTTTGCTACCGCGTGTTGTTCAAACAGTAAAAATTCTAGATGTCTAATAACATCTACCTCTTTTCCATCCACTATCCAGCGACAATGTCTTATCCAATTAGATATAACAGATATACAAAGACAAACGCTGATAATTTTCCATACGGAAAACAATTCTTCATTAGCCATTTTTATCAAGATCTGTCCTCGTAAATAGTGACAAGCATTTTTTATATATCAATGGTGACAAGTGCGTAAGTCCTAGAATGGACTATCATTTGAGCAAACAGCCACTGGACTGGTAACCGAAAGGGCAAACCAATCTAAAGCTATGACGCGATTTATTTTTAAATATGTAAGAAGTCGTATTCACATCAATGTAAACATATGGATAATTTGTACAAACACAATTTTTCATATTGCTATGTCTGTATGCGTAGTTTAAATCAATATATAAAAAAACTAATTGTTTTTTGCTAGCTACTGTGGTTTAGTGATAAAATTCTCTGTTTGCGCTAAACTAATGTAAAGTTTAACGTTTAGGAGGACCTGGTAATCATATCGCAATTGAAAATACAAAAAAAAGCGAAAAAACAGTTCAATGAAAACAGGGCAACGTTTAAATTGCAATAGTACGATAATAAAGCTTATAAATTCTTTGTTAGAGATCCTATAAATAAAAAATAAATGCAACTCAATTAATAATATAATTAAAGTAACAATATTTTTACATGTGTGTGAAGTGAACATTCATTTAAAATACGAATGAATGAATGAATGAATGTCTAACATGTTTGTAACCCTCAACGAAATAAATCATAAAGTTGAATAAATAGGAGTTAAGATCCTTGTATAATTAGTACATCATGCAACAAAGAGTACTGATTAAATCTTTTGACGCAAGAAGATTTTAACAGATTTCTTAACAAACCTTAACCTATGTATCTTTAATTATTTAGTAGTGGGATTCCCTCAGCTAATTATTATCATGATAATGAAAATGTTACTCACCAAAAAGTTGTATCTCAAGTAAGACAAAATGGAAAATCTATCTAAATTAGGCGTCAAGAACTGTGTCACCATCACCCTTGATCTATCAACTGGACATAGTTTTGGAAGTGGTATGTAGTTTCTGAAAATAAAGGAATTATAGACAATATGAATCCGTAGTATACTTCGTTCTATTATATAATATTTATATAAATGGTAATCTTGTGTTAAAGGATTTGTAATTTCTCAGGATAATTCGTTTACTCATATCTTTCATAATGAAAGCATACAACATGCATTCAATTCATAAATTAAATCGAGAAATCAAACAGAGGTCAATTAATTGCCAACAACGCTGAGGCCTCGGGTTCGAACTCCGAATTGGGCCAATTGAAATTTGATTTTTCTATCCATTATAAGGAATATTAGGAATTTGTATCTGATATGGCGATAGACTCGAATCTTATATTGAGGGACGGAACACACAAGACGAAATGAGGGCGTATGGTAGCACATTTGCTGAGAAAAAGGTGTGAGCTTATGTGTGTGTTGCAATTTTTCTTTGTAATTCTCTACTATTTCACGACTTTACTGGTGGTAGGTCTTTCATATGTGAGAGGCCATCTGGGTAGGTACCACCGCAATGTCTATTTCTCCCGTGAAACAACACTGCGTAAATGCACTGTTGTGTTTCGGATTGAAGGACATTGTAGCCAGAGTAACTACTGGACATATTGAGACTTAACATCTTATGTCTCAGGATGACGAGCGCAGTGGAATGTTGCTACTGTTTATGAGCGGTCGTATCGCTTACCATCAGGCGAACGGCATGCTCCTCTCGTCATTAATTGCAATAAAAAAAAAAGAAAAAAGACTACCTCGGTGGCGTAGTTGTACTACGGTACGCTTGCAAAGCTGGGGTCTCGGGTTCGAACTCTGAATTGGGACAATTGAAATTTGATTTTTCTATCCATTATTAGGAATATTAGGAATGTGTATCCGATATGGCGATAGACTCGAATCCTATAACATCAAGGGACGGACATGAACATGAAATGAACGCTTGAAGAGGCATCTTAGCAGGCCGGCATAATTGTGTCTATTGACATGGCACTGCCGTCCGATGCCAATGGACACTCTGCCTGGGCGGCATTTGTGCTCACCATCAGGCGCAATGTGGCCAATATTTGTGGCCGTAATATGTGTAATAATTGTGGCCGGGCCACATTAAAAAAAAAAAAACACACAAGACGAAATGAGGGCGTACCGAGGTAGCTCATTTTCTGGGAAAAAGGTATAAGTTTATGTGTGTATGTATTGCAATATTTGTTGGTATTTCTTTACTTACACTGCTTCCCATAGTTCTTCAAATTCTTTCGGTGTTCTATTTAAACACATTTCAGGCATCATGCCCCGAGCTGTTAACAACCTTTCTAATCTCCTTTTTGATTCCTCTACTGAGCCCTTTGCAATTAAAAGTACTCGTTCGAGTACTAGGCGACCTGAAAAAACCAAGTATTATATAATTAAAGTTATTATAAATAAAAGTTTTTCCAACAATATTAAGTAAGTCACATCCACCCAGATAGATCTTATCACACAAAATATATTTTTATGTTGACATAAATAAATCTATATCTTTTCACCGGGAGAGGCCGCCTGGGTGGGTACCACCGCATTGTCTATTTCTCCCGCCAAACAGCAGTGTAGAAGCACTGTTGTGTTTCGGATTGAAAGACATTGTAGCCAGAGCAACTACTGGACATATTGAGACTAAACATCTTATGTCTCAGGATGGCGAGCGCAGTTGAATGCCAAGCATTGCTTTGTGATTCGAGGTGTTGTTTGGTTCTGCTACTGTTTATGAGCTGTCGTATTGCTTTCCATCAGGCGAACGGCATGCTCGTCTCGCCATTCATTAGAATAAAAAAAAATATAACCTGAATCAGCTAAAATAAATTCGTCATCGACAACTGCAACATTAATTGTATCCGTAAAAATATTGATCAGCATATACATCATTTGTTGGGATACGATAATTCATGTTTCATCATTCAATGATACCTAATTTCAACAGTGCTATATATTCAGCAAATTGAATGGAATTTCTAGTGTGAATATAACTGAAACGAGAGAACACATAAAAGTAGGAAATGTTTCAATGTCCCACATGCAATGTTCCAATTATATAGTCATAATCCCCGTTTCATTGATTGGTAAATCTGTATCAATCCAAATTACATTCACAGCACGTGGAAATTCACTGAAAACATTTTCCTAAGCTTTATTCGATATCCCATTTGTAATTTGAATGGCACAATCTGATTTTAAAGTATTGTATGGAATTTATGCCGGGGATCCAAGATCATTTCCCTCTCTTTTTAGTCAATTTGATGAGGTAATCATTTTAAATTACCTACGTTTATGCTCTGTAAAACGGGTGTATCTAAAAACGTAACATAATATTATGGTGAATGGGTAGTATACTAGCAAATATCAGGAATTAAAGGAACAATATTATCATAAAAATATCTATACAGTTAGCTAAGGGTAGATGTTGGATAAGAGTCTTGAAGATATGAAAGCGCCTGATATTTTCGCATTAGCTATATATCATCTGACGAATCACTATATGCTTGCGAAGGCTCGCCCATAACATTATCATATTGCATTAAAAAGCAACAAATTACGAAAACGATGCCCTTTTAAGATAATCATTTAATTTTTAGGATTTTATAATTGTAACTGATTTAACCACTACTTATGGGTAGTCGCGAATTTCAGAACAACCCTTCAAAAGGTTAAGCATGGTAAAAATAGGAATCAATGCGAATTCAAATTCACTGATTTCACTAAATTTGGTCATAGAAAAAGTTGTAAGGGACAGGATCCCATAATAAGTTTGTTATTTAATATTCCAACTCTTTGATGCCCGTTATTTTGAATCTAGTATTATTGAATTTACTCGCATGTTCCATTAGGTCGTACCAAGCCATTTTGTTTTGCCAGCTTATAAAAAACATGCTTTGCTCAAGACTCTCAGTATCTTTTTAGGTTGTTCCACCTTTAAAATCCCAAGTATATTTAGTATTGAACTACTCTTGTCAAAACAAATAAACAATGGACATTCCTCTATTGGAAGTTCACAAAACAAGCTTAAATCACCGTTTAACGATATATGTACAATAGACTATTATTGAAATGAGTAATGATCAGTTTATCTGCAAACAGTTTAAATTTATTGGCTTTTGACAGCCAAAGGAGTTACATAAAACCAAATTTATAGGACAAGAATATAAATAGCAGAAAATTTTATAAATTGAGTAGGTATAGTTGGTATACTGGTGCATTTGTTGGAGACCCGACTCATCTGCTTTATCCGTATCATATCAGGCTGAAAGGCCAGTGATACTAAATACCCCTTTCGGCCTTCTCCGTAGTGCCGAAAAATCTTGACAGCTTTCCTCTCGACACAAAAAAACAATAGCTATATCATTCCATTACAAAATACTTACTGATATACTTGCTCGCTTCTACCAAATGGTCTTCCTTCTTTATCCACTCTTCAATAGCGTCTAGACTTTCATTGATTCTTTTCACATCTCCTATCTCGTATAACTGCCTCACCGCCTTAACATCTTCTTCCGTCACTATGACTAACGGATGTTGAGGTAGCGTCTCCATGGTTTTGTCTGCAACTATTAATTATTGAGTTATTTTTATATAATGAATAAATGCCTATTTGAAGTATTGGTCCTCGCCCGGGATGCATGGAAGGCGGAAAGTGAGGCCTTTGCACTGCTGTGGGAAGCTACAGGCTTGCTAAATGATAAAGTATGAATGCTATTGAATTCCTGATCAATTTAGTTTTCTTCTTTTTTATTATTTTAAAAAGGTGAAATGATATTTTGCCTTAAAAAACACTTATTTGTAAAAGTATTCTACCTCGATCTATATATTTATGTGTGGTTAAGTGCTCTCATTTTAAAAAGGAAAACTTGGTATTACTTTTATAAGCTATAATTTATTATTTAAATGAATCAATTGTCGCCTTAGCTAAAACGATCCTGATTCTGTTTTTAAATTAAGTAGAGCACTTTGTAAGGCTTAATACATAATAATATATAGTGACATGCGCCACTTGTATGTTTATTGGAGAGTATAAAATGTAATTATTTTATTATTTTTTTTTTCTTTATTGTACACCAGGATATATTTCTAAATTTAAAATTATTAACAACAATTTTACATTTATATTTACGAAAAAATTCATAGACTTCTATACACTTCTTGAAACCGTCTCCTATCAATCTATAACATACATTATATGTATCATCAGCTTATTGCAGTCCATTACTGGACATAGGCCTCTTATGGTACGCCACAGAGCCCAGTCTGCTTTATGCATCCTGTCGCAGTCTCGTGCAAATCGTCCCGCCATCTGGCCAGAGAGCGTCACAAACTACGTTTGCCAAGTTGCGGTTTCCACTCTAGAGGGTTACCCTGTTCTTCGACACGACGAGGAATGCTCGAACATCACACTTCAAGCTGTAGGAATATGCCAATTTACTTTACAAAAGTTCAAATGCTGTATCATAAGTTGTAATTTTTTAGATTAGATAGATTATTTTAAAGAACCTTATTCTCATAAGAAATGCATATTTCACTTAAAATGAGATACAAAGAAAATCTGTTAAAATAAATGTTAAAGTTAATTTACTCTTTTTACTTTTAGAAAAAATATGTAGCATAAGCCTATTTTTAAAAATATTTACACTTTCGCAGTTTGTAACAGTTTTCGGTAGCTTATTATAGAGCTGTGCACCCTTATGTAAAAGTGTATTTTTTTTACTTGTACGTGGTGCGTGGTGGCCTTTTGGTAAATGGACTAGACGCGACTGCCAACATATTTACGGTGGTCACGGGTTCAAATCTCAGGGCAAATCTCTGTCCTTTCGGAGTCAAGTGTGTATTGATAGTCAATCACCACGCACTACAACGGTGAATGAAAACATTGTGAGGAAACCTGCATACCATAGCGATTTCTATGGTATGTAAAGTCCGCCAAATTGCACTAGGCCAGTGTGGTGGACTATATGGCCTAACCACTCTCAATAATATCGTATTGTAGAGGAGGTCCGTGCCCTGCAGTGGGACGTCTATGGGCTAATACAGACGTGGAATCAAGATGATACATACATACAACTTCAAGGAATTCAAGTATTTCCTTTATCCTTATAAAATCACTCACAAGATATTTCAAATTCACAGCACAACACTCACGATTAAGTCCGAGATGATACAATTCTAAAATTATTGCGTCCAGTCACTTTTATTATATAACGCAAGGTTCGCGCGACAATGAAGTTAGTAACTTGTATACCTTGCATTACATTTTTCCCTGTTGTCTTAGCACTCATATATTATTTATTTCTTACATCAGTCATATATTTTTTTAAAGTTTGCATATTACTTACATAAATTCTTCGTTTTGCTAGATTTTACATATTCGTGTAGTACTTTTAGATAAATACAATAAAAATAGAAATGGAGGAGGCCTTTGCCAAAGTAGGGCAGACAGATTAAGTTATCGATGTTAAATTAAAAAAAATAATTGTAAATGTACATGTATATTTTAAACTTATCTGAATAAAGGCTTATATTATATTATTATATTATACAATAAAAATACGAAGTCAAATACCTTATTGATCAAAATAAATAAACTTACTGTGCCTACAAATTTTATTGAGGCCACGGTAAAAAAACTTTAGTCTCCGTAGGCGCGGGGTAGAATGAGGTCTTAGTCACTCGCCAAGTCAATGTTACATTGCCCTCTTCATTTTACGACTATTGATGTGACAAAATGCATATTAGTTTACCATAATAAACTACCTAAAAAAATTTACATTGTCAGCCTCCGTGGTACAGTTGGTTAGACGCCGTCTGTAAAACGAGAGGCTGCGGGTTCGATCCCCGCACCGAGAGAATTGTTATTGCGAGAATTATATTGTTGCTTGTGCGGCACACAAATATTTATTTTAGTCTGGGTGTTTGTGAGATCGAAAAGACTTTAGTCCCTCATACCCACGACACAAGACTCGATCTTAGTGTGGGGTCAGGACTATGTATGTGACTGTTGAATTTTATTTATTTAAATACTAGCTGTACCCGCGACTTCGTCCGCGTGGAACTTAACAAAAACTTTATTTTTCTAAAATAAAAGAAGTTTTCTAAAATAAATGTAGCCTAAGTTACTCCTTATTATATCAACTACCTGACAGTACAAGTCCCGTCAAAATCGGTCCAGCCATTTCAGAGATATAGGGACTGCCTTGGCGAAGTTGCACTACGTTACTATTAGATAAAAAGTACGCTATTTTTTTTTCTGTACTCTCTACTAAATGTAATAAAAAATATTATAATTATGTAAGTACTTCAGGCGTATAAACGCGACAAACAAAAATCTCACTTTACTTAAACATCTTTACAGATACACATTATGTAATAATTTCGACATGTTGGGCCAATATTTGTCTACTTGGGCATCTGTTTGTGCAAACACGAGGTAATTCTTGACCGTGAATATGTGGACACATTACGTATAACACAGGCCTTGACTGTTATTCTAGTACTTAGTAAGTAAACTGAAACCACATGGTAGGCAGAATAAGATTACACGGAATTAGTTGCTAAAGAAGAATCCCAATTCACATACAAACATGGGCCCCGAATCTTACAGGGCTGGAAATTTACCACCAATTAAAACAATTAAAAAGCTTAAAATTATCTTATCATTAAAAGATAATCGCGTATGTGTGTATTGATAATTAATCACCACGCACTAAAACGGTGAAGGAAAACATCGTGAGGAAACCTGCATACCATAGCGATTTATAAGAATTTCTATGGTATGTAAGTCCGCCAACCCGCACTAGGCCAGCGTGGTGGACTATATGGCCTAACCACTCTCAATCGTACTTTCGATTGTGGAGGAGGCCCGTGCCCTACAGTGGGACGTCTATGGGCTTATACAGAATCGCGTATGGCCAAATAGTTATACCCGCAGTTGGCTTTTCTGTCCATGTTGTGGGATGAATAGGCTGACTAGCGGAGGTGGCAATAATTTTATTATAATTTTTTGCTATGAATTGACGAGCATGCCGTTCGCCTGATGATAAGCGATACGATCACTCATAAACAGAAGCAGAACCAAACAACACCTTGAATTACAAGGCAATGCTTGGCATTCCACTATGAGCAATGCTTGGCATTCCACTACGAGCAATGCTTGGCATTCCACTACGAGCAATGCTTGGCATTCCACTCCGACTTTTTATCTGAGCGGTAAAAAAGTCGTTTATCTTCAGGTTCATCAAAAGCCTTGAAAACTAAATAAGCGATTTTTAAAAAACTTCCGTGCATATTTTTTTTTTCAAGCTTGGTATTATGGTAACTGCGTTGGAAAATATTATTATGGTTTAAATAACATAACTAAATAATATAAGTATGTCAATTTCACCTTGTATAATCTTTAAGAATATAAAGGAAATAGATTTTAAAAAAGAAGCCTAAATGCGTATGTAACAAAATTACATTATTATTAATTTTCAACCATGATAAATTACAATTTAGGATTTATGAATGATTTGACCATACATCTAAAACGTGTTTAAATAATACATTTACGTTTACCGGGTATATCAAGACTGCTACCGAAAACGAAGCCTGGTGGTAGTTTAAGTGACTAAAAACACAATGCAACTAAAAATTTCGCAAAGAAACGACACATTTTTTTTATAATTTTTATATACCATCATTTTTGGGTGGTTAATCCATAGTTTTTGCTAAAATAATAATTTAAATTCTTTTATACCTTAGAGTCTTTATAAATAAAAGGGTATGCACTATTATTTTAGGAAAAAAATGTATTTACAACCCAAATACGACCATACGAAAAAAATAACAAAAAAAATAATTGCTTCTTTTAGCAACATTTTCTGTTGCATTGTGTCTGAAGTCGCTTAAACTACCACCCGGCTTCGTTTTCGGTAGCAGCCTTGATATACCCGGTATATTCTTCTCCGTGTCCGTAGTCACTTAATTATAGGCATTTACAAGTCATATTTCAAAAACAATTGCGATTTGCAATGCAATACTAACTTTATCTAATAACACGCATTTACCATCATTTATTAGTTGTGTATAATTACAATTAAATATTTATACTTGGAAAACGGTAATATGCGTAATTATTGCAATTAACACTTGCCTTATATAACCTCTAACATAATTGTCTGTATACGCCAATACTAATACGTTGATATGCTACTTTTTTATATATTAAGTGCAAACGAGCAATGTCACCTTATACGGCCGATGCCAATAATCAATCGAAAAAATTAGATTGAAGTCAATCTGGATTGTTTTCTACTTTTCGGTTTGTCATTTACCATGTTGCCATAGTTTTTTCTACTGAGATTGATTATTGGCAATATAGTATCAGAAAAACATTTGAGCTGTCAATCTTAAACGGCAAATTTTGGATTGGGATTGTTTATTGGCAGCGGCTGTTAGTAAGTAATCACTGCCACCCATGAACATTCACAACGCTTGGATTGCAGATGTACTGCTGGAATCGGGAAGAAAAGAGGATGGAAAGGGGTATTAGATGTCTGCGTATAATTGCCTTAAATTGAGCACGGGCTCCTTTACAGCCAAAAGTTTTATTGAGACGGCTTAAAATCTATTGCAGGTATCCTCACGATGTTTTCTTCACTTTAAAAGTGCGTGGTAATTTGAATATTAATTCAATGTTAAACTGAAGGGAAGGGAGCGGAGAGGAAAAACCGCAACACTTTTTTTCGATTAGAATTATAGTCGTCACTCAAATGAAACATTAAAATCCAATCAAATTGAGACACAAGTCAAGGTAATAGTCCCGTACTGAGACTGATGTCTATGTGATCCCCCCAGTTATTTGTTTCGGGTCTGGATGTTGGTGAGACCAAAAAGTCTCTCGTGGTTTTTGATTCCCACGATACAAGATTAGATCTTAGTTAGGCCAGGACTATGTATAGTGACTGTTGGATGGATTTATTAAATTATTTATTGTAATTGTATATTTACTATGTTTTTTTTTTTTTTTTTGCTGTGAATTGCGAGACGAGTATGCCGTTCGCCTGATGGTAAGCGATGCGACCGCTCATGAATAGCATTTGCTGCTATGCCAAACAATACCTTGAAATACAAAGCAATGCTTGGCATTCCACTGTGCTCGCCATCCTGAGACATAAGATGTTAAGTCTCAATATGTCCAGTAGTTACTCTGGCTACAATTTCCTTCAATCCGAAACACAACAGTGCATTTAAACTGCTGTTTGACGGGAGAAATAGACATTGCGGTGGTACCCACCCAGGCAGCCGTTTACATATGAGAGACCTACCAGTAAATGTTTTGAATTCTTGTGCTTAACGTACATACAGGCCTGTGATTGTTCAAGCATTTGCCATATATTACTATATTTGTAACTTAACAATTAACATAATACATCATGTAGGATAAAAAGGAATGTAGGTACATGTAAAAAATCTAATTTTTTAAAAATGCCTTAACTTATGAATACAACATATTATTCCATAAGCCGATATGTATCCACTTCCTCTAACAAAATTCTCCGCAAACATGGCTTCATGCTAATCAAATGATTTCACGTGGTGGTGCTAAAAACAGATTTATATAGATGATGTCACTCATAAGTCATATTGTATGGAAATTGGATTTTTTAAAACAATTGTAGTTATTTTGGGATTAAGTGGCTTTTAACTTCATACTTATTAGATGCATTACGAGTATGATTCAATGTTTTTTTTTTTAATTAAATTAATAAAAAAATAATTTAAAAAGTAACTTTTTATACTTTTTGTTATTCGATATTAGTCAGTGCTTACTACTTAAGTTGCAATTTTGTATAGATCTCCTCCTCCTCCTTGCGTCGATTCCCCAATGCTGGGGGTCGTGACTCATCATGGAAGCAATCCTTCGCGCACGATGTTTTTCCATCTGGTCCGATTCTTGGCGACTTGAATCGCTTCAGCTACGTTGTATAGATCTACCCGCGTATTATTTGATCATTTATTTATTTTTTGTGTTATATCTTTACGTAGTCAAAACTGTATATCAGGGAAACCACTTTTTAAAAATTATAAATGATTTTATTAATACTAATTTTACGTCCGATACAAGTGACGACTTAATAATTATTAAAATATAAACTTAAAACTAAGATAGTCGCATCCTGCGTCTTATCATGTTGTGCATTCCGATTCTCTGAAGCCAGACGCTTACTCAGCAGAAGTTGCTATTGCAACAGTGTGGCCGGAATGCATAACTTCTCCCTCCCTAAGTTCGAAATTTTCGGGAGAAAGTGAAGGGGTCCGAAAATTTCGAATTATACATTTTTTTATATATACTACAATAATTACAATTAAAATTACATATAATAACAATGTTCCGATGCCAATATGTTTAACGCGTATGATGTCACTATTTTCACTAAATTGCCCATTATCACTTTTTGTTAGCACATTTGACAAATGTTCCAGGTTCGACAGCTCCACTTCGTCTAGGTTGATCGGTTTCGATTCCAGCGATGCTCCTTTAAGTGGCTGTACTGCAGGCAGGTTGATGATCGGCAAGACAGATACATGGATCTGTTGCGTATCTCTTTGGCGTCTCCTCAGCTTCACTCCTTTGATTTCAGCTTCGCATGCATCATCAGTGGTCAGGATATATGTCCCTTGGAGGTGATGGTATGTGATCCCTTGTTCACAGCTCTGGGTGAGTACTAATCCTTGTTTGGTGTACAGCATCCATCGGTCTGGTTGTATTTTCTCGACCTTGACATTTTCTATATTAACAGGAACTGGGACACACTGTGTTGTGTCTTCGGCGAAGGTGACCAAGTTGGATACGCACATGTCCTTGACAAGGGATGATGAGTAATCTTCCTCGCATAGAAACAGAAGCTCGTCTATTTGTCTGCAGGGGTGGTGGAGAGACGTTGTTTTCGACCCTTTCGCTAAGAGATAAGGGAATTTGGGGAGGATGAGGCATGTTTGGTTGAAGGTGTTGGTAACTGGTAAGGGTAGTATTTTATAGTACGTATAAACATCGTTCTCTACCAGAGGTATATCTAAAATAAATGTTAGATGATTTTCCTTTACATATGCTTTTAAATCGATACATTGTTCTAATTTCAAAATATTTTCAGAATTTACAGGAAATATTAATTTGCTTTGTTTTTCAATATTCTGAAGTAATACAATTAGTTCGTTTGTATCAAGAAGAGCTTGGTGCAACATTCCCAATTTACTAAATGTAATTATAGCTTCGATTTCATCCAACTTAGCATAAAGTGTTTGGAAATTGTGTAAAAACAGATTAAATACATTATGTGTTTTCAAAACGCTCTGATTATCAACTGTCTTATTTAGCTGTCTACTGATATCGGTGATTGTCTTATCCAGTTGAATGAAATTGATCTTTGTGTTATTGGAAATATGGGCTACAGATTTCAACATTTCTGCAATAATTGTTATTTTCTTGTCCACAGCGCCTTGCTTGGTCTTTACATTATTTATCAACGCGTCATACCTTAGAGCATCGTCACTATCCAGGTTTCCTGATATTAACTTAATAATAGACCCGAGAGGATTCAAAATACCACGTTTGACTCTTTTAGATGGAATAAGTTCACCCAACTTCTCTAAAGTTAGGTTTTTCAAGTAATCTGTCTGAACTTTCACATCATTAAGTTCCTGATGCAGTGGCTTATTTTTAAAGATAGTAGAAATGTAATTATTTAACAAGGCATATCTATTGATATTAAATTCTAAATCCTTTCTAATTAAACTTAAATCTAATATCTTAACTAGCGTCCATTTGTCGTTGGTAATAAGGGCCTGGCCTTCTTTTACAGGAAGTATCCCCGGATTGTGCTCAATCCGCTGCAGCAAAAGGCCCTGGATCGTAGCTGCTTGCAGGAACAGGACGAACCTGCGAAGGGCGTTTTAAGTCCTTAATGGGTGCTTTGGTTTCCCGAGCATTAATTTTAATGGGAACTATATTTCTATGTATTTCTCCACTAACTTTCGCTTTTTTATAACGTGGCTTATCCTTACTTCTTCTCTCATTCACACCTTTCACAAACACTGTGTCTCCTTCTTGTACCTCAAACTGCTTTTCGCCTCCATGCTTCTCTCTAATCCTTTCCTTCCTATCGATTGCTTTATTGGTGATGTATTCATAAAGATATTTTGTACGTTTTTTATGATCTTGGACTAGTTTTTGCGTATATTCTTTATTAAATTCCACGTTATAGGGACTCATGGCGTCAGTATGTCCAAAAACAACTTCAAATGGTGTTAATCCTGTGGTATTGTGTATTGTTTGATTGTATGACATGAGTGCGTACGTCATTACGGACGCAGCATCTGTAAATTTGTGTTCATATTTGGCTAATCGATAGATTTCAGTCAGCGTGGAATGGAACCTTTCTATAATTCCCATCGAATTTGGGTTATGTGGTGTGCCAATATGTAAATCGATCTTGTAAAAACTTAGAGTTTCCTTCAATAGTGCGTTATTAAATTCCGCGCCTGAATCTGCACTTATTTTATGTGGAGTTCCGTACAACGAGAAATATTTGACAAGTGCTTTAATAACTTCCGGTGTAGTTTTGTTGTTCATTTCAATTGCCTGTCCGAGCTTACTGAAAGCATCTACAATAGTTAAAAATGATTTTCCTTCGATGGTGAAAACGTCCATAAAAATTTCCTGGAAAGGTTTAGTCTGTGTCTGAGTCAATTGTAGTTCTGGTTTCAACGGATGTCTGTCATACTTCATTTTCTTACATCCCTCGCATGAGTTTATAATTGTAGCTACTGTAAGTTCCATATTAAGCCAGTAGTAAGTACGTCTAATGTGAACCAATGTCTCCTTTATACCTCGGTGGCACGTTTTCCCTATGTGATATTTAGTTACTATTTCCTTCTGCTCATCCTCATTCTCTACAAAAATGACTCTTTCGGTACATTCGAAAATGTCCACGGTACCTTTCTTAAAAAGTGCTATAACTGCCTCCGCGAATTGTTTTCTGTGCCTTTCGTCTTCGAAATAAATGAAGTGTTTTACTTTAGGGCGAATATATTCTTTTAGGAACTTTTTCACAAGATCTGGCCTATTTATGGGTAAATGAACTTCCAAAATTCTTTGTTTAGGTCGCGACAAGTCCTTGACGGTGATTTGATCTCTAAACCAGACATGCACTAATATTTGGTTGGGCTTCGTGTCTATTGCTTCGTTTAATATGGGGATTCCAGTTGTATCCATATCGAATACTGAATGTTGGGTTTCAGAACCTCCAGAAACTGAAAGAGTACTGAAACTTGGGGCCACAATGGAAAATGGTGATTCCGGACGTTGAGGGGAAGGCAGTGACAAAGTTTTTTCTGAATCCGAAGATATTGCTATAACGCTACTATTTTCCTCATTTCGTTTTTGTTCCAAACGTTTCAGTTCTTCGATATTTTTCATTACTTCATCTATATCTTTTTGCAGTTGGTCGTCATCTACATTAACTTGCATGGACTGATCATCAGTGCGTAAAGGATTTACCCGTATTCGGGATAGAGCATCCGCGACTACATTTTGTTTCCCATTCTTGTACTCAATGTCGTAATCAAACTCGGCTAGTCTGAGTTTCCAGCGCGTGAGTTTACTGTTCTGTTCCTTCATACTATTGAGCCACGCAAGAGGACGGTGGTCGGTGTAGATCGTAAAACGTCGACCATAGAGATAGGGTCGGAAATGCTTAACCGCCCATACTATTGCTAGTAACTCCTTCTCGATCGTACTATAACGCGTCTCAGCATCATTCAGAGTTCGGCTAGCGTATGCTATCGGTTTGTCAGCGCCTATGGGCCCTTGGGAAATAACTGCCCCTACCGCAAAATCGGACGCATCAGTAGTTAAAATGAATGTTTTTCCAAAATCCGGGAATTGTAAGATCGGTGCGTGAACTAGCAATTCTTTACATGTCTGAAAGGCTGTACAATATTCTTCTGTAATTTCAATTTTATTTCTTTTTTTTAAACAGTTTGTGAGAGGACGCGTGATTTTAGCAAAATCCTTAATGAATTTTCGATAGTAGCCAACCAACCCTAAAAAGCTCTTAATTTCGGTCGTTGTCTTAGGAAGTGGGAAATTGAGTACTGCTTGAATTTTATCGTTATTGGGTTTGAGGCCTTCTTTAGTTATCATGTGACCAAGGTAAAGGACCTCCTTACGGAAGAACTCGCATTTATCTAGTGTTACCTTCAAGTTGGTGGCTCTAAGTCTATCGAAGACTAGGCGTAGCTTATCTATGTGTTCCTGTAAACTTACCGAGTAGACAATTATGTCATCAAGGTAAACTAGGCAGTGAATGCCTTGTAGGCCTCGTAGGATGTTGTTCATGGCCCGTTGGAACGTGGCCGGAGCTGTTTTTAGTCCAAAGGGCATTCTAGTGAACTCAAAGTGTCCCGACTGTGTGGAAAACGCTGTTTTTTGTCTATCCTCCTCCTTCACTTCAATTTGATGATATCCACTCGCAAGATCTATTGTGCTGAAGTAAACCGATTTGCCTAACTTGTCGAAAAGATCCGCGATGTTCGGCAAAGGGTACTTGTCGTCTATAGTGATTTCATTGAGACGCCTATAATCGACAACCATTCTAAATTTAGCCTCGCCAGATACATCGGTCTTCTTAGGGACTAAGTGAACCGGTGCACTCCACGGTGAATGCGAAGCCCGGATGACGTCATTTTTAAGTAACTTCTCGACTTGTTTTTCAATTTCGGCGTTATAAACAGGTGGGTGTCGGTATGGCCTAACGTATATAGGATCTTCGTTCTTTGTTCTGATTTCATGTTTAACTGCGTTACTGAATGATAGCGGAATATCGTCACAATGAAAAATGTCTCGGTACTCATAGCACAGTTGCCTAATGCTCTCTCTTTCTTCTTTACTCGCATGGTCTAATCGTAATTTATTCAAATTCTGCTTTAGTAAATCATCGACTTGACAGTCTTTCATCTCTATGTCATTTATAGTATGCAACTCGCATGTCGTGCTTTCATATCTGTCTACTATAAGAGGTTTAGAGAATCTAAGTGTTATTTTTTCTTCCGACGCGTTTTGTATTACGGTAGTCGCGAAGGAATCGACACACGTTACCATGGCACTCGGCATTCGAACTCCTTTCCCAAAATCTATATAATTTATAACGGCTTCGCCATTTTGGAGACTTGTTGGTAATTTGACCCTTGTTTCCGTTCTAGGTTCAAGTGTTATCTCGCACGGTGGTTCGTAGATTATAGGGATGTCCGCATAAGGCGTTTGTAAAACCTGATTTTTCATATCAATTTTTGCTTCGAGTTGCGTCAAGAGGTCAGAACCTATCAGTCCATCGTATTGATTGTCTACGTCATATACATAAAATTTTTGTTGACCTGGTCTTCCAAATGTTTTCAGCATAGGTATATAGATCGCCTCACCATGACGGCTACGGGCGTGGGTGCTAACCACTTCAAATGGTTCGTTATAAATATATTTTTGGAAAAATTCCTGTGTTTTTGCTGGACTTATAAATGAGCGAGTGCTACCCGTGTCGATCATAAATCGGGAATTTATTTCAGGTATTAAAATGTGTGGGAGTTTCCGTAGTGAATCGCAGTTAATTTGAATTACTTCGGGTGCAGGCTCGAGGCCTGTATATGAAAATTTTCAACTATATTTGGTTCCAAAAAGTTTGAGTAACATGCCTCACCGGCATCGTCGTTAGTGGGAACCTCGGGCACATCTGGGTTATAAGCATAATACTCATTATCGACTGTATCGTAATATTGATCAGGAGGTGACTCTACTAGTTCATTATTATAGAACACGTTTTCGTTCTCTACTGTATCTGTAGGATCAGTCAACATATTCTGCCTTAAGGGTTGCGCGGTACGCATAGACACATCCGTGTTCGGCATTTGTTTAGGAGGTTGCAGAGGGTGATTGGGGGTTCCGAATTTAAAATTCTGTTGGGGTGCAAATCCTGGGGGTGGTCTATTAAAGTTATTTTGGAAGGGTGGCCGGTAGCCTGATGGTGAATTTCCGAAATTATTTGGCTGCGGTCGGGGAATCCCGAATCTAAAGTTCTGCGGGGGTGCCAAATTAGGGTGGAATCTAAATCCAGTAGTTTGGTGTTGGGGTGCAATTTTAAAACCTTGGGGCTGATGTTGCTGCTGAGGGATGCCAAACTTGAAATTCTGGCTGGGCATTTGGAATTTATTCTGAACTTGAGGAATGCCAAACTTAGGGGTTGCATTAGGGATGGACACAAACGCGGGGTTAGACAGCAGCTGGGGTCTAAATGCCTGCGACGCAGAAGGCTGACGTATTTTGTTTCTGGCCTGATATTGATTTATGAAATTCATCTCCTCTGTAACTATGCTTAGAGCTTGCTCTAGGGAATTGCACCCTTTCAAGCGCACTATTCTAATTAGATCCTCTGTCAGATTAAATAAAAAGACGTTTAATGCCAAATTATTATACACAATCATTTTCGCAGCTTTTACACCCTCGTCTGTTAGTAAGTTAACCTTTGAGAACAAAGTGCTTCGTGTATGTTGGATACGGTGACAAAGCTCTATGTACGACTCGCCACTTTTTATTTTAAGTTGCTCTAGTTCTATCGCTATGCACTCTTCCGAGCGCGGATCGCCAAAATGTTGAATCAATATTTCCTGTAGCCTCACCCAGGTGTTAATATCCTCCCTTTCACTTAGGAGTATAGCGGCCCTACCACTGAGTCTACTTGAAATTGCGTGAAAAACATATGTTTTCTGCGCAATTGAGGCATTATCAGGTGAAAATGCTGAGTACACATACTGAGCCTTTTTAATAAAAAGATTTAGCAGGCCTCCGTCACCTTCAAACTTGGGGATAATACACAGCAATTCTTTCGGTATCGAACGAATTTGTTCCATTGTTTTCTATTAACTATCACTATTTACCGAAAATACCTAATCCTAATTTATTCTTTTTATTTAATTTTTGAAATATACACATTAAAATACACACACAATTATATATCAATAAAACACACAAAGAAAATTAGGAAAATCAATCAACAAATGATTAAAATTTGGCAAACAAAATTTGGCGGAAAATGGATAGGAAAATGCGAAAGGTCTACTCACATTACCACCACCTTCATCCTTCTGCTGGAGCCAATGGGTCAGGATACTCGTTTCGACTAATTTATTTAATGGTTCTGATTTCCACGAAAATGCGAACGGCACAACGATTTTACTACGAAACGTGATTTTTACGTCTGGCGTAGCTACTAAATCGTACGCGGAAATCCTACCGGCTGCGCCAGTCAAAACTGTATATCAGGGAAACCACTTTTTAAAAATTATAAATGATTTTATTAATACTAATTTTACGTCCGATACAAGTGACGACTTAATAATTATTAAAATATAAACTTAAAACTAAGATAGTCGCATCCTGCGTCTTATCATGTTGTGCATTCCGATTCTCTGAAGCCAGACGCTTACTCAGCAGAAGTTGCTATTGCAACAGTGTGGCCGGAATGCATAACTACGTATTCTTATTGTTTTTGTTTATTTTAAATGTTAAAAACTTTTGCACAGCCCACGAAATGTTGAATTTATAATTTGATTGTTTCTCATTTAAGAGAATATATGTATTCTTTGGAGAAATAAATGAATCTCAAACCTCAAAATAAGGTATTTTTGTTATTTTTTTTTAATTTACTTTTTTCGTGCACTTCATGGTACCCCATAATTGTCGTTCTATTCTTATTTCTTATCCGTGTATCTCATTCGTGTATCTTATTCGTATGTGTGTGCTATGGTTGGTTGTCTGGAAGGGATCGCCACCAGTAATATGCCGCAAGATTACTCTTTTCTATTTTGTCTTATATATTATTATTATTTTTTTAACTAGTGTACAACAAAGTTTTAAATTAATAAATAATAATTGATATATTACCGCACTTACAATTCGCCTAAAAATATTTCCACGCAAAATTATATTCACTCACTACTTAGTTTAGAACATAAAATAAAGCAACAAACTCAAGTTATACTGGTAGTCGTGTCCAATTAGTAATATAAAGTTTTACTTCCAGCTATAAAACATAATAATACCAAATTTACAGTTAGTTCAAATGACAACTAGTGCAAATACTAATTAAATTACATTAATTCAAATTAATTCAATGACAACTAGTTCAATAACTAATTAAATTACATTTAGATATTTTATAATAGTGATTATCTAACAACCATTAAACAAATAATAACAATAACAATAAATTAATTATGAATGCGTATTATGTGTCCAATTAAAATAATGTAATATAATATTTGCATCACATTTCAATAAAGCACATTTAATCTCTAACCTCAACAAATGATGCGTAATTTAATTTGTAATGGATTTATTTTATATCTAAACAATTGATAAATTAATTTTAGATACTAAATTGATTATTCGTAATAAATTATTTTATCGTTTATTTATTTGTAGAAAATAAATGTGGAAATAATATGAATAATAATAAATTTATAAATAACTCACAGTATCCTAGCCGATGTGTGCTGGCAGATGGACAACCATTTAGAATCTCGCGATTATGGTCAATACTCCATACCATGCAATATCGCTTCACTGGCAGTGTTATGATGATGCGGAAACTATGTATTTTTATTATTACCTACAATTGCTTTGACTCTTAGAGGGTATAGAGATAAAATATAATGGAATCTTGA
Organism: Hyles euphorbiae; assembly: GCA_023078785.2. NCBI lineage: Eukaryota > Metazoa > Arthropoda > Insecta > Lepidoptera > Sphingidae > Hyles > Hyles euphorbiae. Next base: position 11,293,425 of record CM041044.1, on the reverse strand, counting down.
TTAAAGAAACTGCTCATTAGTTCGACATTTTTTTTTGTATTATATGTAGGAGTCGGATAAAAATAACAAAATTAAATAATTTATGGTTGTTATATGTATAGATTATTCGATGAGTTGACATGAGGATGATGTTTTCTTTGCATTAACAGTGTCTTACACCACTTTCATGGTAAATTCGTTTAAAATTCCTCAATAAAACAAAAAATAAACCTATTAGCATCACGACAAAGGGATTTGCGCTAGCCACTGTCGGGGCCATGGCTTGAATTAAGAGTTTGTACAGGTATACGTCTACGTGTAATATCTTCTACTCAGTTCAAGCTTTACTGACGCATTTTTTCTTTTATTGCAATCAATAGCAAGACGAGCTTGCTGTTCGCCTGATGGTAAGCGATACGACCGCTCATGAACAGTAGCAAAATCAAAAAACACCCTGAATTACAAAGCGATGCTTGGCATTTTGCTGCGCTCGTCATTCTGAGACATAAGATGTAAAGCTTCAATATTACTCTGGCTCCAAAGTCCTTCAGCCCGAAACACAACAATGCATTTAAACTGCTTTTTTGGGGGAGAAATGAACATTGCGATGGAACCCACTCAGGCGCTCTCTCACATAAGAAAGACCTACCACCAGTAAAACTAATCAGGCAAACCTGACAGCACAGACCTGACAGGTAAACTTGAGAGTGTATTGCTAGCAGTAACGAAAAATATATTCTTTGATTAAATCTTTTCCATGACTAACTTTAACGTCAATAAATGCATTTTTGCAATACATTGAGGTAGAATTAAAAATTAAAATTAGGAACACTAATTAAAGCGCGTGTTTCAAGTATTTGTTATTCATGTTAATTTTACTTGCTTCTAATAAATATCTGGTAAGGTAAGACTGTCGGTTTGTTACAAACAAATATTAGGACAATAGATTTTCCCTCTACGAGCTGAAAGTTGGTTAGCTTTCATTCCGGTACCAGCAATCAAACTAGTCACAAGATTGATCCAAGAAACAGGTAAATAATTAAATTACCGCCATTCATTTAAATAAAATATACCCTATTTTCGGAGCAGATAGAAACTAACAACGCAAAATTAACTAGAAGGTACATTTTTCATGATTTTTTTTTACTAGGACATACTACTGGTAGCCAAGCGTTGCTTTGTAATTTATGGTGTTTGGTTTTGCTACTGTCCATAAGCGGTCGTATTGCGTACCATCAGCAGTGCGATTCACGTAACTTTTTGACGCGCTGATCAAGTTGCGGTGCGGTTACAATTAAGTTTACGCTTTGGTACAAAATGGTATTCTTGTAAGTGTTTAGCTGCGCGTGAACTGCGCGTGAGCTGCGCGTCAACTGTACGTCAGATGTATGAAATTTGTTTGAGATTGACATATACGCGCAGCAGTAGAATACGCTAAAACGTTTGCGTGACGCGAACTTGACGCGAGCGTATTTGACAGCGGTTGTCAAAATTACGAGAATACGAAAAGGGCTGTTTTGATCGAAACTTAACCGTAACTGCACTGCAGCTGAACTTATTAAAATACGTTTATCGCACTACAGGCGAATTGTACGCTCGTATCGCCATTCATTGCAATAAAAAAAATAGGATGTGTATGTAATAACTTTATTCAAATTATTAAGGTGGGAGGTAGTATTTAAATTAGTTTTATTTGCAAGCCATTAAGATCAGGTGCATTTAAGTTACTGTACCGTGGTGCATTTAATTACTTATTTTAATTCACAGTAATAAAAACATATTATTTTACCATACAACACTCATTACGACACACAAAACTAACCAGATTACCTGAGAAAAACTTAAATTATTTATAGGATTGTAGCGTCTTAATCGATATTATACATACGTAACTAACGCCTTTATCATAGAAGGGGTAGGCAGAGGTACTACCTACCTAGTACCTAGAGTACCTAGAGGTACTAGAGTATATCACTATCATGCAATTCCTGACTAAGGGCTGATAATAAATAGAATAATCCATTATCTTGCCCAAAGTGAGGTTCTAACCCGAGACCTCAGCAGTGTAAACGTAATTAATGACTTCAGATACAATCCACCTAAAAATTTTGCAAAAAAGTGACAACATTTTTTGTGATGTTTTAAATATCATCGTGTCAGATAGTATTAAAAATATATAAATAAATAAATAAAACCAGGCATTATGCCTTCAGAAGATGAGGTTAATGAAATGGCCAAGCTAAAGTCAGTTTATTTCACAGGACCGTTAAACGAGCAATCTGGTCACCTGATGGTAAATGATTACTGCCATCAAATCAGGATATGAGCGGGAAGGAAAAAGAATGGAAAAAGGAAATTCATGCTGAGTCATGACTGACAAAAGCAAGGCAATACTACTTTTAAAGTCTTAAAACTATAGGGCAACAGTATATAGTATCCTTGTCAAACAGATTAAACTGGTACAATTGACCTCAAATAAAACAGTAATGTTAAATTTAGGAAAGCACACACAATTTAGTTTAGTTCATGCCTAACATCAGGTTGGCATTGAATTAATGAAAATAAGGAAAATCTGTTTTGGAACAAAGGCTATATTTTTAATACGATTGAAATTTCCCGCGAAATTTACAAAGTCTGCGAGATTGATTTAGAAAAAGCTGAAAGCAGGTTTTTTAGGTATAGTGTAGTAGACACACCGTCTCTTTCACACGCAAACACGGTAATGCATATTAAGCCTAGTGACGTCACTAGTCTTGTTTTGCATCCCTTTTCTTTAACTCCCACTTTTAATAAACCGTTTTATTATTTAAACTGTTTTTAAATTGTTTGATTTTAAATGGATTTACAAAATAATTGTTTGTTAGATTTTGGATATTTTGACGAATGGAGTGAAACAATAAATGTCATGTACTCTAATGTCGCATCTACAAAATACTCTATGCTTCAACATACAACCGCAATTACATACGACAAATAGTAAATATTTGTACTGTTTTTCCACCTCCGTATACGAGTACTAGAATAGTGAACTCGATGTACCATGACGGTTTTAAATGTAAATGTGACATTGTCTTTGTGAAATAGGATTTGCTCCTTTGCAAAAACATATTTATTTTTTTACCCAATGGAAAATACAGCTTAGTGAAGATTGTGTTTCCACTAGCAATAGATGAAATACATTTTATACTCATTTTCTCTTGATATAAATAATTTAAAAAAATATTTAGGTTTCTTTAGGTAGGTATAAAATTAAGGTACAAGAAGAGTCTACTTTAGAAACATATTAACTATTTCTCGTGATAATAAATTAACTTGTTTTAACTGAACGTTCCTGTCGGGATAAAAATAAGTAGCCTCTGTATTAATCTAGGCTGTCAGCTAGTTGCATGACAAATTTCATCAAAATTGGTCCAGCGGTTTGAGTGTGAAGGGGTAATAAACACAAACTTCCACATTTATAATATTAGTAGGATTTTAATGGATAAAGGAAATAAAATAGTGGACATTATAAACTGGTGTATGAAATTTCTTGCAAGGTGCAATATGTACATTGTACATATTACATAATCTCACGCCTTTATCCCAGGAGGGATGGGTAGAGGTGCTGGTAGCAACCAGTGCAACAAACATTTCGCCTCCTATGTTCCGTCTCACGACACAGCAGGGAGCGAGCCTATCGCTATGTCGGACACAAACTGACTCCGGACTGATATCAATTGAAAAATCCACTATCATTTAGCCTACCCCGGATACTAGCCCGAGCTTTGTAATCATTCCTTAGTACAACTATGCCACCGACTTCTTCATTTGTTGTTCCGTAGGAAGACGTCACACGATATTGTTACACTATAAAGTATTCACAACATTTCACAAAACTCCAGATATTTTTTTATTAAGTTTCATTGAGGATAGTTGAATGCAATTAAGCTTGAACTAAAAAGGTCACTTACTATGCGCAGTCATAAAGAAATAATGTACTTATGAAGCATTTTGTATTAAGATAATTTATTTTATTTATCTTAGTACAACGCGTTATTTTAATAGATCTCGTTAAGTTTATTACTCGTCTGCTATTACTGTTTATAAAAATAATTACGTGCTACTAAATTATACAGGGCTATTGTCCTAAGAGTATTCAAATTTTAACAGGAGGTTAAAAACCTGAGTATAGTAGTTAGTAAAATAATACTACAACATATTTTTTCAATATGTTTTTGTAATGTTTGACATCACAAAACAAAAAAATTTTCCCTTCCGAACGACTTTTGAATTCAGCCTGAAGGAAAAAAACATATAAATAAAGAATTGGCTTAACATTTAACATTATTAAATATAAGCCTGTCTCTACTACGCTTACCATTCATTCATCCATCATCATCCATCAGCCAAAGGAAGTCCACTGCTGAACATAGGCCTCCCCCAATGATTTCCACAGAGACCTGTTGGAGGTAGCCTGCATCCAGCGACGTCCCGCGACCTTTACCAGGTCGTCGGACCATCTTGTGGGTGGACGTCCTACGCTGCGCTTTTCGCTACGTGGCCTGTACCATAAATAGAAACCTGGCTCACTCACAAACATAGATGACACACATTAACTTATGACACTGAATTATGTTTATACATATACACATTACATGTAAACAATTTTATTTTAATAACAGACTATATTCATGATTTTGATTCTCCTGTTAAAATTGTAATAGTTTAAAGAAAATAATCCAGTACTGATGGAGAAAATTGCTAAAACTGAAATAGGTAAATGAAATATTACTTTGCGTGTGATAACATTTATAAAACTGAAAAAAATTCTAACGGGGAGCACTTTTAATCCTCTAGGAAGAATGGCTATTGATTTCCAACTGATCTTTGTGCAGGTTTGAGGCGAATCAAGTTGAATAAAAATAAGACATTCACATACCTATCATTTTAAATAACACTGTATAGTTCTTAACCTTAAATACGCAAATCTGACTTTGACTAAAATGTGGTAGAGCCACACTTTTCTCAGTCATGAATGTGCAGGCTCGTTCGGGACGGTACCACTGTCTCACAGGAGATCGGCGTAAAGCAACAGCTTAGCAATCGCGTTTTGTTCGGTGAATGAGATTGCCGTATGCCCATTACCTTTGCCTTCTTCTTATCCTTTTTCCTTACCCCCTTTCCTCCCAATTTTATGGGCGAGACACATCCAATATCCAAGCGTTATAGCTGTCCAAGAGCGGCAGTGATCAATTACCATCAGGTGCCCTGTTTGATAATTTGACATAAAAAACAATTGAATCTTAACATAATGTTACTTTTTGGGTGTTCCAGTATTATGTTACAAACATAATGTTTTATGAAAACATTTGGTTATATCAATTAGCACGTAACAAATGCGAAGGCTTGACGTGAACACCGCGTCATGCAAACTTGACACCGCAAGAATAATAAGTATTAAGCAAATTTACGTGCAAAGCGTGCATATCAAATAGCATGTTACGAAATATGTGCTTGAAAGGTCACGTTATACTGGAAAAGTAGAATGACTATAATGCTGCACTGTATTGTACCAGTGACTGCTTGTTTTTGTGTCTATGACCTCTATAAAAACAATGCTTAGGTCTAGGGTTTGAATCCTGGGTCGAGCAAAGATATTGGATTTTTCTATTCATTATTTAATTCACTTTTTAACCAACGATAAAAATACATTTTTTATTATATAGAGTTCCTCAAAAAGCAGTACGATATAATCATCCCCCCCTCTCCACTAGTATGTACTACAAACTAAATCGAAGTGAAGCGACAGTTTCGCTCCTCATCCAATCCTTTCACTTTCCCGTCCAACTCCCAATTTGATGGGCCAGCTATTTAGCTATAACATTATATTTATGTATGACCCAATCATTACGGATGTTCATTTGCGGCAGTGATCACTTACCATCTGGTAACTGTTTGCTTGTTTGCCAGATCTATGCAATAAAAAAGAAATCTCGTTGGTTGACAGAATTATGCCGGCTCATACCCGAGACACTTGTATAGATCATTATAGTGAGTATCCTGCCATCTACCTACTTCTTTGATCCACCAGCTAAAAGTATATTTGAGTCCATAACAGTCATTAAGACATGACAATTGAATCAAACCATATAAAGCAGGAAACATTATCTCGCTGACTTATACTCTTAAGCGCATATTCAAGTCTTTCAAACTTTCCTTTCATTAAAAAGGAAAAAATTCTGCATCCGTATCTATTACAATATTTATACAACTTTGGAATGAAATTAAATCCCTACAACTTCGCTAATTCAATTCTTGTGTAAGGTTCTTTCTCGCGAACTTTTTTTTATCTCAGAGGGAACAGTGTATCAGACTGAACAAAGGAGCGCTGCGAAAATGATTATTTTTACGACCTTTGTATTTTTTATCTGTGCAACACAATAAGCGAGGTTTTTATAAGGCTGCATGTGGACACGAGGATTATTATTTAATTCAATAACTACTGGACAAATGAGTGAGTGAGTGAGTGAGAGACAAATGAGACTACATCTTATGTCTTAGGTTGGCGAGCGCAGTGGAATGCCAAGCATTGCTGTAATTCAAGGTGTTGTTTAGTGTAGCTAGTGTTCATAAGCGGTCGTATCGCTTACTATCAAGCGAACGGCATGCTCGACCCGCCAATCATGGCAATAAAAAAAATTACATATGAAAAATTCTTCTTCATCATTATTTAATATTGGTTGGCTTCTCTCTCAAAACTTATGCAATTTCGAAACCCTGGGTACACTTCTGACGGAGTCATGTGTGTATTGATAGTGGATCATCACAAATTATGTATTACATGTACTATTTATTGTATTAAAGAATGAACTTCATTTCAAATGTATTCATGTAACTAAAGAAAACGAATACAGAATATACCATAGCAGTTCTCTCATAGATCACGCCTGCTCATAAACAAGAGCAACATTATTCAGAACTGCTTATTATGCACTGCATGGTGTTTGACTGCACTCGTCACTCCCAACAATTATGTGTTAAGTCCCTAAATAGCCAGTTAATCACTGGCTGCAATGTATTGATAGTCAATCACCAGGCACTATAACGGTGAAGGAGAACATCGTGAGGAAATCTGAAACAATAGCATTTTGTAAGGATTTCCATGGTATGTAAGGTCCGCAAAACCGCACTAGGCTAGCGCAGTAGACTGTACCTAATCACTCTCAATCGTATTCTCGCATGTAGAGGAGCCCCGTGCAATGGGACGTATATGAGCTGATGCAGTACAATGTCTTTCAGACTGGATAACAAGAATGCAACACTGCTGTTTGGCTGCAGAAATACACAAAATGGTGGTATTCAAGATTGGTCCTTGCATACAAGGGATCCTCTAAAATTGCGCTGAATAAACAAAATTGGCGGCAGGCTCGCCCCCTATCACATCGTAGGATGGAGCAAACAAGTTGAAATTTGGTTATTCTGATATCACCTCTGTCTTTATTTTTGGGAAAAAGGCGTGTGTTCTTGGAAAAAGACAAAGTGATGTAACGTTTTTTTTTTAACGAATACCTCCCAACAATTACACACATAGCGGGACTATGTGTGATCCCCCACACTAAGATCGAGTCTTGTGTCGTGGGTATCAGGAAATATGGGAGACTTTTTGGACTCTCAAACACCCAGACCTGATAGAAACATTTGTGGGCCGCACTAACATTTATCTGTCAAAAAAGAAAAAGAGTATAAATATAAGTCTGTTTTTTGTGTTTCAATATTATTTACTAACATTATAGCCCTAAACAATGAATCCAGTCGCTTTTGTCGCAATTTCTTTACGACGATACAAATTTTGCAATTTTCATTAGAGCTATTGTGCTCAGCGCCTTACCGAGAATTTACACCTTCCAGCCAATTTAGATAATGCCCAACAAATATTCTGCTGCAACAATTCTCTTGGATATAAAAGAGTTAAAAGTTGTGTTAATTGGGCCGTTTTGATTAAGGGTTTGATGGTATCTCGTACAATGAAGTCATAATAATGTTTTGTTTGAGTTTAACATAATATATAAACGTTATACTTCTTATATTCTTCTCATATTCTATACTTCTAGCTCTCCGGGAGGATAGGGTATGCCAATATTATCACTCGATACAAACATTGTCCATTTGCGTTCATGATCTTCTTGGAGATGTCATAACCTTCAAAATGGTGACGATTATTTGAGATATTTAGGTAGAAATGTTGATCGATGAAGGATGGCTGATTTCCTCATAACATCACAAATATTTTTCAAAAGAATATACAGGGTATATCAAGACAGCTACCGAAAACGAAGCCGGGTGGTAGTTTAACCGACTTTAGATACAATGCAACAAAAAAAGTTGCCAAAAAATGCGACAATTTTTTTTGTAATTCTTTTCCTATGGCTATATTTAGGTGGTAAATACACTTTTTTCCTAAAGAAAAATCAAATATCACTTTGCCCGACTCGGAACTCGAACCCGAGACCTCAGTAGAGGCAGTCACAGTCACAAGTATTAATATTGACAACAAGCATGGATTTTGTTGATTATTAACGATCTAATTATTACCACATTAATAGTTTCACTAAAAATGCAAATTTTAATTTCTATAACAAGCAACATCAATAAATTACAATCTAAAGCTAACAATATGAGAGTAGAAGTTCGGAACTAGTATAATATGGAACCCGGAATGATTTATAGCGGTGTAACATGTGCCCAGATTGTTTCATCATAATGCACTCCAGTGGTTTCATATTAAAATTTCCCTTTTAAATTCTCCATAGCCGGAGGCAAGGTTTTATGGATATTTTGGTTGGCGAGTTTTTTTGTTGAAATATATAGATGTTTTATATTTTTGGTAATACCTGATAGTGCAGTTAGATGGTTTTTATGGCGGTAAAATAGTATGAGTTTTACTTGATGGTAAGCGGAAGTTGGTGGATGCAGGCTGCCTCCAACAGGTTTCTGTAGAAATCATTGGGGGAGGCCTATGTTCAGCAGTAGACTTCCTTTGGCTGATGGATGGATGGATGAAGTGATCACCGCTGCCTTTGAGCATCTGCAACACTATAGGGCGTTGGCAACTATTATGGAACCCTATATAGATATCTTATCTATTTTTTTAATAAGACTTTATGTTTACGTGTATACATGCATAAACTGACACCTTTTCCCAGGAGTGCGCAGATGTTATTACTAGGACAACTAATGTTTTCGCCATATGCGTTCCGTCCCAAGATTAGACAAGTCATAGGGAGCGAGCCTATCGCCATATCTGATAATAATAGTAACTAGTGGTCGCCTAGCGGTCGAAATTCGACCAAATCAAGAAGAGAAAAAGTTTTTACCTGTATGATGATGTTGTTATTCTGATAAATCGTGCACATTTAAATGTACGTATCTCTCAAAATCACTTATTTCCCCTGAAGTAAATGCAATTACTAAAATCGTAAACTACAATAATTGCCTTGAACCAGCAATAGTAAATTATATATTTTTTTTGTACCTGAATGTTATTGCAGATTGCTGCTACAAAACTTTCTTTATGCATATAAAATGGATAGCGCTCAGTATTTCACGTAGTATTCGTCAAATAAATCTTTTCTGTTTGATATTCAACAAAACCACAGTATTTTTTTTTTCTGATTGACATTCAACTACATATGTCTATAATAAAGCAAAGAAACAATTTGACCAAAGAGTATGTATACGTGTACAAATACTTGTGTATGCGTGTGTCAAATGCATGCTGGTTTATTTATTGATTTAATGTACTTTTTATGCATTATTATTAAAATCTTGTTTTATATTACATTTAATATTAGGCTTAATATTAATATTATTGCCTCATTTTAAATTAATATTCTCTTTTAATATTAATATTATTACCTCATTAGGCAAATAAAACCTTTTTTTTTATATGTCTATGTCAGAAGAATAAAATGAAAAAGAAAAGAAACAATTTGACACCAGAGTATGTATACTTGTGTATGGATGTGTGTGTGAAATGCATGGCAGTGTGTGTAATGTTTTATTTTCTTATTTAATGTACTTTATAAGCATTATTACTGAAAAATATTAGCATTCTCCACTTCTCCTACACATAAACTATAAGTGTGCCAAATTTTATGCTCCTGCGTCCGCGCAATTTTTGTAAAAAGGGATCCAAAGTTTTTGCATCACGTATTAATATATAGATAATAATTTTAATAAATTTGCCTTCTGTTTATCCTATTCTCAAATCCATCCCATGGTTGTCTATGAGACATTGCCTTTCAGCGACAAGATCGCCAATTGTGCTTTAACGTATGTAATTTCTCTTTGTATTTATAGCGGTATATATTTGTAAACAAACACAAAATAACATTTAACTATCCAAAGTAATTCCAATAAAATTTAACAAGAACATATAAAATTAAATTTAACACTTCCCTTAGAAATGCCCTCTCCGAAATAATTGATGACCCTTTACCCTTTTCGCACCCTTAGAGAAAAAGATAACCAAATAAAGTTTTTCCACCTGCCCATTTAAAACGCTCCAACCGAACAAATTTATCGTTCTTTTATCCCTTTATAACGTTCGGAATGGCAATTAGCATAAAAACGGTTATCCCTTATAGAAATGCCTTGAAACAGCTGATAATTGTAAGGTACAAGTTGTGAAGGCAATAATCGAATAGTAATTATTTACTGCATAATAAATTAGGCGTTTGTAGAGTGCCAATCCGCAATAGGTCAGCGTGATGGATTATATGGTGTCATCACTCTCAATCGTACTATTGATTGTAGAGGAGGCAAGAGCTCTGCAGTTGGAAAGTTGTAGAATAAATTTGATAGATACAATACATTTTAAAATTGGCTATAAATAAAACCCAAAAAATCCTAATAACAAACTAAACACGATGTATGCGTTTATCCTTTAACGATCAAATTATTTAAATATCAAATTCAGTGATTTGGAAAAACCTCTTTTGAACAACCTTGGCAAACCTCTAGAAGTTTCCACGCTTCAAAGTATAATTTAAAATCTTACTCGACTTGTTAACGTAGCCTTTGTCAAAACTGTTCTAAAATGTATTTTATTTCGTATGATAATACATTTTAACATGTAATTTCTACGCCTTTATCTAAAATATTGTATTCTCATCATATTTTAATACGTTATTTATATACCGTGTATATCTTAATTGAGAATTTGCTGTTTCGTTACTTGTAATATAAATATTTTTAGAAACTCTTGTTAAGGTTTTATAGCTTCGTGTTACTAAACATCAATGTATTACGACAAGGTTATTTTGCTGACAATAATAGTCCACAAGAGTAAGGCCTATTTATAAGCGAAAAGGACAATTTTAGACCAGGGTAGAAGCCTTTAAAAATAATAAAAAGTGAAAAAAAATTATAGTAGGATGAAACCCATTAGAAAAGGAGGGGGATAGTATAAAAATGAAAGGAAAAATAATTTACGGGCGATCTGAGGTCGGGAAGGGGATGGGGGTGGGTTTTTAAGGGTAAAAAACGGTTTTTCTCGATTTCCGGCAAAACTAAAAGTCCTATCGAAAAAAGTCAAATGGCAAAGTTGTAGGTAATAAAAAGATCTAAAACTTTTGTATTTACACTTTTTTCACAAAACCTCAAAGTTTATGTGAAAAATTCAAAAAACCAAGTTAATGGTTTTTTATTTTTATCTTTTACAAAAAAAAATATTTTTTTAACGAAATTTGGTGAAAACTAACCTTTTTATGTCCCAAATACGCTGTAATTTATTTGATTAAAAATATTTATTTTTTCGCCTTATTTTGAATTAATATCGAAAAAGCACCCTAATTTTCAATCGAAAAATCACCTGTCAAGATATCAGCTTTTTTCAAAAAATTGGTATGTTTTCTGTTCGTTGAAATCTCTTCTTTCCGATGGTGAAAAAATATATATATGTTACTATAGTAAATCTTCTCAGAAAATGCAAAGCAAAGCTGCTTTTTTTAATATATTCATAATATATTTTTTATACATTGACATTTATTTCTTTACTATATTTTTTTTTTCATGGGTATATACTCACCATAAAATAGTGAAGGCATTATTAATTCGATTTTGTGTTTCAGATTATCAGTATGGATGAATCTGTTTGTATCATCTGCAATAAGGCAGATGATAAGCAAGTGTATGAAATAAAAAAGCAGCTTTGCTATGCATTTTCTGAGAAGATTTACTATAGTAATATACATATATTTTTTCACCATCGGAAAGTAGAGATTTCAACGAACAGAAAACATACCAATTTCTTGAAAAAAGCTGATATTTTGACAGGTGAATTTTCGATTGAAAATTAGGGTGCTTTTTCGATATTAATTCAAAATAAGGCGAAAAAATAAATATTTTTAATCAAATAAATTACAACGTATTTGGGACATAAAAAGGTAAGTTTTCACCAAATTTCGTAAAAAAAATATTTTTTTTGTAAAAGATAAAAATAAAAAACCAAAAACTTGGTTTTTTGAATTTTTCACATAAACTTTGAGGTTTTGTGAAAAAAGTGTAAACACAAAAGTTTTAGATCTTTTTACTACCTACAACTTTGCCATTTGACTTTTTTCGATAGGACTTTTAGTTTTGCCGGAAATCGAGAAAAACCGTTTTTTACCCTTAAAAACCCACCCCCATCCCCCTCCCGGCCTCAGATCGCCCGTAAATTATTTTTCCTTTCATTTTTATACTATCCCCCTCCTTTTCTAATGGGTTTCATCCTACTATTATTTTTATTGGTTTTAAAAATTATCGACTCTGGTCTATTTACGTAGGTCACAGGTCCGATCCCAAGGCACTTTTATTTTAGAACATTTCAATAAATATACACAACAGTGATATACATAGTCCTTACCCTACACTAAGATCGATTCTTGTATCGTAGGTATCAAAAACTACGAGTGATTTTTCGGTCCCATAAAATCCAGACCCAAAACAAATATCTGTGAATCACACGAACATTTGTATCGGTGGATCAAACCCGCGGCCTCCCGTTTCACAGCCGGCGTCACAGACTGCCAGAATATTTAATTATATTTACAGAACAATTCTAATCCAATCAATATACGTCCCACTGCATAGCGTGGATCTTCTCTAAATTTACGAGCTTGGACTATAATCCATCACACTGGCCTAGTGCGGGTTAGCAGACTTGTCATACCATTTAATATTAAAAAGTCACGCTTCAAAGAATCCCAACCGCGCAAAGCAAGCGTTGTGTACCATGGCCTAACCTTTATTAGTCGAACGCTCTGTTTCATGCTCAGCAGTAGCGATCATGAACCCATACAGTACACTTAAAAAATCTACGACTTTGTATTTAAAACCAATAACTCGGCAATAGTTTTTCTTTTAAATTGCAATGACGAGCAAGCCCTTCGCTGATGGTAAGCGATGCGACCGCTCATGAACAGTAGTAAAACTAAATAACACCTTGAAATACTAAACAATGCTTGGCATTCCACTGCCCTCGCCATTCTCAGACATAGGATGTAGTAGTTATTATAGCAACAATGTTCTTCAATCTGAAACAGTTGGCATTACCTAAAAGTTATGGCAATATGCCTTGCAAAGTTCAAAGTCTTCAATCATCACAAACCGCACCTGTTTAATCAAGGATTAGCCAACAGAATCCAAACAAATCATACTTAAGTTCCAGCCCTTATCAAAACCCACGCTATCATTTTAAACACTCAAATAAGCTCAGTTTATGTAACCTACATTTCAGAAGGCTTGAATCCGTTGGTTGTAGAAGCTCCTTAATTTTAACAAACAACTTGCAATATCAACCTTATATTATTGAGATAGAGTTTAATTTACAGTGTATTTGTCCCCCCATTTTTAATATTCATACAATGAGACACATCTTGCGTCGTGCGGGAGTCAAATTTAAAGTCTATTGTCGTATAATTATATTACGTGCTCAGAATTCGCAGTGCTGTGAGAAATGATGTTCCCTAATAAACATAAACGTTAATTTCACTTGAAACTGTAGTTATTATGATTGCTTTCTTTCCTTATGTTTGTGGACAAGTGCTACCTACAAAGGTCTTTAATCAGGGCTTGTAAATATATTAGGCATCTAAATCATGGGTAGACTTTGTTCAGCAGCGGGATTCCTCTGGATGAAAAGACAGAAAGTGAAAGATTTTTGACGAGTTGATGATACAGCAGTTTTAATGCACTGTTGTGTTTCGGATGGAAGGACATTGTAGCCAGAGTAACTACTGGACATATTGGGACTTAACATCTTATGTCTCAAGATGGCGAGCGCAGTGGAATGCCAAGCATTGCTTTGTAATTCAAGGTGTTGTTTGAAGCACCGGACGAAATATTCGTAAAAAAATTCTAAATCTTCACTGACATTTTATACTCGTATTGAGAAACGATTATCGTTTAAAATATCTATTATTGAGAAGATATTGAACAGAAAGCGAGAAATTATGAATCGTCTAAAAGATCATGTTAGATTTTGTTGCTAAGCTAATGTAGGGCAGATCAAAGCTAAGTTTACCGAAGAAGCCATAAATAGTGCTTTACACGTAATGCTATTACGACGTATCAAATTATATTTCGATATTTAAATAATCCTACTCCCAATCCTTACTTTCCTTGCAGATTTGAGACGTAGTTTAGCATGCCAGTCCATTAATACTAAATACACAGACGGAGTGAAGATTGGTAAATTGTTTTCGATTAATTTACTTGTAGGTATGAGGCCTTGACCCTACCATCGTAGTTGACTTCTGATTGAAACGAATAATATTACTGAAATCCTTTTAAATTTAAATTTCGCAAATCAATATTTGAGATGACTCTTATCGTATTGATTCAACAGGATATCTGGTCTTTGATTTCTAGGAAGTGGCTTGCCCATTCCATTTCTACAATAACAAGTGTATTTTCATTACTACAAGAAATATTTGTAACAAAAAAGTTGTGAACTGTGATATTTTTTTCACCTTACGCGTGAATGTGGCGAAATTAATATATTTAAATATAGCGAAATTACATTTTTTTTCACGTTACGCTTAAGTTAATGTAGTGAAAAGGCCAAGCTACATATTTTGAAAGGTTTACAGTTTATGAAGTAAGGCCTTGTAGAGTTAGGCCATGAAGAATTTTACTGGTGGTAGGTCTCTCATATGTGAGAGGCCACCTGGGTAGGTACCACCGCAATGTCTATTTCTCCCGTGAAACAACATTGCGTTAATGCCCTGTTGTGTTTCGGATTGAAGGACATTGTAGCCAGAGTAACTACTGGACATATTGAGACTTAACATCTTATGTCTCAGGATGGCGAGCGCAGTGGAATGTTGCTACTGTTTATGAGCGGTCGTATCGCTTACCATCAGGCGAACGGCTTGCTCGTCTCGTCATTCATTGCAATAAAAAGAAATAAGAATAAGAAGATTGGCTCTACAAAAGATTTAATTACTTTAGACAGTTCGAGTCTTCTAAACGTAACCTAAATTTAGGACGTTAGAGGTTACGGTCCAAGGTATTAAAATGGGCGCAAGTGGTTGGTTAATTTAGTTATTTAATAAACTATCTTGAGCAACAACAGCTAATAATTTTTTTTGTCATTCAATTAGACTGTTGGGCCTTACGAGAATAGTTCTCGTCTTAGCAACAATTTTCATAAAAATGTTTTTAGTAGGATACTTTAAACTACATAAACTGACAAAGAAATGTTAAGTCAAATATTTAACTTTATACCTTTGTTAAACGGGAATTTCGACACTTAATCTTCCAAACAAGTTTGAAACAAGTGTAAGGAAGTAATGGTTCGAAAGGGTCCCAAAAGTTGTGCAAACTATTGACCTATGCCATATTGTCACATTGAAACTCCAGCGATGTTTACGAACGTGTTGGATAAACTGAGATTCTAGGAGATTCAGCTTCGGTTTTGCGATGATTTTTAAGGCTGAGTCAGAAGGTTTCGTGACCTTCGATTTTTTCTGCTGAAGCTTGCCTATTTTCTCGATCTGAGCCTGACAGCCTGATGCAGTACTGTTGTAAAACAAAGGTTTACCGAATATTAACATCTTAAAGTCATAGTAACATTTATAGTACCATAGACCGCCAAATTTTGCGATCGAAGCATGCCACATTCGATTCTTCAATACATTACAATGTTCTTAAGTACGTTTATTAGCTAGAAAAATTACCTTATACTTCAGATTAGCGTCCACAAAGCTATTCTAATATTTACTAATAATCAATTGTTGATACAAAAAAATACTAATTTGCACAAGTAGATTGCTCTGAAATTATCTTTTGCGTATCTAACTTAGGACATTTCACCATAATTGTATCAACATACAAGTGATCTTTTATCAAGATATTCGGGTAAAAGTGCTATTACTTATAGCATCTTGAGAAAGCAATAAAAGTAACTGTAGTTTCGACAATAATAATACTTTACAAGCTCTGAAATTTGTCCCATGAATCCAAAAACTAAAGCAAAAAATCTAAGAATTCATTTTAAAACAAAGGCGCAATAAAAGTACTCGTCAACAAAACCCCAGCGAAGACAATTTGCCAGCCCATTACTATGCATTGTGGCCTTCTAATTTCGTTTGGCTGATAGACAGCCTCTGCATGGGACAGGCTAGCAAGTTACCAAGTGTGAAATTAATATAAGACTGAAACTTAGAGCAACTTTGTCAGCGTTATTGAGTATACTGGTCGTGGAGTTAACAATAACTTTGTGTTGGCAGTGGTGATCAAAGCCGGTGTAGTATAAGTGAACGTAAATGCAGATGTTTACGTTTACATAAGTGGAGTTCGATCGACCTGAATGGGAACTATTCGAGGAAGTTGGACTAATGGTGGTTGGGGTCTCAGTATACTAGTTTTGGGCATTTGTATGATTGATATAGGTAAATTAAGTCAGGTTAAAAGTATCATGAACCAACGTGAATGCATGAAGAGATTTATGAAAGTGGACACAGCGAAAGTGTTATATCAGATTCGGTTAAAGTACAGATTCATATTCTCTACCTACCTCTATGGGATACAGGCGTGACGTTTATTCATGTGTATGTATATAGGCAATAATACTGACTGAAACCAGAAATTAGAATGACATTGAGTGTTTTATTATACTGACCTGAAATGCTACTTTAATCTTTTAGGGCCTTATTAATAAACTCGGATGAGCGAGGGATAAAATTTTAAAATTGACTAATTTATTTTGACCGTTCTTTTTACTTTTAAAATCAGTGGATTGCCATAACAGGATTATCATGTTAGGCTGAAGAATATAGATTGTTATTAATATAGTCATTACTATCTAGCTATTCATAATAATAGATTGAATTCTCTAGCCTATTACCTAAAGTTAATCCTTCGCTCGTCCGAGTTAATTAATGAGGCCCTTAAGGTAAAAATGATAGTAAGATTACGAGTATGAGCCAATAAAGTTTACCGACCATTCACAGATAGTTTAACACCTTTTTTAGTTACCGAATGTTTTGTCTTCTTTACTCAAAATGAATTACAAATTTGTTAGAAAGGGTCAGAACATTAGATAACAAGGCCTAAGGTATACAATGTTATGATTAGGTCAAAATGTCTGTCCAAGCTAAGATACAACTTGGTTTGTGATTTTAGTTGAGATCGCGTTCAAAGTGGTCTGTTCTATGTAAACGAAACAGTATTGTTATTGTTTTAATCAATTTTGCTATAGTACTTGTTCTGTCTAAAGGCCTGGTCTGTCGAAGGATACGCGCGGCACTGCGGTAAGCGGCAACGTCGTGACGTCATACAACGTAGTTCACATAACAAAAAAAGTGGTTCATATAGGTTTTACTCAGTGCGTAAAACCGTTGACCAATAGGAGAACCGTTCATTGACAATTAACGTTACTATGACAATTTCGCATTGAAGTTTTCTTGAATTTCCATGACAACAAATAACAATCATTTATGTTCGAAAATATATATAATTTCTTAAAAAAAATGTTTGTGCGTCATTTTAAATAGACTGGGTATATATGTTTACGAGATAATTTGCGCAATATTGATATGTGATAAAAGTGATTCGTATCATTCTAATGAAATACGCGTCTGCTGTATACATCTTTTTTCGCCTAAACAACTTATTGTTCGATCAAATTAAATTTCACTGGGTTTATGTAGATATCCATTCTTAAATTATCGTTATCGATCGTACCGTAATTGGGTAAAAATAAATTCCATAACGATTAAATTATTTGCCTATAAAATTTTCACAAGCAAAACCTGGAACAATACTGATAGACACTTTTTACAATAATAATTTTATTCTAGTATTTAACAGAATTCATAACACAGAGCTCAAAATATATATGCATAGGTGTAAGTAGCATAAATTACAATATACATAGAGGGGGTTCTGATGGAGTGAGAATGGAAAAACGGGGAAAACACAGAACTTAATACTACGTTGAGGAACTACATATTTAAGATTGCACCATATCGTAACATGATGCTCTCTAGGTGCTAGGAGAGTGGTGCTAATTGTGTCGAATGGCGATAGTTCTCTTCTAGTAGATCTTGCAGGTGGATGTTGTAAATAACTACGACGATAATATACAACCATTATGCATCGAATGTATGTATACGTATATGGGCTGATACACAACTCATATAAAAAGCGGGTGCACTTAAACGATTGATGTTTTTATTGGGTTTGTTGTTTGTATTTCTTTCTATGCCAATGATATATTATACAATATTAAAACATCATTGTTCTATGCACATATAGGGATAAGGCC
This sequence comes from Hyles euphorbiae, assembly GCA_023078785.2. Classification (NCBI taxonomy): domain Eukaryota; kingdom Metazoa; phylum Arthropoda; class Insecta; order Lepidoptera; family Sphingidae; genus Hyles; species Hyles euphorbiae. Next base: position 11,274,653 of record CM041044.1, on the reverse strand, counting down.
AGCTAGCGCAGTGGACTATAGTATGGCCTAACCACTCTCAATCGTATTCTCGATTGTAGAGGAGACCGGTGCTCTGCAGTGGGACGTATATGGGCTGATAAAGTGCCCTGCGAATAGGGATAAAGACTGAATTTATATAGATACTTACTAATAAATCGTCTCCAATTATATTCCAATTGTACCCTGATCAGTTGGGAAATAATTCCGTTGCTATATTTTGTTAAAAAGCATGGAGTACTAGGTACTTAGAACAATTAACATACAGTTCCATATGCCATTTTTATAACAATAAAATAAATGTAATTGACTCCATTTTATAATCATATACTTATTAAATTCTAATTATTTTTACTTTTTAACTGTATTTTTTTTTTACCAACGCATGGTTTTAAAGTTGTATCCCTACGTGATTTTATATTGCGCCATTGTCATTGGGAACGCACGTGAAATGTATTCAACGTACTGCGCGGCAGTACATAGTCGATGGACGCGCCAGAGCCTAAACAAAAGTTAAACCCGAAAATTGATAAAAATATTGTCCTCAAATAAATCCATTGCGCAAGTACGCTTACCGCGACGAAATGATGAGCATGACGGCACGTTGTGCGGTGTATCCGCCCCGCACTTTACCGCACTTGCCCCTCTACACCGACGCATACTGTGACAGCACCAAAGACCAGTCTACCCGTCACCCGGTTGACCCCTTACCGCAGACGCTGGCTGACGCATACTGCGGCGGAATGTCATGTCAATGTCAATGTTTTTCATACAAAACCGAGTTTGACACCGCATTCCGCGCAACGCAACGCTGTGCGTAGCTTCGACAGACCAGGGCTTAAAACAGAGGTGAAATACTTTGGTTTTCTCGATTTATTATTCAATATTGTGATGTCATTAAGACTGTTTTGAATTATTTCATTCTTGTATTTGTCAATGTCGAAATCGGATTTGTGTTGTATTTTACCGAAATACTTAGACATAATTAACTAAGCCAAAAAAAAGTAGAAATTCTTGTAATTGTATTTACTTATTTTGGAAGTTAATTCTAATATTAAACTGTCTTTATAAGCATAACATATCAAGTCTCGAGAGCAACTAGTGAACATATTAAGATTTAACATCTTATGTCTTAGGATTGCAAGCGCAGTGGAATGCCAAGTATTGCTTGTTAATTAGTGGTGTTGTATGGTTTGCTACACTAGCACCCATGATTTATCGAAATATAAAAAAAAAGTTAAATGGTTAAAGATAATGTGTAAAGAGTTACAAAATTTTGCTTGAAAACGTTTAACTAAATTCATAATATTTCTACAGCTTTAAAAGAGTTCCGTTCCTTACAAGCATGAAACACCCCGTTTAAAAGAAATGACTCCCTTAACAAAGTAAAAGAACAAGTCTTCCCATTGAACTGAGACAAATTAATAAATTCTCGGCTCGTTTTAAACCGCAATGAAAAAGTGGCGCACGTATTCAAGTGTATTATTCTTTCGCTTCCCATGTGTTCATTATTACGCTCTTTGCCAAGTACTTGTACGTGATGAAACGTCTGCTAAATGAAATTTAAAATAGTGTTGGTATTTTTAAATATTATTATTTAGTTTTAAGGGTCTTTCTAGTAAAATTTTGTCACTAAGGTAGGTCATATTTTTGAGGCTTTTGTGAGTATCGTTGTTTCAAACCCATAAACATTGTGAAGTTGATAGCAACAATTTTAAATCTTTGTTAAGTTTCATTACAGAAAAAGAAGCATAAGCTTACTTAAGATACTATAAGATAAAAGATGTCTCCGATCAGCTAATATACTATAAGATAAAATATGCCTTTGAAAATGGTTAATTCCAACACCAAAAGAATGACAAATGTTAGACAGTGGTCTTATCCGTAGTTATAGAATAGACTGTGAAAATAATTCATGAATTGGACCAAATTCATGTGAAAATACATATAACCCTTAGAAAACTTAAAGAAAACAACTAACAACCATGTTTCGGGTCTGGGTGTTAGTGAGACCGAAAAGTCTCTCGTAGTTCCAAATATCCACAAGAATCGATCTTAGGTCAGGACTATGTATGTGTTGTTAAGTGATGTATTGTATGTTAGATTTTTAAGATGTACATAAATAAATTGTGATGTGTACTTTTGTATATTTGTTGGAATGTAAATTAATTAATTAATTATTTCCAAATGTCTCCGACACAAGACTCGATCTTAGTGTGGAGTCTGGACTTTGTACGTATGTTTTTATTGTCTATTACTGAAAATTCCGTCACAAAGCTATTTATTAAAATTAAAATCCTGCTCCGTTATAATGAACCCATCTCATTAAGTCGGGCGGCACTTCAGTTCTGGCCTGCTGAAGCCTGGATGCACTTGAGCCATTGTCTTGGGGACGTCTTTGAGATGCTATTCAATTAATTTTATGTAACTAGGACGTATAAATTTTATAAATGATGTTGAAATACTGCTGTAAAATTAATATGAACTAAAGAAACCAAATGTAAATGTCGCTGGATGCAGGCTGCCTCCAACAGGTCACTGTGGAAATCATTGGGGGAGGCCTATGTTCAGTAGTGGACTTCCTTTGGCTGATGGATGGATGGGAAGGGACCAAATGATTGCCTCGGTTTTCTTTTATTGCTATGATCGATGGCATGAGCATGCTATTAGCCTGATGGTAATACAACTGGTAATGAACAAATAACAAAACCAAACAGCACCTTGAATTACAGAGCAATGATTGGCATTCCACTGCGCTCGCCATCCTGTGACATAAGATGTTAAGTCTCAATATGTCCAGTAGTTACTCTGGCTCCAATATCCTTCAAACTGAAACACAACAGTGCATTTACACTGCTGTTTGGCGCGAGAAATAAACATTGCGGTGGTACCTACCTAGAAAGGCCTCTCACATATTAGAGACCTACCACCAGTACATACATAGAGACGAAGCTTATACAGGAGTGTTAAAAAGAAATAGTAATATAATGTTTATATATTTGAATAGATAACAGCTGCTACTTTGGACTTTATTTTTGTTAAGGTAGAGTGTCGTAATCATATATTTTGATTCATAAAATTGTTAATTATATCATCAATTAAAACATATCTAAAAATGGACTACCTAATCTTAGTAATTTATGATATGTAGGGTCTTAAAAAAGGCAAATTTTTCCAGGTATCCCCTTAATTAATTTACATTAGATTTCCTCAGATAGTTATATTCGAGGAAAGTCTGCGTACGCTTTTAGATGCACAGACACTAGTGTAAATAGAATTAATTATCGGCAACTAAATCGACAGAGCGTCGTGAAATATCCGCTTGGTAGAAGTTATTTAACCAGAGATGTGGTTCAGTTTTAGTCGAATGGACAAATATTCTCCATTTCTAAATATTGTTCTACGGTTTGCAGGATCCAGACAGGGTAATATTTATTTCTTTCTTTTTTTAATGCGACTACAAATCTTAATTATTTATTTGTATTTTAAAGACATTAAATTTGTCCTAAAAATATAATTTCTTGCGTTAGCTTTATTTTGTATTATATCAATAGATTCTGTTACAATATTTCTTTCCTAGACGGAAAAAGCAGAAGTGCTGACAGAACGCCCACCTTTTGTCATATGCACTCCGTCCCCCGATGGGGTAGGGGACGAGCCTAACGCAATATCGGGAACAAATTTCTGTTTCCCATGTTATAATGAATAGAAAATTTAATAGGTACCACTTTACTTAACCCAGGATTCGAAGCCATGACGTCAGCATTATAGTATCGTAGGACATTTATTGCGCTACGGAGGTAATTCAACATAATATTATTATATGTATTTAAAAAAAAATCGTTCACAACAAAACTTTGTTTCAAAGTATCGAAATAAAGGAAAAAAAAATGATACGCTCATATTTCAAATTCTTATAATTTATTCGGCGATCGGCGGCGAGAGTGCTAAACTTCCTGATTTAATAAAATATCCCTTTTTCTTCGCGGACATTTTGACGGAGGTTGGAAGTTTGGATACTTGATATTGCGTCCTGCGTATTCGCGTATCAACTTGGTAATGGTTGTAATTGAAACTGTCAGAGTGTATTTTTTTACTATTAATTATTTTATTGCTTGTCATATTTCGCCTGATGGTGAGTGATTAGTGTTTATGGAAACTAACAAAACCAATTAACACTATGAACAATAAATCAATTATTGGCGTTCCTTTGTTCTCGCCATCCATACGATGTTAAATCTCAATATTTCCAGTAGTCACTCTGGCTTCAATATAGTTAAAACCGGAACACAACAGTGCATTTACACTATTGTTTGGCGGGAGAAATAGTCGTTATGGTCGTACCTACCAGCGTGGCTTTTTACATATGAGAGACCTACTACCAGCAAAATTAGATAGTCTTTAAATAGGGAAGGTTTAAGATATTTTATTATTTAGTACCATGGATGATGTCGATTTGATAAAGTTAAAAAGGATACATAAGCGAGACTCATAATGACAACAGCTACAAATATAATTGTACCGAGAAATTAAATCAAAATAATTCGGTATTATAATTATACAAATGGTTATTGGAAATCAAATTGGGGTTACGAAACATATTCGCATTCCACATAATATTAAATATAAATTAATTATAATTAATGATCACATAAAATTAAATTAAATTTCAATAACAAATTGCGATTTCTTTGAATTAAATAATACCAAGTTTTCCTTTATCCGCGAAGTAATTATCAGTTACTTTAAAATACATCAAAGTCACGAGAATAACAATATTGAAAACTTGAAAATTCTTATTAAGCAACTTCTAGCCTTCAATTTACGTCATTTAAAGGGAGACGTGTATGATGAAGCACCTTAAATTCTGCAATGAAATAATCGTCCAGATATGCTTGAGCTGCTACGATGGGACAATAACGTAACTTCTATATAAGATAGAAGTACGCTAGAGGTCTTGTTCCACTGGCCACGGTTTGCCAACTAAGGCCCTCGTCCGCAAACTCTTGGTGCATTTAACGAGATAACTTCCTCACTCGAAGACGGAGGCAAAAAGTTGACAGTTAAGTAGTCTGGTATTATACGCGAACTGTACAATGATCTGAAGATATTTGCGGCTGACTGAATTCATAATAACAAATGGCATTGAAATAGGTAAAGTTTTCAATATAACTTTATTTTTATGATCGTATATATCTTGTTGAAAGTGCGTGGTGGCCTGTTGGTAAACGGACTAGACGCGACTGCCATCATGTTCACGGTGGTCGCGGGTTCGAATCCCAGGGCACACCTCTGAGTTTTCGGAGTCATGTGTGTATTGATAGTCAATCTCGTGAGGAAACCTGCATACCATAGCGATTTATAAAATTTATATGGTATGTAAGTCCACCAACCCGCACTACTCCAGCGTGGTGGACTATGTGGCCTAACCACTCTCCGTCATACTGGCGATTGTAGAGGATACCCGTGCCCTGCAGTGGGACGTATATATATATGGGCTGATACAGATGTCTTGTTGAGTTAGAGGTAGCTCGATATAGCTTCTACATACGTACACCAACAATATGGACTACCCAAATAAAAGCCTCTTTGTCCGCAAAGTTTTTCAGATCCGTGTGAGACGCACTGAACCGGTGGAGGCAGATCATCGGCTCCTAATGCAAGCCTGATGACCACGATCCTCAGACATGAGGGATCGACCAGAGAGAGATATATACATAAATTCACGCCTTTAACCCACAAGGGGTGGGCAGAGGTTCTACGAGAACATCTAAACTTCGCTTTGTGTGTGCTATCGACGTGATAGGCGAGTCTATCGCCATATCAGGTGCAAATTCCTAAATTCGGGGTGATAATGAGTGGGAAAATCAATCATCACTCCACCCGACCCGAGATTTGAACTTGAAACCCACCGTTGTAGTACTACGCCACCGAGGCATTAAATTTAGCTTCTCCATTGTGCAGGACTTAAATCTGAACATGCAGGGAGTAAATCTATTCTTACATGTGTGAATTATAAATGCGGGCTTCGTGGCACTACGTGTGAAATCGATAAAGTAGGGGCGAAGTTTCTATCCCCTTCTGGAAATACTGGCGAGACAATATGAAGTGACAAAGTAATAATTCATTCTCGTATGTGATTTAGTCGTAGACTCAATTCAGAGATTCTGAAATTCGCTATGTGTATTATTTTTCTGGGCTAGTATTATTGATTTTACTGGTCCCGAAACTTGTGCCGTTGACGATTTTGAAACTAATTTTTTAATCATCATCATCTCAGACACAGAAAGTTACTGCGGAATATAGGCCTCCCCCAAGGATCACATGGACCTGTTGGAAGCGGCCTGCATCCAGCGACTTCCTGCAACTTCAACTTCCTTCCTTAATTTATTAATAATAGGATCTATTTTCTAAATATTAATCAAATTAAAAAGCGTGGTTGACTATACTGAAATCACGAGTACACAAAGTCAAACATGTGAAAGCGGGCACCAAAATCACGCCAGCGATCAAATATCGATTGAGTATAAAATCTGCTACAACCATATAAACGCGATATTTCTCCTATAAAACGGCATTTTATTAGAATCTCTTCACTCCATCTAACAACACATAATATTCCCTATAAAAAGTTTTAGGAGATCACCAAACAAATCGCCGAATTGGTTCAACATTTGCCATATACTTTGGTTGTGAAATCTTTTCTGTTGAATATTCCTTCTATTAGTACATTTTTATGAAAATCTTTATGATATAGCAAGTAACAAATATGAGTGAGATACGTACGTATATAATCGTCACACTTGTATCCCAAAGGGGTAGGCAGAGACTATAGACCACCACTTTGCTTGATCTTGATATATTAATTTAGCTTCATCCACTTTTGTTGGATGTTTTTTTATTTTTTTTATTGCTGTTAATGACGAGACGAGCATGCCGTTCGCCTGATGGTAAGCGATGCGACCGCTCATGAACAGTAGCAAAACCAAACAACGCCTTGAATTACAAAGCAATGCTTGGCATTCCACTGCGCTCGCCATCCTGAGACATATAGATGTTTAGTCTCAATATGTCCAGTAGTTACTCTGGCTACAATGTCCTTCAATCCGAAACACAACAGTGCATTTGAACTGCTGTTTGACGGGAGAAATAGACATTGCGGTGGTACCCACCCAGGCAGCCTCTCACATATGAGAGACCTACCACCAGTAAATTGGAATTTGCATTAATGCATTATCATCGGCTTAGGGTACTTTTGAGCTAAATCTTGTTGAGGGTATCACAGATTAGGACCATGTAGATTTGGTGAAATCGACCCTTACCGCTATTAACGTAGCTCATATAGGCATGATATGGTAAACTGGTTTTTAAAATACAACAATAGAGTTTCTTGCACGTTCTTATTTACTGAAAACTAATTTCCGAACTGGGTAATAATAATAATAATAATAATATTTATTTATTCTCTCATACAGAAAAAAGGGTACAACATTTTAAAATTACAAATTGGATGTGAGACTGGTGTCTGATATAGGCAGGGCCTGTGTTTCAGATCACCAGGATCTTCACGCCATGTGGTGGGTGGTAGAAAAAAAACTGAGTTTGAATGATACTTAACATTTTTATAGATTCAATAAATTATTTTCATTATATACCGGTGAACAAGCAACTTCAAATGGCAAGGGGTAGAACACAATGCATGGAGAACTAATAGCTGAAAAGTTATCGAGAGAGGCCATATGCATACAAGGTGGACAAACTAATAAAGTTTGCATAGAGTTACTGCATACACACGACTTCCAACAAGTCAATAAATGCAAAACTTTGAAGAGGTTCAGCAATTGAGTTGTTGTAGCTAAATATGAATTAGGGAAACTGGTATAGCTACGTGTTTTAAAATAGAAATGAAGTTAGTTATGTAACCTATCTATTCCAATTTTGATTTAGTTATCCACAAACCATTATAAACAGAGTCTTTAAAATTAGAACTAGTCAATCCATTTTTCAGCTCAGTTCCCCTCAAAAATAAACCCAATAAAAAGCCAAGATTCCATCACTACCATACGAGTATCTATCCATTCGCAAAAATCCATTATGGTCTTCCAGAAACATCCCTCGGGTTGTATCGCGAACCTGTCCCAATGGGACTTCCGATCATGTCATAACACCAGAACATAAGAAATAAAGATTGTACACAAGATCCTATTCCAATTCCGTATAAATCAATTTATTATTACACGAGTAAGCCGAAACCTTTCGGAATTCCGCAATAGAAATGCCCGTACAAGATTAATAATAAAGGCTTTTATTTTTAGTGCAGATGAGTGCTATTTTATTTATGACCTCTGGGCTTTTAACTGTAATAGCATATTTATAATTCATAATACTCAAGGTTTCTGGATGTTTCCCGTAATCAGTTATGTAATTGTATTTTTGTTCCGTTTGGTGGAATTTCTGATGGATGTGGAAGAAAATTACATTGGAATATTGCTTTTATGCCATATATTTGTTTTTTTTTAGTCTGTAATGCGTAATTTGTAATTGCGACTAGTAAACCAGCCTATTTTAGCATGACGATGGTGCTGGCTGTTATATTAAGAAGAATCGAATAAGGATTTGAATATAGAACGGAGTTGTAAACAGCTGATGTGAAGGGTGGCCATGTCAGGTCAAGAGCCAAGATAATTAACGCTGTGATTTTTCAAGAGCAAACATTGTAGGCATTTAAATATGCGAGTTGCATGTTGTAGAGAGCCTTATTATAATGTACATGATGTTGGAAAATAATAGAGTAAATATGACTACACAACTGTTGTATTATTTTATAAGTTGATGGTACGAGTTAATGTAGACATCTGAAAAATCGTAGTAGGAATCCAAAATGTGGTACATATTTGTTGGTCACTGTAACGAGTGTTTTACCACTGTGCATAATAGTAAATAAAAGGGATAATAGAAATATGACACCGGATATAGTTATATCGGAAATTAATTTAATATACAAAATTATCAAGAAATTTAAATAGTTTAATGCGAAAATGTTGATGATGTAGCTTTACGGAGAAACATAACACTCTTTTTTTAAATACGCAATAATACGCAAGGGATCAAATTATTTTAGCAAAAAATATGTATTTACTATCCAAACACGAAGATATTAAAAATAGTTGCATTATGTCTGTAGTCTTTAAAATTACATACATACAACCTGATTTCGTTTTCGATTGCAACTTGCAATCTAGACAAACCTACTAAGATTCTAAGATTTCTAACTAAGTACCATACTTGGTTAAGTATGGTACATAGTTAGAAATCTTAACACCATTTCACACTTACTCAAATTACCAAGTAATTTAAATGCTGTAAAATTATTAATGGAAGTCAAACTTTGAAATCCAACAAAATGAATGACAGAAAAATATCACATGAAACGAAAAACAAAATACTTTAACGTTGGAGATCTGTAATTCACTATCAAGAGAAGTACCGGCTTAAATGAAAACGTAATATTTTTTAATAGTGCAAACATCTGAAAGCACTTCTCACGCAATTTTTCTCAGAGCGAGATTGTAAAAATAACAAAAATCCTTCCAAACTTAACTCGACATTTTGCGCAAACAGTTAATTTTAGCAAACTTAAAACAAGCCTCGTAAAATGGAATTTGTTGTAATATTAACAATCCGAGTTAACTGCGATCCCAGAAAGCCCCTAGAAAAATTTTAATCTCCTTCTTTACTGGCTTTCATTTTTGGAGTTTATGCAAACGTCTCTAAGTAGGCTTGAAACGAAAAAACTTCTACCGATAACCCGGCGAAAGCATCTGCAGAGTAGAAAATATTTTTTTTACTGTAGACGTGAATCCTCTCTGGCTGGTATTGCGGTTTTAAATTCTGGAGTTGCTTTGATGTCTTTGCGTTCTAGTTGGAATGTTTTTTACTTACATGGTTTAAATATTTATAAAGATGAAAGGTCTGCTGATATGTAAAACTCATGTTTAAGGATAGTATGAGCATATGCTTTGGGGTTATTTAAAATGTGCTATGCAGTAGAATACTAATTATCAAGTAAATATAAATGAATTAACCACTTACTACGTAATTTTTCATGCCAAAAGTATCTTTCTTGAGTCAATTAAAGTCCACTGCTTTGCGCCGAAAAACCTGTTGTCAAAATATTAAGTATAGTTTTCTCTCTTCATATTTTTATACATTAAAAAAAAAACTTGGTGCTATATTATGAAAACATACCGTAACCAATGCGTTCAATAGGTCGTTTTTAATTTTATTTGTAGTTCTAAATTTCGCCACATATAAATAGAAGATAGATTACTTTTGAACCTTCCTCGATGTTATTTGGCAATCTGTTGAATGGGTCCAGCTTACTTCATATTTTTAAAGGCCATCCGTTTACCTGTTATGATTCATAAAATATATTAGTTGGAATTTGAAAAATAAAGCACCATTGCTTCATCATCGTTGTATCATCGCAAAATCAACAAATTAGATAATGGGTCTAAAAGTCAGCGGTCTCCAAGTAGATATTCTATGCGTATCTCCGACACTTAATCTTCATCAAAACATCTCATTAATATTTTAGTCGCGCGTCGTGTTTGAAGTCACCCCTTTACCCCAATTTAATAAAGAAAATCTGGCTCCCTGCAGCTGATAGAAATTCTTGAATTGTCACACAGCTAGGGTCACTTTCATTTGAATTTGCATTCATTTCGAAAGCAATCTTATCTCCAACTCCTAAGGTGCTTTTTTCATCACGTCAGTTTGGTGTATGGATCCAGGGTTTTGCTGACACATTCCGCTGTTTATTATTAGATGTTGTTTCCAGTATTGAGCGCGTTATCAACAATTTTACGCGGCGACTCAGCTTATGGGCGGATATCGGGTGATTTTACATCCCTCTCTGTTCCTTTATTGAAACCTTTCTGTTCGGTTCTTATTGCTTCGGTTTCTTTGGCAGAGTTACAGTAAATTTGCAATATCCTTTTCGTAGTTGTGATTCTTTTATTTGCGCTCCTCAGGGATTCTGTTTGTCAAAATGTATTCGTAGTGAATGGTGGACAATTGGTAAAGAACTAAACGAGACTAATATGAAGGTGATCAAGGATTCGTTAGGAAATATTTCTGAATGTTAGAAGTATTTTTTGTATTGATTGTCAATTGCCACGCATTACAACAGCAATTTTTTATATCGCATTGGACTGGCAAACGATCAAACATGTCACTTGATGGTATGTGATCACTACCGTGTGTTGCCGGCCCTACAAATTGTTTGGGGAAACCGAAAGAAAAATAATTGCAAGAGAAACAGATAGCAAATCTGTCGCTTCATGTTCTCTTCTTCTAAGACAGTGGTACTGAAATAATTACTGACAATAGCGTGGCTCTATAAATAATATAATCAAAACACGGAGATGATTTTAATAATTTCTATACTAAAGTTTTCAAACTCACAAACAGCAGTGTAAATACACTGTTATGTTTTGGATTGGAGGATATTGTATCCAGAGTAACTACTGGACGTTTTAAGAATTAATATTTTATGCCTCGGGATGATAATTGCAGTGGAATGCCAAGCATTGCTTTGTAATTTAAGGTATTTTTTTGTTTTGCTATTGTTCTTCAGCGGTCGTATGGCTTACCATCAAGCGAATGGTATGAAGATCTCGACCAAACACAGCAATTAAAAAAAAACAATTCAATACGCCCGCGTGGCTTCCTATAGCCCAAGTTCTTTCAATTGCAAAGAAGCCCTGTCCACAGGATTAGTCAGTAATAGGTCTTTAAAAGCAATATTTACCAAACCATCCTCGACAAATGCTTTATTAATTACCTTAAACAGTCCCGTGGGCTAGTCATTATGTGACTTTAATTGAGCCGAGACTGTTGCAATAAATCACCCCTTAGAATTAATGGGAACATCAATTTCATAGCTTCGTTTAATAAAAACCCGCCACTTGTTATTTACGGTACATTGGAGGTTTTCCTTATCCTTGTTTCTTTGAGTTTCGTATGAGTAAAAGCTTAGGATGTGAATGAGAATTTGAACTTTGGCAATTATTATTTTTTGTTTTAAGTAGTTTTGTTTATAGAACTGGTACGTTCTTAGTTGTGCTACGGTAAGATTTCTAGGTTGAGGTTTTGGGTTCGTATCCTGGGTGGGAAATGTGATATTGGATTTATATAATCTAAAAAAGGACTAACGGAATAAAGAGAAATGAGTTTGAAGCAGTACATGCTGTTGGTATGTATTTCTATAGCTTGGAGGATTAAATAACATTAATAAACCAACACTCTCACAGATAGTCCTGACCCCATACTAAGATGAAGTGTTGCACCGTCGGAAACTACGATAAATATAAGAGGTTCGATTATAAAAGGAAGTTATTCGAAATTGTATAGTATTTTTAAGTAAAGGTTTTGTTTCTTTTTTAAATTTTATTATCGTGTATCCTCTTATTCATAAACCTACTTTTAAATTTTGTTAATTTCACCTATTTTTAATATTATTAACATTGTATAACGTTTGTGTTGTCCAAGTTTAGCCTTCATTAATCAGAACGCTCCTCCTATAATTATGGGAGTACGCTAGAATAAGTCTGTCATTATATTGTATTTAAATTTTTAATTGTGTACATTCTGCGTTGGAGATCTATGGAATAAATAAAATGAAATAAAATAAAAACTTTTCAATGTCACAAACACCTCGAAAATATACTTGTGGACACATGAACATTTCTTTCGGTGCGGGAATTAAATCCATGACCTCTTTTTTCAAACAAGCGTCTTACTAACTGCGTCACAGAGATGGCCCAATCGTTAATCCACAGTTGTAATTTTATATGTAAATTCATTAGAACGAACACATTTCTTTAGATTGCTTACCTGATCTGGAATTTGAAGCCAACACGTCTCACAGTCCATAAAATTTGCTGTTGCTGAACTTATCAAACTACTCATACAGGTTTCCTCACAATGTATTCTTTTACTAATAAAGCAAGTCATATTACACTACCAAACAGCCCGAAGTGCGTAATATTCCTTTTTACAACCTAAACATTATTATGTATTTTGTAAATTAATTTAGCAATTTAAAAATTCAAAGATAATGTCAAACCTAGATAAAACATTTTAATATCTACCCGCAGAAATCTAAACATTATCAAAACAACTTAATATACTTTACTCCTTTTAGAAATCAAAATGGATTTTCAATTTTAGTTAATCCAAGCAACTTAAATCTTCAGCTTTTTGCGAATTAAATATCTCTCTTTTGCTGTTGACGTTGAAAAGTCTTGTTTGTAATCATCGGTTTTGAGTTTAAAATTTAGATTCTAAGTAAATATTTTAGGCAATTTCTTTTTAATTATCTTGTCGTCGTTTATACAAATTGGTACAGACATTTCTAAGTATGACATGACTTGGTGAGGTCGATTGGTTGACTCACTCCAAAAAGCTGATGAAATCTAGTGCTTTCATCTGTTGATAATTGTAATTAATTTTTAGTATGCACAATAAACAATCACTTTTTAAATCTGGTAACAAATATATGTGTATATTAGGCACCAAATATCACGCCATTCAGAACAAAAATTAAAAAAGACATTTATACATCGTCCTAAAACGGTGAAGGAAAACATCGTGAGGAAACCTGCATACCATAGGGATTCATAAGAATTCCTATGGTATGTAAGTCCGCCAACCCGCACTAGGCCAGCGTGGTGAACTATATGGCCTAACCACTCTCAATCGTATTCTCAATTGTAGAGTAGGCCGTTATTGTCATACTGGTGTCAAAATATTAGGAATAATTTTTCTCTCCTAGAATTTAATTCCAGTGGACATATTAATACTAATAAATTACAAGTATAAATGCCTGTTGTTTATATTAGGAAAACATATCTCAAACAATACATTTAATATTATACATATGTTTTTAAATTATATTTGTAGTTAAAAATTCCACACTCCCTCCAATATAAAATAGATGTATTATACAGGTTCCCAATATATATATATATTTTTATTCTGGCCCGGCATAATGGCCGCATTGCGCCTGATGGTGAGCGCAAATGCCGCCCAGGCAGAGTGTCTACTGGCATCAGACGGCAGTCCCATGTCAATAGACACAATTATGCCGGCCTGCTAAGATGCCTCTTTACACTACGGCGGAAGGACCCAGGATTATAGGAAGGAGGGATCACGTGAGACGGCAATCAATTCCACAGCCTGACGGTGCGTCACAAAATAGAATTTGAGAACCGTTTGGTTCGCGCCGGGATGGTCTGGACCGTCAAGCTATGGCTTCGCAAGCCAGCACGCGTGGTTCTAGTTAGGATTGGAAGAAAAATATTAAACATTGATAGTTTATTTTTAATGTGGCGTTTACAATAACGTATACTAGATTCGTGCGTGGTGCAAACTACAAAGCAAAACCCTTATTCAACCACTGAAGCGATACGAGTCAAGCAAGAAGCCGTTTTAATTTTAAGGCTGGACTAAAAGTTAATTTCTATATACTTCGTGGCGTAGTTAGATAGACGCGAGCTGTAAGACGAGAGACCCCAGGTTTGAATATTTGAATCCAGACAAGTATCTGTTAAGAGGTCGGGATGTTGGCCAGACCAAAAAGTCACCCATGGTTCTGACTCCCAAACCAACAGACCTCTATATTACTGCAGGGTCCGGACTATGTTATTGCATTTTATTCTGATCGCTTTTTACTTTTCATTTTATTCCAAAAAAATAAATTATTTTGAACACTCCGTTTGCTTTTCAACGTAAATTTGAATTATAACCAGGCCTTACGAAAGGCATTCAATAAATTACACTCTATCAGATCTAGAGGGCCGATACGGGTTCCATAACCCTTCATAATTTTTCGATAGCGCTACTAACTTTAGTTTCTACTCGACCAAGCGTGGCGATCCGATCTTGGTTTAAATTGTCGGGAAAATTGTGAAAAGGATCTTAAATAAATATAGGTTTTTATTAAATTGCGTAATGGCCCTTATACACTATGCCGGCGGCTCTGCTGGCTAGTATGCCGCCAACTATCATGGCATTGGCTAGAGGGGTTTAAGCTGCTGGAGCCTGGCGGTAATGCCCCACAAACGAGCAGACGGCATGGCTACAAGGTATGACGCAATCAATATCTGCTCCTTCTATTGATTCCTTTCCTAATTCAAATTAATACCACGATCGCAATGTGTCGATTTTGACGGCTTCATAAAATATAGCGGTAATTATTATAGACATATTATGGTAATTGTGCCAACAACAGTTACCTCGATTCAGCTTCTTACTGCAGTATGGCAGTAAGTACGATTGTTGCTATCTGTGAAAATGCGATTGTCTTACCCAACAACAAAGCTGTTACTTCACGTAGTGTTGAGTGTAACATCAACAATTTCCACAAATAGTTCTAATTCTAATTTACGCTTGTACTAAACTCGGTCTAAACATTCACAAATTAGAATAACGTTTGGATAAAGGAACGGTATTAATTTTATCTTAAATCAGCTCACATTTTACGATAAGACAAAAGTTAATGTTTATAAATAACGTAAAAAGAAGACTTTAATGAACGTTTATCGAGACAAAAGTGTCCAGATAGCGCCGAAATAATAAATTTTATTTTCTTTCAAGTGCTCAATGTTACGCAATTTAGTATCCAAATTTAATTCTTAAGTAGTTTTGTTTTGGAAAAGGAAAGTGTATTCATTTGCTCCATTTTAATGACCACTTGTATTTCTTATATTTCTAATACACATTTGAGATGGATAAGAGTTTCTTAAAGTCTTTATAAAAATATTTTTTCTATGAATAATATACGTTGCTTTTGTCTGATATGTTCTCATCAGAGTATGAATTTCGCAAAAATTTGCTGGTATTGGAATTTTAAGCTTTTGTTAAGCCGTTTCATCTCTTTCGTAGAACCAACAGAACATACTTAATATTAAAAGACATACGTATACTGCCTTATATTATAATATTTTTTCTTTTTCGCTCAATCTGATTTTCAGGGACGTAACATTCGATAACCGAAATGGGTGTGTAACTAATTCAAAACAAGGCGGTCAGGATCTAAAAAAACTTAACGATACTTCACTAAGGAGACTAGTTCAAATTACTCACAAAACGTTGAGACATCGCAAATTTAATTTTCAGCATCGAAGCGTCAACTGCGCTCGGGACAAATTAAAATTGGTTCCAGCTATTTTAACATTCATGAATATTTGCCACGAAACACGGACAGGCGCGCTGCCGATTCGGTCACGTAGTATAGCTCCCGGTTGATTTGGTTTAGGCCAGGCGTGAGCTTACAACATTTTGGACTTTGAAGTATACCTTAATATACTAAATAAATAAATAACCCAACAGTCACATACATAGTCCTGACCCCACACTAAGATCGAGTCTTGTGTCGTGGGTATCAAGAACTATGAGAGACTTTTCGGTCTCACACTACTAGTGATACTAAGGTAAATGGTGGTCTTATTAAGGCTCGGTTTTATAAATACACATACATAGTTTTGAAACCGCACCGGTATCAGACACTATGAGTGATTATTCGGTCTCACAAACACCAAGACCCTTACAAAACAATTGCGGGCCACATTTGTTCCAGTGTGGGGGTCGAACCCGAAGCCTCTCGTGTCACAGCTAGCGTCCAACTGTTATACCCTAATCATAAATATAAAAATACCTAAATGTAATTTATTGACTTTTGAAACTCATAAAAACATCGCAGTATAGGCTGATCCTAAGGTATTTTCCAAGCTTATGCTTTGGTTTATATAAGGGGCAAATATGGTTCTCGGTGGAGGCAGCCGAAATCATCTAAGTAGAAAAGAGGGCTTGGAATATTAATGCGTGAAACTAAAGGCAGATAAGGATATTGGTAAGGGTGAGTCGATTTTATTTTTCTTTTGTGTTGGGTTTTTATACGTCGATAATGTTTAAAGTTTTGTTCCTCATACACATCACATTAGAAGGAGTAAAATACTTAAATAATAATTGTTTTCAGAAACAAAAAAAAAAAATTGATCGATGAATTAGAATAGAGATATTTTGAATATACGAATATGCTGAACCTGAACTGACAGCCAATTTCTGGTATGGGGTCAGAAATGCGTCAGAAGAGGTCACAGATATTATACGTAGAAGCATTTTTGTCTCATAAGGTATGTTTCTAGGTATCATTTTTGCCATACATTTGCAATCTCTGAAAGGAATTTTCTGCCTTGGCGTCTCCCGCCTGTAATCTGTCCTTTAAATGAGGCTTAAAGAGTGTACCCCTTACAAGATAGGTAGTGAGTCGATAGTACATACTTTCGTGCTGTATTGTATCAGTCCTTAATCGGACACTGCTGAGACTCTCTTACCTTACCATGCAGGCCGAAGGATCACCACCTACGACTATTTTAAAGTGGTAAAGCCACTCTGTTGTCAGTCATGATTGGATAGACTCGTTCGGGCGGTATAACTAACTAGCAGGATATCGATGTCAAGTAACAGCTGTGCGGCCGCGTTTCAATCGGTGAGTGAGATTGTCGGATCTCCAATACTCCTTCCCTCTTCCCATCCTTCCAGCTCCTCTCTCGACTCATGGACCGGCAACAAATCCGTGGTTCAAGGGTTATGGATGTTCATGGGCCGCAGTGATCATTAACCATCAGGTGACGTGTTTGCTCGGTTGCCGGACCTATGCAATAAAAAGACGGCAATAATGAAAGCATTAGTTGGTAGAAATGATATATTCCATATTTGTGTCAGCAAATCAATATTTACCAAGGAGGAAGTGAACCACCTCCAGCATCAAGTATTAAGCAGAATACAGAATCCTTTCACAATTGGAAGGTAAATTAGTTTTTCCGCAACATTATCTTTGACGCCCGCCGTGTGGTATAATCTCTAGTAAACATTGCCTTGATTAAACTACCTTAGGGGATACATTCCACCTTAGCTTTCTCATGGGAAATTACATTGTGTTCGGGAATCAGAAATGTACTATTCTTTCGATATGGAATTTGCTGGTTTGGATGCTAGGGTATCTAAGACTAATATCGGTCTAATTTCCATGGATGTATTAATCAAGAATTTAACAAGTGGTCGAATCACGATTTTATGGGTCATGAGTGGCACTCAGCATGAATGGGTGGGCTCGTCCGGGGCGGCACCATTTTCTCACAGGAAATCGACATGAGCGACAGCTTTGCCGTCGGGAAGAATTAGTTACATTGATAACGTTTCCTCCGGTTGACATTCTTCTAGATAATTGGGCTAAAAGACCTAAAACATAACATTACAGTGCAAATTATCAATAGAACTACAAAAAACTGAGTCTCGTTCAGAACAAAATGCTCCGATCAATTTATTTGCTTTCACCGAACAGCAGAAAGTTAATAATAGGTCGACCCTCCACGGTCGGACGAGCTCGTGTGAGGCATTCCGCTGTTTGTTACTATTTGCTTGGAGAAAATAAAGATTCGAAACCTTTAGACATCATCGAGAACTAGTGGTAATTCTATGGATTTTTTATTTTTTATTTTTATCATATTTTAATTATGAATGTAAAGTAGTCTAGGGCAACTGAAATTTTTAAAAAGTATTAATCACGTTGGATAGCATTTTTTTAATTACTATATCTGTAACAACAATGATTATGTTATGGAAATCTAAAATGCAGTCTGTTAAAAATAATCCTGGTTTTAAATATCAATTTCTATATTACACCTAGAATTTCAACAAAATATATTTCCCCATACATCTAAAAATAATTACTATCATTTCAAATAGCCCATTTTTTCACCCACCCGACATAAGGACCGCCATAATTTTCAATCGACTTCCTAAATATCCTATACGTCCATGAATAAGAATGGTATCGACCATTTCCCCCCTGAAAGGTTTCATTTCGCGTTATTTATATAGAAAACGAGGTGCTTTGTTTACATTATTGAAAATATATTGGTAAGTCTGAAAATATTTCTGTATGAGTCTGCTGTTCTCAATATTTACCTTTTATAATAGAAGGAAAATAATCATAAAATATGAGCTTCTGAGCTGTTTGTTTATGAAAAATAGAAATATGTTTGCACGGACTTTGGTATGGCTATTTTACAATAGAGGAATGAAAAGCAATATTGTAGATTTAACGATGTGTATTTTGACAGTAAGTAAATGAAAATGTGTACGACTTCCCATTATCTCACAGAAATCCGACTTGAAGTAAAGGCTTTGCTGTTGCGTTTATTTCGGTGAGTGTAATGGTCAGGAATCCAAAGAATCCCTCTCTCTCTCTCTCTCTCTCTCTCTCTCTCTCTCTCTCTCTCTCTCCTCTCGTACTAGAAGAACTCCTCTTACTAACCACGACGGAAGAAGTAGAATTAAACGCAAAGACGCAAAATGTCCAAAATAATTTGATCTTACTATTAGCAAATAATTTGTGCCAAACTAATTTATTATCTGCCTTGGTGGCGCAGTTGTACTCCAGTATAATTTAAGCGCCGCAGTCTCTGGTTCGAATTCCAGGTCGGGCAAGGGCCAAGTCAGGCATATGTAACCAATATGACAACAGGCTCACCTGTCACATATTGGGACGGAACAAACAAGGTGAAATGCGAGTGTCCTGGTAACACCTCTACCTAGGAAAAAGGCTACCTTCTTCTAAGAAAAAGGCGTGAGTTATGTACTCGTATGTATTATCTTACTTTGAGCAATTATTTTCTACCAAACAAGTTTATTCCTTACATTACCCGACCTCAACATTTAATTTATCCCGAACTAGGGTATCACAATTCAGACAGACCATTACAAGATGTAAGTTATCTTGCGGCGTGGCGGCTACAGCGTCAATATACTTGTAATATAAGGGTTAGAGGGTGTTAGATTAACACTGTGAAATGGAGGTGTTGGTATTTCTATGATTTCGCATATAGCTTTAATATTATTTGACTCAAGTCCACTCCAAATTAAAGTATTAAACCAAAAATATGATTATTTATAACCAATTCAATTAGCGGTGTTACTCGATATACATCTGGGAAAAATAAAAATCGGTGTTCTTGCATCACTATCTATAAATGTTGAAAACTGCCTTATTTTCTGTATATCTTAAAAGATCCACGCGTTCATGTGGAAATTTGAAAACGGTTTTGGTTTATACTGTATTAGCCAATATTCGTCCCACTGCAGGGTATGAGCGTACCCCACAATCGAATACGATGTTCACGGTGGTCGCGGGTTCAATTCCCACATTCTGACTTTTCGGATTTATTTGTATATTTATAATTAATAACCACGTATTATAATGGTGAAGGAAAACATAATGAGAAACCTGCAGGCTGGACACCAAAGGATTTATAAAAATATCTATGGTGAATAAAAGTCCGGCAATCCGCACTAGTCCAGCGGCGGGGTGGACTGAAATCAAATCAAAATATTCTTTATTCAAATAGTCTTTCACAAGACCTTTTGAATCATTAATTTCTGTTATCACCGCTTTGGACGTATTGTAGCTGTAAAGACGAAACGGGTATATAGCCTAACCCGTCTAAATTACACTCGATTGTAGACGAGGCCTGTGCCCTTCAGTGGGCCAGTTATGAGCTGATACAGTAATTTGTTTATAGAAATGATATTATTATCCGTAGAGTAAGCACAGTCTAGAACTAGGGTATCACAATTCAGACAGACAATTAAGATCCAAGTTATCTTGTGATGTACCGGCTAAGGCGTCAATAATAAATAAAACTCCACTACATAGTATAAAACAAAGTCGCTTTCTCTGTCCCTATGTCCCTTTGTATGCTTAAACCTTTAAAACTACGCAACGGATTTTGATGCGTTTTTTTTTAATAGATAGAGTGATTCAAGAGCAAGCTTTTTATGCATAATACGTACATATTATTGTACAGAAATCTATTTGAACCCGGGCAAAGTTGGGCCGGGCCGCTAGTGTAGTATAAGAGATTGTTAGTCGAGTGTTAAATTAACACTGTAATCAGGTACATTCTGGGTGTTTTGTATTTCTTTATATTCAGATATGAATTTCACAGCACTTTCACTGGTGGTAGGTCTCTTATAACATCGACGCAGGAAAGCGATTTTGTCGTATCTCGAAACAAGCAATTTTACACCAGAATAAAAAAAAAATATATATTTAAAAAATGAATAACCACTAAACTAGAAAACTTAGGAATACCATATCTTTAATCATAACATTCTAAAATAAAACCTTACATTTTCACGAGGAAATTCAATGCGGTTTTTTTTTATGAATTAAATAATATACAACACACATATACGCATTTCTTGAGATACGACAAAATCGTTTCCTGCTTCGATATGTCTCAAAGGCCACTGGATAGGTACCACTGCAATGTTTTTTTTTCGCCAAACAGCATTATAAATGCACTGTTGTTGTCTGGTTTCAGGAGCTTTGTAACCAGAGTAATTACTGGACATAATGAGACGTAACATCTCATGTCTCAGGATGGCGAGCACAGCGGAGTGCCAAGCATTGGTTTTCCTACCGTTCATGAGCCGTCGTATCGCTTGCCATTAGGCAAACAACATTTCGGCATTCATCACAATAA
Organism: Hyles euphorbiae; assembly: GCA_023078785.2. Lineage (NCBI taxonomy): Eukaryota > Metazoa > Arthropoda > Insecta > Lepidoptera > Sphingidae > Hyles > Hyles euphorbiae. The sequence goes on along the minus strand of CM041044.1, from coordinate 11,253,042 downwards.
AAAAGGCATTAAATTATGCAGATTAGACGCGCATCTAATCGTCTGCATTGCTGACAAAAGTCGCCGTGTGGGCCCAGTCAAATATTCGAAGTGTAGCACGCTTCCGTCAATTTTATTCACGAAGCAAAACGTTACACTGTTACTTCTTCAGCAAATTGCGGCTGTAATTTCAAAACACAAATTAGCGAACTCCAGTCATAAATATTCATTGTGAATATTAATTTATGAAAACAATACACTATAGTGTTACAGGCCGGACATAACCTTTAACTGAATAATGAAAATCAAAGCCTTTGTTATTCGAAGTTATCGCATAAATCGGCTCGCCTTAGCGCCGGACTATTACAAATGTTTGAGATCAAAACGGCCATTGGTATAAACTGAATGTTTTTTTAAACGTAAATTGTCCATTTTAGTAATAAAAAACGTACGTGGGTTTGTCCTTTACTGTCTAATTTTTGTGGAGGATTTTAATTGATGCGAGTGTTTTTGAAGGAGATATTATTATGGGAGGTAATTTTGCCGACCTACAGTAATTTTCAGGGGGTTGCCCAAGATTTTTATTTTTATTTTTTATTTCAAAGAATGGCGAGACGAGCATGCTTGATGGTCAGCGATACTACAGTTCATGGACGGTAGCGAAACCAAACAACATCATGAATTACAAAGTAATGCTTGGTTAAAGATCCTTCCCGCTCCCCTCCCGATGGAGGAGGCCGGCAACTCCTTGATCCTACTAGCAGTGTGGAGCTTTATAGGTGGCAGCGATCACATACCATCAGGTGCCCGGTTTGCTCGTTTGCCTGACCTATGCAATGAAAAATGTAGATAAGTCAATTTCCAAACGTATGACAGACCTAAAAATAATATTCATTCAGCGCCTGCCCGGCACCTTGTCGTTTGTATATGTCAGCACGATCTGGATAAAAGTGATATTGTTTTATGTCAAAACTATTTTAAATGTATAAAACTAACGAAAACCCTAGTTGATACGTCAGACGCGTAAAATATCTTTATTATTTTAGTTGGTGAAGTATTTTATGGTTGGGTTTAAAAGGTTTTAGAATATAAATTGTTATTGTTTAATAAGTTGTTTGGTATAAAATATTTTGTAAAAGACTGCATTGTATATTCTAGTACTCTTATCGATAATCTTTATTTTATTGTATTTTTATTTAAACTTTAAAGATATGTACTTGAAGAAATATGTGAGTTGTTCTTTGACTCTTATTATTAAATGACAGTTATAATTTTCTCTTACGCCCGAACACCCAAATGCCACTTAAATATTTACTCAGTCCGAAGTGCGTAGTTGAGTGCAACTTGATATTTCAATAGCGTTTTAGTATTTAGGAGTTAGAAAACTATGAAAATAGGTTGACGAAATCGGAATGATACCACTGGCATTTATAGAACTAATATAAAGAGGTGAGTTTTCTTATCTATTGCATTTGGTTAGAGGAGTAAGAAATTAGCGAAGGCTCAAATTCTCTTTACTTTTCGTCCTTATTTATTTTTCTCTCTCCCGCATTATGAGACAATGGTGTTGATTTTAAATATAGCGTTACGACTACCAATTGTCACTCTAATTTTAAGCGATTTTCATTTTTAAATGTTAATATCCCGTGACAAAAATATAATTAATTATCTAAGCCAAAAATATTGTCAATCGTACTAAGCTGTCATGTCAGGGAACCAGATTATTAAACAGAAAGGCCTTTGTACCTATTTTACTTAATAAAGAATGATGAAGAAATAAAATAAAATAATAGACGATATCAATTTACCAACAGATAAGGTGATTACTCGTGTATCAGACTTGTAATAAAAATATTTAAAACTTCGTGTTACTTGAGGGGTATTTTTACCATGTTTTCATGATTTGGCAGATAACATGACGTGGTTATTTTTCAGTCAGAAAGATTTAGTATGCACGATTGTGTACAAGACAAAGAAAAAAATGCTGAAACGTAATAAACTCCACAAAGATTTTAATCAACATGATTTATGCCGACTAAATAATTTGCAAAACATTTTTAATCCCAAAATTGTACAAGGGTTTTATAAAAAATTTACACTTAATTATCACCCAACAATAGAAGATTTAATTCGGTTCGCCTCAAGAGGCTGCAAAGTCAGATAAATGTGGGTGCAATTCATCATATTCGTGGCGACCTTTGGAGTCATTTTTCGTGACAAGACGGCAACTTTTCAAGGAGCACGCGAGCCTACAAATGTATGCGAATGATAAATTAATTCTCCCCGAAATTTTTCGCTGAATGAGGTAGAAGGTTGGTATGGAAGATAATTCTTTTGGGTTTATTTTTTGTGGAATTCGTCTTATTGGTTAAGTGGCCCGCATGAACATTGTGAGGTTCTGGGTTCGATTACCGCGTTAAAAGTTTTCTTAAGGTAAAATTTAATTTGACATATCTCGAAAAACAATCAGTCACCGATTCGCTCTCTATAACATCTTAGGACGGAGATAAACATCGAATTATAGATGACACTAGGTGATGAGCTACCTCTGCCTACCCTTCCAAAGACACCGGAGTTACTGCATAACGTCAAAAGTATACGGTGACGATTTCAATAAGAATAATATAAATATTCTATGCTTTGTTTAGACTTTAAACACACCAACGAAATTCAAACTTATAGCAGTACTTATAAATGAAATATAGCCGTTTTTTCTCAACATAATTACGAGGCGAAAGAACGAAGTAAGAAATATAGCGATACCTTTCATATCCGAAGGCATAAAGCCATAAAATTCGATGAAGAAAGCAATATTCTGATAATATTTTGATCAAATTTATTGTCGAGGCCAAAAGCCAAAAGTAAAGATAAATTTGCTTCGTTTCTTGGCCTGAATTTTTGTAGAATCTTTCATTTAATCTTTATTGTTCAGTCATAGAGCTATCCTCTAATAGATTTTAGAGACCTTGAATTTGGATGTCTCATAGAGAGAAACATCCCCTTACATTCGAATTATCACGCCTGTGTTTTTTATAAGTGATAAGACGAGCATGCCTTCCGCTTCATGGTAAGCGATACGACCACTCATAGACAGTAACAAAACTAATCAACACTATCAATTGCAAAGAAATGCTTGGCATTCTACTGCACTCGCCATCCTGAGAAATAAGATGTTGAGTTTTGATATGTCCTGTAGTATAAATAATATAAGGGCAGGTAGATGGAAGCAGGACGGATCTCCACTTTAGTTGACGTTGAAATAATATGATCGCATCATGCATGTTCATTAAGATTTCATGCATTTTCGTTGGCTTAAAGTAATTTATAGCTGTTCTATGTTCAGTAGCAAATAATAACAGTTGAATAAATAACATTAGTTTTCTATAAGTAATACATTATTTTCATTACAAATATCGAAGTTTGTAAACTCCTAACGACCTAGAGTTTTGGCGCAGAAAACTTATTTTTAGCCACCGTACAAATTAGCTTTCAATTATAATAATTACGTTTATCGAATGTAAAGTCTACTCCGGGGTATTCATAGAGCAACTTGTTAAAAAACTTACATATACATATCTCTGTATCAGCCCACATACGTCCCACTACAGGGAATGGGCCTCCTGTACAATCGAGAGTACGACTAAGAGTGGTAATAATACAAATTAGGAATAAATACTCATTATTTATTTATTGAATAAATAATATAAATCGGATTAACTCAATAAACATAAATAATATGTCACTTAATACTTATGATTCCAATGTTTCGTATAGAACATGGAGAATAATGAAACTTTTGATATTAATAAAATAAATAAATAAATAACACCCAACAGTCACATACATAGTCCTAACCCCACAGTAAGATCGAGTCTTGTGTCGTGGGTATCAGGAACTACGAGAGACTTTTCGGTCTCACAAACACCCAGACCCGGAAGAAATATTTGTGGGCCGCACAAACATTTCTCTCGGTGCGGGGATCGAACCCGCGGCCTCTCGTTTCACAGGCGGCGTCTAACCAACTGCGCCACGGAGGCTGTCGAAATTGAACAATGCTCAACGACAACTATTGTTTAATCTAGCAATTATTATACTAGCAAAATTAATATTTCTATGTCAGAATCAAAGATAGTGGGAACCTTATTTTTTTTTATTAATATTAATAAATACAGCAATAAAATAATAATTATAAATACACCAGCTAAGATACATTCTTGATAAAAAAATATTAGATATTCTAGGTCGTGTTGTTAGCAAATTGTTGATGATGTTACTTACCTAACCTTTAGTGGATATATTTTTTTTTGTATCAGCCCATATACGTCCCACTGCAGGGCACGGGCCTCCTCTACAATCGAGAGTACGATTGAGAGTGGTTAGGCCATATAGTCCACCACGCTGGCCTAGTGCGGGTTGGCGGACTTACATACCATATAAATTCTTATGAATCGCTATGGTATGCAGGTTTCCTCACGATGTTTTCCTTCACCGTTTTAGTGCGTGGTGATTGACTATCAATACACACATGACTCCGAAAAGTCAGAGGTGTGCCCTGGGATTCGAACCCGCGACCACCGTGAACATGTTGGCAGTCGCGTCTAGTCCGTTTACCAACAGGCCACCACGCGTGGATATAAACAAAAAAAAAATATTTACAGCATTTAATGTAATAATACTCTTACGGTAATAATAATCTAATTTATCTTATTACAAACAAATCCCTAGCTATGTTTCAATAGAAACATTAACTAAACACAAGCCAATTCAAGTATCATTGCCCGCGAAACACCTTCCCAAAAGCATTGATCAAACCTTTGATCCAAAGTTGCGAAACAGCACCAAAGGGGAAATTTTAAGTACTTTTCTGACGAATTTCAATAAACCAACCATCGCACACATCCTCTACCAAAAATCCTAGATACGTGAGCGTAAATAACCATACGTAGTGGCCTGCGGATAGAATTCAATCTAACAAGAGATTGAAACTTCGACATCGGTAGTACAAGTGTCTATTTTGTTTCACAATTCGGTTCGTACATAATCCAGTACGTGTCCTCTCATTTTTCGGTCTTGCCTTTTTCAATCAACGTCCTTATCGGTTTCAATTTGGTTGCTTGTTTGGATGTCGTCTCGTCGTTTCGATCTTTCATGTTAATTGATTTGATTCTGGTTCTATCTAGTTAGTTAATTAATTATTTTCTAATTCGCTTTTAAGGTTTTTTACATTATATCTATGTGTTGGATCTCTTTTAAGCTTTGATTAATAATAAAAGTCTTTAAGGGTTTAGTAAAGAAAGAAAGAAAATGAGATTTAATGGTCATAATAGAACGCACATGTATACTCACAAAACATAAATTAAAATAAAAATACACTTAATATAAAAAAGTGACACTAAGGTGACCACTCAGCATAATATTGCGCTGCAGCAGAAGCCACAACGCAACGCTGGTTATCAGTGGTCATCTAGAGACGCTTGGAACGCTGACCAACCTCATGACCAACATACTAAGATGATTTATATAATATCATCATTGTATTGTTTAATGTTCCTTTTTTGAGAGCGGACTACATTAAATTACTTGCGACTCATATTTGTTCCCAAACATCGTGAGGAAACCTGCATACCATAGCGATTTATAAGAATTTCTATGGTATGTAAGTCCGCCAACCCGCACTAGGCCAGCGTGGTGGACTATATGGCCTAACCACTCTCAATCGCACTGTCGATTGTAGAGGAGGCCCGTGCCCTTCAGTGGGACGTATATGGGTTGATACAGATACATATTTATTCCTTATATTGCTCTTATTTAAATATTGTTTACTTAAAATAGATAATATGAAAATGATCACCCTTCATTCCAAAATTGACAAAGGTTAATTGATAAAACGCATTCCTGTTATATGTATGTCTAGAATAGTATTGAAGGTGTACTTCTCAAACATTTAAATGACATTTGAAGATGCAAGTGCCTCTCCGACATTTAAGAGAAAATTACTAGTTAAAAGAAGAAACGAAAGACGTAACTTATTAAATTTAAAGCTCGTCACATCATATTACAAAACAATTTTGTAAAAAATTCAACAAGTAGGTAAACACGAGTACGAATTTAAATCCAGCATCAAAAACATTTCAAGCGTGTCTCATTCTAAAATATCAGGCACATTCTTCCCGAGCAAAATATTTAAACTCCCGAGCGGACTCTAGGGAGGTTTTTGAAATGCATACTGTCGCATACCGAGAGCGGGTGATCTTTCCGAGATTCCGCTGTATATCTTTTCCATTGATACTTTCTATTCTAAAGTAAGCACACAGATCGTGTTTTATGTACAATATTATCATAAGAAAACAATAAAACGAATGAATGCGAGCAAAATCAAAAGAACGGTTCTATTTCAATATAAATCACTATTTGTCTTCCTCACAAGGCTTCAACCCTTTTCCATTCGAGATTACTTTCTCGTGTGTAATTCTTTTATTTTTATTACTTTCCCTGTATATCACTCTATATCATTTGAATACGATTGTGCCTTCCACACCGCATGTTAATATTTTATGCGACAATATATTCTCCCTTTTGTTGGTAAATATTGGGTTTTGGTGAACAATACGAAAGGATAGGCTTTGTTTGTATGAATGTTGACCTTAAATATTAATTTGGAGTAAGAACAGATCGCTTGATATGTATTGGATAAGTGGAATATTATGACTGATGCTCTTTATGACGTCGTGTCTTTAGCAATATTAAATTTAAATAAAATAAATAAATAAATAACACCCAACAGTCACATACATAGTCCTGACCCCGCACTAAGATCGAGTCTTGTGTCGTGGGTATCAGGAACTACGAGAGACTTTTCGGTCTCACAAACACCCAGACCCGGAAGAAATATTTGTGGGCCGCACAAACATTTCTCTCGGTGCGGGGATCGAACCCGCGGCCTCTCGTTTCACAGGCGGCGTCTAACCAACTGCGCTACGGAGGCTGTTTAACTTAATTTATCCGCCGATTTGCTCCGCCAACCCGCGCTAGGCCAGCGTGGTGGATGATAATAGCCTAACCCGTCTAAACTGTGCTCTCGATTGTAGAGGAGGCTTATACCCTACAGTGGGACGTATATGAGCTGATACAGTGCTTACTTTATGTATAAATGAAATATGACGAAATGTACGTCACCGAATGTTTTTTTACAGAATTTCAAAGTCTTTAACGTTACCCAATCTGCATGACACGTAATTTTGTTTTCCTTTACCAGTACGACATCTTTTTTTTAATGCCTTTGTAGGCAGACGAGCTAGCGGCCCCCCTGATGTTTAGCGGCTACCGCTGCTCAAAGACCTCTGCAGTGCCAGAGGGCCGGCACAACAAAGTCGCTGCCTACCTTAAGTACTCTCTTTAAACCTCTTTTGAAGAAGGACAGGTCATAGCGCTCAGGAAACACCGATGCAGGGAGTTTCTTAATAGAAAGTCATATTTTCTTAATACAAGTCTTAAAGAGAGTACTTACACTGTAAAGAGTAGCTCGCATACGTCCCTGGCATTGCAGAAGCCCATGAGTGACAGCTGTGACCACCAGGTGAACTATCTGCTTATAGTCATGGACGAGCGAAATAAATGTCAGTGACAATTCTCTTTTTAAATTGAATATATTGCATTATGTTTTGGCATGAATTGACGGCAAACTAGTGATATTAAAATATTAGACAATTAACCTGTGTTCAAACACAAAACCGCACGGTTTCAGGATCGCGTGGAAACCGCATAAGTCATAAATATATGAATTTTCGTAATGTTCAGACAACCGCGCGGTTATATCATTAAGTCGCAGGTACCGCACAATTACCTATATTATGAGTTTGTGTAGTTTTTAAATAGTATCTCTGCATTTAACTGCAGTGCAAATAATAAACAAATAAATCTCAGCAATGCAGCGTAAGCCCACCAATAAATGTTGCATTTAAAATTAAATATTTGAAACTTAATTCACCAGTTTTGTCTGTTTTGAAATCCATGTTGGTATTTCGTTCAGGGCAGCATTCGTATTTTAATGAGGGATACGCATCTTATGTGTTGACAGACCTATCACTAACCAAATATTGGATGGGCCACGTAATAGTCCGAGTGTTGGGTAATTAATTTCACGTAGGTATAATTATTTTTATATAGCTATAAATAGCGATACGAGCTTGCCATTTGCCTGGTGGTAAGCGATACGACCGCTTATGAACATTGGCAAAACCAAACACCATGAATTACAAAGCAATACTTGGCAGTTCATTATGCTCGCTATACTCAGACATAAGAATTTAAGTCTCAAAATGTCCAGTTGTTACTCTGGCTAAAAATCCCGTCAAATCGGAACAGAATAGTGAATTTATACTGCTGTTTGGTGGGTGAAATAATAACAAGTGGTTTATTTTCACAAAATAGATACAAAAAGCCAGTTATTGTTAAATAACAACGAGCTGAAACCCAGCATAACAGAAACATGTGGTTAACCAAAATTGGTTCGGATCGCGATGTTGTGAAAACACCAGAAATTAGTAGATTTTATTGCTATTGGAGATGTATTTTTAACCGCCTTCCACTATGAGAACAAAATAAAAATACCAGTAGAAGAACAACAACAAAATAATATTTGTCGGATGTGACGGATATATAAAATCCATTGTGTTAATTATTTAACTATAATTATCACCACACGTTATAATTAACGGATTAACGGTTTATCCGAATATCTGCGACAACTTGTTACTTTTATAGTAAACACGCGTATGTCTATGCTTCACAGCCGACTGCTGGATCTCGAATATCTTGTCTACGATCCGGACGCGCTTTATATTGCAAACTGTCATGCTCCCACCCAGTCTGACTGTGGGTAGTGAAATAGAACCACAATCGGGTTTCCTTTAATAAAATTACTTCTACAACTACCCGTACATTACTGACGGCCGATTTACAATTATTTAGCATATGAGCCTTACATAAGAACACCCCGACACGGCCATACTGACGTGCACACGTCCTCGTGTGTGTGTCTATACATCATTTGAGGACAAGGAAATCATTCGTTCGTTCATCCTGACTCAGTTCACATAATATAACAATTCGCAAAATGGTAATAATTATTATACAGTCTGGTCCGGAAAGCATTCCCTTCAGACAACCATTCAAGTGCGCAGATTGTTCCTTCAGTTTTAAAACTGGACCGAACTGTGCTAGACCGGGATAATTCCCCTTTAGCTTACACAAATTTCCTTTTTCTTTTCATAACTGGGCAGATCAGACTGTATTTTCTCTTCTTTTTTTTTCACAGGTCTCAAAGAAACCTCCCTCAATTCTTATAGTTATTATTAATTATTAAATTACTTCATGTGAACTGTGTCTATAAAAATGTTAACCTTACGAATCTTTCTTACGAAATGCTATTGCCATTTAAGGAACTCTTGGAATCAATTATAACTTAAATGCTTGAGTGTATTATTCTCATTGAGCCTAGCTTGATTCTATGCTTCGGGAGTAATATGAGTGCACGGGCACCCTATCGTTGTTTGGACCATGAGGATATACGAAACGTCACGTAGGTAAAAACGTTTTAAAATTACCACCGGATCCAACGCGGCCCTGTCCTGAGAAGACCCGGCGAAACAAACTCAGCGGGCTTACTTTACCACTGGAAATAACGCGACACGACCCAGCTGTGAGTAGATCCAGCGAATCAAACTCAGTGGGCTTGTTTTTGGTCCAACTACTAAGTAGGTCTTAATACATTAAGAATTGATTTTGCTGCGCCGGTACAGCAGTTCGGACTGGCGCGGCGGAGCGTGCTCTGCACCTGCCGTCTGCATTTCGTTTCATCGTACAGTCTACGAAGTTTGTCTGGAACAATGCAATATCCCTTTTTGAGATTGGTATCTGTGTACCTCTGCTTTAAGGTTGTGTTTTCTTTAAGTAATCTATCAGTATCTGTATCAGCCCATACACGTCCCACTGCAGGGCACGGGCCTACTCCACAATCGAGAACACGGTTGAGAGCGGTTAGGCCATACAGTCCACCACGCTGGCCCAGTGCGGGTTGGCGGACCCACATACCATAGGAATTCTTACAAATCGCTATAGTATGCAGGTTTCCTCACGATGCCCTCCCTCACTGTTTTAGTGCGTGGTGTAATCTATATTGTTGCGCAATTCCTCATATTTTCTTAAATTGCTCTACGAATAAACGAAATTAAAATGGCAAAACCAAATTCAAACAAAAATGGAAAGATCTCACCAATTTGAAACACTCCTGTGAAGATGCAGGTGTCTTGGAACTTCCAGGGCACACAGTCACAGCTCCATGTCACTGCTCCTGATAACAATTAATGGCCTAGGCAGGCAGATGAGTTGGTGTGTCACCTGATGTTAAGCAGTCACCGCAGCACATGGGCTATTTCAATACCAAGGGCACAGCTGAACAGATGTGCATCAATCTTTCTTGATTGATTCTAGTAGTAGGTTTATTTTTTTCGTATAACTCCTACATGTAGGTAGTTACAATTTAATAGTCATCGATATCAATGTTACACTAGATAAGACGTTCTTTGTGAGAAATGTGTCCCACCTAGGTGCAGTGCATGTACCGTACACGAATCTTTCAAAAACGCGTAAGCGAACTTTTGGTCGCGAGAAAACTACATCCTGAAAGCGATCTAGCGCTGCATGGTTATACTGTTTGGTTAGACGACTAATTATTTGTTCAACGCTGCAGCGATTTAGTTTCAAGTTTTACCAAAATCGAACAAGACATGTTTATAGGATAGCTTCTCTATACGAAGTAATTTTATCTAAATGTTGATAGTCATGTGATAGCCATAAATGGCAGTCACACATGAAAGACACACGACAGCTACACATAACAGTCACCAGTCATCATAATTTACCTCAAGTTATTAGTTATGGTACTCACGTCAGAATCTGCGCCAGCTCATGTCGATAACCAAGCGGTTTTGGCTACAACGTAGGACGATCCCACTTCTGATGTCGGATGTGACGGATATATAAAATCCATTGTGTTAATTATTTAACTATAATTATCACCACACGTTATAATTAACGGATTAACGGTTTATCCGAATATCTGCGACAACTTGTTACTTTTATAGTAAACACGCGTATGTCTATGCTTCACAGCCGACTGCTGGATCTCGAATATCTTGTCTACGATCCGGACGCGCTTTATATTGCAAACTGTCATGCTCCCACCCAGTCTGACTGTGGGTAGTGAAATAGAACCACAATCGGGTTTCCTTTAATAAAATTACTTCTACAACTACCCGTACATTACTGACGGCCGATTTACAATTATTTAGCATATGAGCCTTACATAAGAACACCCCGACATATTTATTTCATTGCACTTGTATATGTTGATTAATTTGCTGATTGAATTGACTAGAAATCAAATCAAAATAAAAGGGTTACATATTGAAGGCGGGTCGCCAAGAACCAAACGTTCAGATCTGGCCCGGCATAGTGGCCACATTGCACCAGATGGTAAGCGCAAATGCCGCCCAGGCAGAGTATCCATTGGCATCAGACGGCAGTCCCGTGCCAATGGAAACAATTATGCCGGTCTGCTAAGATGCCTCTTCACACTACGGCGGAAGGACCCAGGATTATAGGAAGGAGGGAACACGTGAGACGGCAAACAATTCCACAGACTGACGGTGCGGCACAAAAAATAATTTGAGAACCGTTTGGTTCGCGCCGGGATGGTGTGGTGTGGTCAAGCTATGGCTTCGCAAGCCAGCACGCGTGGTTCTGGTTAGGAATGGAGAGGAGAGGATCAAGTTGAACAATTCCTCAGAGCATTCACCGTGATACAGGCGGTAGAACACCCTTAAAGAGGCGACATCCCTCCGGAGTTTGTAGCGACTCTAAGTTGCTCGTAACGTCTGCATCATTTATAATGCGGATTGCCCGCCGCTGCAATCCATCCAAAGCATCGAGCAGGTACTGGGCGGATCCATCCCAGAGGTGCGAACAGTACTCCATACCCGGCCGGACCAGCGCTTTATACAAGCGATAAAGTGACCGGGCGTGAAGAACCGACGCACCCTGTTCAGGACTCCAACCCTGCGTGATGTGGCAGATATTACGCCCTCGATGTGATTCCTTGGATTGAGATCACAGCGGATATCCACACCAAGTGTCCTGTACCAAAAAGGAATTTATAGATTTACTGTTAAAAGTCAGTGTTTTGACACTTCTTACATATCACTAAATCTACACTAAACCGATAATAATATGGTCATATAAAAATAAAATAAAAGAAGCCTGTTTATGCCTTATTGTTCATCTATTAGTATTTATGTAACAGCTTTTCCTTCGACACAGGCCTCATCTGAAAATATATTATATAGAAAATATATTTCTGCTTGTCTATTCAATAACGCAAAATATTGCTGTTAATGACATGGTTTTTGTTTGTCGGACTTATACAATAAAAAAAAAAACAATTAATTGTCTAGGGTACTGAAAAGTTCATTGAGTAACTTATTTTTTAAGAAAAGTACTGGTCTAGCTGGACCAAAAATTATTTTTCGCCATCCTGAGAGTCCAGTAGTTACTCTGGCTACAATGTCCTTCAATCCGAAACAGAGATTGCGGTGGTACCTACCCAGATAGTCTCTCGCATATGAGAGACCTACCACCACTATTATTATTTTTTAACTTTCATTATACCTAATCAAGGAGTTTCTTTTAATGATATACAAACTTGAATTAACCTTGAATGTTCTTCATATACCATTACTTGGTTAACGTTTGTTGCTATTTGTAAACTGTTCGTCAGCTAGTGTAGACACACTATGGAGATTATACCAAACAATCCGATTTTGGAGTTCCTTCCCGATACAATGGAACATATTAAGAACTGCTATAATCTGGATCAGGGGAGGATGAACGAAGCTATTGATATATTAGAAGAATGGTTGGCGAAACAGCAGCACTTCGTTAAAAAGGATTTTTGTAAGTAATTTTTTAAACAGCCAATTTTAATTTTAAGAATATCAATAAAAAATGGGTTTTGGGTTTGTCTCAAAAATCGATTATTCGTGTTACAGTTTGTAGTTTCATTGCTGCATCGTAGTTACGAAAATGATGATATTATGGCTAGTAAATATTATATTCGTGGTTATGATAAGTTCCAGGGATAATATAGAATAAAAAATATATTAGAGAAACTGTGGGCTACATTACAGTTTCGAATAAATAAAAAAAAAATCATTCTAATATCGTTGATGCTTATGACGAGCTCAAAATAAAGATAATAAGAGACAAAAAGTAGGAGAAAATCTTGATTCATTTCTAATTTAAATTAACAATTACAATTTATTATTTACAAATGATTAATAATCAGTTACTTTATTTATTTATTTTAATTTAAAATTTAAAATTTTCCGAGTGTGTTTATGTAGGCACACCGAAAAACGTGCTTTTTAGCAAATGCGTTAATTTTTATCAGCTCCAACGAGCTAGGCAGGCATTTTTAATGATTGAATCGTATTAATTACATATTCTATCATTAAATACACCCAATCCTTGGGCTAAAGTTAATCCTCGCTCATTCGAATTTATAAATAAGGCCCAATATCTGCCCAGTTACCTATAGCAATTACCGTACTTATGATCATGAATAGCTCACACAATAATCACTTTGATCTGGTTGTTAAGCCAAAACAAATCGGTTTTTAACAAAACTATTAGACCTTTTCAAGGTCGTATTGAAATAATTATGACTAACTAGCGGCCCGCCCCATCTTCGCCTGGTGCAAATGTTTTTTGATTCCACTCCACACACCAGATACATGCTATTTTTTTACAAACTAGGATAACCTGTGTATATTTTATTCATATACATTTTCCCCATGAATCACTCTTACTATTAAAAAAACCGCATCAAAATCAATTCCTTAGTTTTAAAGATCTAAGCATACATAGACATACTTATAGACAGACGGGAAGCGATGCTATGTAGTGAAAGATATATAGTATATAACATTTTGTATGCTATAGCATAGGAATCAATCAAATATTTTTCTTATCAGCAGTGGAAAATAAATTAATGGTCCCATCGTTGCAAGCCTCAAAGATAAAATTATATTATAGATATATCAGTCAGAAATATGTTACATCAATAAAAGGCGTGAATGATAACCGCAAATGTTGTCCAGGCAGACTATCGAAAAGCATCAGCGGCAGTCCCATTCCATTCGATACAATTATTGCGGCCTGCTAAGATGCTTCTTCACACTACAGCGGAAGGAAAGGTAATTTGGGCTCAATGCCTGAGGCATTTCCTACCAGATGAAAAGCGACAGGTGTAGAGGTGATCTTCAGTGGAACAATGATACGACCAGTAGGGACGGCTGTGCAAATTTTCAAGATGCGGTAACTTTAAAGTATGAGTATATCTTATCTTTGTTTTAGCTCGTCCATATTTAGAAAGATCTTTAATCCAATGTAAAGGATCGGTGGAGAAGGTGAAAACACAGCTAGACAAACTTTGTACTTTGAAAACGCTGTTGCCTAAATTTTTCAAGACCTGTGACGTAAAGACTGAGCTAAAAACGATTTCTGAAATTGTGTGAGTATCCTGTCATTTTAAAGATTTCGTGTCTGTTGAGACACCGTTTTATGAGAAACTTGGTTCTATCTTTCTGTCTATCTGATTAGAAAATACAGTACTTCCCAGTGACCATATAATCATGAAACTTAAAATGGGGTAAGGTTTCAAAACAAGTTGGTATTAATCCGAAGATTCGATTTTTTTTTCTGACTGCAATATAATTGAGTAGATCATTGCAGGGTACAAAACCTGGAGAGTGCAAGTCCAATTCGCACTGGGCTGGTTTAATTGATCTGACGCGACAAACTGACTGCAAAACAGCTAACTTGCAGCGTAGGCGAAACTACGTTTTTCACAAACAAGTAGTACTCTCTAATCCTCCAGGGTACCGAAAGGAGAGTTATCCAACTTTCTGGTCATAATAAAATGCGATTTATAATGCTAATTTCTCATAATATATATTTTTAGATGGCTCATCCCACTGCCAAAGATGACGCAGGACTACTACAGAACTTATATGATCAAAGTTAATCCACTTGACTTTACATCTGCTCAGTTTTTGGAATACTGTCGGATGAATGTCGTTGTGAGTATTCTTATATTTATTCTTCATATACTATCCAAATCGCTTACATTATAGCAGATTGCTTGCATAAGACTCAAAATAATTACTCAAAATGTTAGCGAAGCAGAGTGCACTGATTTTTCTTCGTTCTGGGCGACTTTCCTTCCGATTCAGCTGTATTAAATACATATAATACATGTACATATAATCCTTACTAATATTATAAAGGTGAAAGTTTGTATGTATGGATGTTTGTTACTCTTTCATGAAAAAACGGCTCAACAGATTTTGATGAAATTTGGTATAGTGATAGCTGACACCCTGGATTAACACATAGGCTACTTTTTATCCCGAAAAATGTAGTGTTCCCGTGGGATGAGTCAGGAAACCAAATATACATATTTTCTACTCTTTCAAATTCAAATTGTTGGCACGGGATGTCCTCTCCTACGGAAGGGAAATATAGTCGACGGCACGCGGGAAATATAGTTAGTAGACACGCGAAATAATATGTTCTTGATGTGGATTGGACTCAAAAACTATCTGCACCCGGGCGAAGCCGGGCCCGACAGCTAGTATGTACTGATTAAAAAAAATACTAAATATATTTTTGCTTATATAATCAATTCTTAATGAACTACTTTGGCATAAACTAATTCGTAACATTTCTGGATAATTGTCACTAATTGTAAACTGGTTTTAAAAAGAGCAACACTAGAACTTCTTGCCCATTCTTCTCTAGTGAAAACCGCTTTCCGAACCGGTGGTAGATAAAAAAGTCTGAATCTAAATGATGTTTCCATTTTCCGGGTTGAATAAATTATTTTAATTTTCACTTTACCTTAATGGAATAAGGATAGATAGGCCTTTGCCTTGTAACTGATTGTAATGTCTGACGTGTGTATGTATGTAGTTGCCTATAGTCTGCCTTTTTGGGCGAAGGAAGCTAGTTTTAACAGCCTCTGTGGCGCAGTTGGTTTAAAGAGGGCTGTGATCCGAAAGACCACGGTGTCCACCAGCATCGAAACACGTAAATAACATCAGGTTTGGGTGTTAGAGAGTAACTTATTGTGAGGTCAGGACTATGTGTATGAAAGTTGGGTGTATATATTACTATGAAGTTCAATTCGGAAGCTTAAAGGGAAGTTGAAAAGGTATTGTTTGTGCCATGGTTAAATGGTCCCTGATGTTTAGACGCCGGGTGTCAAACGAGAGGCCGCGGGTTCGATCCTCGCACCGAGGCAAATATTTGTGCGATACAAATGCAGTTTTTTCGGTTCTGGGTGTTTCTAAGACTGAAATGTCTCGTAGATTCTGATACTCACGATCTGGTGTCGTGATGTTAGTGTTTTGATGTTAGTTTGGGGTCAGGACTATGTATGTGGCTATTGGTTGTATTTATTAATTAATTTAGCGCGTACCGGAGAAAATTATCATTGCATAATTTAACATCATTTGACCTTTTAGTTTTATTATCAGTATTAAAGGTGCAAAATTCTCTTTTTTGCTACTTAAAATATCCGAGTATGGTGTTATAAAACTTCAAATGTGTGAAATTGCTATATTCAGTATTTTTTATTTTTACCTTTTTTGTAGCTATGAATGGCGAGACGAGCTTGCCGTTCGCCTGATGGTAAGCGATACGACCGCTCATTAACAGTAGCAAAATCAAACAACGCCTTGAATTCACCAAGCAAAGCAATAATTGGCATACCAATGCGCTCACCATCTTGGGATATAAGATGTTAAGTCTCAATATTTCCAGTAGTTACTCTGGCTACAATATCCTTCTAACCGGAACACAACAGTGCATTTACACTGCTGTTTAGCGGGAGAAATAGACATTGTGGTGATACCTACCCGGGCGGCCTCTCACATATGAGAGGCCTACTATCAGCACAACATTATAACTTCATAGTGCGAGTATAAAAAATTTTGTTTGCAGATGAGTGAATATCTCAAGATACATGACTACGTGAAGGGGTTTGTTGTTATCAATGATTACAGAAACATAAACTTAATGGATCTGATAACCAAGCTTAACCCTATTGAGTTACAGCAGTTCTCTACTATTCTTATAGTGAGTAAATTTACATCTTTATTTAGTGTTTTGTCAGTACAATACACTTCACGACGGTGAAGGAAAACATCACGTAAAAAGGATAAAACATTTAAAAATATTCCAAATTAAGATATTACAAAAATAGTAATAATAGAGCCTATTATATTTAAGGCTAAAAGATATATTTTTTTACAGGAAGGTTACGGGGCAAGATTGCAAGGATTTCATTTAATATCTAATTCAAAATTAATAGATATATTAGCAAACACACTGAAGCAAGCCTTTCCTCCGAAATTAGCTGGGAGATTCTACGTGCACTCTAGTCTTGAGAGTCTACATAGTGTTGTTGAGAAGGAAATTTTACCGGTTGAATATGGAGGAAAAGAGAGGTCCATTGAAATATTGAATAGTAAGTAGTAGTCCCTTGTGTATAAAGAATTGATGTTGAAATGTATTATGAAGAAAGCAAAGGAGCTTTATAAATACGACCTAGCGACCTTCAAAAATGAGCATATTCCCACTCCTTGTCTTACGGCGTTGCAGATGTTCATGGGCGGCGGTGATCACTTACCATCAGGTAAACCGCAGGCTTGTTTGCCCCTTCATACATGATAACGAACATACATGATGATGAAACATACAAAAATATTATGTCGTCAGTGAATCTCAAAAAATTTTGTATGGCGGCACACGAAGATATTCTTTTAACTTTCAATTATCACAATGTCCTATGTTGGTTATCTTTAAGGAACATAATTTGTATACAACTATTAATTTGCACTTAGTTTATTTTAATTATCACATGTAATAACTGTTAATAATAACATTAATGACATTATTGACATCCACACAGATGCGCCCGCCAAGCTGCATAAAGTAATCTTAGCTGCAAAGTAACTTTCGCCTGATATAGTATACCTTTATTAAAATATGTTATAGTTAATAAAAATAAAAAAATAAAACATTTCTCTTTCCTCCCATTTTTCAAGTTTTCTTTAAATTCACATTATTATTATTATTATTTAAAGTATAAGTTTGTATAAGTGTATCTATATTGTAAAACCAGGATTTATTGATGTACCTGAGTATCTGGTCAGGTTGTAAAATGTGCATGTGGTGTTTACCTTTAATTGTGTATCATACTTACTTTTGTTATTAATGTTTGTGATCGTTTTTATGTAATAGTATGATAAACGCTGGTAAGCCTAATAAATAAAAAAATAAAAAAATAATAATGTTCTTTAATTATAGTAAATTTATATAAGGCGCAAAAATGAAAATTCAGACGTGGCCATGATCGTAGCCAGCCGTGGGATCAGGGTGGGGCAGAAGTCTTAAATCATATGTAATTAGCAAACTGTACCCACGGTATTCTTTTATTACACTCTGTATCTGTGTTTATAATTGGAATTATCCTAAATACTTTCTTATTGCTCACCTGCCTAGCACTTTACCTAGATCATTTATTTTTTTAGAGTTGGTTAAGTACCTTACAGATCAAATCCAGGGTGGGGCAAGCGCCCCACTCTGCCCCACCGTGGCTACGCCCATGGACGTGGCCTTCTTGTAGCTAAAACTAATAATAATATTGGAGATATAAATCCTAGAGGGATAGTTTCAGAAATTTTTAACAAATCTGCAGATAGGCTGAATTGTACCTTCCAATACTTATTATTATATGATGTTTTTACAGAACAATGGTTTGAAATTTTGAGCTCTGAAGAACACATGGAATATTTGAAGGAAATGAACGCAGCCTGTACGAATGAATCTCTAAGACATAAGGATAAATTCAATGAAGAATATCTTGGCATGCCTGGAACTTTCAGGACTTTGTCAGCAGATTAATGGGCGTCTAGGATTAAGAATAGAAGATAATTTTGTAGAACAATTTTAGAAAAAGTGTTTTTTTTTTGTGTTTTTGTATATCTGTAATATGGTGCAAAAAAAATATTTCAATTCTACTTTCATCAAGGTATAGGGTTTGTGAAGTTAGACCACGTCGAGTTAGTGCGAAACATTAAGAAGGTAAAGCCTCATGAAAGCCTAGATCTCATGATCTAATAACTTACTGGCTTCGTTTTGGCAAAATTTTACATGAAATTGTTTTTGATAGGATTTTGTATACAAAACTACATAGTATGAATTTGCGTTAGCTACAAAATGAACTTAGTTGATCGAATAGGTGATTGATGAACATGATTTTTAAACATTCAAAATGGAAAGATAATAAAAATTCAACACTGGGTGAAATTGTTAAGGGTGTGATTTTTTGTACCGCAGAATGGGACACGTTATGTTTGTTTGCTAAATTAAAATAATTAAATGTATGCAAATAGTAAATCTTTAAATAAATATAAAATTTAATTGTCTTCCGTTTATTTTATACGTAACGGCATGTCAAAATATATAAGAATTAGAGGTCTTTGTAAAGGACAATTTATTTTTAGTGCGCCTGTGTTACATTCACAACCTGGCAACAGATAATAGTAGAGGCAACGAAGCATTTTTTCCTGCATAATTTGCCAGTTTTTTTTTTTCATGAAGAGGTGGCATATGACCCCACTAAGTTAAAAACCCAAAATACTTACAAAAATGGCGTCCGCTAGAGCCGCCATTTTGGAAAACGCGTTTGAAGCCATATCTCCAGAACCGTCCACTTTAGGCCCATCATGCTAAGAATCTTTTTTGTAGATAATTAAATTTCTAATCTTTTTTGTTCAATAATTTTTTTTGTACCATTTACCGTTCGCGATTTACAAGGTTATTAATATTCGTTTCTTGCCTTTTTGCCCATATCTCTGTTAATAATTGTTTAAACAAAAAAATGTTAATGACTAAACTTTTAAATCAATAAATTCTTAACAACTTTTCACCCATACTTTTTTTCTCTAAAATCAATATTTTAGAAGTTATCGCGCGTTGAATGGTGTACTATCGAATCAAGGTCAATGGAAACGAAGGATGCATAGCGTAATTATGAAATCCAATGATTTCTCCATGATTATCACGTAATTAATTAAATACTGATGGCATAAGGGAACAAAGCAATGAGGAAATAGTAAATTTTGTTAAAAATACATGTAAAATTAATTGTAAAAAAGGCATGAAACGAATATTAATAACATTGTAAATCGCGAACGGTTGATGGTACAAAAAAAATTATTGAACAAAAAAGATGGGAAATTTAATTATCTACAAGAAAGGTCCTTAGCATGATGGGCCTAAAGTGGACGGTTCCGGAGATATGGCTTCAAACGCGTTTTCCAAAATGGCGGCTCTAGCGGACGCCATTTTTGTAAGTATTTTGGGTTTTTAACTTAGTGGGGTCATATGCCACCTCTTCATGAAAAAAAAAAACTCCTGGCAAATTATGCATTGCGGACAAGAGTAACCCGTTGCTTCGTTGTCTGTACTATAAGTAAAGGTCGACTTAGCATTAGTCATCTATGCTATTCCTCACTTCGTGTATTGTTTTAGTTGTATGAATATTTCAAGAGGTATAAATATGCGAGTATTACGAGTCTCGTTATCATTGATTATAGTATCAATTTGTAAACGGAATCTCTCATTTTAGGCTAATTTTTAACCAACTTCAAAAAAGGAGGTTCTCAATTCGAACTGTATGTTCTTTTTTTGTGATTGTTAGAGACGTGTGATTTAGCTTGAATTGTAATCATGTGTTTTATCGAATCACAAAGAGTGTAGTTCAGAGTATCTTGATATATTTACAACTAGCGGTCCGGCCCGGCTTCGCCCGAGTGCAGATACTTTTTGAGTCTAGTCCACTTTACAAACAGGAGCTATTTCGGGTGAATACTACTTTAATTATTACTTTCGGGTCTGGGTGTTTCTGTATCAGCCCTTATACGCCCCACTGCGGGGCACGAGCCTCCTCTACAATCGAGAGTACGATTGAGAGTGGTTAAGCCATACAGTCCACGCTGGCCTAGTGCGGGTTGGCGGACTTACATGCCATAGAAATTCTTATAAATCGCTATGGTATGCAGGTTTCCTCACAATGTTTTCCTTCACCTTTTTAGTGCGTGGTGATTGACTATCAATACACACATGACTCCGAAAAGTTAGAGGTGTACCCTGGGATTCGAACCCGCGACCACCGTGTACATGTTGGCAGCCGCGTCTAGTCCGTTTACCAACAGGCCACCACGCACTTTTACGTCTGGGTGTTTGTGAGACCGAAAAGTCTCTAGTACTTCCTGATACCCACGACACAAGACTCGATCTTAGTGTGGGGTCAGGACTTTGTATGTGACTGTTGGGTGTGTTATTATTACATTTCTTGTTTCATTTCATTATTATTTCTAAAATATAAAAATTAAAATTTATAATTTCTTGTGAACGTGTAGTGTCTAAAATGCAACTCATGTGCAATTAAAACACAATATGTCTAGAAGTAAGCCTAAGTACCCTACAAACTGGCCCATACCCACATGGTAGAGTTACAACAGTTAGTGAATATAACAACGGTAAGTGAATATTAAAGTACTTTTGCTATGACAACCTTAAGAGAATAATAAAAATCCTGGGCTATCTGAAGGAGAGTTGACTGGAAACAATAGTTTTTGATTCAACGTAGATATTCTCAACTAAATAGGAAATTTAGTTTTTTTTTGTGCGGTTTAAAGATCAACTAGTATCTATATACACAATTCTTAGATATTCAGAGTCATATTATTTTGGTAATGATCTTAAATCACTTGATCTTTGCAGACGGTAGTTGCATTGTTGATTCTATAAGTAAAATAGCTATGTTTCTTTTGAAATGAGTGACGAGACGAGCATGGCATGAATTAGCATGAATTACAAAGCAATGCTTGGCATTTCACTACACTCGCCATCCTGATACATAAAATGTAGTCTCAATATGTCCTGTAGTTACTCTGGCTACAATGTCCTTTAAACCGGAACGAAATAATGCTTTACACTGCTGTTTGGTGGGAGCAATGAAAATTTCGGTGGTACCTACCCAGACGGCCCCTCACAATGAGACCTACCACCGTTAATAGCTCCTTATCAATCTCCACGCATTAAAATGCTCTTTTTAGTTAACGCCTAGTAATAAGTATTAGCAAATCAGACCTGGTGGTCTTTTTAGTGTGCGTAGGCGATATGTTTACACACGGATGCAATATATCTCAATAATCATCACAGTTACGCCCCGATTACGTGGTGGCCTGTTGGTAAACGGACCATACGCGGCTGCCAACATGTTCACGATGGTTGCCGGTTCAAATCCCAGGGCACACATCTGACTTTTCGGAGCCATGTGTGTATTGATTTGTCGATCGAAGGAAAACATCGTGAGGAAACCTTCATACCATAACGATTAGCAAGAATTTCTATGGTATATAAAGTCTGCCAATTCGTACTATGCCCGAATGGACTATATGGCCTAATCACTCTTAATCATTCGCTCGATTGTAGAGGAAGTCAGTGCTGAAGTCGGACGTAAATGGACTGATACGGATATATATATGTTATGGGCCAAGTGATTAATGCGGGCAGTATTCATAATGCCCGGGCATTATGAATATGGCAACATGATGATCGGGCAATGTGATTAATAGGTGATTTTTTATGTGGTGCGCTGCCGCATTGTCGCATCTGCGATAGATCTATAAATTAGAAAGGTTGGTCTACTTATGTTTAGTTGTTTTTTAAGGTCCGAAACATTATCTTCAGAAGAAAATTAGTGTACCCACTTTATGGATCAGTTAGGTCGGCTGTGCCCCAAAACCGACTCGGAACACCCCGACTTCACGTAGTCTTTTGGCTACCGACCCTAGAGTGTATATAAAAAGCCGGAGGCGCGGAGGAAGAGCAGCCCCCGCCCGCTGTAACGAAGGATAGGAGGTGAGCATGGGTGCCTATCTTTTGTTACGCAAGGGCGAAGGGGCTGAACTTCCCGTAGCGCCGGAGACGATGCAGAAGTTAATTTGTATTGACAACAAGTGTTTCAAGGGTTAGGTTGCTATAATAGATATTTCTCAGGAATGGTGCGTTACCTTTTCATGGGAGTGGTACCAGGGGAGGTGCGACACTCCCTCTCCCCCTCCACTCCTCCCAACCCACCCCCTCGTGCTGCCCTATTCTAAATTCTACCACTTCGGCTCATTGTTTTGATTTTAATTTGCTTTACATCACTCTGCCCAATAGGCACTTGGCATTATTCATAATGCCCGGGCATTATGAATAATGCTCGATTAATCACTTGGCCCATAACATATACACGAGGAGAGTTTCTCGCCTCTATGATACGATTATAGAAAGTATATAAAAAATTTGCATCGTGTAAACATTTGTCAGAACCTTCGGTTAATTAAACATATACTAGATAGTAGACACAGGGTCCGAAACAAAATCATACGCCAAAATTGGCCGAGGTTGCTTATACATTTGAATTTCGAACTACGAGATGTAGCAAAAAGTTTTAAATTATAATCAATTTCAGGTAACAATAAACCTTATTCCTTTAAATTAAGATTTATTATGTTTTTGGCCATACTAAAATCAAATAAGACCACTCGCTTATTTGTACTCTTATTTCTCTTGCCGTTTTTTAAGCCGTTACTTTTAATCTAGTATATTTGATCGAAAATCAGAGGACTATAATTTGTGGCGGTTGTGTCATGCGATAATGGCATACGATTCTCGATGCGAGTAACTCTCAGTGTAAATAAGGCTTCATATTCTCAGCGTATAAAACCGGCTCGAAAATAGGTTACGTTTACTCACAAAACACGTTTATTAAAAAAGTGCAACGTTGGAAATTATAATACCAAAACCAGTTTAATTTTGTCTGCACCAATCTTACACTGCCAAATCATATAAAATTTTATACATGTTGCAGAACGATTTGGCGTATAATTTTGCAAGATTCCCTTTAAACCGAAACAAAATTGTATTATATTTATTTAAAAAAAAAACTTTTTTATTTTGAACCACATAATCTTTTACCAAGGTGATCACTTCATATCTTTTCGTTAAATTCATAATGCCTATATAGGATCTAAAAAGCCTCAACTAAGACATACCATTTTGTTATTATTATTTTTTCGCGCGGGAAACCGGTTTTCCGCTAACGCCCCACCTCGGGGGAAAGTGGAGCGATTATGTTGGGTTCACCGAGATACGGCATACCAACCAAAACCCCGCGTTTCCGCCTTCGGCGCAATTGGAACGGCTCAGGGAACCCGAAGCAAGGGCGATTCAGCTTCTACCGGGACCATTCCTGCATATTGCCGCTTAATTTGCGGCACGTAACATATGTTGGAGGCTAAAGCCTCCTCATTCCTAGGCAGCAGGCAGTTGCTTTCTCCTCCTCCTACTGCCGAACATCTTGGGGTCGCCTTGTACTAAGGTACAATGGGCGCTACAACAGTCCCCCACTGCGCGCCTGCGACCTTCACTTCCCCATTAGTCGCCTTCTACGACAGGCAGGGGATACCGTGGCGGGATTCTCGAAATGCCCCCATACCACAGGGCGCAAGACATACCATGCTTTAGCCAACATAATATGCTTAATTTAAGTTTATTTATTTATACAAAGATAAAATACAGTAATGGTCCTGGGAAACTGGACTCCCTTGTAGTGCATCCACTAGTCTGCGGAGTAAGCTCGCGCAGCCGGCAGATGATGGTTCAACTCTTCAGCGATGGTGTAGTCTGATGACGGTAGTATGATCATCAGCATGGGAATCTATACCCTTTACCCACTCCATCTGCAGATTTGAAAAATCTTCAAATACCTTGTTAAACCCTTCAAGTAGGCTAATCTGCAGGGTAATTACTGGAGTTGTCATCGAAATTCGAAACGTTGATTTTTTTTTTCCTTTTACTTTTATGCATGTGGTTACCCCCCCCTATAATGACATATCATCATTATAATATGGGGTGTTTAGGAATTCGCTGGATGCAGGCCGCTTCCAACAGGTCGATGTAGACATCATTTAGGGAGGCCTATGTTCAGCAGTGGATTTCCTGCGGCTGAAGATAGAGAGAGATATGAGGATTCCTATAACTGGTTAAAAATACTTTTTTCTACATGTATTTTGTTCTTTAGCTATATTCTGGGCGTATAAGAATAACATTACATTCTTGTAAAGATTTAAAACACAATACCTATCATAAGAAGCTATCATATACATTTACAATGAAGTTAGTCGCAAAGGTCAGTAAATTATAATCGAATGGGCTATAATAATTTGCCCTTATGATAACAATGTAAATAAATACGTAATAAGAGCATGTCTATGAAAGGTTAGGCGAAGGTTAATGTCAATATCGATTAAGTATTGTAACAGGGAATTATAGCAATAATATATAAAAGAATATAAAATCTATCGGATTTATCTATCGTAGTTATACTAAGGTACGGTTACAAAGCTGAGGTCTCCAGTTGGAATCCCGAGTTGGGCAAAGTGATATTGGATTATTCCATTCATTATCAGCCCAGAGTCAGAAATTTGTGCCCGATATGACGATGGGCTTGCCACCTATCACATCGTAGGACGGAACATGCAAGGCGAAATGTAGGTGTCATGGCACCTCTGCCTACCCCTTCCGGGAAGAAGGCGTGAGTTTATGTATGTATAAAGTGTATCGAAAATACAAGGGGGGTTACTCTATGATTTGATGTTCGAATATTCGGGCATCGTAACTCGTACGTAGAACCGTATAAATGTGCTTAGATACTCTACAAAATATTCGGATCCTCTATCGATTTACCCAAATGTAATACATTGAAATGTAACTGTTATTCACGGATTTTTCTTACGGAGATTACGATAGATAGAAGTAATCGAAAAGTCGCGTAGAATCAGGAAGTAAACAATTTTTAGAAATTAAACAAAAATGCGATAAAATTAAATTCAAAATTAGATAACGAATCTGAAAAACATGTGGGATTCTTGGTTATATAATACAATAGTTTTAATTCAAAAACATGAAATCACGTATTGAAAAAATGTATATCTATTAAATACACCGAATGAGATAGAATATTCGTTTTTTAAAAACATTAAAGTATCATACTAGAGCAGACATTGCGTATATTTTTTTTTTTATTGCAATGAATGGCTAGACGAGCAAGCCGTTTGCCTGATGGTAAGCTATACGACCGCTCATAAACAGTAGAAATATTCCACTGCGCTCGCCATCCTGAGACATAAGATGTTAAGTCTCAATATGTCCAGTAGTTGCTCTGGCTACAATGTTCTTCAATCCGAAACACAACAGTGCATTTAAGCAGTGTTGTTTGCAGTGTTGTATATAATCTGGCTGCGTGTTTTGGGTACTATACGATAAACGAGAAGAAAGATGTAACTGCTTGGAAGAGAAAGAGACGAATATAGAAATTGCGGTACAAAATAATTGAAGCGAGATGGTAGATAGTATTACTTTAGAAAGATAAAACACACAAAGTAAAGATGCCGCAATTTTTGTTATAAAAATTAAGTGTTATCCTCTCTGCTATATTTAATCTTTGATATATGATTAACACAGTCACTTACAAACAATCTTGGTACCTGCAATCAAGTCAATACCCTTTTAGATCGCGTTCAGAGTGAATGTTAAAATAATTTTAAAACGTTGCAAAAAAAATTTAATAAAATGGAAGAATTAAAAGCGAATAAAATGCTGCGTTTTAATCCTAACCAATTGGCTGATGTACGCAAAACGTTTGGTTACGGTGATGTTGGAAGACTGAAGCAAGATATTGAGATACTTGAAAATTGGGTTAGCAAGCAGAACCATTTTATCGTCAAAGAATTTGGTGAGTGTATTTTTTTATTTTAGTTTAATCTTAGTTATCAAGTTCATCTTAGGACTAAGCGTGTTTATGTGATGGACAAAACAGCCGTCATAATTTAATATTTTTATCTTAACAGGCCGGCATAATTGTATCGAATGGCATGGGACTGTCGTCTGATGCCATTCGATACTTTGCCTGGACGGCATTTGCGCTTACTAACAGGTGCAGGGTTTGATGTCCGGCTGGCAGCCAAAAAATTCACACATTTATATGCCGACAAAATTTATTTATTTATTTATTTTATTTATTTATTTGAACAGTACGATTATTAACATCAATTACACTATTCAATTACCTATTATAATATAAAGAACAAAACATAAAACTTAACAAATTTTAACGTACATTACAAACAAACTTATACTAAAATAATAATATTCATTTTATATGTACCTATATAAATAATAGATAGCTTACTGAGGAATATAATTTTCGGTAAAATTAAGACAATTCCTAACAAGCGGCTTCCATTCGTCGTTGAAGATATCGAATTGCGGGTAAGCTTCCATGAAAGCATTTAGCTGATTAAGAACTCTTGGGATTGGCGGCATGGCTCGTGCCACCGTACGACAAACAGGCGTTGCAAACAACTTGTGTCTTCTATTTCGAAGATAGTTGTTACGAGTATAGATTTGCATCAACTCACTGTGAATATCCGGCGCATCGATCATACTACGGCATATTTTAATCATACAAATCAATTGGTCATAACTTCTTCTTGTCTCAAGCAAATTATATCCTAGACATCCTAAAAGGTATTTTGTTGGGTAAAATAAATCTACCACATGCCTACTTTACACAAGACATGCTGAATCCTTGTTTGAGCTTCGTAAAATGTAGAAAACAGAATCAGTTACATCTACACCACTAGTCGATGCCTATGTTCAGCAGTGGCCTTCCTGTGGTTGAAAAGAAGAACATCCTTATTTTTAAAAATTAAGTACAATTATCTCTCCCAAAGACCTTCACACACTTCACCTATATTTCTCTCTCTCTCTCTCTTCAGCCACAGGATGTATACAGCTGAACATAATTCTTCCAAGGATCTTCACACAGACCTGTTGGAAGCGTATATTATTTTGAAGTCATATCTTTACGATAATACTTCACAGCTTTCTATTGAAAGTGGCTTGCACCCAGTGACCATAAAATATACTCAAGTGTTACTCGTACAAATTATGTTTTTTATAAAGGGATTAACAAAAAAATATCGGACATATTAACAATATTTAAGTTTTTTCGGACCAATAATTGCGAAAGTAAGAAACAAGGCACAGGGCCACGTAGTTCATTGAACGTTTATATTCGTATCTCGTCAACAAAGTCATTAAATCGAGCCAGACGTCATATTTATTTTAAACACACTTCCAGTAATTTTATCTCAAATATTTGCATTTTTTATTATCACTTCAATAAAATACAAAACATTTAAAAGTCTGTATGCATGGATAGGAAGGTTGAATACGACGCTGGTTAATTTAATTGTTTTTGTGTGGGAAACAAATATTGTGTCAATGCTAAGTGTATTCATATAGGTATTTTTTGAAGTGAAAACTTCTTTAGCGGCGTTGAGCACTTTTCTGTAATGGGTATAAAATCTTAAACTCGCGTCAGGACACGTGACCTGATCGAAAAAGCGTAGGACGGCAATGACGTTTGCTTTATAAACATCTTAGTAGGACGGATGGAGAGTAGACAGCTATCCCCTCTCTACAGCGCGGCGAAAATGTATGCCTGGGCCTACTGTTTCGTTTTTTTTTTCAGTTTCACCCACTTTTTCCAAAATTGTCCCATAGCCCCCCCCTGCCTTCCCCCACCCTTATTCCGAAATAGTGCCTATTAGCCTCCCCACGAAACCTACCCCCCCCCCCTCCCCTACCCCCACCCCGAAAATTTACCTCACCCCCCCCCCAATCCTATCTCGGCCAACATAGGTCGTAGACCCACCGAGTTTGGTATCCTCGGAACCGTCTTGGTGAGGGCTACAAATTGACCCCGCCAGAAATCCCAAATTACGCAAAAAATTACCCCCCCAAAAAAAAATATTTTACCTCCAAAAAATTAATTTAAGTTAGCCTCCCCACGAAACCTTCCTCCCGCCCTTACCCCCACCCCGAAAATTTACCTCACCCCCCCCCCAATCCTATCTCGGCCAATATAGATCGTAGACCCACCGAGTTTGGTATCCTCGGAACCGTCTTGGTGAGGGCTACAAATTGACCCCGCCAGAAATCCCAAATTACGCAAAAAATTACCCCCCAAAAAAAAATATTTTACCTCCAAAAAATTAATTTAAGTTAGCCTCCCCACGAAACCTTCCTCCCGCCCTTACCCCCACCCCGAAAATTTACCTCACCCCCCCCCCCAATCCTATCTCGGCCAATATAGATCGTAGACCCACCGAGTTTGGTATCGTTGGAACCGGCTCGGTGAGCTCTACAGATTGGCCCCAACCAAATCCCCAAATTCCTCCCTCTCTCCCCTAAAATATTTGTCCCGGCATAACTCCGTCATTTCTTAAAGTAAACCCCCCGTGTTTGGAGTCAGAGGAATCGTCTTGACGAGCTCGACAATCGAGAGCAGGCAAAATACGATTTTTCTTATTTTTACTATTGGATCAGGCTGGGGCAGCAGTCTAAAATTATATGTAATTTGCAATCTGTACCCACGGTCTTCCCCCGGTATTTTTGAAGTGAAAACTTCTTTAGCGGCGTTGAGCACTTTTTCTGTAATGGGTATAAAATCTTAAACTCGCGTCAGGACACGTGACCTGATCGTAAGACGAAAAGCGTAAGACGGATGGAGAGTAGACAGCTGTCAGTTAGCTGTCAGTTTATAAAGCTTTGATGAATTGCCAATGATTTTGAGTGGAGATTTCAACATAAACTTCGCAGACGATAAAAATCAACTATTAATTGAATTTTTAAATAATGAATTTGGTTTAACTATGTCGAATGATCGCAATCTTAGCACAACGAAATACAAAACTACTATTGATGCGGTCTTTATTAGACATTTAAATAGGTTCGAATCAAAACTGTTCGTTTCTTACTTCAGCTACCATAAACCTATCGTATCAGTTTTAGAGATTGGCGATGATAGTTCTGGTAATGATGATGGTGAAAAAGTCGTTGAAATTATGGATGAAAGTTGATTTTTCGGAGAGATAAACTTTTTAATGTAAAATAATTGTAATAGTTTTAAAGTGTTAAATTTTTAATGTAATATAAATTGTCATGTTTGTGTACAATAGCGCAATAAATGAATATTGTATTCTACCACATAAATGATAGTACTTTTATACTGATAAAGCAATTGGTGCAAAATTATTCCCTAACCATTCCAAAATATCAAACATGCTCAACGTTAATAATCAAGTTTTCACTTCTGCCGGCACTCCCGGAGTGCAACCCGTCTTTTTTTATTTCAATGAATGGCAAGACGAGCAAGCTGTTCGCCTGATGGTAAGCGATACGACCGCTCATAAACAGTAGCAAAATTCCACTGTGCTCGCCATCCTGAGACATAAGATGTTAAGTCTCAATATGTCCAGTACTTACTCTGGCTACAATGTCCTTCAATCCAAAACACAACAGTGCATTTACACTGCTGTTTCACGGGAGAAATAGACATTGCGGTTTTTTGTAAGCTTCCGCCCTGTGGTGAAGGGGCGTCAAAATTCCGCCACAGTATCGACCCAAACAGGTCATCTGAATTGCTAAGCATACTGTGGGTTCGGTGCTTCCTCATTACCTACGATTCCGACAAGGATGATTGAACAGATGGTTTCCTATCTGTCGTGGACGCCAATAACACCTTGAACGGGCGTCCAAATCTAGTTATAAGTGAGGAATAACTTAGTTCCCCAAGTAGAGGGACCAGTAATGATTTTGAACAGGGAAGGAATCGGGGTGCTTTTTATCATAGGACATCCATTGCCACCCGTATGGCGAGTGACGGCCATGAATGGGTTTTACGTATTCTTGATGCTGGCGTCGCTTTTGTGTGAGTTAGCTGAGAAACGAAAAGCCGCGGGTTCGATCCCCGCACCGAGAAAAATGTTTGTGAGAACTAAATATATTTGCTTCGGGTCTTGGTGTTT
Source organism: Hyles euphorbiae (assembly GCA_023078785.2). Classification (NCBI taxonomy): domain Eukaryota; kingdom Metazoa; phylum Arthropoda; class Insecta; order Lepidoptera; family Sphingidae; genus Hyles; species Hyles euphorbiae. Next base: position 11,221,885 of record CM041044.1, on the reverse strand, counting down.
GTTAGACCAAAAAGTCTCTCGTAGTTCCTAATACCCACGAAATGGCTCAATTTTAGTGTGGAGTCAGGACTACGCATATACCGAGTATATCAAGAGTGCTACCGAAAACGAAGCCGAGTGGTAGTTTCTTCTGTATCAGTCCATATACGTCTCACTGTAGGGCACGGGCCTCCTCTACAATTGACAGTACGATTGAGAGTGGTTAGGCCATATAGTCCACCACGCTGGCCTAGTGCGGGTTGGCGGACTTACACACCATAGATTTTTTTATAAATCGGCTATGGTATGCAGGTTTCCTCAGGATGTTTTGCTTCACCGTTTTAGTGCGTGGTGATTGACTATCAATACACACATGACTCCGAAAACTCAGAGGTGTGCCCTGGGATTTGAACCCGTGACCACCGTGAACATGTTGGCAGTCGCGTCTAGTCCGTTTACCTACAGGCCACCACGCACTTGTAGTGGTAGTTTAAGGGACTACAAATATAATGTAACTAAGAATTTCGTAAAGAAACGCGACAATTGTTTTTTTATTACTTTTTAAATATCGTCCAATTTGGGTGGTGAATCCATAGTTTTAACTAACATAATAATTTAAAGCCTAGCGTAATATAGCGTATTTAAAAATAAAAGGGTGTACACTATTATTGAAGAAAAAATGATGTATTTACCACCCTAATACGACGATAGAAAAAAAATAACAAAAAATTCGTCGCAATTTTTTGCACAAAATTTAGTTGCATTGTGTCTGAAGTCACTAAAACTACCACCCAGCTTCGTTTTCGGTAGCAGTCTTGATATCCCTATATACCCACCCTTGATATACCCTGTATATATGACTCTTGGACGTATTTATTTTATACCCCCTCCGGCCTGGGCAGGCCGTGGAGAAATGAAATAGAGGAATCGGGGATGGTATGGCTTTGATTCAATATCTGAACTAGTAGACTGTAGAATATTGTTGAATGTCGTATGTTTTCAATCGATCCATTAGAATATCTCAGGCAGAAGTTAACTCTTAACCTTTATCAATAGAGTATCAATGATGGCGGATGCTCAATAGTGGATTACAATAAAAAAATAAAGATGACATCAGACCTTAAGCAAAAAATCTTCTTACTACCTAATTGTATTTCTCTTTTATTCTAGATCGAGGATACCTGGAGCGATTTATTATATACAACAAAGGCTCTGTGGAACGAGCTAAGAAGCGGCTGGACAACCTTTGCACGTTCAGAAACTTGATGCCGGAGTTCTTGAGAAATTTCGATGTGAAGAACGAGTTTAATCATCTTTTGAGTTGCGCGTATGTTTTGATCAACATCTTTCGTTCGTTTTTGAATGAACTTACGGCGATTTTATTTATGTTTTGTCCGGTTTGGGTAGACATAGAGGTGAATAATGTCTACCATTCTTTAAACCCTTTTATCTGTAAACTTAAAGAAAAAAGAGTTTCAAATATAAGAGATCTGGGATTGATCATGGTTTCAAAACTGTCCTATAATCTTAATATTGACTATATAGTAGCTACTGCATACCGTATTTTAGGTTTTATTCTCTGAATTAGTAAACCGTTTAAAAATGTAATGACCCTAAAAATTCTCTATTTTTCGTTTGTCCGATCTATCCTAGACTTTTGTTGCACAGTTTGGAGCCCTTGTTATTCTGTACATATAAAGAGTATTGAAAATGTTCAAAAGAGATTTTTAAAATCTCTCAATTATCGCGCACATGGTGTAATTGAAACCTACGACGATGCTCTAGTCAGACATAAAATGTCAACTCTTTATGATAGGCGTAAAATGTTTGATATTATTTATTTATATAAAATTGTAAACTCCCTTGTTGACTCATCCGCACTTTTGGCTAAGATTAATTTTTGGACCCCAACTCGTTTACGCGTACGCTCTACCACTTTTTGTTCCTCCTCAGTATCATAAAACATATACACGTAATTCCTTTGTATATCGTTCGACCAGCACATATAACAAGGAATTCTCCAATATATATATATTTTTAACATCTCTCCTGACCGCCTAAAATTAAAATTGAAACACATTGTGTACAAATTAAGTTGTCTATGACAATGACGTTTTACAAATAGACACGTCATACACTAACATAATGGCACAAAAAAATGGCGCGATGCGTATTGTAATTTCAAATTGGTTCGAAGAAAGAGTAAAAAAGCAAGAAACATAAGTTAGAAGAAGATGAATAGACTTCGCTAGTTACGTAACAATAAGTGCCGCACGGTTATTGGCCAAAACGCGTGTGACGTAGCACTAAGCATGAAGTACAGAATGACGTGGCGGGAGCTGTCATACGTTGCCATGAGAGCGATTTTACAAATTTTATTTATTAAAAAATTAAATTAGTGTGTACTTGTGCACTAAATAAAATATTTTTTTGTTTCACAGTTTCAGAATCATTTGTACTTTTTTTTAAATAACTCTAATCTATTCTTACGCATTTGGTTTCGAGAATACAGATAGTCAGAGAAACGTGTACCCGCGACACTGGTTGATGTGTGACTGATTGCACTGGAGGCAATTACCTTCCAAACGTGTTGCCATTATAAAGCTCGGACAACGCATCTATGCTTTATAAACATCTTAGGTCTATGATATGTATATATATATATATATATATGTCAGAGATTTAAGTGGATCGCTGTTATCGCCCGACGTGATGGTTTCAATAATCTATCAGTGCGCACGTCCGGCGCTGTTCCGGCAAGAATAACAATTACAACAATACCAAAATTATTATTTCTCGGACTCTACTGACAGATCTCTTTCACGTTGCCATGGGCAACCGATAACTTAGCAGACGTCAATCAAGTCGGACTATGTTGCCATTCCAATAAAACGAATGACCTATGCGATCTCTAACACGGCCATCCTGCAATGCAACGCGCTCTCGCGTTGCTTCTTAACATCTGATCCAGGCTAGATGATCAAGCGCACAATGCACACACATGCATATTATTTACAAACTGCTTTAAACCTCACACACAAAGCTAAGCGTAAAGGCTTTCTGTACCGTAACAGAATAAACAAGGACAAAGCGAAAAATCTTTCAATCCATACATCTGCAAAGCGTAATGACTTTCAACAGAATAAAACCTGGACAAAGCGAAAAAGCTTTCAATCCATACATCTGCAAAGCGTAATGACTTTCAACAGAATAAAACCTGGACAAAGCGAAAAAGCTTTCAATCCATACATCTGCAAAGCGTAATGACTTTCAACAGAATAAAACCTGGACAAAGCGAAAAAGCTTTCAATCCATACATCTGCAAAGCGTAATGACTTTCAACAGAATAAAACCTGGACAAAGCGAAAAAGCTTTCAATCCATACATCTGCAAAGCGTAATGACTTTCAAAAGAATAAAACCTGGACAAAGCGAAAAAGCTTTCAATCCATACATCTGCAAAGCGTAATGACTTTCAACAGAATAAAATCTGGACAAAGCGAAAAAGCTTTCAATCCATACGGAATACATAAAATAATTTTATTCATTACCGAACGTAAACTCAACTCAGTTTCTCTGGACTAACACTAGATCACCAACAACAAAAGGATGAATAATGGCTTTATTAGAGTCATAACGAATTCTATCTTTCGTCGCCTGCTCGTCCATCCTGCTCTTAGCCGTTTGTCTTATTTTAAATAATTTCTGTTCATTCCTCGTATTGGAATCTATCGCACCATATTATTCCTTACTTTTTACCTAACATTACGTCGTACGGTAACAAATTAGAATGAACAATCACCAATCTGACCTCGGCATACAACTATTAAATTCAGCAATCGTCGTCAATTTACAAAATAAAAAATAAATAAAAAAAAAAAAGCACGGAACCAATACCTGTGAGACAGAAAGATGAGGAGTCTTTCTGATCAGGTAAAAACTAATGAGTAATTTCCTTTCTAATTAATTAACATTCTGAACCACTGTCAATCAATGCTTGTAAAACATAACCACAGACGCATGTTACAATAGGGTATTTGACTATTATCGATTTTTGGTATTATTTCGCTTACAAACACAAACTGATGAAAAATAAAGCCTTGCTGTCAAAAAAGTATTAAAGTAGCTTGTAACATTAGGCAAATATTAACATTTAAAATTAAGGAGTGGGGGTGTAGTGGGGACATCTTGCTATCTCTTTCACACCCGCACACTGTAATGTATAATAACCCTAGTGACGTCACTATCTTGGTTTTGAATTTATTTTTTGTTACCCCCACTACAAGATTTAAAACGTTTCTAACTTGTTTAATTCTGAATGGATTTATAAATTTCTTTGTTTGTTAGACCATAGCTGTGGAAACGTTTTGATACATACAATAAAAAAAATGGAGTCAAATACCCTATTAGTTTCAAAATACTCCTTTGAGGACCAACAAACGTTGACCGATTTTGACTGCAATAAATCATTAGATTTTTCGTTGCGTTGTTTGACGAAACAAGTAAATTCAAAATGTCAAGCTTTGTAACAATAAGAACAATGTGTAATAGGTTTATCGCTAGGTTTATTAACAGACGCCAAAGAACGAGTACCACCGTCCTTATTTTTGTTATTTAAATGTGAACAGTAGCATTTCAAGTGTTCGACCTTATTACAATAATGACATCGAGGTTCAGTAGGTATAGAGCCACAAAACTGGTAGGCGTATTATTGAGTAAATCTGTACATACCTGAATGTCCGTGATGCCCGAGAGCACCACCTCTATTACATTAGACTCACCACAACCAGTATCTAACCGATCTATCAACGCCACCTTGTTGGTGGAATACTCGACTGACGTCGCCGCCTGGTCGCTTGTATACTCCACCATGTCGCGAAACAAGTTGTAGAACCTCCATTGAGTTGCAGGGACCTGACAGTTGTTCTGGTTGATATTCTAGAAGCCCGTCACCATATTTTGAAAAACAAAAACATAGCCCAGGTTTCGGGCGAAGGTCCGCCATGTCCTTCAATCCTTGATGTTGATGGACCCGCCGCATTATTTTCTTGAGCGGCCCATTCCGGTCGCAAATATTCTTCAGATTGGGTAGTAGGCATTGCGGTAGACATGCGGGATGATTTTATTATCGATCCCACCGCTGCTGTCAGAGATTTAAGTGGATCGCTGTTATCGCCCGACGTGATGGTTTCAATAATCTATCAGTGCGCACGTCCGGCGCTGTTCCGGCAAGAATAACAATTACAACAATACCAAAATTATTATTTCTCGGACTCTACTGACAGATCTCTTTCACGTTGCCATGGGCAACCGATAACTTAGCAGACGTCAATCAAGTCGGACTATGTTGCCATTCCAATAAAACGAATGACCTATGCGATCTCTAACATATATATATATATATATATATACTGGGTATCTCAAGACTGCTACCGAAAACGAAGCCGGGTGGTAGTTTTAGTGACTACAAACACAATGCCCTATCACATGATGGGATGGAAAACAAAGGTCAAAGACATAACGTGGTTGTCCTGGTAATACCTCTGCCTTCCTCTACTGAGAGAAAGGCGTGACGTGTACGTATGTATGTACATGTGGTTCAATGCTTAGAAACTCATTTATTGTTGAAGTCCACAAATAAACAATATTAAATATGAATATCATTCAAAATATTAGCGTAAAACTTTTACTTTTTATGTGCGATTCGAATAAATACATATAAATGTTATATGTATGTTATATACGTTAAGTGCGTGGTGGCCTGTTGGTAAACGGACTAGACGCGACTGCCAACATGTTCACGGTGGTCGCGGGTTCGAATCCCAGGGCACACCTCTGACTTTTCGGAGTCATGTGTGTATTGATAGTCAATCACCACGCACTAAAACGGTGAAGGAAAACATCGTGAGGAAACCTGCATACCATAGCGATTTATTAAAATTTCTATGGTATGTAAGTCCGCCAACCCACACTAGGCCAGCGTGGTGAACTATATGGCCTAACCACTCTCAATCATACTGTCGATTGTACAGGAGGCCCGTGCCCTGCAGTGGGACGTATATGGGCTGATACAGATACAGATGTTATATACAATTATATTGTATGTACACAGTCAGGTCATAAGTATTGTCACACAGTAAAAACTTTTCTTTTAGAATGCTGGCCACAAAAAAAGTTAATTGAATTCGAATTTCGAATTGTTCATGAAAATAAAAATATATACTTTTTAGAATTTTACTCATTTTTAAATATGGAGTGGACGCTTAAAGAAGACCGTGTTGCAGTTATTGCGTTGCATCGTTGCGGTGACGCGCCAATTCAAATTTTTGACATACTGAAATACCGTAGAAGAGAGCTACAACAAACAAAATGATAAGGTGTACGCACACAGTAGTGAAAAAGCGAACAACCGTATTCCGCGTGTCCAACGAGGTCATTTTCCATCCTCGCTCATGGTATGGTTGGGAGTTTCTTATTGGGGCTTAACAGAGGTACATTTTTGTGAGAAAGGTGTAAAAACGAATGCAGTTGTGTATCAAAATACAGTCCTGACCTTGTGGAACCTGTTTCTCATGCCATGTTCAATAACAGGCACTGGGTATTCCAACAAGATTCGGAGCCAGCTCCTAGAGCGAAGAGCACACAAGACTGGCCGGCGGCGCGTGAAATCGACTTCATCCGGCACGAAGACTGGCCCTCCTCCAGTCCAGATTGAATCCGTTAGATTAAAAGATATGGCAACACTTGGAGGAAAAGGCGTGCTCAAAGCCTTATCCCAATTTGGAGTCACTCAAGACATCCTTGATTAAGGCAGCCGCCGATATTGACATGGACCTCGTTCATGCTGCGATAGAAAACTGGCCGCGCAGATTGATGGCCTGTATTCAAAATCACGGAGGTCATTTTGAATAAACTTTAGTGTCATAAGAATCTATGTTTTGTTAAGTTCATTTTGGTATATAAATGGTTACATAATGAATAAACTTGTTTAAATTATTTTATATTAAACATGTGACAGAATTTATGACCTGACTATCTATTGTGTCAACGAATTTTATTGATACTAAGTTTTTCTATTGAAATACTATGGCACTACAAAGATTTAATGGTGAGTAGACGTCGGATTATAAGATCTTGAATGCCTTCATAGATATCAAAATTGTTTATTTTTCAGACAAATATGCGTGCTACCCAGTCCTACCGTCGACAACTATCGCGTGGTTTTAACAAGAATATTCGACGACCACGAAGAAATCACCTTATTAACCTACTACAGATTCATAATTTTGGTAAATATTGGTTATTATAATGATTTCTTAGATTTACACGAATGTTACACATTGAAATAAAACTTTTACTTAAAAAATTTATACACATTATTAAATTAAAAATAATTGTAAACTAAGGGTGGTCAAACTTTAACAGTCCCTGATCGGATGACTAATACCTCAGTCGAAAGCTGTAAAGTAATCGAATCGTCGGGAAATTAAACCAAACCCGCGATAAAATTCGTAAATAATAGTGTTATTTCAATATTGGTTATTATTTTTATGGCATTTTTTATTTAATTTAACATTTTAAATCTGCATTAACATATTAGTGTTTACGGAGAGATGCATTTTGAGATTTATAGAATAATTATTAAGACGCGTCATTGAAAAATATTAAATAAGCATCCGTCTGTCTTTATATCTATATCAGCCTATATACATCCCACTGCAGGGCACGGGCCTCCTCCAAATTGCGCCATTTCACCCTACCTTCTCGAGATATAGATGTTTTTTTTTCAGCTAGTAGAGTACTTGCTGGCGAATGATTACTGCCAAGGTTACGTGCTCGTCATCGATCTGAGAGACATGCCATTCTCCATGGTATCGAAATTTAACCCTATTATCATCCACAAAGCCACATATCTGATTGTAGTAAGTATTTGAAGCTGACTCTTATAATCTTGGTATGAGAGCATAGTGCAATATTAAAGGCTTGGGTATATTATAAACTTACACCCGTATTCTAAGATGTTTCCCCGAATCTTCCTCAACCTTATCTCTGTCGAGGTGACGTTTAAAATGAATTCGAGGAATCCTCGAAAATGGTATGCTTAGTTAAAAATATATCTTTCCTAGAGGATCCTCGAGTGAGGTTGAGTCGAGGAAATACGTCATCAAATACGTCATTGATGTGTTAATAAGGTACAGACTTAACAAAAACTATTTGACATTTCAATATTATGCTCACTTGAAAAGTGGCAGTCAAAATTTGTCATGTAAATAATAAACACTGTTTCCATAGTGAAAATATTTCCTCAAGTATTCCTTAAGGTAGGTCGCGACGTGACTGGGCAGGGGACCTTGATGGCTCGGTGGCCGTCTTCACCCAGGGCGCCGCCGGCTCTCCGCCCTTCGAAAAAGTAGCGAAGGGTGCGGGATGCGTGGCGGTCCTGGTGGGAGGGGTGTGGATAGTGGGAGTCTATTTCTCTCCCAACAGGTCCCAGGCGGAATCCGAGAGTTTCCTCGCGCGCCTGGGGGCCCTGGTACAGCATGACAGCCAGCCTCGCCCCGTGCTTGTAGCCGGCGACTTCAACGCCAAATCCTCGGCTTGGGGTTCGTCGGTGACCGACGCGCGGAGCGAGGCCCTGGAGGAATGAGCGATCTCCATCGGGTTGGTCGTCCTGAATCGGGGGTCGGAGAACACGTGCGTGCGGCACAACGGCGGTTCGGTGGTGGACGTGACGTTCGCCTACCCGGCCCTTGCCGCACGGGCCGGACGGGCCGGTGCGGGTCGAGGAAGAGGCGGAATGGTTCGGGGTGGCGATGTCGCGAGTCTGCGACGCGGCCATGCCCCGGGTCACCCGCCTCCCAGCGAAGCGCCAGGTGTACTGGTGGTCGGCCGAGCTCACAGAGCTGCGCGCGGCTTGCCAGGTCACGCGCCGCCGACTCGCCAGACACCCGTAGACCCGACGACGACGAGCAAGGGTGGCACCTTCTCGACCTCCACAGAGAGGCGAAGAGAGCGCTGCGGGTGGCCATCGCGAAAGCACAAGCGAAGGCCGCGGCGAACGAAGAGTTCCGGAGGTCTCTGGACAGAGATCCGTGGGGGCGTCCGTACCGTGTGGCGATGCGTAAATTCCGCCCATGGGCGCCCCCCTTGACCCAGAGTCTCCGGACCGAACTTTTAGAGGACGTCGTCGCGGCCTTGTTTCCGGCCAGCGAGGAGTTCACTCCTCCACCGATGGCGCCACGTCCACCGGCGTCATCGTCGTTGGTTTCGGTAAGGGATATGCCGGTGGTTTCGCCGCAAGAGCTAGAGGCGGCAGTGCTTCGGCTGCGGAGCAAGAACTCGGCCCCGGGTCTCGACGGGGTGCCCGGTCGTGTCTGGGTGCTGGCCGAGTCGCTGGGTACGAGGCTCCGCGGCCTTTTCTCCGCGTGCCTTTAGCAGGGCATCTTCCCGTCGCGGTGGAACACGGGCAAGCTTGTCCTGCTCCGCAAGGAGGGGCGACCCGTAGATTCGCCTTCGGCCTACAGGCCGATCGTGTTGCTCGACGAGGTGTGCAAGCTCTTCGAGCGCGTAGTCCAAGCACGCCTCGTCGAGTGAGAAGAGGAGACTTTTTTCAACTATGAATACAGATTTCCTCCAGTAAGGCCGAGTGGAGTCGAGAAATTTTCGAGGAACGTCTTAGAATATGGGTGTTAGTGTTGAATTACATGTATTCATATTAATCTTGAGGCCTCCATGATATCATAAAAAAGACAATGAATGGACATCATGTTATTCATAGGATATGTTTCTATTAATAAATATCATTTAGTAAAGTAATTAGCTGACAAAAGCATAAAAATTTGGTTATAAATTAAATTTAAAGAGACTTAATCAGATGTTCATCCATAAACAGCATAGACGCCCTGACAAAAGTTGCAGGAAGTCGCTGTTTCTTTGAAGTACCTAGCTAGCTAAAGATTAGTAAGCTAAAGATGATTATGATAAAATACAATTAAGTACTAGTTGTATAATAGACGTATAATTTCACAGGAAACATTATCTCAACGAATGAAAAGTATGAATTTTCTGAGTGGATCAAAATTTCTTGATGCCGCTTTAACGATTATAAAACAAGCAATCAGTGACAAATTGAAAAAGAGAATCCATGTGCACCAGGACTTTGAAAGTATCCACAACAATTTGCCTAAAGATATGTTACCCAGTGATTACGGTGGAAAAGAAAAAAGCATGAAGGAACTAATGGGTAAGAAAGTATTAGCACTTCGATTAAGTCTAAATAGAATCACAAGACGAGCAGTGTTATGATTCACGTAAATGAGTTCAGTTGCAGTTAAGTTTCGATCGAAATAGCCCTTTTCGTATTCGCGTAATTTGGACAACCATTGTCTAATACGCTCGCGTGAAGTTGGCGTCACGCGTGCGCTTTAGCGTACTCTACTGTTGCGCGTTGATCGGTAGGTATTCACTTATTCATTTTATGCAGAGTATAGTTTTGTCCGATCAATGTATAGCACATGTGCAGTTTCGATTTTCATGGTGAGGAAACATCCTACAAACTGTATCACTATATTATTGGCAAAAGTGTACAATACATACGACTGACGCGCAGAACACGCGCAGCTTACGCATAGCTTACGTGCAGCTCACGCCCAGCTTAACAATCACAAGAATACCATTTTGCACTATAACCTATACTTAATTGCAACTGCACCGCAACTTGATCGCCGCGTCAAAAAAAGAAAAGTCAAAGAAAGAAAGAATTACTCCACAGTTCGGTTGTCTAATAGTAAGCGTCACGCCTGATTATTAAGAAGAGCAATAGCTCAAAGAAGTTATTATTACTAAGAATTGTATATTGCAGTATACATTCTATAACTAGCGTTTTGACACTAGTGCCTTACTCATAATCAGTTTTTCAACGTATTTTAGTTATAGAATATTTTGTCTCTAAAGACATTCGACAGGGATAAAAAATCCATATGTTATTGAGGTTTTAAAACTGTCTTTGAATAAGGCCACAGGTGTTAAGTCAATGTTCAAATAGTATTTGGCCACAAATTCCTGTAAACAGGAATACAACAGGACTTACACTGTGCTGTTTAGCGTCAGAATTAGACAAAAGGGGGGTCCATGGTATGACCATCTTAATAGAGTTACTAAGATAGCTACACACATACATATCCAGTGAATTAACTTCCCAATTTTCTTATGAAAATTAGTTATATTAGGACAAAAACTCATTTTATTCTCACAAAGTAAATGATCATACTTTAATGCCAGAATAGTATATTAAGGTCACCATGCCAGAGAGGTAAATCTGATATCGCCAGTTGATAACAAAAATCCTGAGTCCTTGGGGATGGCTTTAAGCTTTAACTTGCTTCAACCTTAATTTGAAACTCATAAACCTAGAATCCATAAAGTTTGTAATTTTTTGACTCCCTACTAATTTGTAACATTCAATTGGTTCTCAATCTGGTTGCAGAAATCATTTTTCAAGAGTTAAGCTCAAATGATCACATGGCACGAGTCAAATATATGGAGAATGCTTCGACGAATGAAAATCATAGGTTATCCAGCAAATTCAACGAGGAATACTCCGGATTGCCTGGTTCCTTCAAGAGTTTGTGTGTTGATTAGAAGATTGTAGTTTCTAATAATTTTGAATTAGATATTATCTGCAGCTTTAGCTGGTTGAATGTAGGTTTCATCAATCAATTTACATTCTCGGTCATCATAATCGGTGTCAAGAAACACAAGGTTTTTTTATCCCTTTGCAAGATTTATATTTTGAAAAAAAAAATCTTTGTCCTTTTTTGTACTCTTGACAACAGGTATGCTAAACTTCATGTTGATCGGTTGAGAAGTTAAGAACTGAATGTGGAACAAATAAACTCTCGTCCTCATTTAAAATGTCAGTCATGATTAACTTACATCAATAATGATAATAATTAACGGGATGTATTATTTTGTATTACTCATTGATAGTCAATCACCACGCACTAAAACGGTGAAGGAAAACATCGTGAGGAAACCTGCATACCATAGCGATTTCTAAAATTTCTATGGTATGTAAGTCCGCCAACCCGCACTAGGCCAGCGTGGTGGACTATATGGCCTAACCACTCTCAATCGTACTCTCGATTGTAGAGGAGGCCCGTGCCCTGCAGTGGGACGTATATGGGCTGATACAGAGATTATTTTGTAATAAAATAAATTTGGCTAACGTTGTTATATTATGTAAGAGGATTACAGAAGTGTAACACTTTCCCTTGTCCAATTCATATTAAATCCAACCAGCAAGATCTGCGTTTCCTTGTTAAGGTTTAATGGGGAAGTTATATGGCAAATTTTCAAAATATGTCTAAACGGTAGGTAATCCAAAATCGCCGTCAACTCTCGGAATATTTAGACAAAGAAATCAAGATCTATCCCAGACGCCTTATATATTTTAATTATCAAAATTAATTTTATTATATCTACTCCTCACATACTAATCTGCATCATTGCAGTTTCAAAAACAGCAGGGTTACCAATTTATTTTACCAGTTTGGTAATTAAAGGTCGCTGAATACAGACCGTCTCAACACAACACAACTCAACAGGTCTCTTTATAAATACTCATCAAAGCCTATGTTCAGCAGTGGAATACCTATGGTTGAAAAGAAGGGTATAAGGGAGTAAAAACATATTTTAAATCAAGTAGTATTACGATTGAGAGAGTGGTTAGGCCATATAGTCCACCACGCTGGCCTAGTGCGGGTTGGCGGACTTACAATCGTACTCTCGATTGTAGAGTAGGCCCGTGCCCTGCAGTGGGACGTATATGGGCTGATACAAGTAGTATTACATTTACAATGAAATACTGTACAAAGGGATGAAATTGAAAACAATAAATATTCTCATTTAAATCACGCTTTTGATTTGTCAATTATGGAATACAATAGAGATAATTCAAATGGGGTAGATGTTTTTCTATATTTTATTTTTATTTTTTATGAGAAATAAATAGTTAACACGTAAATATCTTAATTATAGTATGGATAAGTACATTCACTCAGAACCACCAGAGTAAAATAGTTCCCAGACACCAATCGTTCGTTGTATGTACCATTCAAAATCATTTACGTCTCTTCAAGTCTTAGTCAAAAAATTGCCGTAGTTCTTTTTTGTATCTGTATCACCCCATATACGCCCCACTCTGGTTGGTGGACTGCAGTTATTTTATTTGCCACAAAATCTTACTACTCGTATACTTCTAATTAATCTGTTTATACAATACAATAGCATAGCATATACAATAGCAGTAATGCTATTGACTCTTCCGTTCTGGTTAAGCCGGTCCATTGATAATAATAATAATAATAACACCCAACAGTCACATACATAGTCCTGACCCCACACTAAGATCGAGTCTTGTGTCGTGGGTATCAGGAACTACGAGAGACTTTTCGGTCTCACAAACACCCAGACCCATTAAAGTCTTCGTCAAAACTGCATCCTATCTACACTATTTGGGGCCACTTTTACCACAATTTTGATTTATGGTAGTGAAATCGCTTGATGTAACAATTGCTGTTGACTTCCTAACAGGTTTGTGAATCATTAATAAAAAAATGTGTTACTAAAATATTGTCTTTACTTTTTGATAGTAGTATAACCAGGATATGCAATAGGTCAATGTCGAGTTCCTTGGGGATGCCTAGGTTAACCAGTACACTTCCTATATCTGAAGAAAGATAGAGAGAGAGAGCCACGCTTATGTTAGTCGTGATTAAGTAAATTATATGGGTAGGCTCGTCTGGGGTACTACCATTATCTGAAAGGAGATCTACAAGTGGTATTTTCAGATATCTAATAACTAATACCTCTGCCCATCCATTATCCTTCCCTATTCATTTCCGATTTGATAGTCCGGCAACACATCTATGATCGAACCGTTATGAATGTTCGGTGGCAGAGAATGGTATATGAATACCATCAGGTGACCTGGTTAAGATGGCGGATATAAGCATTTAAAAAATCTTTGAGTACGTATCAAATAGGTGAATGAAAGTGATTCGCATCCGCTTGGTTAGTGACCGCAGACATCAAGTCGTTAATAAACAGGAAAATAGTAAGCCTGTTTATGTAAAATTATGAGATTATTAATGTATCGCTGCCAAAATACTTTAGGTTTGCTAATTCTTCTTAATTCCTAAGTTTAAGCTGTAAAATGTAAATTCTAAAACGCAGCATAGGATGAATAAGCGAATAGTAATTATCGTGTTAATTTAAAAACACCGACAAAAGAAGCATACAATATAACACTAACATTCTTACCAAGGAATGCAATAAAATGTAAATTACTATACATCAATAAAACCTATCAATTATCAAAAATTGTGACCTTATTCGCAAATGGAATAATAATTATTTTCCTTCTACATTCAGAATTTGGATGTACATTTTATAAATAGTCGTAAAACTTGTAAGATCTATAATAATTCAATTTTTTTTTTCATGTTGTTTTGTAATTTTTATGCATAAAGAGTTAAATTAAAAAAAAAAATAATAATTCATATTTCCGCAGTTGACGAGGTCGCTCATATTCGGAAGGCCGGTCAATAGATTTAGCAATTAGCTTATTTAATATTATTGAACAGGTCGATGTGGAGATCCTTGGGGAAGGCATAGGCGAACATAGGTTCAGCAGTGAAAATCCTGTGACTGAAAAGATAGAGAGAGAACTAATTAGCGATAAAACGATTATGAGTCTCTGTGGTTTAGCCCAAATATTTTCAAAAAAGTGGTAGAGCCACGCTTTTGTCACTCATGATTCAGTGTGACTGGGCAGGCTCGTCCGGGGCGATACCGCTGTCCCACAGGAGATCGACGTGAAGGGAGTTTCGTTCGGTGAGTGACATTGCCGGATGCCCAATAACCCTTCCCACTTCCCATCATTTGTCCTTCCCGATTTGATAGGTCGGCAACACAGTAATAATCCAAGAATTGTGGATGTATATGAGCGGCAGTGGTCACTTACCATCAGGTGAACTATTTTCTTTGCTTGCCAGTTAGATTTATTTTTAATATACATCTTTTTGTTGTACCCAATACAATTAAGTACTTAGCCTAAACCGAAATGAATATTTAGTTGGATCACAGATACGGATTTTTTACCGTAATGAATTGGTACTATGTGGATACAAATATGCTACCAATAATAATGAGATTATGGTATATTATGCTATGGTTCCAATCCCAAACCCACTTGTGACTTTTCGGAGCGATGTGGAGCGATGTATTGATCGTCAATCACCACTCACTACAACGTTGAAGGAAAACATCGTGAGGAAACCTGCATACAATAACGATTTTCAAGAATTTCTATTATATGTAAAGTACGCTAAGCCACACTTGACCAGAGTGTTGGACTAGATTTGCTGTCTCCTCTCAATCGTACACTCGATTGTAGAGGAGGCCCATGCCCTGTAGTGTGATGTTTTATAGGCTGATATAGATAAAGATGCTATGGCGTTTTTACCTTTATTACTAGTGTACGAAAATGTTTTTGATTAGTAATGTAATAACACATTGAACATCATAGATTAACCTTTTTCCCTCCTGTTTCTTATATCCATCCCTTGGTTGTAAGACATTGCCTGGTGAGATAACAACGCTATTTTATTTCATATTATATAGTTGCAGGTTTAATGTATCCTTGATGAAAAAATAAAATAAACATTTTTTTAGTAAAGGTCGTTCAATATTTCCTAAAATACATAATAGATTATGTAAATATATATGTATTGTTTATTCATCTAGTCTTTTTGACACCCCGCATGCGAATGTATTTTAATGGAAGCGTCAAAAGTTTTATTGAAAAATAGCATGTTTTATTAACATTTGTCAATCCAATTAGTTTTGTATTTCAAATGAATAGGCAATAAACAAACGGACGAAACTAAAACATAGACAAAGCAAACAGAAAATTATTTTTCCACGTAGAAAATATGAAAGCGAAATTTAAAATAGTCATTTTTATGATCATAACATTTTTGTAAAAGCATATATTTTAGGGAGATATATTTTATTGATGGATGCTTAATCTGAATTAGGTAGTTTTTTTATTGCAAAGAATGGCGAGATGAGCATGCTGTACGCTTGATAGAAAGTGATGCAACCACTCATTAACAGTAGCAAAACCTTGAGTAAGAAAGCAATGCTTGGCAGTCTACTGCGCTCGCCATCCTGAGACATAAGATGCTAAGTTTCAGTATGTCCAGTAGTCACTCTGGCTACAATGTCCTTCACACCGAAACACAATAGTGCATTTCCACAACTGTTTGGCGGAAAGAATAGACATTGCGGTGGTACCTACCCAGGCGGCCTCTCAGATATGTGAGACCTACCAGTAAATGGATTAAAGACATTGGAATTTTCTGTTATCACCTTGGAGTCATTAATTTGTGCCTGGTGGCGATAGGCTCGCCCCCTATAATGAGACGGAAAAAACAAAGCAAAACGCGGTTGTCCTAGATGCACCACTGTCTACCCCTTCTGGGTAAAAGGCGTATGTGTTTGAACGTCTGTACTTAATGAAGACTTTACTGTACTTGGCACTATGGGCATTGTGGTCAATTTATCGATACAGCATAAATGTATAGCGGAAGTACCATCAATCAATCGTTCTAAGTCCACTGCTGAACATAGGCCACCCCCAAGGATCTCCACATCGACCTGTTGGAAGTGACCTGCATCCAGCGACTTCCTGCAATCTTAACCAGGTCAGCCGTCTATCGTTTCAATGAGTATCACTTATTCTTCAAAAGGTAAGTTATCTTAGTTTAGGTTGGGTCTACACATAAAATGTAAAAAAGTACATATTCGAAATCGTACGTATTTTATTTGCAATCAGGACAGAAAAAAAAAGCAGCGAAATGTATTATGCTTGTGACACATGTATTTCATTTTGATACATGTATGTAATTATAATAATATAACTAAATCAATCCTTGCTTGAGGTCAACGGAACGCCAGCTGTCATGAAGTTGACTTATAAATTATAACGTGGGGCCACTAATTAACAAATGATATTTTATTTCTTTTTATAGTGCGGTAATTAGTAATAGCTACTAATTAATTAAATTTTAAGAAACAATTCAAGAAAATAAATATTTAAAAAAAATACCTATACCTATTTACTCCAGAAGCATTCACCTTGATGAAACATTCATATGAATAACCGGTATTTGTGTAGATTTAAGATATAAACCAAACTAAAATTTGTCAATTATAAGAACCCAAAATTTGCTGCTAGCCGACTGATGGTAGGTCTCTCATAGTTATATAGGAGGCCGCTTGAGTAGGGACCATTGCAATTCCTATTTGTAATCCACTGTTGTGTTCCTTTTTTAAGTACATTGTAATTTCGGGAGATATTGAAACTTAACATCAGTCTCAGGAAGGCGTCTCTCAAGCGCAGTGGAATGGCAAGCACTGCTTTGTAATTCATTAATTTTACAATAGAAGTCCACAGCTGAACATAAACCTCTCCAAATGATTCCTATAGTGGCGTTGAGAAAACAGCCTTATACTGTTATCAACCTTAACTTAGATTTCCGAGTTAGGAATCGAATCCAATCTCTCACATTTCTACATATACTAGCACTAGACCAATGGGGCTACCAATTAATCTTAATAAAACAAAAAAAACTCAACATTACATACTGAACTAGCATCATACCCTGGGAACTTATTTTTTTTTCCCAAATATAACAATATATTATATTTTTAAAATGTGAATACGTTTTAAAAAAAATACAGAATTTATAATTTCAGACAATGATTCATATCAGAAAAATATTGTTTTATTTGACTTTACAAGAAAACTATAAATTACAGACAACATACAGTTATGTAATATTATCAAGCATACGGCCCACACCATTTATCTTTTTGACAGCCTCCGTGGCGCAGTCGGTTAAACGCCGCCTGTGAAACGAGAGGCTGCGGGTTTGATCTCCGCACCGAAATCATTTTTTATGCGGCCTACAAATATTTCTTTCGGGTCTGGGTGTTAGTGTTACCAAAAAGTCTCTCGTAGTTTTTGATACCCACGAGAAAAGACTCAATCTGAGTGTGGGATCAGGACTATGTTATGTGACTGTTGGGTGTTATTATTATTTTTGACGCCGCGACAGGGAAGTTTTGGTTAAACAGGAATCTCTGATTTTACTCAAGTCAATTTTGATGAGCGCGAGGGTGATGTTGCCGACCAGGCGACAATTGGGTTGAACCTCTATCCAATACTATTAACTACTGCGTATCAATAAAACCCCACGGTGAGCCTCTTAAGTGCATTAGTAAGGACTCTGAAAACCCGAGTTTT
The DNA here is from genome assembly GCA_023078785.2 of Hyles euphorbiae. Lineage (NCBI taxonomy): Eukaryota > Metazoa > Arthropoda > Insecta > Lepidoptera > Sphingidae > Hyles > Hyles euphorbiae. The sequence goes on along the minus strand of CM041044.1, from coordinate 11,203,534 downwards.
AAAGCGTCCTAGCCTTCGTTGAAATCTCCTGTGGCGATATGATCCGTGCCTTATGAATGGAGATAGTTAGCATCCTTTTAATGAAGTTCGATATACAACAACACGAGTTTGCATATCCTACCACAAAATTTAGCTCGCAGATATTTTAATGAAACCATTGGTCGAGAAGACACATCCCACTAAACTACTACTAAAGCGTACTAGCCTTTGTTGGAATATCAACTGTGGTGCTATGATCCGTGCCTTATGTAAAGGGATAGTAAGCACCGTTTTAATGAAGTTTCCCATAAAACAGAACGAGATTGCATATCTTACCGCTAAATTTAGCTCGCTGATAGTTTAATGAAACCTGTGGTAGATATGGCACAAGCTAATAATATACAATTATTCCGTAGTTCAAAACTAACTGACGTAACATATTGCAAAATAGGCCTTTTGAATATGCTATGATTGACCTCATCTCAAACTGCGGAAATATGAGTAAAATATTTGAAAACAAAATTTTACGACTGTTTATCTGCAAAAATAACATCCGAAGTCCCAATAATATTGGCAGATATTATGTTCCGTTTGCGAATCAAGGCCAAAAATACATAATAATTTATGACACACATGTGCGTATGTGTTATTTAAGATGAAGCCGAAAACTAGATGACTCAAGTATAGGGTCACAAATGTGCATGACCTTCAATAAACTCTAATAGCGACCAACCAATAATATGATACTCTTTAAAAATAATTGAAGAAAGGTATTGTATATTGCCAACCCGCACTAGGCTAGCGTGGTGGACTATATGGCCTAACCACTCTCAATCGTTCTGGCGATTGTTGAGGAGGCCCGTGCCCTGCAGTGGGACGTATATGGGCTGATACAGAATTGTAGCTTGATCTTTCAAAGATCATCCTTCAAACTAATTGATTCTCTTAACCGCGATGAGAAGACTAAAATATTAAAATGATAAAGAGTACAAATTTATAATAAATAAATAATGCCCAACAGTCACATACATAGTCCTGACCCCAAATTAAGATCGAGTCTCGTGTCGTGGGTATCAGGAACTACGAGAGACTCTTCGGTCTCACAAATACCCAGACCCGAAAGAAATATTTGTGGGCCGCACAAACATTTCTCTCGGTGCGGGGATCGAATCCGCGGCCACTCGTTTCACAGGCGGCGTCTAACCGACTGTGCCACGGAGGCTGTCAATGTCCCGACCCTCAATTTTGTCATTTAGAGGCTTTTCAATGTAAATATGACAGCCTAATGTAAATAGAAATAGGGTATATTTTAAAAATTGACATTTGACCGTTGACAGGTGTACGTGCAAGTATCTGGTGGACTTTGCAAACAATTTCTTGAGGTGATCTTTCTGATGTTCCTTTAAGGACTTTCACTGAATATCTTAGACTGCTTTCCGATGTCTAGGAATATCGGTCCGAAGTAAATTAGACTACCGATCATTTTTCATAATACATATTGATGATAACATGTCAGATAAATTAATCTGATGTGACAAACAAATGTAAATTTGAAGCGAATATTTCTTTTTGAGGAAGTAATATAATGAAAGGCGAACATCTTCGGATACGGAAGTGACTTATTGTTATATAAATAAGATCATTACGCGAATTCTCGTTGTAATAAGTAAATGATGACACATCTACTGGTGGGGCGAGCGGTAGTGGTGGGGGTGCGGTGAGTGCAGTGCCTGCACTCACCGGACACTTGCTGCTGGTGCGCCTTACGAATAGTGTGTCTGTCGGAAATCAAACTGTGTTTCCTTTATATAACCTATACCGAATAGTGAACTCTACACTCGTGACGTTGACAGATGATACGGAATCAGCGGAACATTATGAAATATGGAGTTGAGTTATATGGAGTGGAGACCACGTATAGGCAAGCGAAGTGTCGGACGCCTGCCAATTATGTGGACGAAGAATTTGGTTAACGTTGCAGATAGTTGCTGGATATAGGCCGCCTCCAACAGGTTCATGTGGAGATCCTTGGGAGGACGTTCAGTAGCTGAAGAAAGACAGAGAGAACGTACAACAATACCTCTATGTAATGACCTGAGCTATCCCTGATTTTGTATACGGTGCATGTATCCCAAGAAGTTATAGTGGATTGGCTTCTTCTAGGCTCCAATTGCAGCCTCCTGCAGCCCATAAGAGGATTTCCGAAACCAGGAACTAACAAAAATCGGAAAGCCCAAATGAATCGAACTTAGGACTTCCACCTAGTGGTCTAATTTTTTTTATCACGTTTCACTATCAATTTTGCGCTCATCATACAACATAATATATATTTTATTTTGTCATGAACTTATAAATACATTTTATTTGATAAAAGAAGAATAAAATATATCAATCGTCTCTTATATATTATTTACTGCAAAATTATTTAAATCCGGTGAAGTCGGAAATATACTATTTGTATATTGTTACAAAATATGAATAACCAAATTTTTATTCCGAATATATTATTATTAATTTTATTTATGACGGAAAATTGTGGAGATTTGGTCATATTGTATTGCATTGTAACGTATAAGTCATATTATATTATGAATATATACTAAACTATTAACTCTTTAAAGAAGAATTGGTAAAAACTATCCAACACCAAAGGACGATCAAGATACTAAAATGGACCTAGAACGATATCTGGATGATCTTTTGATAGTATTTTGGTATTTATAAAATTATTTAATTCTGCAATTTTTAACTCATTGCTTAATTCAGTTTTCGAATAAATAAATAAAAATAAAACCTTATAACAATGCTTTTGCTCGAAAACGACTAAATCGATTTAAGTGAAATAACAAAACCAGAAAAATATAGGTACCTAGAGCGATGAGACTACATTTAAATTAAACTTTAATTATTTATAATATTTGGTATTATTATATACAAAATCACGTGGATTTTGTCTTGATGATAACTCTTTTTACAATATTTTAGTCTCTGCTACTGACAAAAGAAACAAAATCTAGTTATATTATTAATATAGTTTTTGCATTGCAGTCACTGTATCTGATTCTATGTAAAACACACGAAAAAAGAGGAAGTACAGTCAGCAACATAAGTCGCTGAACACTTCACATTTATTGATAACCTTTTTATAAATTAAAATTTGTACGTACTACTCTGTAGTCGTAAAATATAACCAAGTAAAGTCATCTATGCCGAGAAGTGCCATAGGATATTGAAAATAATTATTATTTTGGATGATAAGACAATTCCAAATCTCGTGAATGTGTAGCGACTTATGTTGCTGACTGTACGTTCTGCTATGAAACTAAACGGCAATAACTGTTTGCATTCAAGTAGCATGCTTAACTTTTCTAATTAAATCTAAGAGCGTATTATGAGGTCTCCACTTGTTTCACAACAATTTAAGCAACTGGTCATAATACACGTTTTATTTTTATAATTATAAATAGTTTAATAAATGCATAGTTATACAATTTAGAATATTTAAAAAAACAACAGCCATATACATAGTTCTGACTCTACATTAAAAACATTAATTAATGCCAGCTATGAAACGAAAGACCGTGGATTCAATCCTGCGGGGATCCGAGACAAATGTTAATGAGGCAAGTCTCGGGTGTGGGTGTTTGTGAGACCGAAAATGACTCTGAGTTTCTGGTAGGTACACAAGACTTAATTGATTTTAATGTGTGGCCAAGCACTTTGTATGTAATTGTTGGTTGAATTAATTTATTTTATTTACAATATAAGTGTTATGTCTTGGGTATCAGAAACAATACAAAACATGTTTTGAAAAGAACAACGCCAGAGTTTGTTGCCCGTTCTTCTCTGGCGAAAACAGACTTGTGAATCGGGTGGTAGTTGATAAAGAAAACAAGTGACTGCATCTAAATAATATATGACATTTTATGGGTTCAATAAATATTTCCCTTTCATGTCAAATATTTATTTTACAAACATTTTTCATGACGCAAGGATCATACCTGCAACCTCACGTTTCATAGCAGGTGTGTAACCAACTGAGCCACCGAGGCTATCAAGCAAAGTTGGAGTAATATTTATTCGTATGCAAGACAGCTGGTGACCGCGTTTGGTATAGAAGTCTGGGTCAGTCTGTGGCTCAATGAGCATGTTGAAGCAATCAGTGTAAATGCACTATTGTTTTCCGGTTTAAGGAACATTGCAGCCAGAGTAAATACTGGACATATTAAGGCGTAACAACTTGTGGCTCATGATGACCAGTGAGCCAAGCATTGCTTTGTAATTCATGGTGATGTTTGGTGATGCTGCTGTCCCTGAGCAGTTGCTAATTACCAAGCGAACGGCACGCTCGTCTCTTCATTCATTGCTGTAAGAAAAGAGATATTTCTATAATTGCGAGTGGTAGTTAAACTTGTCAACTTTGGAAGTGCCCTAATTTTTTTATCTTTGAAGTGGGTAGTAGTTATTGTCGTAGGGAAAAGTCAAGCTAATTTCCCTTATATTTTTTTGCGCTTTGGTTTACCATAAGCAGTATAAGCTTATCCTCTTCTTCAATATTTGCAGTATACGATAAAGGAGTAACGTGGATAGTGACCACTAGCCTAATATTTTAAATTTTTTTTTTTCTTGTTTATTTGGTGAGTGACATTACTGACTGCGCAACACCACATTCGTCTTCCTATCTATTATCCTTCCTACTCCCCTCCTTATTTTCATCCATCCATCCATCAGCCAAAGGAAGTCTACTGCTGAACATAGGCCTCCCCCAATGATTTCCACAGATACCTGTTTGGAGGCAGCCTGCATTCAGCGACGTCCCGCGACCTTTACCAGGTCGTCTGACCACCTTGTTGACCTCCCTATTTTATTGGTCGTCTACACATCCATTGTCCAAGCATTATGGATATTCATGGGCGGTAGTGACAACTTACCATAACTACTGTATGTTATAATTAGAATCCTCCATTCTCAGATAAACAAGGCCGATTAATATAACATAATAATATCTGCACCCGGGTTGAGCCGGGCTAGGTCACTATCTGAATATTTTCATGGTAATTGTGATGGAATAGATTTAAACTTTGGTCTGTCACGCTGGACTAACGCTAAAACACTATGGTATAAAAATAAGATGGCGAAGTATGGGTCGCATAATGGCCAATACGTTTGAATACTATGTTGTTAGTAAAACATCTCACAGGAAATCTACGTGCAAGGTATCGTTTGGTGAGTTTGCTGAATGTCTAACACCACTTTCCTCTTCCTACCTCTTGTGGGGGGGAATCAAATCAAATCTCTTGCAGGAAGAACCTGCTCCCTTCCCGATTTGTTGGGTCACATATCCATGCTTCAATCTTTGTGGATGTTGATGGACGGCAGTGATTACTTACTATCAGACATTGAGGTATTATACTAGAGCGGACATCGGGAACAAAATCTCTGCGTATGGTGCGAAGATAATGTTACTTCATAGGCGTGACAGAGACAGAAATATAATTTACCCTTCATTTTGTTACAAAGATTTTATTTGCAGTGTCTTCTCTCTATTATCTCGATGCTAACAGATGATATATTTGTTCGTCGACTATGATATAATTTTTATAGATAACTCTTTTAAGGTTGTTTACACTGAATTCATATAAAGTTATTATAAACCGAGAAGTCTTTTAAGTGGTTAAGACTGAAAAAATAGTATATTTTTTATAAAGTAACTATTCTAACAGCGTCAATTAGGATCTTTTAATGTTCGTTTTGTAAACAGCTAGAATTCACACGATTTCCAACGGAACAATGACAATTAATTTACAGAATGTTTCGGTAAATTAATTCTGTGCAGGATGCACACCTCGTTCGTGCAGACACATTGTAAATAAAAAATGCAAAATATGCTTCGATTTCTTTCTACCTAGTCAGGTCATAAATTCTGTCACATGTTTAATATAAAATAATTGAATTATATAACCATTTATATACCAAAAAGAACTTAACAAAACATAGATTCTTATGACTAAAGTTTATTCAAAATGACCTCCGTGATTTTGAATACAGGCCTTCAATCTGCGCGGCCAGTTGTCTTTCGCAGCATGAACGAGGTCCATGTCAATATCGGCGGCTGCCTTAATCAAGGATGTCTTGAGTGACTCCAAATTGGGATGAGGCTTTGAGCACCTTTTCCTCCAAGTGTTGCCATATCTTGTAATCTAAAGGATTCAAATCTGGACTGGAGGAGGGCCAGTCTTCATTGAATTGGCGCGTCACCGCAACGATGCAACGCAATAACTGCAACACGGTCTTCTTTAAGCGTCCACTCCATATTTAAAAATGAGTAAAATTCTAAAAAGTATACATTTTTATTTTCATGACCAATTCGAAATTCGAATTCAATAAACTTTTTTGTGGCCAGCATTCTAAAAGAAAAGTTTTTACTGTGTGACAATACTTATGACCTGACTGTGTATATACAGCCCTGACAATGTGGTAAGATAAGACTTAATATGTTGAGGGTATCAAAAATTATTTAAGAATTTGTGGTATCGCAGTAGGCAGCTTCGAAAATTAAAATTAAAATTTGATCAAACATGACTGAATGGAATCTCTCCTAAGTCAAAAAATGCTAAAGATTTTGAAGGATCACAGTACACGTCATATACGAAAAAAAAATTTTGGTCAAACATGACTGGATCGAATCTCACAGTAACCAGACTAAAAATATTGTAGGTAAGCATGACTGAATGGAATCTCGCCCGAGTCAAAAATTACTAGACTTTGTACTACCACAGTACACAGACGCGAAAAAAAAAATTGTAGGTCAAACATGATCTTGCTTGAAACAGCCCGCTTTTAATTACACCACGGAGGCAATACTCAAATAAATAATACTTCGATTTGGTCTAAGTAGCACAACCGAATAAGATTCGATCGCATACGTAACATAATACGTAATAGATATGATTTTAAACTCGCCTTTCACCGGGCCCCTTGGTATCCGAAATAAGTTGGTGTCGAAAAAAGCGTACGGACGCACGCGACTGTCGGGCCTTAGAATATTGTGTGTATTATGAACAGTGATATTTATAGTTTTATTAACAGAATGAGGAAGCCAGGAAAGGTAAATAATATGTATTTTTAATTAGAGTAATATTTTTTTTTATTATACCAATATTTGAACCTACGTTTTTCTTATTACATAGAGATTATAATACAGAATCATTTTTTAAGGGACTAATCCGCTAAGTTTTGGTCGTCTATAACATATAATATAGTCAAAAAATTATCCCCCGCGTAATACAGACTTATTTAAAGTTTAATTTATTTTTAAAGTGTAAATAAATAATACATTTTATTTTTTGTGTGACATAGTAACACATATTACTTAATATTATATTTGACATCGATATTTTCGCAATTTAAAAGTAAAGCGCAAAGGGTCATTGCGCCATTAAACGTTAACTTCAAAAATTGAACTTTCACAGTTAATTGCAATAAAACCGGTAATTTTAATAAAAACAGACCTTCAGCAGTGTAAAAGCATTAATACGTAACTCGATTAAGCAAAAAATACTATTTTTAAAATTTTATGATCGAAAGTTACCTTGTATTGTTAAATAATTTCGTAAAATGCTATGCGGGTAGGAGTAAATAAACTTTTTAACAAACATGTTGCTGACCTCACAGTAAGAAACCAAATAGAACGCCTTAGGTATAAAAATTGACAAGACTTTTTTAAATTCCCTGTCAAGTTCGAAGGATTTTTTTTATTGCATTGAATGACGAGATGAGCAAGCCGTTCGCCTGATGGTAAGCGATAGGAACGCTCATGAACAGTAGCAACATTCCACTGCGCTCGCCATCCTGAGACATAAGATGTTAAGTCTCAATATGTCCAGTAGTTGCTCTGGCTACAATGTCCCTCAATCCGAAACACAACAGTGCATTTAAGCAGTTTTGTTTCACGGGAGAAATAGACATTGCGGTGGTACCTACCCAGATGGCCTCTCACATATGAGAGACCTAGCACCAGTAAAATTTTTATGTCATACAAAACTTTGTCATGATACTAGGATCCCACATTCTTAGTTATTTCTTTTCCTTTTCGTTCTTTTTTGTTCTTGTTATCTTTATTCTTTTCAACGATCTATATTATAAAAACTGATAACGAAGAGCATATAACATTTATCAATATCGAGCCCAAGATATCTCGTTCCACAGCCGGCGTTTAACAAACTGCGCCTCGGAGGCTATCAAACTCACCTATCAACTTACTTGTATCTATATCAGCCCATATACGTCCTACTGCAGGGCAAAGACCTCTGCAATCGAGAGCTCCATTGAGAGTGGTTAGACCATATAGTCCACCAAACTGGCCTAGTGCGTGTTACCAGACTTTACATACCATAGTTATACAAATCGCTATGGTATGCAGGTTTCCTCACCATGTTTAGCTTCACGTCAGTGCGTGGTGATTGACTATCAATACATACATAACTCCGAAAAGTCAGATGTGCCTTAGGATTCGAACCCGCAACCACTAAGAACATGTTGGCAGCCGCATAATGTAATAAAACACTATTTTCCTGTACGACTTTAATACACGCCTAAGGTTTGATGTTCAAAGACATATTATGAAATTACATGTTCTATCATCAAAACTCAAATAAAACCAAGTTTATTTGTTATGTGATCTTATAAATCTACATCGTTTATTCTCGGTCACAAAGTTATGTAACACGGTTATGCAACACTTGACACATTTATATTAAGTTGAAATTCGAACATTCTACGAAATTGTGAAACACGTTTTCATAAATTTAAATACTGAATAAGTTCAAAAATCTCTATCGTCCTATATGTTATTAAGATAAGTGGTTCACGAAACTTCTGTGGATATAGCTAAATGCTTTTGTCGTGCTGAGATAAATCTATGTATTCATTATGCAAAAATTAAGTAAGTAGAAATTACAAAAAAACTGCACACGATTCAAAATTTTAAAGGATATTTTATGTACAATAACTTATTAAAATAACCTTTTACAGAAGAGGCAATCAACATATAATAAATCAGCGTTTTAAAACATTTTATTTATGATGACATTACAATGCATGGTAAATAATATTAGTTTATGAGTGTGATCAAGATATTTGAAAGCATTCATTTAATATATTAATTCACTTAATCTTGTAATTATTTAGAAGTGTTATTGAAATAAGTTATGTTAGTAATAATTTTACTCTACTTAATTATTTCTTATCTCACAAATGCCGCCAGGTGCATTGATATTTAAATTCGCGTGCTGGCCTTAAAATGAAAATAATTTGAAATCAAAAATCTTTAAAAACCACAGTTTAAAAGATCGCGAACTTGTTTTTAAATTATCATATTATATAACCAACATCATTTACATTCAAATTAACCTAGGAACAACTAGACAAAAAAATAAGTCTAAGAAATAACGCGTATGTCACTTTTATAATATTTTTTTTTGTTTTTGCTACCTAAAAATACTGTTACATCAAAATAGTTTTGCTTTATCATAGCGCTAAAGCAAAAAAAAAATCAAATAATATGGCCGTTTTGCAATCATACTTCTATTCTTTTCCAACATTATGTACATGAGTCATCAAGGCTCTCTACAAGATACAACTCGCATATTTAAATGCCTACAACGTCTACTTTTGAATAATCACATCGGAATACTCTCGACTACCCATCCTTCACATTAACCGTCAAGAACTCCGTTCTTTATTCAAATCCTTGTTCTATTCTTCTTAATAACTGCCAGCACCATCGTATTAGAACAGGTTGCATCATTCATTGCTCATAAAAATCACCCGTAACAATCGGCTATCCTGAAACAATTGCACCGAAATTGGTGGACATTAACTTTCCACTATAAACATTTTACAACCATTGTGACGTCCACCATAACATTGCTCGTGTCCCATATACATGACAACAAGGCTCGTAAGATTGTCCCAATACTTCCTAAAGCTATTCATCATCACATAACTGATAGTTCCATAGCACCTGCGAATAGACAGTACGTTAACAATACCAAATATGCCAATATTAGCATTAACGCTATCATCCCTCGAATTTTAAATTTTGTTCACGAGACGTTGCTTTTAAAACAACTTACATATTATATAACTTCTTTTGATGAACGATCACACGACTTAACAACTTAGGATCGTTCTGCATTGAATCACATAGGGTCTCACAGCTTTAAATTGCATAGGAGCATACTGCTTTTAATTGCGTAGGATCTCACAGCTAATTGAATAGGATCACAGAGATTTCAATTGCATAGGACCATAAAGCTATTAATTGCATATGCTCATATCTCTGCAACATGAATAGTATCAAATATTGGCAATGGCATAGCAGCTCTCCAACGCTCAGCTCTTTCCACCTTTACTCCAGAGTATCTCACTGCTATTAATTGCATAAGGACACATAGCTACCGATTGCAAAGGATCTCTCAGCCATTACTGAATAAGATTACACAGTTTCCAAATATAGAGGCTATCACAGCTGTTCACCGCATATGACCACATAGTTTTTATTTGCACCAGATCACTCAGCTTTCAACTGCATATAATCAACATCAAGTTACTATAAAATCTCGCCGTATTTCAACCAATCTCAAAAGCAATATAGGCACAGCAGATTACCGAATTATATTCAACTTGAAATCCGGCTAACCATGAACATTATTTGTATGCATATCACCTAACTCGTATTGAACTACCCGAGAGATTAGTACTTATACCGTGACAGAACTCATACGCTTTTTTGGCAGATTATTATACTCCACACCATGCAAACATATCCCGTGGTAGATTTGCTGTAACTGTAGTATCTTTAAACTTAAGGTATGATCCAATCAACAAACCGGCCAAATGTATTCGCATAGCACAATGTTTTACCGTATCATTGTCAAAGGCTACCTGGCAGTACTGCCAACAGATCAATATCCGCAGCTAACAATACCAAACACCATCCACCAACTTAGGCTTCCCCAAATCAGCGCCAACTATCCCGGTCTTGAAAAACTTATAAAACTATTTCTATCTGAATCTGTATCATCACATATACACTTCCCTGCAAGGCAAGGGCCTCTTCTACAATCGAGAGTACGATTGAGAGTGGTTAGGCCATATATTGGCATAGTGCAGATTGGCGGCCTTATAATATTCCTACTAACTTTAAGGACCTACAGTAAACCTACTTAGAGTGACTAAATCGATATTCAAGTTTTCCGAGTTTTTGTTTGATTGAGTTTTTCTTCACAAATGCAAAATATATACTTTGTAATTTTGGTTTTAAATTACAGGTTATAATGATATTTTTTCATGAGTTGACGTTAAATGTAGTATACATTTTTTATTTTGTATAGGTCAAGAATATTACATTTTTCCGTATGAAGGTTATACATAACTTAGCATTTTTTTTCTTATAATGACTGTAAAGTTCGAGAACTTCAGATTAGGGTTCTATAATTAGTATTTGATAAACTATATACCTATAACCGACAAAAAGGAAATATAAAGTGAACAAATACGTTAGAATTCTTGAAAAAATACAGTTATTGAACTATCGTAAAAACTTTTTTCCATTGATTTAGCTTAAATAAGTATACAATTAAGTAAATGATTTAGGGAACAAAAAAGGTGTAACCATCTACATATCTGGTTATTTTGTTATTATTATTATTTATTCTTAACTGCACATAAATAGGAAAAACACTGAAAGATATTACAAATTTAAAAAAGTGCAGATGCGGGCTTTTCGCTTTAGGCAATTTCTTTGGATGTATATGAGGAAAACAAAAGAAGAGAGATTTATGTGACTTCTTTATATTGTTCAATTATTTTGTGTGCTAGTAATAGACAAAAAAATGGCGCCTACAAAAAAAAAACAGTGGAAATTAATATTTTACTTGCAACTAGGTACTCTATCGATGTTATACCGGGTATCTCAAGACTGCTACCGAAAACGAAGCCGGTGGTAGTTTTAGTGACTACAAACACAATGCAACCAAAAATTTCGAAAAGAAACACAATTATTTTTTATGATTTTTTAAATATCGTCATTTTTGGGTGGTAAATCCATAGTTTTTGCTAAAATAATAATTTAAACACTTTTATACCTTAGATTATTTATAAATAAAAGGGAATACACTATTATTTTAGGAAAAAATGTATTTACCACCCAAATTTGGTCATAGGAAAAAAATAACAAAAATAATTGTCGCTTTTTATGCAACTTTTTCTGTTGCATTGAAGTCGCTTAAACTACCACCCGGCTTCGTTTTCGGTAGCTGTCTTGATATACCCTGTATGATAAATAATATTTGAACAACAATTCACCAATCTAATGATGTTATGGATGTGTCACCTAGTACTATGCACACATTATTTAAGGAACCGTATAATTTTTATTGCATATTGTACAGTCAAACAATAGATGATACCGTATTTATTATAAGACCTCGAATTTATTGGCTTCGTATCGCCATTTGACAAGTTCGATGTTTGTCGCAATTCAAGAATTCTTACGTACAGGGTAAATATATATAAACTGCTACTGAAAACGAAGCCGGGTGGTAGTTTCAGTGACTTCAGACACAATGCAATAAAAAAATCGCAAAAAATAGCGACGATTTTATTTCGTTATTTTTTATCCTATCAACGTATTTGGGTATTACATAGTTTTTTTTCTAAAATAAATAGTGTTTCCCTTTTATGTTTAAAGATGCTATATTACGCAAGGTTTAAAATTATGATTGTAGCAAAAACTATGGATTTACCACCAAAACACGAGGATATTTATATCATCACAAAAAATATTGCTGCGTTTAAATGCAATTTTTTTTTGTTGCATAGTGTTTGTAGTAACTAAAACTACCAGCCGGCTTCGTTTTTTGTAGCATTCTTGATATACTCTGTATATAAATAAATTATTTTGTAATTTCATAAGTGTGACTAAGAAATATAGTAAGAAATGAAGCGACTACTGGTTGTCTACATAAAAAAAACATTTTCGCGTCGTCAACATATAAGATCAGTAACTGTTATGCGAACTCTTTGTTATTATTACAACCTTGTGTCTAATGAAGTTATATAAATAATTTGTTACATCAATTGTTTTTTTTTACTGTCTCGATTGTGATAAGAGACCTTTGGTCAACGTTATTATAGTCGCTACTTTGTTTTATTTAAGTTACTAGGTCGAAACATCCTTTATTAAATTGTTGTGTAATGAACCAAAGCTTTAAATGGAGTGGGGTGAATAGAGACAGTAGAGTGGTTAGGCATACATGACCATAGGACGACCTCGGGCCATTGATGAGAGAAGCCAACAAATAAATAAAATATATAAAAATAAAAACCAACTAAAAACAAAAAAACAATACGACGTAAAAAAATAACACTGCAAAGCAAAAAAATATTGATTGCATTGTACCTACTTGTAGGTACATGTTGATAAATTTGCTTATTGACTTCACTAACAAACAAATTAAATTATGTAGGTAACATATTGAAGGCGGGTCGCCAAGGACTAAACATGAAGTTTAAATTAATATAAGGCATAGGTCTTATATGTTTGGTCTCTTATGAAACCCTTATTTTTAGTTGGTTGTCCTGGTACCTCTGCCTACCCCTTCTAAGAAAAGACGTGAACTTATGTATACTTATATGTAAGTAAAATGATGTTAAGGATTTTTTAATAATCATTCATACTGACTTTGGAACTGCACTAGCAATAATATCCGATTTATACAATTAAGATTTATTTGCACAGCTAAAAATTCTGATTTCTGGTCCGTAAATTTTGAGTCGAATGTCCTTACTGACTAAATGCATAAATTGATTTTAGGCCATTCGAAAATGTTATTGTAAATAACAATAATATTTAAACTAAAATGTTATTAAAATAAATAAAGGCGACATAAAAGAAATGATAATTGGCCATAAATAAATTCACTGTCTTGTAAAAACAATAAAATTAATATTAATGGAATACATATTTATATATGCGCGTAGTTAAAAAGGGATAAAAATATCATTGTATGTATCTAAAAAATATGACACAAAAAATAACAGACTAAATATAATATCACAGGTAAAAAATATTATCAAAAAATATTCATAAATTACGTACCGATTTTACGCTTTGGATATTACTTATAAGGTGGACAGATGATTATAATAAAGGTTGCTAGAAGATTCTCGATGCAGGCCGCTTACAACAGGTCAATTTGGAGATCCATAGGGTCTTTATTCAGCAGTGGACTTCCTATGCCAGTATCTACTAACGGAAAATTAAAATTATATTCAGTCGCAAATATAACCAAAACATACAATTTTGAAAGGAAAATATTTCATTCCGGGCAATTATTCAAAACACTTTGAGTTAAGTTCGCAATGTTATATGTTAATGACAATTTGAATAAAGAACCCTTTAATTTTATTCACACGACGTTAAGAGGTCGAATTTTTGCAGACAAAAAAGGCGTTTTTATTTTATAATACCAGTTTTGAGTTTTATTTTACTTTGAGGAAGGGTAAATGTGTAACTTCTTTACCTACACACTCTGTATTAATCTCTTCAATATTTTTTTTTACAAGTTTTATATTAAACTGGCGGTACGCCTTTCATATGTGAGGGACCGCCTGGGTAGGTACCAATACAATGTATATTACTCCCGCTAAACAGCTATGTAAATGCACTGTTTATTCCGGTTCGAAGGACATTGTAGCCAAAGTACCTATTGGACATATTGAGCTTAACATGTCTCAGGATGGCGAGCGTAGAATGCCGAGTATTGCTTTATAATTAATAGGGATTTTTAGTTTTGCTACTGTCCATGAGTATCGCGATTCATAGCAATAAACAATTACTATGTATCTTGTATGCTGGGTTACGAAACACCAGAAAAAAAAAAATTGTTTCGTCACTAAATTTGGAAAGGTTTACATATGTAAAAAATATATATTTTTGGCTACTCTTTTGGAGCCTTTGCCCACTATACTGTAGCTAAGTTAGAAGTAAGAAATAAATTCAATTAAATCGTCAGTTTGTCTCACATTTGTGAGGTCACCATTTTAATGTTTTACTGCAATAAGTAATCATTATAAAAATAAACACGACAGTATAAGTTGATTGTATTTTTTTTACCTAATAAATAATATGTAAAGACGAGTTAAAAATAACATCGTTAAATTTTTTTACTTTTCAAAACTGGTAAGCAAAGGCAGGAGATAATTAATTTTAGTACTTAGGCATGTGGCTTGTATCACACATACAAGAATTTATATAATTTTATTAAAGTTTTCTGAAAAATGCACATTATTATTGGCAACTGAAAATGTTCATAGTTTGGTGGAAAATATTAATTTATTATATCATTTTGGAATTTGGAGAACACAGTGCATTTAATAGATGATACTGTTTTTATGTAAATTAAGTATTAAGGCAATGAAAGCTTGGGAGCACAGCCATTTGCCTCATTGCGAGGATCGAACCCGCAGCCTTTCGTTTCAAAGCCGACTACACTGGGAATTGGATTTTTTGCAAAGATCTAAAATTTATAGATATTAATGAATGTGATTACTTTGATACTTATGACAGATAATAACCCAACACCACACACAAATTTATTACGATCGAAAATTGTCAAAATAATTTAAAAATATATTCGTCACAAAACATTGTCTTAACCGGTCGGTGCACAGCGGAAGTCAACAATATAATAGAATGCAAATTTAAAGGCAAAAATATTCATATTTAATGCTCATTTAAATATACTAGATTTCCGCAGCTTCCGATGTTTTTCCCGAACAATATTATTGTATATTGCGCAAATAAAAAATAATATCGAAAATCCTTGATAAACTTTATCTTGTCATACAAATATCAGAAAATATAAAAGTCTTTTGGTCCCACAAATCGCCTGCCCGAGGCAATATTTCCCGATCATAATATTATATTAAGATTCTCTTAATGCTTTACCGTAATTGGTGTTGTCGTCATTTGTTTGACACACAGTTTTTCGCCTCTTTCGTCATGTAAGTTGTCTTTTTTTTATATTATCTTTTTACAATCAGTCACTATTTTGAGGATGTAAAAATAATAATTACTCGCTTAACAACCAACACAATTTTTATATGTAATATTATATTTTATAATATATTGCGAATATTCTTCACAATAAATAAAAGTACAACCGAAAAAAACTTTACAAATAAAAAAAAACTATACGTTTTCGGTCTTGGATTCTTAAGACGGATACATTTCTTGCAGTAAAATTGCCATAATTATTTCGGTATAAGTGCGTTGTGGCCTGTTGGTAAATGGACTAGACGCGACTGCTAACATGTTCACGGTGGTCGCGAGTTCGAATCCCAGGACATACCTCTGACTTTTCGGAGTCATGTGTGTATTGATAGTTAATCACCACGCACTAAAACGGTGAAGGAAACCTACATACCCTAGCGATTTATAAAAAAATCTATGGTATGTAAGCCCGCCAACCTGCACTAGGCCAGCGTGGTGGACTATATGGCCTAACCACACTCAATCGTACTCTCAATTGTAGAGTAGGCCCATGCCCTGCAGTGGGACGTATATGGACTGATACATACATTTGGTTCTTTACACCTCGCTTGAAAAAGCGAAGTTCCTAAAACAGAGAAGGAACACGTGGACCAAATTGTGCCACAGATAAAATGGTAGAGAAACCACTTAATAAATCTTTTGGTTTGGTACAAGATCTAAATATTTCGATAATCTGTTGTAAATTTTCCAACGTGTCACAAAACGAAAGTCAAAACTACTGAAAAATTTCCCGAAGGCTGAATTTAGATCCAAAGAAAACTTCTGCAATTTTCTTGGAGATTGAATTTTCGTCCAAAAAAGCTACTGTATTCCGAGGGTTCAATATCTGAAGAAAAACAGCTGTCGTTTTTTCTGCATGATTATAGTCTAGAAACGGAATAATTAGCGTTCAGATGCGCGAGGTCAACCGACCTGTTTCGATGGTACATATTAATGGGTGATAAAGGATTTACTTATCAAAACTTTGTAGAGTGCCTTTCTGTGCAGACGTGTTTGTTTCGGATTTTTTTATTGTGTCTCGAGGTGAGTTCCATATTTAAAAATATTTGAAAAAGGAATAAGTTTTCAAATAAGGTTTAAAAATACATTTTGAAAATGGAACGGCAAATATTTTACGAATTGAGTGCTGAAGCAATTAAAATGTAAAAATTAAGTACTAAAGTAATTAAAATAAGTCGAAGCTTAATTGTTCTTTTAAAATGTATGTTTACTTAAAATGCACGTTGGGGATTTTAATTGTGTTTGCGAATGAAATAAAACCTTATTTATTACGTGCATTTGGAAAAGGTCGTTCTCAAAATAAAATAAATGTAGTCTTTAATATATTGAATTACATTCTAGATTGTTCAACTTGGTTTCTTAGGTATGATAATATAAAAAAATATCATGTTATTATTTAGTTTTTGGAACTCTATATGAAAGAAAAGAAAGATATATAAACAGATTTAACTGTCACAATAAAACAAAATTTACCAAAAAAAATAGGATTATATTTCACTGCAGCATAAGCCACAGCGCAACGCTGGTTTTCAGTGGTCACCTAGAGTGTCACTTGTGTGAGAGTCACTTGGTTTCAAGGATCCGTTGTGATCATTATTGTATTAAATATGCACAATCTATTATTTTAGTGCAAGAAATACTTGGTAACAAACCCGTGCCTTTGTAACCGATTATAAAAAAAGGATGTTCTGAATTCGAAATTTATTTCGAAAAAACAGCAAATTTTAATGTATTTATCGTTAGACGTGCGCTTGCAATTCTTGTCACAAGTTTGTAGTCCTGAAGACATTTTTTAAATTGGTAGAGACACCCTGTTGTCAGTCTAGACTCAGTATGTATCGGCGGGCTCGTCCAGGGCGATATCACTAACTCACAGAAAAGAAATCATCCTAATTGATTTACGTGGATAACTACTATATAATATACGGGTATACCAAGACTTCTACAAAATAAAGTCGGGTAGTAGTTTAAGTAAGTTCAGACCCAATGAAACTATATATTATGCAAAAAAACGACAACTATTTTTGTATATTTTTCCTATCGTCGTTTTAAGATGGTAAATACATAGTTACTTCTAATAGTATAATAATTCTTCTAAAGTAATATTGTGTACCCTTTTAAATGCCAAGACACAATGTTAAGCAAGGCTTAAAATAATTATGTTTGCAAAAACAATGGATTTACCACCCAAATACGATCATATTTAAAAAATCACAAAAAACATATCATGTTTCTTTGCGAATAATTTATTGCATTGTGTCTGTAATCACTAAAACTACCACCCGCCTGCCTTTTCGACAGGAGTCTTTATACCCTGTATAATTGTATAATTTTGGAATAGTGGCCCTTGTATGTGTTTTGAAATGGTCCAGCCTGCTTTGTTTGTGTCCAACGAGAAGAGGTGTTATCTTCAGCACTTAATCTTTTTATTAGCATATCTTACCATCAGATGCAGTTTTATATTTTTGTCCGTATAAATTAAAAACTAAAAAATTATGCAATAAGATTATAATTTGTGCGAAATTATGTGATATAAATTAGTTAAAGAATGATATATAGTTTTGATATAGTTACATGGTTTTACGACTATTGCTGTCAAAAGGTAATCTAATGTCTGGGTAAATTGTTAGAGCAAAAATTATGTGACTTAAAAATTACTGGCCTTAATTTAATTTAATCCATATTAATTTTATATGGATGAACCCGACGGACGATAAGAAAATAAAAAAAGATGCACTTAACAGTCAGTCACATATACTGGGTATATCAAGACTGCTACCGAAAACGTAGCCGGGTGGTAGTTTGGGTGAGTACAAATACAATGCAACTAAAATTTTCGCAAAAAATGTGACAATTTTTTTTATGAATTTTTAAATATCGTAATTTTTGGGTGGTAAATCCATAGTTGTTACTAAAATAACAATTTAAACTCCTTTATACCTTAGAGTTCTTATAAATAAAAGGGTATACACTATTATTTTAGGAAAAAAATGAATTTACCATCCAAATACGACCATAGGAAAAAAATAACAAAAAAAAAATTCATCGCTATTTTTTTCAACATTTTTTATTGCAATGTGTCTAAAGTTACTAAAACTACCACCCGGCTTCGTTTTCGGTAGCAGTCTTGAGATACTCTGTATAGTTCTGACCCCACACTAAGATCGAGTCTTGTGTTATGGGTATCAAGAACTATGGGAGACTTTTTTGTATCACTAATACTCATTCTCGATACAAATGCTTGTGGTTCACACAAATTTTGTCGGTACAGGGATTGAATTCGCGACCTCTCATTTCACTTATTGTTTTCTGTCAGCCAGTGGTAACACTTCGGTCGAGACTCCATATTATAACATCCAGCCGGACAGCTTACAAGTGACGGCATAGTGCTAAATATTATTATTTTAAGCCCCTGTATCTTACTAAATAGGTCTCCTTGTGGTTCATATGACCCATCACTTTTTGCCACGGGCCTGTAGTCTAATACTGTAATTTTATCAACCTTTAGCAAAGCTCAACCGCTGAACCTACTCTTAATCAGTACTACCTTAGTAACCTAGGTACTTGATTCTTTTTAATGTTTGTTTTTAATGAGTCAAACAGTGATGAAACACGTCGTGAGGAAACCTGCGTACCACAAAAATGTTTACAAGAATTTCTGTGAATATAATTTACTAAAAAAAAACCCTTAAACCAGTTGTTACTTTTGTAATAATCACCGAATTGTAAACTGGTTTTGAAAAGAGCAACATTAGAATTTCTTGCACGTTCTAAATTTAGTGAAAACCGCTTTGGTTAAAACTGGGTGGTATATGAAAAATGACTGAATCTAAATGATGTAGAACATCTAAATGGATTCTATTAATATTTTCATTTTTACCTCACTAATCTCTTGATTCTAAGAAAATCCCGGGATGTCCAGTCTCAGGCGTATTTTTATTATTAATTTGTATAAATAAAGGAGATAAATTAGTAAAAATCTGATGAAAGCAAATTCTACTACTAAAATGCGTTAGTCGTGTACCCTAGTAATTAATATTCATTAACTGTGGTTCCAATTTATTATATTCCATATACCTGGCCTCAAACTACGTGATTAGTAATATGTTGATATTAAAATAAGTCTTCAACTAACCACGAATGTCACGTATATATGTATAAATCGTTTATACCAAACGTATTTTCGTTTTCCTAATGACGTGCAAAGTAATGTTTTAGTATAATTTTTTTACAAGATTACGCCGTAAAAAATTATCAAACTAAAAACTCGTATAATATTATATTCCACCAGTGATTATTCTGAAATATTCGTGACACATTCTTACATAGTTGATATACATATTTTTGCATTAGAGTTTACTCTGATAGTGATTTCATTATTTAAAGTCTTCTATTTCTTCAGCCACATTAAGTTCACACTCCTTAGTCGTCTCTGAAGGATTCCCATAAAGACATTTTAGAAGTGGCCTGCATCCAGCGACTTCCTCACATATTACGTGATAGCAGTATATATGGTTGTCTGTAAGACATTGCTAAAGATAAGACCGTCATTTGTAGTTTTTTTAAATTATTGTTCCTGTATAGTGGTTTCGTTTAAGTTAGTGTGCAATAAAAAATAATAAATAAATATATGCACAATTTGAGGCTCGTCCGGGGAAGTACCACTGTACGGAATATCGATGTAAAGTGACAGACACCACATAAGACTTATCTTAAATTCTTAATATGAAAAATTAGAGTATAGAGTGTATTTTTTTAATTATTTACAACTTCAAGCGTATTTATAAATATTTTATAACATATTTTTATCATAAACATCTACAATAAACCATAGCGATATTTTGTAACGATTTCTATGGCATGTAAAGACCGCTAACCCGAACTAGGTTAGCGTGGTGGACTAAAATATGGCATAACCGCTCTCAATCGTACTCTCAATTGTAGAAGACACCCGTGCCTTGCAGTGGGACGTATATGGGCTGATACAGTCAATAATATTAAAAAACAGGATGTCCGATGTTAGAAGCTTTGATTTAAACCTTGGTGAAATAAACCTTGTGAAGTATTGCCGGAAGTCGATGCGTTTAACAAATCTGCATATTTTAGCAAAGTATTAATTATATGTCATAAAATGGTTGGTTCTAACCTCGAAGGAAAGGTTAAGGTTATTGTAATTTCTTATGTCGCTTTCGATAGATAACTAATTTAATTATACAGTCCTTATTCATAGACAGTTTAAAGCTAATTTTAATTACCGAATGTTTGTTTTACTTGCTCAAACTGAATTCAAAAGTCGTGAGAGAGGGCCAAACATACATAAAAATGTTTTAAAACTACCTGTAAATAAAGCCGCCAAACTTTATTTAGCCAAGACAAAATATACATGATTTTTGATATGTCCTCGAGATTTTTTTTTATGAAATAAACGTATCAGTCGATAAGAACTCCGATGGGTATAGATCGTCAACAATGTATAGGCGTCCGAATACGTTGTTGTCATGCTGTCGAAATATTAGGAACGGGTTTTCTTTCTTCACATTTTAGTGTGTAGATTCCGAATATAAAATATGCCTGTTTGTGTTTGAAATCATATCTCAAATAATGCGTTTAAATAGATATTTTAAAGCTTATTTCTAGTTCCGAATTTTGCTACACAACATTAGGAAATAGATGACATAGCATAGAGGAATTGACATGAAAAGTTCGCTACTCTCAATCACTGGCTTATCATCAACCTTTAGACCCGTTTGCTGGCTCATGTTTTATTCTCCTTTTAAAGATTAATATAAAAAAGTACCCAAACTGCGACTGGAAACGAAGGTGGTCATTTTAGTGACCATACCATACTAAAGCATGGCAAAATTTAAGTCGAAAATTTGGTGTCTTGGTTGGTCTTTGTCCTCTGCCTACCTATTCTGGAAAAAGGCGTTAGTTCATGTATGTCACAAGACACCAACTCTTCGCTTTTAATGTTGCCATATTTTAGTAACTACAAACACAATGCAATTCTATAACAGTCTGGATATATTCGGTATTACCATTATGAGCGTTGCAGTCACAATTCTGATATTAAAAAAATAACTTAAAAATATTTCGAAACCTAAATTATATTTCGTTGCAGATGTCGTACCCCGAGGGCGAGCACCCCCTGTTCCCGTGCACTGAGGAAGATAGGCAGGAGATTAGAAGAGAGCTGGGCTTGAAGGACAGCACCCTGCAGGAAGACATAGACGCCATCATGGACTGGTTCCAGAAACAACCGCAATTGGTCGAAGCTGGCATTGGTGAGTTACGTTCAAAGTGGTATTCGTAATCATCGATAAGGTATTTTAATATTTTTTACGGATTTTATTGCTACCGAAATAATTATATTACGATTAAGTAACTGCACCGTACGCCCAGCTTCAAGTACGTCAAAATTGTGTAAACCATTAGTCAATATTTTATCGAGATAGCTTGTAACTCAGGAAACTAAATGTTTTCTATGTTATTTACAGAATATATTATAAATATTTTTTTCAAGTCTGAGTGTTTGTGAGACTGGAAATTTGTTTTTGATATCCACGACAAAAGTGTTTTTTAAATTTATTATTTGTATCTTTGATAGCCTCCATGGCGTTGGTTAGACGGCGTGAAATGAGAAACCGCAGGTTTGATACCCGTACTGACATAAAATATGTTTGTCTTGTCCATAAGTATTTGTGTCTGGATAAAATATTTATGCGACCGAAATGTCTCCCGTAGTTTAAGATTCCCACGACACAAGACTTACTTTATTTTAAAGTGGGGCTGAACTGTTTATATTGCTGTTGAGTGTGTTTTTTTTATTGCAATGAATGGTGTGACGAGTATTCCGGTCGCCTGATGGTAAACGATACAACCGCTCATAAACAGTAGGAAGCCAAACAACACACCTTGAATTACAAAGCAATGCTTGGTACTCCACCGCGCTCGCCATCCTGAGACTTAAGATCCTAAGTCTCAACATGTCCAGTAGTTACTCTGGCTACAATGTCCATTAAACCGAAACACGCCAGTGCATTTACACTACTATTTGACAGGAGAAATTAACATTGCGGTAACGCGGCCTCGCACATATCAGAGACCTACCACATTGTAATAAGTGTAAGAAATAAGCTGTCCTTACATGCAGTTTAATGTTGTTTCAGAATTTTCTAGAATCATGTAATTTAACCTTTAAAGACATCACAATAAATAAATAAAAAACATTATAACACGTAATTTTATTACTCATGATATATTATCTGATTCCATTGTTAGGTTCGAAATTATTTTTTTATAGTTTCGCGTCATAGTCATAATGAAGTAACTCGAATAATATTATATTAACGTTGCTTATAAATAAATAAATAAATAAATAACACCCAACAGTCACATACATAGTCCTGACCCCACACTAAGATCGAGTCTTGTGTCGTGGGTATCAGGAACTACGAGAGACTTTTCGGTCTCACAAACACCCAGACCCGGAAGAAATATTTGTGGGCCGCACAAACATTTCTCTCGGTGCGGGGATCGAACCCGCGGCCTCTCGTTTCACAGGCGGCGTCTAACCAACTGCGCCACTGAGGCTGTCAATGAGGTTATGCAATCATTACATAATTTTATAGTGTCCAGAGTTATAAAAATATTGAAAATCCGGTTATTTTAAAATATAGTTGTGTTTAAGATGTATTTTTCATTGCACTATTTATAGAGCATTGCTAGTTTATTGTCAAAACGATAGTTCAGATCGATAAACTTAAAGCAGAGGTCAATCAATTATTATTATTTTTCGATGTTTTTTGTAAACATAATTTTATAAAAATCATCTACGATGTTTTGGCGTCCAAATTCGTTGTTCGCTATTATCAAAATATTACGAATAATTTTTTTTTTTATTTTTATTTTATATTGAACATGTTGAGACTATTACATTACGAGTAGAAATTCTTGTTGTTTATCTTATGAAACGTATCTCAATCAATGCGTTAGAAACATATTTTTACAAAAATATTTTTATTGACAAATTTCACCACAGCCCAATAGAGTTTTTTTTTTTTTTTGTTGTAATGAATGTCGAGACGAGCAAGCCGTTCGCCTGATGGTAAACGATACGACCGCTCATAAACAGTAGCAACATTCCACTGCGCTCGCCATCCTGACACATAAGATGTTAAGTCTCAATATGTCCATTTAAGCAGTGTTGTTTCACGGGAGAAATAGACATTGCGGTGGTACCTACCCAGATGGCCTCTCACATATGAGAGACCTGCCACCAGAGTTAAAATGACATATAGCAAAACATTCGATTTCTCGGAAATCAGAAATGAAATGCACGTAAAGTTAACACTATCGCCTCGTTCTTTATTGTAATTGTATTTATGTAATTATTACGTGCCCGCTGGAAATATTACATAATTCTAAAATATAAATAGTGTTAATTACTTCCTTTCGACAAAAATATTTTGAAAAGAAGTAGGAAATTAATTGCAGGCGAAACAAAGTTGATTTAAATTATATACTTCTTTTTTTAATTGTTTGTTAGAATCTCCAACGACAATAAAACTTAGTTATTAGAATCTCAAACGACAATAATGCATTACATTTATATTTAAGAACACATATATATCCTTCTGCGTGCATCTTCAATAACAGAAGAGTACAGGGTGCAAGCATTCCAATAATATCTAGCCCGATTAAATAAAATAGAATCATATTCTGGGTGCAGCGTTCGGGAAACTACGCGACGTGTTCTCGTCCAAAATACCTCAGTGCCTTAAATCGAAAGTCTTCGATAGTTGTGTGTTGCCAGTGATGACTTACGGCACCGAGACGTGGCCTCTCACTATGGGCCTTATTAGGAAGCTCAAAGTCACTCAACGAGCTATGGAGAGGGCTATGCTCGGGGTTTCCCTACGAGATCGAATCAGAAATGAGGAGATGCGTAGGAGAACTAAAATAACCAACATAGCCCACCGGATTAGCAAGTTGAAGTGGCAATGGGCAGGGCACATAGCGCGGAGATCTGATGACCGATGGGGTCGGAAAGTGCTCGAATGGAGGCCACGCAGCGGAAAGTGCAGCGTAGGACGTCCACCCACAAGATGGTCCGACGACCTGGTAAAGGTCGCGGGACGTCGCTGGATGCAGGCTGCCTCCAACAGGTCTCTGTGGAAATCATTGGGGGAGGCCTATGTTCAGCAGTGGACTTCCTTTGGCTGATGGATGGAATATTCTTGGCTGTTGTAGCGTTCAACAATACCAAAGTGAAAAGTTTTCGATCTTGGTTTTGAATATGAGCGTAAAGAGTATACTAGCTGATAGAGATTGCAAGAATTATCTGAAAGCAGGCCTCTTTCAATAGCAGACGGAAGGTTTCGAGATCTAGGTTCAACAGGGGATATCCTTGGCAAAATCTTTCATTAATTAGTGGGTTACCCGCTTTTTGTCTTTAATCATCTCGCAGATTCCGTGTTCTCGACGGATCAATTTAAAATGTTGTTTATTTTTGTATCGTTGACCTCAAGACATATTTTAAGAATCGGGTCTTTAAATATGGCTGTTGCGTTTTTATTATATGTATGGGTAAAACTTATTAATATGTTCGCTGAGATTAACAAAAATTAATCATCGTCCTAACCGGTGGTTGAACCTTCGTCGGGCCAGTGCAATGATCTTGAGATTCCCAATCTATGTATAGAGATGACTGAGTTCGAAATTTCATTAATATTAAGACATGCGAACATGTTTCTTTTAATTATGAATTTAATTTTGTTTAATTTGAAGATTATGGGTTTGCAGGGCTTCGGTGCAGAATGTTAATTACACGAAATTCGACCTCAAGCCTTAAAAAAATAGAAATAGAAAATAGAAAAGGCGATTGAGGATTTCCGAAGCGGTGGTAGGAGAAAAGAACGATTCAAAGATCTTGTGAAAGACTATTTGAATAAAGAATATTTCTATTTTGATCCAAATCTCTAAGAACCTCTAACAATAAAAATCTTGATCGTGGCAATATCAGCAATATCAGTCAGTAGCGGCCAATCCTGCGTAAAAGAACATAATATTTTTCTAATTTGTTCACAGAAAGAGGAATGGTAGAAAGAATGTTGGTGATATCAAAAGGATCGATGGAGAAAACAAAGCGAAGAATCGACAACTTCTACAAGTATAGAGGGTTGGCGCCCGAATTGATTCAGAACAGGGAGAAAATACTTACAGACTCAAAAGATTTATGGAGCACTTAGTAAGTGGTATTTTTTTTGAATGGTTGGCTTGAATTCCTTTGGTGTAATGGTAAGGATAATCAATCACCACGCACTAAAACGGTGAAGGAAAACATCGTGAGGAAACCTGCATACCATAGCGATTTATAAGATTTTCTATGGTATGTAAGTCCGCCAACCCGCACTAGGCCAGCGTGGTGGACTATATGGCCTAACCACTCTCAATCGTATTCTCGATTGTAGAGTAGGCCCGTGCCCTGCAGTGGGACGTATATGGGTTGATACAGAATGGTAAGGAGTTATAGTGGTGTGAGGGCGGAAAAGTGTCCAGTATTCTACATAATTAGATAGATGTTCATATTTCACGGGTGAAATCTTCATTTGATGGCATCGGATGTAACAATATTTTTTTTTTTACGTTGATAACGTATTTATAGAATCATATTAAAATCCTGAATGACCCAGTATTCATCGAATTATAAGTGCACAATCTCATAATGAGCTTAAGTTAGTATTGGCAAATAATTTAAATATTCGTAAATTAGATGAGGTAAATATGATGTCCATTTCTCTACATGGTAACAAATATAGAATACCTCCGTGGCGTTGGTTAGATGCTTGCTGTGAAACGAAAGACCACGGGTTCAATCCCCGCACCGATAACGTAAACCGTGAACTACTAGCGTTTGTTTCGGAAAATTTTCTAGTGGTCACTGATACCTACGGCGCGAGACTTAGTGTGGGATCAGGACTATGTATGTGAATGTTGGGCGTATTTTTTTTTATAAACTCAAATATAAATTCCAAGGAAATAAAAAAATAAATATAACCCTTTCAGAACGCACTGTACTAAGCGTGCGTTCCGACAAAAAAAAATATTTTGGCGCGGAATTTTATTTTACTGGGTCGAAACGGTCTCGATTGTTCGTGTGATGATCTAGGTACATAATTAAAAAAAATTGCGGCGGATCGGGATGTTAGTGACAACTCCACATGTGTTCAAAGATGGACGTTATGTTTGTGGACGATCATGGTCGGCGTAAATATTTGACAAATGGTCTAAAATTGATTAATTTGTATTGTTCTAGTTAAAATAGTTAGTTTAGACACTAAACTATAGCATAACGATAATTTGTTTGTAAAACTATTAATATTAGACATCATAACGTGCTCACGAAATTTGAACGCATGATCGTGCGCTTTCGTTTTATTTTTTCCGTTGAAGCTAAATATTCATTCAACTAATACCAACTTTATTTTATACAGGACGGCCTCTAGACGAAAATTTATTACAAAATTTACTTAATAGTGCGTGTCACTCAGACATAGATGTTTGTGATGAGGTGATAGAACCAGTAGCTAAGGTTCTTCGTCTTCTCGATGAAGATATAAATCTGCGGGATTGCTCCAACCACAATATTATCGTGACTGATATAGAGTCTAATGCTTTAAATATTTAATTACTTTCTGGGAATCCGGAAAACGTAGCGCCTAACAAAAGCGCCGTTTGTCCAAGAAAAATATCGAGACTTTGAAGAGACACTAATTTTATCAATAAGAATCTTTATTATACCCCCTACTCGAGTGCTGGAGAAGAAATGAAGCCTCTAGATTTTATCGAAGAATATTTTAACGAGTATGTTTTCCAAAACCTTGCTACCTGCATAAACCTTTACTGTAATCGTAAAGCCGGAATAATTTTAAGTACATCAAGTTAAGAAATTCGTAAATTATTTGGCATCATTTTGTAATGGGTAGAAACCCACTTTGGACAGTTCAGCCTATGTAAGACGCTGTAAAAAACGCTTGCAGATGAATGGAAAGGGTTCCTAGCAATTACTTCATAGAAGTCTTCACTGGGAAGTGCAAACTACGTAAACTAATTAAAAACAAACCACGTCCTCTTGGCCTCAAAAACTATGTCTTCATAACTAGCAATAGGTTAACGCTTGATTTTGAAATATATTATTTTATTAGCTTAAAAATCCCGCTTTTCCTGACAAATCGAATCGAGCGGAAGGGCCTGCTCGTAGGGCCTGCGGTTTTTTTATGTTTGGTTAAGAAAGTTCCCGCAAAGAGTTGCTCACAGACTATGTTGACTGTCATTTTAATACAATTCTGCTTTTGGACTATCTGAACAACATGCAGTTGCAAGGGACAGGAACAATTATGCTTAATCGTGATGCAAGAGGACAAGGGAAGGAACCGTGGTGATGTATTGGCAGTTTACGGCTGACGGTGTACTGTATCAGCCCATATACGTCCCACTGCAGGGCACGGGCCTCCTCCACTATCTAGAGTGCGATTGAGAGTGGTTAGACCATATAGTCTACCACACTGGCCTAGTGAGGGCTACCGGACTACTATACCATAGAAATTCATACAATTCGTTATGATATACGGTTTCCTCACGATGTTGTCCTTTCCCCATTATAGAGCGTGGTGATTCACTATCAATACACATATGACTCTGAAAAGTTAGAGAGATTCGAACCCGTGGCAACCGTGAACATGTTGGCAGCTGCGTCTGGTTCGTTTACCAACAGCTACGCTCAAATAATATACAATTATTATTAAAAATCATTTTTAATTACTGCTTTTCTATGGTAATGTATGATCGTGCGTTAGTAGTGATAAAACCGGGAAGGCACGCACGTGCGTGGTCAATTCAGGGGGAACGGTAGGGGGAGGATTTTTAAAATTATTTTTCTTGGATACTTTGGACCCAATACACTTTATACTAACCATAATTTTTTTCTAAATTGCAAGTAATTTTCATCGTTCTGAAAGGGATAATTTAATTTTTTTGACGTCATAGAAGAAAAACTAGTTACGTCGCATTTTGTAAGTACATCAAAACAATGTGGTTGTTATTACGATTAAATCTATTTAATATTAAAATTAGTTTTTTGGAACTTTTGTTTTACATGTAACTGTGTGAATTTTGAGATTTTTATCATTTATTGTGGAAGATTGAATACTTCAGGTTTCAGGAGATCTTTATTTCTCATTAAAAATTGCATACATAATTCACTTACTGAGAAACAATGATATAAACTAAAATTAAAAAGTTAAAAAAACCGCTAATGTACCACATAAACATAAATTAGTTAAATCATGTAAAGAGGAAATAAAACGTTCATTAATGATCGCTATTCATAATATTGTTCTACCTATTTTAACTAATATTGCTACTTCACAGAAAAAAGTGATTTTATTTGCTTAGCAGTAATATCCAACGTCCAGCTGATCGACATCAACCATTTTTGTGCACAGACTAAGGAGTAATTCTTGTGCTTCAAATTTGCATTAAAGGGTCATAAAGTGAATGAGCTGTTAAATAGCTGATTAGTAATTTATGACGTCTATGAATAACATTTTTTGTATATCCAAATCGATCTTAGTATGCGGTTAGGACTATGTATGTGACTGTTAGATGTTTTTATATTAATTAATTTCCATCAATTGAATACATAATTTTGAAATACTGATATTGAACTCGCAACTTCTTGTTTATCTGTTAACTATATAAAATACTACAGCTCAATAATTGCTGTTAGATTAAATAAATTTAACGTGATCTACGAAGTTTAATAACTTTGCAAACTAATGCGGTTTAAGGTTCAAATTTCAATAGATTAAGATATTCTCATGAAAATTTAATATATTTTACCAATTAAAGCATATAAGTTAATATTTAAGTATGTAATTATATGTCAGAGCTAGTTCTAAAGATAGTCTGAATTATTGACCCTACTAAAATGTAAAAATAAATTTTATAATTTTAAGTTTTTTTTATGATAGTCTGTTACGGTTATACAATTATTTTAAAATATAAAAGAAAATTAAAAAAATAGAAGTAAAATTATTTTAATATGAATTGTGTAACTAATTAGAAGCAAGAACAAACACAATTAAAAGGTGTTTTGAGAATAATAAACAGAGGAAATAATATTATCAGAATGTTAAGCAAGGTTATTGTCAAATTGTTGAATCTTCGATATTCATATGGATACTAGCTTGAATGGCTAAAAAATCATATTAAATATGAAGGTTATTCAGGTTACTAGTAAGTATATTGTAATGAAATGAAATAAAAATATTTATTGAATCCATAAAATGTCATACACTACTTAGATTCAGTCACTTTTTTTTCCACTACCACCCGGTTCACAAAGCTGTTTTAGCCAGAGAAGAACGGGCAAGAAACTCTAGCGTTGCTCTTTTCAAAATAAGTTTACAATACAGTGATTAAACAGAAGTTGAAATTCAGAGCAGTTCATAAATTATTCATAATAATAATTATAATATTGTGTCTTGTGTGTAGAGAGCACTGTTGTGTTTAGAATTGAACGATTGTAGCCAGAGTAACTACTGGACATATTGAGACTTAATATCCTATGTCTCAGGATGGCGAACGCGGTGGAATGCCAAACATTGCTTTGTAATTCAAGGTGTTTTTGGATTCAGCTACTTCATAAGCGGTCGTACCGCTTACCACCAGGCGAACGTCATGCACGTCTCGCCATTCATTTCAATAATAAAAATAAATAAAAAAGCAGAGGAACGCGGCATGAGGAAATGTTCACCAACTTTGGTTCTACAACGGCGGCGGACATGTAATAGGGGACGCGGTTTTCTTGGCGGGTTACATGGAACATATACACTTATTTAGATAGTCAATTGGAACAGTCACATATATTATTTATTAATTTGTGTAAAGATACCATCCTTACTAATATTATAAAGGTGAAAGTTTGTATGTATGTATGGATGTTTGTTACTCTTTCATGAAAAAACGGCTCAACAGATTTTGATGAAATTTGGTATAGTGATAGCTGACACCCTGGATTAACACATAGGCTACTTTTTATCCCGAAAAATGTAGTGTTCCCGTGGGATGAGTCAGGAAACCAAATATACATATTTTCTACTCTTTCAAATTCAAATTGTTGGCACGGGATGTCCTCTCCTACGGAAGGGAAATATAGTCGACGGCACGCGGGAAATATAGTTAGTAGACACGCGAAATAATATGTTCTTGATGTGGATTGGACTCAAAAACTATCTGCACCCGGGCGAAGCCGGGCCCGACAGCTAGTGTTTAATAATTCTCTTCTAGCGCTTAATGAATTAGCATTGAGGTGTTCAAGGCTATCCTTATAGATCTAAAGTTTTAAAATATATTCGTTTAATGGTTAAAAAGCTAGCTAGGATTTTTGATGATAAATCTTATACTCATTAAAAATATTTACTTTTTAGGTGGTTTTTGACTAGAGCGTGTTTTTTCAGTTTTTAAAAGGATTATTTATGTATAATTATTTATATAAAATTAAAAACGGCTAAAATGTCCAAGGGAGGAAACAGGCATGCAAAAAGACCAAAAATATTTGCAATGGAATGTTTATTAAACTATATTGGATTGTTTCTTTTTTTAGAATTACTATACAAACGGTTTCTGTTACGTTAGCCATCACGCCTGCTCTTAAACAGTAGCAGTAACACAAAGTACTTAAAATAC
Source organism: Hyles euphorbiae (assembly GCA_023078785.2). Classification (NCBI taxonomy): domain Eukaryota; kingdom Metazoa; phylum Arthropoda; class Insecta; order Lepidoptera; family Sphingidae; genus Hyles; species Hyles euphorbiae. Next base: position 11,171,685 of record CM041044.1, on the reverse strand, counting down.
TTAGCACTACATAGCTCCATCCTTATCATCCTTATTGGAGAGATTAGACTTACAATCGTTTTCTTGTAAAATCTACAAAACTAACAGTAAAAACCTGATTGCCTTACGCCCGAATACTGGAACGCCATTCAAATAATAAGTTTCTCTTAATAGCGCACGGCTCACTTAGCCAGTGCATTTAATCGGGATTAACGTAGTTAAGCGCAAGTTATATTTAAGTTGCGTTCCAGTATTTGGGCGTAAGTGGCGTAGTTGTACTTCGGTGCGACCACAACGTTGCGGTCTTATGTTTGAATATCGGGTTGGGCTATGCTATATTGGATTCTTCTATCCATTATTATCAGCCCGGTGTCGGGAATTTGTGCCGGACATGGCGATAGGTACGCCTCCTATCACATTATGGGACCCAAAATACAATTCGTAATGTGGGTGTCATGGTTGCATCCTGGTAGGCAGGACCTTCTGGGGAAAAAGGCGTGAGTTTATGTGTATGTATGTATATATAAAGTTAAAAAACTATTTTATAACCATGGAATGTCTCTAAATTAGGCAGTACCTAAGTATGTTGATACGCAGAAAATACTTAAAAACAATAGACCTTCTAAGCGAGGCACAGCTGTTTAGCTAAATAAATAAACTTTTTTTCAGAAAATGCGCCTTTACCTAACCCTTTAAGGTCATAATAAGCCGATAATACTATTTTATCTGCAAATTTAAATCAAATAAACTTGTGCCCACTAAGCTTGATATGTAAAATTTTAAGTGCATAAAAATTTAAGTATTTCACATGCATACATACTTAAACTGAAGACTTTTTCCTAGGAGGGGTACGCAGAGATGCCTAGACACCCAGATTTAAGAATATTTAGAATATTATTGTTATATTGTAAGCTAATCACGCTTAAATATAAAAGTCAAAAAAGAATTATTAATTGATATACATATACAAATAAGCATGAATAAATGAAAAATAATAATAAGCTAAGCTATATTGATAATAATGATATATAATGATATAGCTTGTAAGCTATATCATTCTTTGATGTTATAAGCTTGTCGTGCAATTCTGTATCTTTAAATAATAATATCCTTTATTGCACACACACATATTTTATGGGATAGTACATATTACACTTACAGTTAAAGACAAAATATTGTAGGTACAAAGGGCGGTCTTATCGCTTTAAGCGATCTCTTCCAGACAACCTTGTGATGGATAGAAATGCAATAATTAATAATAGTAGAAAAACTGCACAGGGAAAATCTTATTCGAATGAATTCAGGAGCTCCTAAGAATTTGAAATTTTTTACCAATGGTAAATACCAAACAAAATAATTTCTGCCTGGAATTCTTGAAATCTCCAGTCAAAATTCGTTGGTTCACCATGGCAAAATCGTGGAAAATCGAGCATACAATTTTTTGCACCTATAAAAGTACGATTGCTCTTCAAAAACCAAACTCACGTGAACACTTTTGTTGCAGCATGCAAATGTCCATACCGAAGCTATACAAAGGGAAAAGGTTGTCATTAGTAAAATTCTTCGACAGCGACCCGAGCAATTTTTCAGCTGAAAACGTATTCAGGAATAGTTTCATGGTATGTATTTTTATTCATAATAGCGTGGAACACATATACTTCACCAAAGACTTGTAAAAGTCTAATTTTGTTTTTTAATCCTTGCTTTTTTACCGTTGGAGATATTAAAACGAGCATCTGTACACAGTTTTTACGAATTGTAAAGCAAGCCAATACGCATTAGGCCTGAGAAGTGGTTGCTAGTCTAACCCCTTATTGGAAGATAAATTGACAGCAGAAGTTTGAATGAAAGTGGTAGTTCTAACTTCTAAAATAAGAATGAATCAACACATTTTTTTAAATATATAAATTAGAATACTATTCCATTTAGTAATCGGAAATATCTGGTTAATATATCGAAGATCGGGCGAAATGGAAGGAAACTAGTTGAAAGTTGGTGAATTCTGTCACCAGTCTTGATAACGCCGGATAAAAGAAGAAGAAGAATCGGAAATATCATCGAGTAATTTTTAAAATATATTTTTCTTGCAGTTAGCAGACATACGTCTGAAATACGATTACATTCTGAGTGACGTGTGGATTGTTGACATGAAGAATACTGGCTTCGGTCACCTCCTCAGATTAAACCCTATTATAATGCAAAAAACAGCACAGATATTCCAAGTAAGTATTTCAGTCTATAATATAAACTTAAGTGGTTTCCAATGTTATCTACTAACAAATATTGTATATTTTCTTAAGTATGTTATATAAATGAAAAAAAAGAATACTACTAAAACCTTAAAGTGGCTAGAGAAGTATGCCATTTGCTCGTTGGTAAGCGATACGCTCATGGACAGTAACTAAACCAAACAACACCTTGAATTACAATGTTTAGCATTCCACTACCCTCGCTATCCTGAGATATAAGATGTTAAGTCTCAATATGTATGTCTAGTAGTCACTCTGGCTACAATGTCCTTCAATCCGAAACAGAACAGTGAATTTACACTACTGTTTGGCGGGAAAAACGTTCGAGAGACCTACCACCAGTACATTATGAAGATATGAAAACTATTTCTATTTTTATTTTTAAATTATATATTATTAGTAAATTTTAATCCAGCAACTTCTACCATTCAACGATGGTGATTAATTATATTAAGACAACGAAAAAATAAAAATAAAAGTGCAAACAAATATAAAACTTAATATTTTAATTCAATATTAGATTACTTGATCACTTAAATATTCTCAGACCTTCAATGTACAGGGTAAGTAAGGTCAGTAAAATGCATTTGATGGTTTGATTTACAAAGGCTATTGCGAATACAGTGAACGCAGGGCAGCATTGAGCAAATATCATCATAAATATTAATCAATTATTATTTGTTTTTCGTTGATTGATTACCTCTGCAAAAAGCGATGATATGTAGGCAGAATCTGACGGGGCTTAACTCAAATATGGACGGGGTAAATATTGTTCACCCAATAATTTTTAACGTACTTAATCCACCTACTTTTTTTTAACTTTTCCACCTTCCTATTGCTCCAAATTGAAAAAAAAACATGCTGAACTACCCATTCTTTGCTGCTGTGGGTATTTATGCCCACTTAATAACGGGACATATTGATACCATATCTTATGTCTCACGAAGGCGAGCGAAGTGGAATGCCCAGCATTGCATTGTAATTCAAGGTGTTCTTTTGTTTTGCCACTGTGCATGAGCGCTTGTATCGCTTACCATCAGGTGAACGGCATACTCGTCTCGCCAATCATTGCAATAAGAAAATAACCATGAGGTTATCTGCTAATCCCTTTTTCGAAGATGTAACCATACGTTGGCTTCCTCTTTGAATGGGGGCATATTTTTGTAAAGTGTTTCAACACCAGCAGTGATCAACAGTGGACTTCGTCCAGCATCATAATATAAGGACCGAACGAAATTCATAATTTTATTTCTAGGAAGGTCTTGGCATCCGAGTCCACTCAATCCACATACTAAACGCCATCCCAGCGTTACAACACGTAGTAAACTTCATGAAGCAGTTCTTCAGTCCCAAGATCATGGAACGACTGATCATCCACGATTCCTTGGAGGATCTCCACAAGCACATACCTAAACAGTACCTGCCCGAAGACTATGGTGGTTTGGAGCCTTCCACTTCAGTTTTCAAAGGTGAGTGACTGAAAAATACTATAGATCTAAATAGTAAAAACTTACTGAGATGAGAACCATCGCTTCGGTGTTCTTTTTACGACCTTTGTTTAGCAAAATACTAGAATAACCGACCAAGTTAAGCTGAAATTTAAAATATCCACATTGTTTCTATATGGTTTAGAAACTGTTTTAATAGTACCTAAAAATAGTTTGTGTAGCTTTAATCAGAATAAATTACAACTAATGCATAAAATATACACGACCACTACCTTGTGTCGTGTATAATTTACTCGATCTTAATATGGGGTCAGAACTGTGTATGTGACTTAATATTTATTTATATACTATATTCATCAAACTAAGACGGGAAAATATTAATCAATTCATTTTCAATCAATCAAATTGATTAATATTTTAATCAATAAAATTTATATGTATTATTTAATTAGCTGATATGATATCAAAATTTTAATTTATTCAATTAATAACTTAAAAAAAGGTGGAAACAAAAATAATGTATAAAAATCTAAAAATACATAATATGCCAATTTTTTTATGAAATAAGTGGCATTGAATATTGAAATATTCACACGGCTTTTATAGTTCCTAGTAACAATTGATTGGTTTTCAAAATATACAATGTTGCAATTACCTTACGGCATGGCATATAAACACAAAATATTCAAACATTTGTTCAATCCTAATAACAGTATATATTTAATCTAAGGTAGTATACATAATCGCTCAACATATCACCAAAAAATATTGAATGTGTGAAATAATATGCTATTGCATAATTTTGCAGCCATTAGCACATGACGCATAGGCTATTTTTAATAATTATTTTGCATACGCTTGTAAAAATATAAGATTGTAAAATAAATTAACACATTAATTTAAAGGTTTATATTAATGTGTTAATTTGCTGCTACTTGTACTATTATTCTTATTGTGTAATATCTTCTTAGTATTTCTGTACAGTGCAAAAAAAAATTAAATAATATAACATATCCCCCCCATTAGAGTCCGTACAGACAGACGATGTAGAAAACACTAATACAAATATTTTAAACTTAACTCAAAATACCGTACGTAACCGTTCAGAAAGTAACTGTTCTGAAATTACAAATAATCTAACCCAAACACTCCCACTAGAACAGAAAACAAGTATCGAAGAAGTTTTCGTGCAAACTGTTACAGAGTATGAAAATACATGCCCCACATCTAGACCATATATACCCAGACAGAAAACAACAAAAAAGCTTGCATCAGTAGTTCAGTTTCTAAACCAGACAGTCTTACCAAAGTATATAACATCAGATACAAATTTTCAAACCCTCCATACAGCCTTATATTGTGCTGCCTTTACTGCAGCAAAACACAACGGATCCAAAATTCGAACCGCTCCAGAACAGATAACCCATAAAAAATCCATCCCACACTGGCAACGTAGGTTGCAAAACCGTATAGAAATCTTAAGGTCACAGATAGGAAAACTCACCGAATATATTAATGGTAACAATAGCGATAAATTAAAAAGAACAGTAGAAGACATAATGATGCGTCACAAAATACACTCAAAACATGAAGCAGAAAATACTGAATTGATACACTTCCTTGATACTTTAAAACAGAAATTAAATGCACTTGCAAGTAGACTGCGAAGATACAAAACCACAACTTTAAGAAAAACTCAAAATAGGCTATTTATAAATAACGAAAAAGCTTTTTATAGATCCCTCGTAAACGATCACTCTGATAATACACAACATATAGAAAACACCGTGCCCTGAACCAGAAAAACTTCATAAATATTGGTCTGACATATGGTCAGATCCAATAGAACACTCTACAGATGCTGACTGGATCCAATCAGATAAAGAAACACTTGCACAGTTACCGAACATGGAATTTGAAGAAATAGATTTAGATTTGCTAAAGTTTGTAATAGGAAAAGCTCACAATTGGAAAGCCACTGGTTCTGACAATATACACAATTACTGGATCAAAAAATTTACATATTTACATCCTATACTACTTTCACACATTAACACATTTATAAAATCACCGGAAACCCTACCAAACTATATAACCAAAGGAACAACTTACATGTTGCCAAAAGATAATAAAGACCTCAATAACCCTGCAAAATACCGACCGATTACATGTTTACAAAATATATATAAAATTATAACTTCATGTATTAGTGAATTAGTATACAACCACGCAGAAAATAACCAAATATTAGCTGAACAACAGAAAGGCTGCCGTAGAAAGAGTCAAGGGTGTAAAGAACAGCTCATTATAGATGCAGTAGTTTCCAAACACGCGCTCCGTAATAAAAATGATATCTACACTATGTATATAGATTACCAAAAAGCCTTTGACTCGGTGCCACATACTTGGTTGCTATATATCCTACAGCATTACAAAATACATCCCAAATTAATTCAGTTTTTAAAAATAACGATGTCAAACTGGTGTACGGTCCTTAAGACCAAGCAAGGTAATCAAACCATAGAAACAGAACCGATTAAAATTCGCAGAGGCATATTTCAAGGAGACAGCTTAAGCCCGCTCTGGTTTTGTCTCGCGCTTAACCCCTTATCAAATCTCCTAAATAATACCAACTCCGGATATAAACTAGCATACAATAATTCTGAATATTTCCTTAACCACCTAATGTACATGGACGATATTAAGTTATACAGCAATAGCCTAGAAGGATTGTATAAATTAGCCGACATTACCCAGCAGTTTTCACATAGTATATGCATGAGATTTGGTATAGATAAGTGTAAGATTCAAAGTGTACACGCGGGGAGAATAGAAAATAATTTTTATAAACTAAATGAAACTGAACAAGTAGACCCGGTAGATTCCGTTACTGGTTATAAATATTTAGGATATCAACAGACCCAACAGATCCACCAAAAAGAAACCAAAAACACTCTCAGTCAGAAATTTAAATCTAGGTTACACAAGATATTGAAACTGCATTTAAATGCTAGAAACACGATTAAAGCCATAAACACATACGCCGTACCAATACTTACCTATTCATTCGGGATTATTCAATGGTCACAAACAGATCTTAAGAAACACCAACGCACTATTAATACTCATATGACTAAATACCGGAAACACCACCCCAAATCATGCATAGAAAGATTAACATTACCCAAAAGCGAAGGAGGAAGAGGTATAATCGACATAAATAACTTACATAATAAACAAATAAACAGTTTAAGATCATTTTTCCATAACCGCTCTATAAATTCCCAGCTACACCTATCTATAGTACAGACTGACCAGAAATTCACCCCACTTAACCTACATGATTTGACACTACAAAAAAACGAGACTGTCATAGATATGCAACAAAAAATAGACCGATGGAAACAGAAATCTCTACATGGACGGCATTACCTCGACTTGAACAGCAGTAACGTCGACAAAACTGCGTCGAACGCATGGCTCAAGCGAGGTGAATTGTTCCCGGAAACTGAGGGATTTATGTTAGCCATTCAGGATCAAGTAATTGACACTAAAAACTACAGAAAATACATAATAAAAGATAACAGATTTGCTTCCGATTTATGCCGCCACTGCCACCATTCACCTGAAACTATACAGCACATAACAGGAGCCTGCCATTCAATCTCACAGACTGATTATAAACACCGCCACGATCAAGTAGCTGCCATCATCCACCAAAAACTTGCACTAAAATACGGTTTCATTAAAGAAAAAACAGCTTATTACAAATATAAGCCCCAGGTTATATTAGATAATACTAACTATAAGCTTTACTGGGATAGAACTATAATAACAGATAAAACCATTAATTGTAATAGACCGGACATCACATTTTATGATAAGAAAAATAAAGAAGTATATTTAATAGACATTGCCATCCCTAACACGCATAACCTTACTACTACGTTTACCGATAAGTTAGCCAAGTATACAGATTTAGCAATAGAACTTAAGACACAATGGCAGGCCCAGACCGTTAAAACAATACCAATTATCGTCTCGTCTACGGGTGTCATTCCCCACACACTCCATACTAGTTTAAAAGCTCTTGATATGCCTCCTCTCACATACATGCAGTTGCAAAAAGCAGCTATCTTAAATACATGCCGAATTGTCCGCAAATTTTTGTCTATAAATAACTAAAGCCATGACCATTTTCCTCTTTCCGTTTGGCCAAAAGCCCGCGGAGTAAAGAGTATAAGCCTCTGAAAAGAGAGATACTGAAAAGTAAAAATTTAAATAATAATAATAAAAATATGTTTAAAAAGAAATAAAGAGAATAATAATAATTTAAAGGTTTTTTTTTAGGTATTTTATAAAGATCTTTATATTGGTATTTTAAGTTTGACATATTAGAATTATTTTATTTTGAGGAGAATAAAGTTAGTAGCCTAAGTGGAATTCCTTATCAGCCTTTATATTGGCAATTTAAAACTTGTTTTTTTTTTGGTACCAAATTAACATTTTCGTAACAATTAGCGTCCGTGTGATCTTTAAGTCCTATAATATATTTTTAGTGTCAGAAGTATGACAGGTTTAAAATAAACTTCGCTAAAGATCCTCCAATCGTATAAAATTTGTCTAGTCCTTCACCCGTATTTGAGTCCTGTCAAGTTTAGAAGCAGGAACTATTTCGTTTTCGTGTGATAGCTGTTTTAAATACTTACATATTTAAACTCGACGCTAATGTCTTACTCTAAAATTCCCATCGCAATCCTTTGATAAAAAAACTCGAATGTATTTCAATTCCTTATACATACCACGGGAACACTACATTTTGTCAAGATAAAAAGTCGCCAATGTGTTATTCCAGGGTGTTTAACTTAATACCAACCGTCAACATCAGTCAAGCGGTTTGTAAGCTATGCGACCGCTCATGAACAGAAGCAAAACCAAACAACACCTTGAATCACAAACCAATGCTTGGCATTTCACTGTGCTCGCTAACCTGGGGCATGAACTATAAAGTCTCAATATGTCCAGTAGTTACTCTGGCTACAATGTCCTTCAATCCAAAACAGAACATTGCATTTAAACTGCTATTTGGCGGGAGAAATAATCATTGCGGTGGTACCCACCCAGACGGCCTCTCATATATGAGAGACCTAACATCAGTATTTGTAATATTAGTAGGATATGGTTTAGTTCAAATAGAAAATCCCGGATGATGTCACTCCTATTCTTCTTTTTGAAAAGCAAATCAAATAAGACGAAGTGATTAGTCACACGTGGATCTTTTGAAAAGCCTAACAAGGATTAGTTCTAAACCGTTTTTTGTGGACTTGCTTCTTTTTATGATCCGTCAATGACAGCAAAACCACCAGTAAAATAAATTGCCGAGATAATGATTTGCTTTGTGTCATTTTAGAACCTCTATGTGGGTCGGTGACTTTTAATAGTCGTGTTTCTGATCATATGGGACGTGACATACAAAGGAGGAAGTCATAATCATTTTAAGTAGTGTTAGGGCTATTGTTTGGCGTGTAGGTCATAATAGCTACAGTACAAACGTGTCAAGTCGGCTAGGGTACCATTGTCATTGCAATGACGATTTGAAACAGCAACTGTCTGTCTGTTCTGTGTATCATTTTTCTTATTTCCATCACATGGTTGTCTGTAAGACATTGCCTTTAAGCGAAAAGCCGATTGTACTTTAAGTTGTTATTGATTTCTGATTCCCTTTTTACATTTTCATATTATTATTAGGTATTTTTTTATTGGGTTTCTTATTTTTTTGTTATTATTTTTTGTGTTGTGCTTATTGGTTTTTGTTTATTTCTTTGCCTGATTTTTCAGTGTAAAACGTCAATAACGTTAGCTAGTTACAAAAAAAATATTGTTTCGCTTTATTTATTTCTAATTATTTCGTATTTTGTGCGCAAGATAGTGTATACATACAATTATAAATAAACTGTAATATTGCGTTCCGTTCGGTAAATGAAGTTATTAGTGAAGACCACAATGTGGATGATAGGTTTTCTTATCCGCCCTAACAGCAGCCGATACAATGTGGTGGAAAACCTGTCATGTGGATTCATATCTACTAACATTTCGGTTCAGTTCAGTTCGTTTCTGTTTGCGACTTAAGAAGTTGTGAGTTCCCGTGGCAAGGCTTCATGCCTTAAATAGTGACCAATTTGAATTCAAATGAATAAAAGAAGAGAAAAACATGAATCAGAACTTTTGTAATAGCATGCATGCTTATTAGACCACAAAAAAAACGGAAGCGTTATACAACTTAAGAATTATGTAATTGCAATTAAACATTCCACTTCTAAATATGGATTAAGTAATATGAATGCACATTATATTCATTTTTTTATAAATGCTTGCTAAATGTTCTTACACGGTAATAAATTTTTATTGTGTTATAATTTAAAGTAGTACAATATTTTATGCATTTTGGGTATAGTACATCTTCAAATATATATTTATATGCGTACTACAGCTTTGGCTGTTGTTTTATAAACAATAACTTTCAATAGGTATTTCTTTACTACGTGCTATTTTTAGAAAATAAAAAATAAATAATATATAAATAATTTGCAAACATAAATTACCTTAGTTCGTCTCGCCATTCATAGCAATAAAATATTTAAGATAACAAAAAAACCTGCTTCATCGGTCGTCTCGAATGCTGTCTATGTGATTACTCAGAGTCATAACCTTAAAAAACACCTCATTGTTCCGGTTAAATGACCCATTATGATTTTTACTATGTTTTATTCATGCGATTTTTTAGTCATTACAGTAAACAAGGACACATTACGTATCAACGCTTAAAAAAAAAGATTCAGCAATTTACAAAGCCGACTAATTTTCCTTAGCATAAATCATATTGTCTTCCTACCTGATAAATCATTATGGAGGATCCGGGTATAATTGTATTATGTTGCATAATAGATTATTTTTAAATTTTCGAATTTAGATCCAATTGTAAGTTTTCTGGAAAGTTAATTGGCGCGAAATCTCTCATATATGAGAGGCCGCCTGGGTAGGTATCACTAGAATATCTATTTTATTTGAAGGATTTGTAGCCAGAGTAACTGGACATATTGAGAATAAGCATCGTATGTCTCAGGATTCCGAGCGCAGTGGAATGGCCAAGCACAGCTACTATCCATGAGCGGTTGTATCGCTTACCATCAGACGAATCTCAAACTCGTATCGCCATTCATAACAATAAAAAAAAACAATTTGTGATATTGAAACAGAATATATATTCAGTACTTTATTATCTCACTAATTATAAAATAATCTAGAACTGCATTTCAATGGCAACCTCCCACGTTTATGCATTATTCAAATTTTATCTGTTCTTGAAAATCGCAAATGTAATACAATGAAGTAATTTATATAAAACATATTTTTAAAAGTGTTTATACCTAGTTAAATTTATATTTTTATCGAAAATGTTTTGAAAATATTACCAAAGTTATAATACAAATAATCTTTCATGATCTTTTTATTTCAATTAATGCTACCTCTGCAATACAATACGGTAAAGGTGTAGGGAAACGCAATGGCGGACGCCCGCCTATAAGGCGGACGGGCGACCTGGTTAAGGTTGAAGGAAGCCGCTGGTTGCAGACCACTTCCAACAGGTCGATATGGAGATCTTTGGATACAAAGCAAAGGCATAATATTATGAAACGTTTGACCATTAAAAAAACTAAGCAAAGGTCCAATAGAAAATAATGGAGAACTAACAAAAACCTTTTCCAATTACAGATAAATACGAGAAAGAGTTACGCAGCACCAAAACAAAACAGATGCTGATAGAAGCTAGCAAATTAGTATCAAACGAAAACAGACGACCTGGAGCCAACATCAACGAAGAATTCCTAGCTGGATCATTCAGAAAGCTTGATTTCGACTGATTCTCACAGAATCTGATTAGCAAAACGGGTTGAAGTGACTACAATGTAGTGTTAGATATTTATTAATTTCTTAATTTTACGCTTTTGAATGTTTTGTCCCTTTCCAACCAATTTTGAATTCAGTATGAGCGAAGAAGACAGAAAAGAGTTTATAAACAGACTCTGAAAGGCCGGTAGTGTTTTAAAGCCAAGTCAAGGTCTCCTTGTATTAATTTTGTTTTAAAGTATAAAATATCCATTTTGTTGAATAATTCTGATGGAAATAAACTGCAGCTTGTATCTTTATCGTTTGCATTTGTAATTACGTTATTAGCTATGCCAATAACAATAAAAACTTGGCATGATCGCACCGTTCAAGTTTTTCATTAGAACGATATTGCGAGAATGTTCGGGATTTACATAAAGCATGCTGTTGAATTTTAAACAATCTTGGGTTTAAAAAAAAACATACAAAACATTCTAAGTGTGAACTTTATTACAATGATGTGATATTTTATGATTTATTATACTTATCGTTTACTTCTTAGTTTTCTTTTTTTGTATAATATGTCCAAAAGCTTTACATGTGAAAACATATTAATTGAATCTATTACACATATTATAACATTTTATTACTTCAACAGGATCTATTATAGGATGTTAAATTAATATATGTTTTTTTCTTGTATAATTATGATCTTTAATTTTATTATGCATATTACATTAGACGACAAAATTCCACAAGAGACTAGAGTTAATAATAAAGAAGCGCCATCTAGTGGCAATGGTCAAAACACTGTGTTACCAGAATCAAATTTTATATTATTTTAATAGTATCTATTAAGTTAATGGTTTATGAATTAATTATTATTAGTGCAATTTTGCGATATTTTTCTTTTTGACGTCAATAGAAAGATTAATTATTTAGTTTTGTAAATAGAATAAGTTTTGGACTACGTCGTGTAAGACGTAAAGTTACGGTTATGTATTGATTTTAAACTTTATGATGGTTACTTACGTTAATAGTGCATTTTATTCCTTTAAGTTCAACTGTATTACAAAGTTACCATTAAATATTAAATTCTCATATTTAATTTTTATTTTATAAACAAACTGTGACCTGCTACGAATTTCACCCAAGACTCCTATACAAACTGAATTTGTTCCTAAAAATACTTATTTTTTAGAATCACTTATAATACACAAATACATTAAAAATAAAATGTATGTACACCCATTCAAAAATAAACACAACATTTAATCACACTGTAAATTAGAAAAAATATGAGAGAAAATAGAAGAACAATACCAAACAAATAAGTTACGGCAACATGCTTTACTAAATTATAATAATTATAAAAACGACCTAATAAAGAAACGACCCCCAGGTCATGACTATTCTTTTAAAAAACCTGCAGATTCGTCATTCCACTCAAAATATACAGTATTCTTGTAATATTTGTAAAAATCCCCGATGAATCGGAAAAGGCTTGCAAAGAAAAGTCGGAGGACTTCGGATTTAGTAAGAATACTAAGATCTCGGGACCTGGAAGATTCCACAGTTTGAAATGGCCTGTACAGTCCAATGCACTGCTGTTTGAAATGTTCGAAGTTTTAAACTAAAAAACAATACTACGGAAGCAATCCGGACTACCGTTTATCTTACCATCTGAAAAGACAATGCGCTTTGCGTGTACCAAGATTTTTACTTTAGATATCTTGCGAATACAAAAGTTGACGACTGAATTGTATCGTCGTTTATGATTTTGGATATATAGATATTATGGCTCTTCTTTGATAAAATGTTCTGTAAATAACCTTCTATTGGTCTCATAAGTGCGTGGTGGCCTGTTGGTAAAACGGACTAGACGCGGCTGCCCACATGTTCACGGTGGTCGCGGGTTCGAATCCCAGGGCACACCTCTGACTTTTCGGAGTCATGTGTGTATTGATAGTCAATCACCACGCACTAAAACGGTGAAGGAAAACATCTTGAGGAAACCTGCATACCATAGCGATTTATAAGAATTTCTATGGTATGTAAGTCCGCCAACCCGCACTAGGCCAGCGTGGTGGACTATATGGCCTAACCACTCTCAATCGTATTCTCGATTGTAGAGTAGGCCCGTGCCCTGCAGTGGGACGTATATGGGCTGATACAGGTCTCATAAGTGAGAGGCCGCATGGGTAGGTACCATCGCAGTCTTTTTCTCCCAGCAAACAGCTTCAGTGTAAATGCACTGTAGTGCACTCGAGATATTGAGACTTAACTTCTCTTATGTCTCAGAATGGCGAGCGCAGTGGCATGCTAAGCATTGCTTTGTAATATATTATGTAATTTGGTTTTACCACTATCCATGAGCGGTCGTATTGCTTATGCATATGCATGGAAAGGCAAGGACAGAGCGCCAACCATCGCAATAAAATTAAAAAACTTATACATTCCTTTCAATTTAACTCTCGATTCTAGAGGACTCCCGTAGGCGTATAGGACTGATAAATTATTATATTTAGTAATATTATTAATATTGTACAATAGAGTCTACAACGATTCAGATGAGCGTAGGATGTTCTGGGAATAGAAATATGACTTACTTGTCAGTATTAGCAGGAAGTCGCTGGATGCAGGCCGCTTCCAACAGGTCATTGTGGAGATCATTGGGGGAGGCCTATGTTCAGCAGTGGACTTCCTGTGGCTGATATGATGATGATGATGATGATGTCAGTATTAGGGGCTATTTTTGTCCATTATTGGATTAACATAAGCTAATATTTTTTTTTACCCATAATTCACTTTTATTCTCTTGATCCCACATTAAGATGATTATGTCTTGTGTCGTGGGTATCAGAAACTACGAGACACTTTTCGGTCTCACAAACATTTGTCTAGGAACTCGAACCCAAGGCCGCACGTTTCACAGCCGGCATCTGACCAACTACGTTACGGAGGATGCCTTTTCTCGAAGCCTAAAGATATTCAGGTCTTCTACAATTTATATGGGACCACCATGGCATGAAACATTAAAACAAAAAAGAAATATAAGTCGGTTTAGGCGTGTTCGAATAATTGGTGAACATACATACATAAAACAAGATTCCGACGGATTGAGAAGCTCCTTCTTTTTTGAAATTGGTAAAAAATAATTAAAGTATGGCCTAACTCTCATTCGTACTCTACACTGTCGAGGATTCCCGTGCCCTACAGTGAAACTATGGGCTGATAAACAGTAAAAAATTAAATATATTCATACACAAAACAATTATAAATAATAGTAAGCTATTAATATCGTAATACATTAGACTCAGCGCCATGCCTTGTCAAACAACAATTAGAGCGTAAACCCAGTACTAATTGTCGACTAGCTGATTGAGTGCGTTCGTGCTAGACCGTCGATCAATCTCCAGTAATTATGCTATAAGGCGATTTAATTTAGATTATTATGCTTTGTGTCAAAGGGTATGGAGGACAAGTATGAAATGTCGGCTTGCCACTGCACTCGCCATCCTTTGACATTATATGTTAAGCCTCAATTTGTCCAGCCGACGTCTTACCAACTGCGCCTACGAGGCTGTAAAAGTATATATTGCGTCAAATATACTACATATGTGTTCAACTATTTTTATCAGGAAAAAAGTTAAGATTCTATGAAATATACTGGGTATCTCAAGACTGCTACCGAAAACGAAGCCGGGTGGTAGTTTTAGTGGCTACAAACACAATGCAACTAAAAATTTTGCAAAGAAACGCGACAATTATTTTTTATGATTTTTTAAATATCGTCATTTTTGGATGGTAAATCCATAGTTTTTGCTAAAATAATAATTTAAACTCTTTTATACCTTAGAGTATTTATAAATAAAAGGGTATACATTATTATTTTAGGAAAAAAATGTATTTAACACCCAAATATAGCCATAGGAAAAAAATAACAAAAAAGAAATTCGCTTTTTTTTGCAACTTTTTCTGTTGCATTGTGCCTGAAGTCGCTTAAACTACCATCCGGCTTCGTTTTCGGTCGTAGTCTTGATATACCCTGTATATAGATTCTATAAATAATAATTAATACTAAAAGTACACAATCAGATGCAAAGACTATCAGCTTAATACCACAACAAACCTACAGATCCTCTCATCCCATGCAACAGATTATGATT
The DNA here is from genome assembly GCA_023078785.2 of Hyles euphorbiae. Classification (NCBI taxonomy): domain Eukaryota; kingdom Metazoa; phylum Arthropoda; class Insecta; order Lepidoptera; family Sphingidae; genus Hyles; species Hyles euphorbiae. The sequence continues at coordinate 11,155,953 of CM041044.1, read as the reverse complement.
CATCAACAATATTCAACTATATTAAGTAGTCCATTTCATCCCGTTCATTTTAGTTAATACCCTAAACAGTGGTATTAACCCTTGATCCAATTTATAGTGCAATATGAACCCGACATTTCATTGTTATTAGAATTTAGGAAATGGTCCAGTTTACGTATTATTTCTACTCATCCGTTTAATGTTTAATGTGACTGCATTAGTGAATATTGTAGCGCATATTAATTTCCTTTTAAAAGACACTGTACTAAGTATTGACTGGGCTTTACGGGACTTACCTAATCTGTATCAACCCCATATATGTCTCCCTATAGGCGACGAGCCTCCTCTATAAATAAATACAATTAAGAAGGGTTTGGCCATACAGTACATCCCGATGGCCTAGTGCGCGCTGGCGGACTTTATATACCGTAGAAATTATTACAAATCCCTATGGTATGCAGGTTTCCTCACGATGTTTTCCTTAACCGTTATGATGCTTGTTGGTTGACTATCAATACACTCATGACTCCGAAAGGTCAGAGGTTTGCCCTGGGATTAGAATCCGCGAACAGCTTGCACATGTAAACAGCCGCGTCTGGTCCGTTACAATATGTCACCACGTACTGCGCTCGCCATCCGGAGACATAACATGTTGAGTCTCAATATTTCCAGTAGTTACTCTGGCTACAATGCCAACATTTGATTACTTAAATAGGTTTTATAATTCAGCTTGAGCTAAAAAGACAAAAAATTTGATGACTTAAACAGGTTTCAAATTTTCTTTCAAAGAGGCTGCTAATGTTTGAGTTCGTTGATATCCGTGCAATGGATTTCAGTACGAAATATATTCTGAGTGATATTGCTCTTCTTTATTGACAGGCGTGAAGCCTACCAAACGGCGAACCTCTTCTAATTTCATCATTATCGCTGAAAATGATACAGAATTAATGCGATAATTGTTATTGCAACTACTAACTATAAGAAACACAACAAAATTAAAAAAATATAAATGGTTTTAATTATAACCATTAGGACAGTCTTATAAGTTAGAGCTAAAATTAAAACTTTGAGATGGATATAATCAGTAATAGTGATAGTCTGTGATAAGTACCTATCTACCTACCAAAAAATTATACAATATATTATATATTGTGAGGGTAACCACTATCATTTTAATATCAACTTTTACTTTGACTCTTTTACTGCTTACTTATCTGAGGGTAAGTGCAGATAAGTAAATGTGAATGTTGATTCAACTGATCCATTCTTATCTAATTATTTCATAACATATTACGTGAAAAAATAATAAGGTGAAGTTGAAGTGACAGTGAGTAAGGCATTTTGTGTTGACAGCAAATGGCATATGAAGACGATAAAATCCCGAGTGGAGGCTACATAACGACAAGTGCAATATCGGACTTGTAATAACAAGGTAAGCCCTCAACATGATAAATATTATAGAAATTGATTCAAGAAAGTTATATTATCACTTAATTCAAGAAATCCTTGAGGGAGGCCTGTGTCCAACAGAGTTTTTGGCTTGTAGTGAATGATGATGCCCGTAAATATGCAGAAGAATCTCGCAACATAATCATTTTATTTCATTATTCTACTGCTTTCTTGGCTTTCCATATTTCTAGCCACCATTTATCAGATATGTACGTGTACACTAAATGAACATAAGTTGCTTTTGAAACTTCAAAAAGGTGCCAAAGTGCTCTTTGTACGCAGATGCTTTCAAAAGTTGCAATGTTAAACCAACTTAGTGGAAATGATGCTAACTTAATATACAGTAGAACTGTGAGTAGTGGAGATAACGAACCTTATGTAGAGAAACCTTGCCTATATGTCAGGTTGACTCTGCATTGAGAATGAGATTAAGGTAATTGACAGCCTCCGTCGCGCAGTCGGTTAGACACCGCCTGTGATACGAGAGGCCGCGGGTTCAATCCCCGCACCGAGAGAAATGTTTGTGCGGCCCACAAATATTTCTTTCGGGTCTGGGTGTTTGTGAGATAGAAAAGTCTCTCGTAGTTCCTGATATCTGCGACACAAAACTCGATCTTACTGTAGGGTCAGGACTATGTATGTGACTGTTCGGTGTGTGTTATTATTATTATTAAAAAAATATTTTGTTATCACAAATGCAATATTCTAACTCTATCTTTCTTACTTCCTTTTTTTTCCTCTCTCTGTTAATCTTTCTTTGCCTTCAACAACAAGTTATCCACCGCAGAACAGATTCCTCCTCTAAGTATTTCCATGGAAACAATAGAAAAAATATTCTTCAATAAATTACAGTCTTAAATACAATATTCTACAATAATTAATGGAATATTCTGGAAACCCGTAGAGCTCTAAGAACATTTGTAGAAGCGAATAATGAAATATCTTGGAAATCTCAGAGTACCCACGTGCATTCAGCATTACCAACAAAATAAGATAGTAAAATAAAACAACTTCCAAACCGGCTAGGCGTGGTAATTGGTGAATTATGTCTACTCGACCGGACCCACATTGTGCAGAAAGGACGGCAATTGATAGCACTCGTTTCAATGCTTTTAATGTCTCTTCGCCACTGCCAATAAAATAGGGAAATAAAACGAACGCTCTAGATATAGGTAAATCTGTTTGTAAGTATTGAGGGGCATAAGTAAATAATGTTTTAGAAGTTTTCTTTAAAGGTTTAATCCAAAACTGGATTACTGTGATTTAATAAATATTATTTTTCGTGTAAACATCACTGCGTGCTTCTTTTTTTCAAAGCACATGACTTTTTAGTCCTATTGGTCTCCGTGGCGCAGTCGGTTAGACGCTGCCTGTGAAACGAGAGGCCGCGAGTTCGATCCCCGCAACGAGAGAAATGTTTGTGCGGCCCACAAATATTTCTTTCGGTTCTGGGTGTTTGTGAAACCGAAAAGTCTTTCGTAGTTCCTGATACCTGCGACACAAGACTCGATCTTACTGTAGGGTCAGGACTATGTATGTGCAGTGACTGTTGGGTGTTATTTATTTTATTTAATAGAGGATAATTATTTTCCTTATAATTTGCGATGAACTGATGTCAACATTTTCGGGTATAGGTTTTTCAGCCTGAAATACTGCCCTAATAATTGACATAAATGTGAAATGAAATAACCGACTTCAAGATCATTGGAAGTGAAAATGAATTATGCGTGTTCTGGTTTTCAACCCACAACCTTCTCTTTAGCAGTAAGGTTCTCATCTAACTGAGCTAATTAATGCTCGCTTCATATTACGCTTCACTGCGTGCTTTCATTATGAACAATTGAGAAAAAAAGGGTAAAAACAATTCGAATGGAAGTAAGCACATGATTAAAATGCATCTAAAGTTAGCAAATGAAAATAGAATAAAAATTGCCCACCACTCAACTTCGATTTAAAATCACAAATAATATTAAATACGATGAATTTACTCACATTCACATTTTACTCTAGTCAGCACTGCACTAGAAATTAATTAAATATTTAATCCATAATTGAAATGGACCAATTTTGCAGCGTTGAAATTAAATATCTATTGTAAGAGAAATAAAAATATGGATGTTACGATGTAACAAATAAATATTGTGAGTTCCGTCGATAATAATATTGGTAAGCATTGTTTAGGATTACCTTGTGTAAAGTGACAGTTTGCTGAAAGACCGAAGCCATGTAAAGTAGCTCTTATTGATAACATTGGACTCCTAAAGGGTAATGATATTATATATTTTATAGCATCATTGTCCGAACTAGCCGGATAACTGAAAATGTAAGGTCTTGTTATCATCAAGTCATTCAACCTTCAAACCACAATTATGATAGTAAACTAGATCTCCAGTATTTTTCATCCTATATCCAGTTATACTCTAAAGTCAATTTATGCAAGTGTCCTTAAAAATTAGCTGAGATTTAGTGCTTGTCATTTCTTCACCTGACATTGAACTTGGCTGCCAGGAGTTCTAGTAGAGGGAGTATTTTCAACGTTTTACTACCATTTGGAGTGGAAAATACAATAATCGTCAACCTACGAACTTCCAGCGTAATGTCGGTCACCTTGGTTCTCGAATGGAACATTTTGTTCTGAATTTTGTCCTTCAGAAAGACTGCAAACAGAGCTGTTTCCATAGCACTTTGAACGTCTTTAAAGTAATGGATCAACCCAACTGTTAGTATCCACGTCTCATTTACGTCATTACAGAAAGTACTCAATGGTTGAACATTTTAGTCTTCAGCGTTCCTATCGAAATTAAAACCTATCTCGTTTAAATTCCAGTAGAAATCTTCAAACATAAATAAAGCTAAACCGTTTTCCGTCAACACTTGTGGGACACTAAAAATGAAATCCAATTACTTACAGAATCGTTTAGTCCACACACGACAGTCGCGTCGTGGAAACACTCGAGAAGGTTTTGTTTCAACTCCATATCGGAATACGCTGTAATTTTACTGGTTGGCACATTTTTCATTGGTTCAATTTCGAACTTCGGTAAGTGACGTGTTATTGAGAGCTGGGAATGTGGGTTTTATTATACTAGTATTGAAATTAGTATCGAAGGATTTCGAATTAACCAGCATTTTTGGAAATGACTAGTTTCTTATACTAGCATTATGATGAGTTTAACTGACATCATCATCTATGCATAAAAGCCATCAGTTCAACACAACAGTCCAAATAGAGTAACTACCGCCAAATCATGCCATAATGTTTTTAACCAGTATACACTATAAGCTGAATTTGAACCGTGATGCTCTCGCCTGATTCATTATAACAAAATTAATGGGCAGACTCGTTCAGGGCGGTACCACTGTCTCACAGGATATCGACGTGAAGCGACTGCTTTCAATGCCGTTTTATTCGGTGCCCAATAACCCTTTCGTAACCTTTTTCCTTACTACTTTTCTTCCGATTTGGTAGTCCGGCAACACATCTTTCATCCAAGGGATGATGAGCAGCAGTGATCATTTATCATCCAGTTACCTGTTTGCTCGTTTGCCGGACCTAGGCTAAAAAACTTCTCCAATGTGTATCACGCGAGTGTGACTCATTCATGGGAAATACTATGATGGGTTTTTTTCCACCATGCACGTTATCTCTCTCATGAGTCTAAATTGCATAAGCTGGTTTAAGAGTATTGCCCACAGAAGTCCAACATGAAGTAAAATTTCGCAATCACGTTCAACAACATTTCCTGGAAATCGAAACTCTAAAACACGTACATAAACCAAATCCAAAGAGCGATGGTAAGCCAAATACAAACAGCTTTCTAAATTTCTCTCATAAAGAAGCAACTTGCCGTATTTATACGTGGACTGTGGACTCCACAGTAAATAAACGGATCTACAAACTTGCCTCGCTTAGTTTGTGTCGTGCTCTCGTTTCCTACAAATACAGTATTAAAGCTTTAATAATGCTTACTTATTTACCTATATTATTATTTGGATTTCGATAATTCGAACCGAGAACTCGGTTTTACAGGAATTTATGCAGATTTTTCGAGAGGAAAATAATAATTAAAAATGGGATAAACGTGTATATGAATAATGTTCAGTTTGTAAGCATATCAAATACATATCTATGGAATCATTTATGACATAAAAATAATAGAATCAACTTATTTTTGGATTATTGAAAAATAAGGTAGAGTAGTAAAAAAAAAGTTAAAATATTGGCTGATCTTTTTTTCTCTGCTTTACATTCTATAACTACTGTTACATCTACCTAACGACAAAGAAGAATACAAGAAGTTGACGGCCTACTTTCAACACTGAAGAGGTATTAAGTATCTCCGAGGGTAGGATAACTAGAATATTATTATATGTTCTCGAGTTAAGAACGACGATCACCGTAGGACATCCTTCTAAAAAGTAAAAGTTTGCAGAAACTATACGTATAACAAAGGCTGCAGGAAGTCGCTGGATACTAACCGTTTCCAACAGGTCGCCTGGAAATACTAGGGGGTGACTTGAGCACTGAATTTTTGTGGCTAAAGATGGTGTTTCCCTACGAGATCGAATCAGAAATGAGGAAATCCGTAGGAGAACCTACGTTACCGACATAGCCCATAGGACTGGCAAGTTGAAGTGATGTGGGCCGGGCACATAGCTCGTAGAACCGATGGCCGTTGGGGCCGAAAGGTTCTCGATTGGAGGCCACGTACAGGCAAGTGAAACGTCGGACTCCCGCCTACAAGGTGGACGGACGATCTGGCTAAGGTTGCAGGAAGTCGCTGGATGCAGGCCGTTTCCAACAGGTCATTGTGGAGATCCTTCGGGGAGGCCTTTGTTCAGCTGTAGACTTCCTGTGGCTGAGATGATGATGATGAAAGATGAGCATGAAGCACATTTTTGACAATGCTATGACAGTATTTATTAATTTCATTGTAGGTGACGGACAACCTGTAAATACTGCCAATTTACTAAGAAACTTAGTATCAGTGCGAAGATTTTTGTGCCTCGATGTAACCTTATTTTTTGTGTAGAGAAAAATAAATATTATTCAATAAATGTGAACATAATTGTGACCCAGGCCCGGAGTCCTTACAGAAATGAACTTAAAGTCCAATAAATAATATTTTTTAGTATTCACTGTGAACAAAGTGTAAAATGTGATGATAATTATTTTATTTCATAAAAATCTGTCGCCCTGGATAATATAGGAAAAAAGTCCAGTATAAACCATAAAAAATGCTATAATTAATTTAAGCAGTATCAGTATCAACTAACTATTAATGATTTACCTTTACTATGAATGGGTTTTCTCCTTTCCATTGAAAAACTGAGCTACGGTGTAAATGAGATTCACCTGTCGAATTAGCTTATAAGAGTGAGAGTGTAGCGGGTATGAGTGTGAAATAGTATGTTTGTAGCCTTTACACATCGTTTATTCTTCTGGATTCTAGTCATGAGTAAATATTTTTCTTAAACATTTGATGTTTGTCCCGTATGTCCTGTCGCGGCTCTAAATCCCAGGCAGAGCACACTTCGTATTATTTTGTTATTATTGTTTTTTATTGCGATGAATGGGGAGACAAGCATGCCAGTCGCCTGATGGTAAGCGATATGACTACTCGTGGACAGTAGCCAAACCAATCAGCATCATGAATTAAAAAGCAACGCTTGGAATTCCACTGCACTCACCATCCTTAGACATAAGATGCGTAGTTTCCTTACGTAGAATAGAGTATGTATAGAATCCTTAAAATAAACAGGAATCTAAACATAAATGTTTAGCATAAATCACGTCGCGTTGGCAGAAATGCTGTGAATATTTCAATGCATTCCGTAATGTCTCGTGAAAAATGGTTGATTCCTGACAGAAAAATAATTTGTCTGCGTTCCTGTCTCGTGTGCTTTGCGGCGATTTTTCTGATTTACTCGAGGACTCTTGAAGTTTCGACTATTTCAATAAGCTACATTAAGAGTGACAGGTACTGAGTAAATAATTTTCTCATGTAGCTTTTTAGTCTATACCAGTTTAAGATATATAACAGGTACAAAGAATTCATCTTAATTTTTTTTAACTTCTTTGTCTACTAACCTTCACCTGACTACTTGTGGTGTCAAATTTGTACGAGACTTCTCACTGGGTAGGTATGTCTATTTATTATGACATCATAAAAAATGACAATTTATTGTGAAAACCATTCAAACTCCGTTCACAAAACAGACTCAGATCACTCGAAAAATTAGCTTCATTTGCGTTATGCATCGCATATTTTGAATCGGCAGTCTAGTGTATCAGTTCACAGTTGATAGACTAGTATCATGGAAACGGCTATCTACACCGTTGCTACTGCAAATACAAACACCCTTATTACTTGAGCATTAAGATTTATTTCAGCATGTTTATCTGCTAGTTATAGTTGGTTGTGAAGGCAGTAACTTCTCTAAACATGCCGCAATCGATTTCCCATAGTTTAATCGACGTTCGGACATTCGTACCGGGAGTAGCTAAGCTGATTGGCTACTGTTTGTTGTCTGAGATCGTGTTTAGCTTTTGCCTTTCTGGTTTGAAATGTACTCCTTAATTAGAAGAAAATATATAGGGTTTGAACTCGTGATCGTTTTCTAATACAGATATTGGCTGCTAAAATATTTTTTTATGTAACGCATAGAAATTTCAATACGGACATGAAAAGGAAAAAACTTCAATATCATTTTATTCCTCAGTAAATTCACTACACATTTATTTAACACGTCCAAACGCCGTGTTAAAACTAACTTGTGTGATATTTTTATTTGTGTAACCGGAAAGTACCGTCGGTCTATCCGGCGGTGAAAATTGAGTTTGCGTTTCAATTTCATAGCGACTCGCGTGGCAATTTTTGTATATTACCACTTTCTTTTGCATGTAATTTCTGTATCCTAGCTAAGTTGGTGTCGGGATAAGTTGAGTACATTAGAGTGTACGTAAAGTAGTTTGAAGTTTTTAGTACTGTTGTTTAAACTGGTCACTTTTATCAACGCTTATAGTATATTTATTTCGAATTTGAATGTTATGAAGAAAGATGAGTGGAATGAAACGTTAGACGAATTACTGATATGGAACGATGTTTGTGTGAAAGAGATGACTTATGAAAGTACTAAAATGGAAAAAAGTTAGAGGATGAATGATTAAGATGTTGAAGTACCGAGTAAGATATAACTATTACCAAATTTATACTATGAGGAGTTTCTACCCTAATTTTAAAATTTTAGGTAATTGTTGATGTCAAACTTTTCAAGTAATTTTATACTCTAGGCTATACTTAATGATTATGAAATTTTAAGAATTGAAATTACAGTTCCTTTATTTACTGTTCCATGTATGGCTAATAGACTAAAGAGATCATTAGCACAACATAACATATCCGAATCAGTGCCAAAATTCTATTAGGTTGTTTTCAACGTATCCACATTTGTAAATCAATTTAAACATCCCAACGCGGCTAACCAAAAAGCAGACGCAATAGTTCACCCCCAAATCTGTAATAATACCTCTCAAAGTGAATTCAACATTTTCAATATAAATTCTGATGTTGCCTTGTTCCATAGATAAAATGGGTAATATCAGCCACGGTTGGAATTCTAGTACGTAATCCGGATACGCGAATTTTCAAAACGGATGCTTTTAATGTAATTCTAGAGGAATTTCGCCATGAGCTTGCACTGTGAGGTGCACTTTGTGCTGCAGTTTTTAGCGGAATTGCTTGTTCGTCTTCTTTTGGTGTTTGTTAATGAACAGCTGTATTAGATTCTTCAACGTTGCATTCACTGAAGTCATCCGCTTAACTTAATTTTTCAGGAATTTAATGTATTAATATTTTATCGCCCAGCCTCTTCTCTAAAACAAAATTATTTACATTGACGTCGACTGAATATTGGAACCTATTTTTTGGCAGTAATATTGCATATTAGGTATCACCATAATAAAATACAAGTAGAAATAAAATACTGGACTGAGCAAAAGCTTCCTAATTTTTTTTTTATATCTGAGTAATAAGAAATATTTGTTTTTAAGTAAAATTCAATAAAATCAATTTTATGAAAGCGTTCTTTTAGCAAGCAATATACACTATTTGGGATTGTTCATGTAATTCACGCATGTATTTAATTGAGAACTGAAAACAAAAAAATGAAATTAATTATCTAGCTCTTTCTGTACCAGCCCATATACGTCCCACTGCAGGGCACGGACCTCCTCTACAATCGACAGTACGATTGAGAGTGATTAGGCCATATAGTCCACCACGCTGGTCTAGTGCAGGTTGGCGGACTTACACACCACCGTGAATATGTTGGCAGCCGCGTCTAGTCATATGCAGTTAAAACCATTAGGCGTTTAACGGATGAGGCAGCGGCAAGAATTGTCTATTTCAGCTATTTTCATAGTATAATGTCTTATGGAATTCTTCTCTGGGGAAATGCTGCGGATATAAATAGCATTTTTATTTTACAAAAAAGAGCTGTTAGGGCCATTTATCAACTTGGTCCAAGAGTTTCATTGAGAGAAAAGTTTAAAGAAGTAGATATTCTTACTGTTGCATCTCAATATATTTATGAAAATTTATTATATGTTCGTAAAAATATAACTCAATTTAAGCGTAATTGTGACATACATAGTAAGAACACTAGGAACAAACATAATCTTGTCTCACACATTACTCGTCTCCACAAGATAAATAATTCTTTTATGGGTCAAAGTATACACTTCTATAACAAGCTTCCCAACAGTTTAAGAGAACTTCCAATTAATAAGTTTAAAAAAGTGATAAAAGTTAAGCTGTGTAAAAAGGCATATTATAGAATCACAGATTATGTGGAAGATAAAACTGCTTGGGAATAAATTTATCATGTTTTGCATCAAATTGACATTATTATTACTTGTGACATGAACCATTGTTATTGTAATTGTAATTGGCGATATAAAAAAAAAACAAAAGAAAAAGAAAGAAAAAAGAAGACAGTTCGTGTTGCTGAGGGAGTTTCTTGCGCCGCTTCTTCTTCACAGCTACAACAGGTTCCGAAGCGGTGGTAGCAGAAAAGGACGATTCAAAAGATCTTGTGAAAGACTATTTGAATAAAGAATATTTTGATTTGATTGATTGATTGATTGAGTCCGTTTACCAACAGGCCTCCACGCACTTACTACTACTTTTGGTACTAGCAAAATTACTTTCAAACCGAACCATTCAAAAGGCGAGTAAAATGACTAAACGCTGATATAAATATTAGTACAAACACAAACGGAAAAGCCGGGCTTGTAAAATATTTACATGTCTTTTTGACCTTCCCATAATATATTCAAAGCCGAATCGTGTCGAAAATTGTTTTTGTAACAATGCTTAATGTGCGCCAATTTTTTCGGACCTTTGTCTGTGACAGTATTTATTTATCGCCGAGGATTAATCTAGTACACAATAAATTAATTAGAATACAATGTTTAGGCTTTATATCACACTCATTTTATTTCAAACACAGATGTTTTATATTGTTTTCCCGTCTTTTACAGACATTAATGTATGTTTTAACATTGGAAAATAGGTAATGTTTTTGCCTGATGGTAAATGTCTACGCCTGTTAACATAAGAATAATAAATAATATTTTACAAAACAGGACATACGTTGCTGTTTAAAAAAATGTAAGGGCAATTTAGGATATGAGATTTCTTTCGTCCGATAGAGAAGAACAGGTAGGCAGAGATTCTCCTGGTAGCAACGATTACAATTAAATTGCATAGTATAACATAAGTAGATAATTTAATTAATATCCCAAATGCATAGTATAACATAAGTAGACAATGTAATGTCGAAGTAACTAACGGTAACTAACAAAACTAATGTTTTTTGAACTGAAACTGAAAATAGACCTTTCCCCGTTTCCTCCTCGCGAGTTCTGCCCATACTCTCAGGGACTTAGTATGTCTGACTAAGTATGTTCTCGGGCTATATACCTTATCGGAAAGTCGCTGGGTGCAGGCCGCTTCTAACAGGTCCAGGATCCTTGGATGTGGCCTATGTTGATCAGCTGACTTCCTGTGGTTGAGGTGATGATGATGATTATGATATATTTTCGTTTTCATTCTTCACTATTGAAAACATAATCTAAGTCGCCGAACTAATTGGTGTTTCTTATATGTTGTTGTGAACCTATAAAAATATTTCGCTTTCATCCGGTGACCTTCGAGCCGAAACAAACGATAATCGGTTATTTATCCTTATGAATAACCGATTATCGTCTGTTTCCCTTGATACCTCTTGTTCTTGGAACACATCTTTTCTGCGTCGCCCGTAGGACATGACAAATATAATTAATAAATTTTTACGTGTTAAAAATGTGGGCTTGTTTTTCACATTAAATACTAGGTTAGGTTTCGTTTAGGTCAATATGATCCTGTAGATAATATAAACGTTGTGGGGAAATAAGCCGGTGTTGCCATCAATTGCACAGATCACGAAAAAACTAACAAAAGCACCTACTCAATATGTATAGCAATGGCATTAAGATAACACAAAATACTAAATACAAAATGAAAACTGTTATTTTTATCAATAACTAGCGGTTAAAGCTGGCTTCGCCTACACTTTTCCAAATGGCACCGAAAATATTCCATTCCAACTATCAATTTATAATATCGACCAATCGGATCACGAAAAACGAATAATATTTCCTCGTATTTTTTAGCTTTTTCAGCACTGCTAATAAATCATGACGTGATGATATGTAGCATATAATAGCATTCCTCGATAAATGACCTACCCAACACAATATTTTTTCCTTTCGAACCAGTTGTTCCTGAGATTTGAGATAACAAACAAACAAACTCTTTAACTTCATATATTAGTGTAGATTAATATCTGATCTCTAACAATATATCTACTTCTGATCGGTCTTTTCAGTTTCAACTCTCTTCTATTTGAGTTCCAAAACCCAGATTTCCACCAGGAAAACCTACGGCTATTCTACCTCAACTCCACTTAAAACCACTCAATTAATCAAATAGGTTTAAAACAGTCTCATCGTATGCACCAGCATGAACCGCACCGAAAGCATAATTGACATCATTATTTTAGTCCACCATTAAACTTCTTAATCTTAATACCTTGTAATATACACAAAAGGTTGGTACAAACTCGCACCTACTTAAAAGTCAGTGGCCGCAACAGTAATCCAAACTGTTCGGGCCGAAGCACGTACTTTGGCAGAAATATGGAAAGGATTATCCTTACCGACTGCGGTGGTGTTACCGTTGTGTTTTAAGGCGCACATTAGAAGCTTGCTTTATAGGAATTCGGTTTAAATTTTAATTTCTTGAGGTCTTTAGTTGTGAATTTAAAATAATTGAGTGAGGTTTTGTGATGGTTTTATATCTAATTGCATAAATTCGGGAAAAAATATATCAACTGATGGAAAGTGATTGTTGCCAGCCATAAACATTTACAATACTGGTTGGAACAGAAAGAAGCACCGATTTACTTCGATTTCTATTTCCCGGGGAACATATAGCAATATGCTAGGGATATCATTAAAATGAAATTAAATTACATGGAAATAAAACAAAATCTACAAGCAGCATGAGACAGTTAAGGAGGCATTTAGACCTCCATAGCAAAATTAAATTTAAACAGCCTTAGATGAGACAGCTGTAGGTACAAAGATAAAAATAGCTAGAAAAGTTAATAATTTGATATTTAAAGATCTTTTAGGAGAGGAAAAGAGAGTGAATTTAAATTCAACATTACCTGCAACAAACAAAACATCAATCAAATCCGATCTGGAAAGTGTGAAAAAAGAAAAAAAGGAACTGAACAAAAAGCAAAACATAGATAAAACACCCAATTGCTGGGAATCGTGAAAACTCCAAGCGGCGTATATCATTTTTGAGCTCGTAAAAGTGTTGTAAACTTTATTAAAGCACATCAAAAGTAAGAAATAACGAAATAACATCAACCATAAACAAGGTAAGCGAAGTAATAAAGTTTAATAATGATGCTGGCCGGTAATTTAACTTCGTAATATACTTTCCGTGTACACGAGAAACATTTTATTGCGCCTCAAGAAGTAAGGTTTGACAAGACATTAAAGTTTCCTTCTCAAAGGACAATCTCTAATGACATTCAACAATGAAATTGTAATAAAAAGTTTTTTTTCTGATTTTACGAGGACTGTGCTGCTATTTTGGCAGTAGACCGGCACACGTAGAAGCGAATCGCGTTAAATTAACTCTAAGTTTATGAAGATTGTAAATGAGAAAGCACTACTGGTGTTCTCCATGCATAAGTAGTGTGCTAACGTCATTCAGCTAATTAAAGTAAAAAAATGACAACATTGGATTTAGCCTAAAAAAAGATAGAAATAAATATTTTTTATGTGAGTTCACAGTGGTTCAACTTGGTGTAAATTAATCATTTGACACAAATAATATTAAATTAAATAAATATTTATATAACAATAACACGCATTTTAAAATAAAATAATAAGATTTCAGCTCAAACGAAAGCACATTTAATAGTAGTCCTTGAATTAGCCTCACATATTCTGGAATAGAAGGCATGAAATTAACATCTATGCTCGACTCTCAATATTCCAGAATTCATACGAATATTGAAAAGTGTCGTATTTCAATTATCCATGTGAATCAGCGAGATTTCGAATTTAAATATAAAATGAATATATTCTGGTAAATTTAATATATTATCGAATGTTTGAGCAAAAATCTAAATACGTTTATTAGTAATGTATAACTACTAAATATGATATAAATATTCATGATTTACAAATAATAATAAGAGTTTAATAGCATTCGGACTTTTTTGCATCTGTAGACGAGCAATCATTAGCAATCATATGGCGATAGGCTCGCCTCCCATCACATTGTGGGACGGAACATACAAGGCGAAATGCGGATATCCTGGCACCTCTGCTAACCCTTCTTGGGAAAAGGTATGAGTTCATGTATGTATGTAATTTATTCACAAGATGAATAATGTACCATACTATTACCATTTCAACTCCCAAAACATTATATATATATATATTTTGTTTAATCCGTTTCGTCCCACTGCTGGGCAAATGCCACTCCCATGTCTCTCCACAATTCGCGCCCTAAGGAAATTTCAGACCACATGGGATCGGAAGCATCAATTATATGTTATAAATAATTAAACAAGTGACTCCAAAATATCCTTACATGACTATAAATACAAAATCAGCATTCGCGTTTCCGAATATACTGAACAATGCTAAAATTATTCAAATACCCATCAAACGACTGTATCAATTCCCCAGCCATTAATATAACCGTTGGCCCGAAACAAAGTGCTTATTTGATCTTCAGGACTTCACTACGTTTTAAGGTATCAACCGTTTCACAAAGGATGGTACAATGTATGAGGATAGTGGATAGTACAAAATAGCAAACGTTACGGTCATATTTTCTGTGCTTTGTAAAAGAGTTAAAAAACCGGAAACGTGACGTATTCGATGTACATACATTTACTGGTGATAGGTCTCTCATATGTGACAGGCGGCCTGGGTGGTTAGCACCGCATTGTCTATTTCTCCCGTCAAAAATTATTGTAAATGCACTGTTGTGTTTCTGATTGTAGCCATAGTAACTACTGGACATATTGAGAATTAACATCTCAAGTCTCAGGATGGCGAGTGCAGTGGAATACCAACCATTGCTTTGTAATTAAAGTTGTTGTTTGGTTCTGCTACTGTTCATTAGCGGTTGTCATCATCTGGCGAAAGGCATACTCGCCTCTCCATTAACTGCAATAAAAAAAAATTAAGACGGCATCACGTGGAAAAATATTATTTCAAACTTGTACTAGGTATTCACATTATCATTTAATTTAATTGTATTGTGGTTGCTCACTGACAAAACAGGAAGGTAACGTAAATTATCAGTTTTATGTCGTATTTCATATGTAAGGAGGCCCGATAATCCCTTTTGTTTCTCTGAACCCTTTTATTCTTTGGCGAATATTTTCATACGGCCCTTTGAATTTCAAGGAGTAAAGGATTTTACTATAATCATTTTCATCAGGTGAGCCGTTTGATGCTTTAATACCTTATATGAGATAAAAATATCATGCTCCGATAATATTTTAGGAGTAATAAAACGAAGCAGACTGAAAGCCTTAATTTAAATTTTCCAAGAAACGCCTAAAAGCACTGATCAAAAAATATTTTCGCAAGCGTTTCATGGGCGGTAAAATTAAAACCTGACACAGCGGAGGACATAAAAAATGATGGAATAAAACATGAGCTAAGACGTATTATTGACATGGAGATATGAAATGTAAAGTGTTATGATATCGGCATCTGCACTACCATTTTTGGTGGAAAATCTTTATAATGTCGGGAGGCAGAGGTTAATCTGTGCCTAGGGGCATTGTAGAGTCAATGAGCAGCGTTAGCCTCATATCATCCGGCGTACCGCAAGCTACCAATGACGGAATAAAATATATATATATATATATATATATATATATATATATATTCTATTAATTTGTGACACTTGTATGATAACGGATTTGGCAATTATATTTTTCACGCATCGACGTTAGTCTTTTCCCCCACTGATGACTAGGAATTAATTAAATAAATAATAACACCCAAAAGTCACATACATAGTTCTGACCCCAAATTAAGATCGAGTCTCGTGTCGTAGATATCAGGAACTAAGAGAGACTTTTCGGCCTCACAAATACCCAGACCAGAAACAGATATCTATGGACCCACAAATATTTGTCTCGGTGCGGGGATCGAACCCGCGGCCTCTCGTTTCACAGCCGGCGTCTAACCAACTGTGCCACGGAGGCTGTCAAATTGTTCTAGACGATACCATCATCCCGGACTAAAGTCTGTCATTTTTTACAGTTTCTGACATGAAAAACCCTTCATAAAATATGTCGTGAATAATTTGAGTTACTCTAATTCTTTGCAACTATAAAATCGACGGTTTCTGCACATTCCAAAGTAGAACTCAACTTTTACCTTTGAAGTTAATCAAACAGGTAATCATAACTTTGTAAATAAATAAAAATACATCACAATATTAGACACTTTCGGTATCTTTGTGACCGTGTTAATGAATGCTCGACGTTGTAATTTAACTTCGTAATAAAACGCTTTGTGTCAAAACTTTTGCCGCGACATTGCATTCTGTGTTTTATACAAAATAAAATTTTTGTAAAATATTATTCTGGTTGACCTTATATCAATTAGTTCAATTTACTGCCAAGCCAATTTTATTTCAAGTCGTGTGTCAAGTCTTAGAAATAGGCTCACCCTATATAGTGTATTATCTATGGGCTCACCTTTACCACATTTTGAAATGAAAATAAGTTCAATAAACCTTCATAAATTAATTAACTGTCGTTAACATACAATAATTATTTTATATCGTGAAATGTAAATCCTACTAATATTATATAAATAAACGCAAAAATTGCACTTAATTATAAAAAATAACAAATTCATTTGGAAAAACTACTTCATAAAATCTTCGATCAAGCATAAAGTTATTGCTACTCTCTTTCAAATATAATATTTACTTAATGCCATTCGATTAAATATTCGAACATACCCCACGATAATATTTTCACCCCAATTTACATTTTGCTATACATAAAAACCTTTTGAATTATATCAATGATGTGAAACGTGTTTATTAAGCGTAGAACATTACGGGCGAAAGCAATTTCCACATACAAAGCTAAAACGCTTTAGTAAGTCATTAAACCGAAATAAGAGATCAAAAGACTCTAAGCACTCAAAATATACCATCAACGAAGTGAGTTTTTAACCCCAATGAAGACTGAAAAAGGATAACATAAGCGGTTTAAGACTTGATGAAAAGGAAAGGTGAAATGGGGATCGGTATTTTTTATGTTAGCTGTTCCTTACCACACAGTTGCATGGAATCGTATTCTGTGAATAATTCTGTGAATAATTTTGACGTTGCTGATTTCAAAATATAATTGTGAATATAAAACATAATTCAGACGGTCTTTATGACCGGCACTATTGAGTGCTATTGATTATCTATTTAATTATTTATAACTAGGAGGAGGTTTTCTTATCTTTGTTTTACACTGCCCTTTCTTTCTCCTTCTTTTATATCCATCCAAAGGTTAGTAGAGATTGCTGATTAGCAATAAGATCGCCTTTTGTACTTTACATAGATGTTATTTCTTTATGTTGTTATTTTGCTTTGTTTTTGTTCAATAAATACACACAAATAAAAAATATATAAAAAAAATAGTGTGGTATACGCAAATATTTAAATGGATACAATTATCCTATTATGGGAATGTATATTGTTCGTAAATCTATTAGCATATCAAGTATCTAAGTATCTATAAGCAAGTTCTTTTGATTACATAAACTCACGCCTTTTTGCCAGAAGGTATAGTCAGAGGGTAAGAGGACAGTGGTCACCCACATTTCGCCTTGTATGTTCCGTCCCACGATGTGCTAGGGAACATATTTTTTTGTTTGATTACAATTTATATATATTTTTATCCTAAAAGGAAAGTGCGTGGTGGCCTGTTGGTAAACGGACTAGACGCGACTGCCAACATGTTCACGGTGGTCGCGGGTTCGAATCCCAGGGCACACCTCTGACTTTTCGGAGTCATGTGTGTATTGATAGTCAATCACCACGCACTAAAACGGTGAAGGAAAACATCGTGAGGAAACCTACATGCCATAGCGATTTATAAAAATTTCTATGGTGTGTAAGTCCGCCAACCCGCACTAGGCCAGCGTGGTGGACTATATGGCCTAACCACTCTCAATCGTACTGTCGATTGTAGAGGAGGCCCGTGCCCTGCAGTGGGACATATGCTGATACAGATACAAAAGGAAAACGCCCTATGAAATCTGTATTCCAGAGAGTTATCCACAAGTCTTTCAAAATTATTTACCATAAAATTTGTTGGTAACCAATTTAAAAAGTAAATCCTTAAAATATTTTTAACTCTGCCTTATAATTTTAATTAAACCTAAAACATCCTTATAAATCCTAAAACTACCTCTGTGCGGCTATTTTGCACTATTTACCCGCCCTCGCAGGTGGGAGATTAAGTGTCCGGATCACTTTAGGCGTCGCAAAGAAAATGTCTCGTTAAAATTCATGAGCGGCAATTGTGAGTTCCCCCGAGTTGAGTGATATTAGATTTTTCATTGGCAAGCCAAAGCGGGTAGGAAATTGCAACAACTTATACAATGTTTCTTTATATTGTGTACGTATCTGTATCAGCCCATACGTCTCTTTGCAGGGTACGGGCTTCCTCATAAATCGAGAGTACGGTTGAGAGTAGTTACGCCATATAATCCATCACGCTTGCCTTATGCGGGTTGGTGGACTTTACATGACTTAGAAATTCCTATAAATCGCTATGGTATAGAGGTTTCTTCATTATGTTTTCCTTCACCTTTAAAGTGCTTGATGATGACTATAGGTACACACATGGCTCCGATAATTCAGAGGTGTGCCCTGGGGAAACAGCGACCACCGTGAACATGTTAGCAGCTGCGTCTGTTCCGTTTACCAACAAGCTACGTATTTTATATTGTATTGTTGGTTTATTATACGTATTTGATAAGGCAGATAAATGTGCTAATTATAAACATAATTCAGGAAAAATGGAGATGCTGATGGAAAATGTGGAAAAATTAAAATTCTGTGAATTTTTAATGTCGTAATCATTGACATAAATTTATGGACAGGGCGGAAAGCACGCACAGTACTCCGATGTAAGTGATGCGCGCGCTCCAATGGGTCTCTAGTAAGCGTTACTGAAATTAGTCGTTCCTTGAAACGATTTTAAGAAAACTTGCTTGTAGTATAGCGGAATGCTTAATAAAAATGAAATTTATCTCTTAAATTAAGTTAATTTGATGTTTATTGCAGCACGAGATAATAAAATAACGATCATCTTTTTAAATCTCCAAATATGCTGCCGGGTCTATCGTTATTATTAAAATCAATTTTAGGAAGAAACTTAAAATATAAAATATAATTTAATATAACTTCTCAAATAATGTCAAAAGAGGCAGAAGACATACAATGTGGATAGTTGTTTATGTAAGGAGTGACCCGGTGCATTAGCAAAACGGATGCCTTCAGCGACTATACTGTAGCGCCAGATGAGACTGAGCAGTGACGTCACTATACACGATAAATTGTCGATAAATATATCGATGGTTGCAAAAATAAAATACATCTTATAAATATAGTATCATCGTATTTATTAGTAAGTATAATAAGCCTATTTGAAGATAAAATTATACAGCGTGTAAAATATTTGTATGCCCTTTTAAAAGGTATTAATATTATAAACATATTTGGTGTAAACATTTTTAATTAAACATCAATAAATTGAGTATAGAATGTATTGCATAATTAACTTCTGATGCGTTAAATAATTTTGATTAAAAATAAAAACGAAATTCAAATACTTTCAATATGACACTCATAAGACCGTCCAAACGAAATCGCAAGTCCCTTATGTCAAATTATGCCATCTCGTCCTGCGATCGATTTTTCAATATAGAGCATTATTTTACGACAATCATTATAGCACAACCACATGGATTTTTATTATATCAAAAGTCGATAAAAACATCGATATAAATCGTCCCATCACTACCAAATGTCGTGCCAGAAGATTATTATCCCAGAGATTACCATTCTACAGAGCCAAAATACTAAAAAGAATTGCAAAAGCCGCTTTGCCGAGTTGCTTATGTCGGGCCTAGACGTATTAGTACATTTTAATATCTTGTACAAAGGGGGTTCGTGGAACTAAACTGATTATAACGCGAAACGTTGCCTAAAGATTTTAAATTGCTTTATCTCTTTGCCGTTTGGATTTAATGGGAGTACTAAAGGGTGGTGAGGTATTTGGTTGATGTTTTAGTATAGGTAAGGCAATTTCTTTTTCTTCATAATGGTTTCTTACATTGACGCGAATGTTACACATTGAAATAATACTACTATACAGATTTTATCGTGGATTTAGTTTATTTTTTACTTTTTTGACTTCCCGACGTTTCTATACCATATAGCTTTCGTGGTCACGGGGCTTCTTCTTCATAATGAATAATTCTAAATATAGGCCTCTCTCTATGATTACCACAGCAAATTGCTTGAAGTAGCCTACAACCAGTGATCTACTGTGAGCTTTATGACGTTTATCCACCTCTAGGGGGTTCCTGACCGTGTATTTAACATATTATGACTCCTCTAAAAACAAAGATACCCAAAATGATTAGAGCAGGACGCAAGCCAGGAAATTATGAACAAAGATAGTATCACTAATCTATCTAAGTATAGTATATGAATTTCATAACGAGCCAGTCTTTAAAAGAACATTTAAATTTAAGCCTAGATTGTATGAAATACCTTAGCAACCAACAAGAACTAACATAATATTTTAATATGACAAAGCAATTTAAGTAACTTAACCCACAACCCTTCAAAAGCTGATATCACGAAAACCCTTGTAAGCGAGCTCTTGCTTATATTACTCGTAACAACGTTCAATTTTATTATAATTAATACGTAGTCAACGTAAGACAATGATATCCAAACAGGGGCGTCTCCTTAATTTGTTGTTAATAAAATTAAATTACGTTCCTCCTACAGCCGACTTGGAGATACGTTCACTGAATATGACAACACTCACGTATATTATGCTTTAATTAAGTGTAAGGGTAGTGAATATTTGATTACGAGTATAACTTGGCTAAAAAAGTACGATGCGGTGGCAACAGGCATTAAACAAAAACAATTATGGCAACAATCATAAAAATTACATTGTGTCCGTAGAATAATTTTATATGCAGGTATTTCTATACACTTTCATACAGTTCTGGTTGTTTTTTGATATAATAAAAACAAAAAGACTATTAATAACGATAAATAAAAATAAGAACTATCCAAAAAATCCATGTTAATATTATACTCAATCTTAGCACGCTCATTACAAACAGACTCTGTTTTGTCAAGCTAAAAAGTGAATATACTATATTTTTTTTATTTAATGATTCTGTATCAGCCCATATACGTCCCACTGCAGGGCACGGGCCTCCTCTACAATCGACAGTAGGATTAAGAGTGGTTAGGCCATATAGTCCACCACGCTGGCCTAGTGCGGGTTGGCGGACTTACATACCATAGAATTTTTTTTATAAATCGCTATGGTATGCAGGTTTCCTCACGATGTTTTCCTTCACCGTTTTAGTGCGTGGTGATTGACTATCAATACACACATGACTCCGAAAAGTCAGAGGTGTGCCCTGGGATTCGAACCCGCGACCACCGTGAACATGTTGGCAGTCGCGTCTAGTCCGTTTACCAACAGGCCACCACGCACTTTCACACCTATTTAATGATTGACGAGACGAATTTTCCATTTGCCTGATGGTACTAGACATTTCGTTGGCACCTACCCAGGTAGCCCCTTCAGTATGAAGACCTACAGACTACCACCGATAAATCACCATTGTTTTTTTCGATATAGTGATAAGTCCTTTAAATGTTTTTGATTCAAAAAATTATGTAGTAATAATGAAATGGGGTCAAAGTTTTTGGAATAGAGGCCACGTCCAACGTAAGTATCGTACAAGACAGACGGACAAAATGGTGAAGGTTTCAGGAAGTCGGTTGATGCAGGCCACTTCCAACTGGTCTATGTGGACAAGATTGGGGGAGGTCTATGTTCAGCAGTGGGCTTTCTGTCTTCTGTCTTTCTGGTGGGATTCAATCATCACGTTCTGAGGAAACCTGCATATCAAAGTGACTTATAAGGATTTATATGGTATGTTAAGTCCTCCATCTCGCACCAGGCCAGCGTGGTGGACTATAAGGCCTAAATACTGTTAATCGTAACCTCGATTATAGATGAGGCTGTGGACCGTATATTTGCCGATATAAAACAGCACTCCATATACTTATTAAAATATGTTCACAACATAGACGTTTCTAGATTCTTTATGAGTATAAAAGAGGAATGCAGAATTAATTAATGGCGCCTCAGCCACATCTCACAATGAGACCCTTTTCAATCTTGCCTGCGTGAGGTCCTTTCACCTTAATTTACACTCGAGAATTTTGCCAAAGTGACTTTTATTGTAAACCCAAAGATTTACCAACGAATTAACGATGTTCATACCCTGGCATTTTTGTCTCTCTTTTTCTTCAGCCACAAGAAGTTCAGTTAATCTACTGCTGAACATAGACGTCGCCCATAGTCCCACATTAAACTATTGGAAGCGACACTTACTTGAATCTATTTATGTAATGCTAGATTTTGCTCGCACTTTCGTCCCCGTGTAAAAGATAACTTAGATGTTTGATTATGATAAAAACATTTTAAGCTAATTATAATGAATTAATGCCCAAATACTGGAAAGCCAATTAACTTTTAACTCCTGTTAACTAGCTCTAATGACCTGTTAAATTGATTCCAGTTAAATATAACTTCGATTAAACCACTTAAGAATTAAATATTTAATGGGGCATTATTCATCCGATTCGTATTCTCGAAAGCAACTTAAGAGTTTGACAGCTGTCAAACAGTCAAATTTTTAAGAATTTCTAGTTTTAAGCAGCCGTCGTCTTAAGGCCGCCTGCGACCACTCTTAACTTTTTAAATTCTACATAAAATTTACTAAAATGACTCTCGCGTCGGTTTCATCGCTGTCTGATGACGATATAGCTTCATCAAGGCGAGTCAATCAAGAAAAAATCAATGCTTTTGACAAATACAAAGAAGAAAACATTCAAACAAAGTGAGGTTCCCCCTGAAGAAAGAAACTGTTCTGCATCTGTGTTCCTTGCTGGAGACAAAATAGAACCCACTACAAATAGAAGTCGATTGATAAAAACTTGCGACCAACTGTTACTTGCTTTATGATATTCTACGACAGGCAGTTACCAGAAGATTATTGGGGATGTATTTCATGTGGAACAGCCGACTGTACATCACAAAGTTGCAGCAGAGTCGGTTAAACTACAAAATCGTGGCATGAAAATTCCCAACTATCAACAACAATGCCATATTGCGAATGATTTCTATGCGATCACAGGAGTGATTGAAGTTATAAATTTCATACATATAAGGATCAAATCTCCAGGTAATTTCTACTTATAATAATGTATACATAACTATTAAGCTTTTACATGTACACAAATATATGTTTTCTTATCCTATTTTAACTAAATGTGCTTCTAAAATGCCTAGCGTATTTTATATTGTGTAGTAATCATTTAGAGTATCCCTTTTTACTGTACATAATATATTATTAATCATAGAATAGAATAATATATTATGCACAGTATAAAGGCACACTCTAAATGATTTCTACACAATAATTTATATATATATATATATGCTTGTTGGAATCAAAACATTTAGCAGGTAATTGGCTCTTCCCCAGCCCACTGTACCCCATATAACCAAGCTCTCTAAATAGTTGTAGGGCTAAATATATAATATAATATAATTAATCATACAATGATTTGTACTGATTGTAGCTATTCAGTATATACTGGAACAATGTTCAACTACAATAGTAGTTTCCTATAAAGAATTCAATTTTATGAATGTATTTGTTCAATTTACATAAAATTATTTGTAGTTTGAAATAAGAATATTTGCTAGAGCTCTAATTTTTATTATCTTGTTTTTAGGAGGACCACAAGCAGAAACATTTAGAAACAGAAAAGGCCATTTTTCTATAAATGTGCAAGCAGTCTGCGACCCTAACTTGAGGATAAGAAACATTATAGGCCGATGGCCAGGCGCGGTGCATGATAGTAAAAATTTCAATGATTCTCCTTTATGTGCATTTCTGGAAAGGGGAGACTGAAGAAGCTTACAATCAAGACCATACTAAAACAAGAAACCCAGTGGAGAGGGTCTTTGGTTTTACAACAAAGATCTTCTTGTCTGCAAGTTGGGCTATAAGTTTTTGAAAATTAGCTTACTATTATAGAGGCATGTGCTGTGTTACATAATATAGCATGTTCCCAGAATGATCATATATTGGAGATTGATCTTTCTGAATCATTTCCACCAGCTCCACATAGTATAACCAATGAAAATGTTGCAACAAGGAATAATATAATAAAATACATATTTTAAACCATACAGTGCATTTTATTGAATTACCATGGAATGAATACAAATAAAAATGAGTTATGTTTTATTGTAGTATATTTATTTTAATAACATCATTAGTACCTACATATTATATTTTTTTAATTATCTACATTTCTTTAGATCTGTCTTACATTTATATCTATATTCCTTTATAAACACAAAATAATAACAATTATTTTAACATTAATTTAAAACTAAATTAATAAATGTACTATTAAAAATGTACAATAGAAATATAATATGACATTTTTTAACAATGAAAATAGGTGAAATAAACAATTTATTTTATGTATTACATATTAATTAAAATTCATAACATTCTTCAACTTTGATTTAAAACACTGTTTTCTGATACAAATATTTCTTCCTTCACACAATTTGTCTCATTCTTTTTTGTATATTTTTAAATATTACATACTCATTTCAAAAGGGTGTGTATTGTCCAAATGATTTGTTGTATGCATGATTTCTATAGCGTTACCTGCAAAAGTGTTTAAGTTAAAGTATGTCATAATTTTATATATCTCTTTTTATTTTTCATATATATTTGTTGAGCTTACTTATTTAGTCTATAGCTGATATACATGGCACTATATATATGAGCCATATTTCTTGGACGGTCTTATTATATAGGTACACATTGAATATTTATGTACTCCACTCCAGCTCCTGAAACAAAGGATTATTTATAGTTATACACATTGTACCATACTTAATTTTCATATTTATTACATAATACTACTATATGAGGAGGAGATAATATAAAGGAGCCATAATATGAGAGAAGCCTATAGGTACCCAGCAGTGGGATCCTACAGGCTGTAGATGATGATGATGATTTAAAATGTGTGAATAATCGATTCATATTATATATTAAATAGTTAATTATCATATAAATTCGTTAAAACTTAGAGGAATACGTGTATACTTACCTGTTTATAATATCCAGCACAGCTTCTTTCTCATATCGTATTTATTTACATAGTCTTCTCCATTTGGTACTTAGGTGGTTCTGCAGCCGTTGTTTGGTATTTTATATACCTATTTATTGAAAAGATATTCCAAAAACTAACTTTCAAACCGAGTGCAATTACAACATGACAATAAATAAAATAAACAAACATCATAATATTTTTAATAAACTCGCTTCGGATATAGGGATTAGGGACATAAGTTTTTTCACCCACATGATTTTATTAACAGATTTTTAAAATAATAACATGGCAATATATAATATAGCTTTAAACATAATCGTAACAAAAGTAAAAACGTTACAATGATTCCTCATATTAAATATAAAGGGTTAAATTTCCAATTTTGAGAAATCATGTATGAAGAATATTGCGTCAAATGGAACGTTTATATTTATACAATAAAAATTGTAACTGAAAACAAACTTTTCGTTAATCTGTGGAAATTTAGCTGGATGTTTGCTGAGTAGACCGATTTATGAGCTAAATGGCTATCCAGTATTTCGTTTCGAAATTTAACGAAACCTCAAAATAACGTCATATCAAATGAGTCCGGTGGCTGAGTAGCAATCCAGTATTTGGGGGTAAATGTTGTATGCACCTGTAAATATAGTACACACTACCCAAAACTATAATGTTATAAATTTTTGTATGTTTTGTGTTATTGTCGTTGGTGTCTTTAAAATAAATAAAAACCCCTTGCTTAGTACAAAGAAACAGAGTTCATAACTTTTTCTAGGTATTGGACCTAAAAGCACAGCCCTAAGGTACCACCGATCCTTATGTCATTCACGTATTACCTTATTGATTTACTGTAAATGCAAAAAACAAAAGAATACAAAAACATTTATACTTTTAGATGGCCATAAGTAAAAGGAACGAGAAAATATTTGGTGTATAGTGACTAAAATACATAATAAGTACATAACAATATTACAATTACAATTTAATGCAATTTATTGATGCCAGCAGGTCTAAGGGAGTTACTTCATGATCGCAAACGAAACACGAAAGTTCGAACATTCTATGTAAAAATGTAAGTACTACACAAACTGCTAGAATTCTCTATCGTACGTTGTAACCATACACTAAGTTCGGAGTGAATGCCAAGTAATAAAACAGGGTATATCAAGACTGCTACCGAAAACGAAGCCGGGTGGTAATATTAGTGACTACAGATACAATGCAAACAAAAATTTCGCAAAATGACGAGATGTTTTTTTTTTAATATGGCATCGTGTTTGGATGGTAAATCCATAGCTTTTGCTACAATAATAATAATTTAAACCCTTTCATTAAAAAAGGCTGTAAATTATTATTTTAGAAAGATTTGACAAAAACAAGTCATGAATGAACATTATGAACCACAACAACGTGGCAACCGCAGACCGTGTAATCTGTCTCTCAGATTAATATTTAGATAATATTTTCTGGATTAAACTTTTCCTAGATATTTTTCCGTATCCTGGGCTAGGTGTATGCAAAATTTCATGACAAACGGTTTGAAATTAAGCTGTAAAAACGTAACAAACAAAATCACCTTTGTATTTACATTAGTATGAGCGTACCTTAAGAAATTAAAAAGTTGGCACCGTTTTGTTGGATTGTTATTTCTCAAGACGCTGTTGAGTTATCATTGCGTTTGTCTGAAGAGCTTGTAGTGGAGGGTTTTATTGAAGTTTTTTTGTTTATTAAATACTAGCTGTCGGGCCCGGCTTCGCCCGGGTGCAGATAGTTTTTGAGTCCAATCCACATCAAGAACATATTATTTCGCGTGTCTACTAACTATATTTCCCGCGTGCCGTCGACTATATTTCCCTTCCGTAGGAGAGGACATCCCGTGCCAACAATTTGAATTTGAAAGAGTAGAAAATATGTATATTTGGTTTCCTGACTCATCCCACGGGAACACTACATTTTTCGGGATAAAAAGTAGCCTATGTGTTAATCCAGGGTGTCAGCTATCACTATACCAAATTTCATCAAAATCTGTTGAGCCGTTTTTTCATGAAAGAGTAACAAACATCCATACATACATACAAACTTTCACCTTTATAATATTAGTAAGGATTTGCTAAGGGAAATGTTGTGTATAAAGGTGTAGACATAAAATTATAGACTTTTTTGTAGTCGGCAAAAATTATCGTGGGTACGCTTTTTGGATCTGAAAAGATAATACATAATGTGATTAAAAAAGTCGTGAATATTTTGTATCATATTATGAAAGGTATGATACTTTTAAGACCTCAATTAGGTATTAGATGACTTTTAGTAAATTTGTAGACTTTTAAGTTTGTCATTTAATTTAGATTACCAACTTCAAATTCTTTTGTGTTTACTTCTTCATTTAGTTGGAACTGGGCTTTTAAAACTTATTATACTAGGTGAAATATTTAATTGACCACTACATTTGTATTAAATAATGAAAAATCTTAAACTAAAATGTTTCACAATTAAAAGTTCTTAAACCGTTCAGCACTATCATCATAAAAATTACACAAATAAATATACAAAGTTAGGTGTTTTATTTTATCATTAGTAAGCCACAAAGGTCCATATTGCTACTTATCTGCAACAATTCGACACAGGCGATTTTCATATCCGCCAATTACAGTGCTGTAAATGGCAGGAGAATTAGATATTTCGGCGGCTTCTCAAATATGTGATCAACAATATACAAGTACTTGTTAGGTCGGCAATCGGAGTGCATAGTTGACAAGGGCTATAATAGTTACTTCCACTATAGCCCAAGGACATCCTAGAAAACAGTAACTAACCAAAATCGACTTTCTTACCTCGTTAATTATAAAGTGAAACAGTCAGCCATGTTTGTGTTCATTACGTATTTAGCATATGTCGGGCCGACCCAACTTACATTGTTTTGCCTTTCGCCCTCAAAGGAATTTATTCAGCAACAGTGGCATTCCCTAGCGGCTTCTCGTATGAATATAAAAACAGTCCGGGATGCCCGGAGATTGAATTACTACGTAGTTTTCAGTAAGCGGCGTTGAATATTTTAAATTTATATATTTAGAGAGTCGGCATGGTTTACTAGAAGACACTAAAGTAAAGCACTTTGGATATTTGGTAAAAGGCTTTCGTCTGAATGGAAGGATCTAATATCGTGAGAATAAAAGAATATGTAATTCACGTAGCACGATTTGTACAATTGATGATGGCACATTTTTTAATGTAGATTAGATGTGGTTTGCGTTTTCTTTTTTGATCAGAATACATACATGCAATAATAAATGTAATTTCTTTCTTTCTTTCTCTTTCTTACATACGTCACGTCATGATTTTTTTCTAGAAGTGACAAGCAGAGGTGCAACCAGGACACCCACATTTTGCCTTGTATGTTCCGTCCCACGATGTGAGAGGGGGCGAGCCTATCGCCATATTAGGTACAAATTCCTGACTCCAGGTTGGCACAAAAGAGGAAATATTCAATATCACTTTTTCCGACCTGGGTTTCGAACCCGAGACCTCAGCTTTGTAACCGTACCGCAGTATAACTACGCCACCAAAGCGGTTAGATTAACCTGCACTAAATTAGCGTCATCGACCTTAACCTTCCCAATTTCTGTGCTCATAATTCTTTCTCGTCATCATTGTCAAATTTAAATTATATTATCTCAAAATAAATATTAGGTCTGTTAACTGCATTACCCCGAAATACATCCAACAGTCATATTCATAGTTCTGAACCCTCATTACCAACTACGATAGACTTTTCGGTCTCACAAACATCCAGACCCGTAACAATTACTTTTGGGACTTACAAATATTTGTATGAAAATAATTTCATCACCACATATCCATTTTTTTTTAACTAACTTACAATCTGTGGGAAAATATTGCCTTGAATTTGGAAGCTTCTCGAAGGTTGGGAAATATTATTTTTATTCAGTTTCCCTTATTTCACGCCTCACCGGACTTGAGGGATAGGGCGGGTATTACATATTTTTAGTTACACAACGCTTCTTAAGCCCGAGATGGGGGATAGGGATAAACCCACTTTTGGGGAGCGCTCGGGTATTTTTATATCTACATTATTTATTTATTTAATATGCGACTTTTTTACACTCTTATTTATTTGTCAAGATAAGTGCCACGAATCATTATTTCCTCTCATATTTTTTGGTTATATAATAAACATAATTGTCATCATGATACTTTCTGACGATTTATATAAAATTATATTAATCTGTCTGGATATCATAATTCTTTATTCATTTTAAAAAACGTCTCGTACAGACGCATTATTACCGAACAAAATTAATTCTCGGAAACATAATTATTCGTATTTGCTTGGACTTGCTATTTTTCAAGCAGTTTCATAAACCTTTACTTATAATTAATTTATACAACTAACTTTTAATTATTTTTTTCTATAACATAACATAACATTTAACAACGAGCCTTATTTCTCGCTGGTAACGATACAGTTATGAAAGCATAAGAGGAATGGGTGTTTTTTAGCATGCCGTTTACTTTTCACCTGATGGTAAGCATTACGACCGCTCATGGACAGTAGGAAATACAAAGAACACCATGAAGTGCATAGCAATGCTTGGCGTGTAATCCTGTCTTACCACTTCAATTAATTAACCGTTGGAAATTAATCAAAGAAAATTAATGCCACTAGTTTGATAAAGCAAATAGCAATCAAGATACTTTCTCACTTAAGCCTCTGATTGTGGCAAATGTAATTCCGCATCAATACTTAGCCCAATGCGGGCTGATCTGAAGGATTTTATTTGATTAATGGTGGAAGGAATGGTAGAATAAACAACTTATTTCCCTTTCGAAAATATAAAATAGCATAACTGAAAATTTAGAAGTTTTTAAAAGTTTCAGGTAGACCTTAAACATACAATATGAATACAATTTATATCAGTTATCTATTTTGTAAAATTAATTAGTTAAAAATATTACTTGCAAAAATAGTGTGTGAAGTGCGTGGTGGCCTATTGGTAAACGGACCAGACTCGGCTGCCTCTGACTTCAGACTCATGCGTATTTTGATAGTCAATTACCCCGTACTATAATAGTGAAGAAAAATATCATAAGGAAACCTGTATCACATAGCGATTTGAAAAAATTTCTACGGTGTGTTAAGTCCGTCAACGCGCACTAGGCCAATGCAGCGCAGTGGACTATATAACCGCTCTCAATTGTACTTTCGACTGTACGGATGATCCGTGACCCGCAGTTGGACGTATATAGGCTTATACAGAATAATATGCCATTTATTCTGAAGAAAAATGAAAAGAAAATCGTATGAAAAATAACAAAATTATGATCTCATGCACTTAGTAATTTTACTGAAACTCAAGAATTCGTTAAATTCAAATCCTCATCTGTCTATGTTTATTTAATATTATGTAGAATAAGTGCAAAGAGACAATAATATATTCCAACAAAATCGGGTCACATTACTTACATTCTCATATTTTTTGTAACCTCATTAAATTAAAAATATTTACTCGCTCGTGTTTTCATCTGAAGTTTTCTGTGTATTTTATTTTAAAATTGTTGATGCGTGCTCATAATTATCTTTATTACCTCTGTATCAATCCATATACGTCCCACTGCAATACACGGGCTTCTTCTACAATCGAGGGTATGATTGAGAGTGGTAAGGCCATATACATAGTCCACCACCCTGGCCTAGTGCGGGTTGGCGGACTTTACATACTTAACTTGGCTTAACTATCCTAGTTCATTTGCAAAAATATAATAATGCAGGTATAAAAACTAAAACATACAAACTTTTTCTGATTGCTTTAAGAGGTGTTCCCTGCGGTGAGCCCGTTCTTCTTATTCATCCGAAAGTGTAACTGTTGACGACGCACGCGCACAGATGTTGACGACGCACGCGCACACATCACCCGGCGTAGCACATAGAACGCATTATGTAAGGTCTCGTCACGCCACGATCGCAGTATGTGTGGGCGGATTGGGTGCATTTTTATTGTTTTTTGACATGTTTTTATTGAACAGCTTCGCACCCACCGCTCACACATTAATGATTGATATGTCATTTTAAAGGGCGTGACGAGACCTATCTATCGGTGTATACTACATAATTATACGTAGGATACTTGTGGAAATAAAGAGGAAAATGACCGCGCCCCGAAGTGAAAATGGACCCGAAATTAGGAACATTTTACGGGGGTCTCCCTATGGTAACGCCTCGGAGTACTTAAGCCGGCAAGCAAAAATAGGAAATTACTGGATCCAGAAGAGCTCTCCGAGGAAGATACGAAGAAACCTGAAGATACTCGAAGCCTCAAGAAAAGAAGAAACCTGGGAAAAACCCTGAAGAAAGAAGCCCGAAGTACGAAGCGATCCGGACTGCGACGTTGCTTGCCGGCGTCACTACGATCGTGTACTCCGGGGCTACCATAGGGCGGGGCGTGGTCGATTCCGCGTATATTTTATATCGTGTGTTTCATTACGTTGCCCGTCCTATACAAACCGCACCTTTCGGAGCGACATTCCTAGAGGCTAGACGTCAAATAGAGTGCCCGAACACGCACCAGGAGGTGCATACGCTGGGCTCCGGCGCCCGAGTTAAGGACTCGGATTCTCGCCCAGTGAAGTCGCGGCGGAACGTTGGTGCCCGTCTCCGGGTTCCTGGCCTCCGCACGCCTACAGCTGGTCCTTCGAGCCGGATTGTTCGCCGCACTCAAGATGCCAGTCACTAGAAGCACGAAGGGCGCTCCATCAAGCCTTCCAGCAGCGACGACCACCACGACCCCGACGACCGGCGCGACCACGGCGCCCCGAGTTGAAGGCACGTCGGGATCTACGGTCACCACGACGTGGTCACACGGGACCACAACCACTGCTACAACCGCGACCGAAACTCCTCGCGCACCCGGACGACATGAAGACGTACCGGCTGCGACGGTTCGAAGAGGACGCTCGACGCGGTCAAGCAACAAGAGGAAGGAGCTGGAAGCGAGGGCAGAAGTTGCGCGCCTCGAGCATGAGGCGGCGCAAGCAGCGGCAGCGGCCGCTCGAGCGCGACTCGAATTACTTCGAGTCGAAGAAGACGACGACGACTCGTCTACGGGTACAGGTGAGGATCCAGTCAAAGAAGACGCCGTGTCGAAGTGGGTGCAAGCCACTACAACGGCGCCCGTGAAGGAATACGAGGTCGAAGCTGTCACCGAAGAGGTCAAGCCCAGCGACGCACCGAAGAGCGACGCATGCGGTTTGGCGGAAGCCATAGTGAAGGCCATCAACGCAGCTCCGCGGGCCGGGACGTCGGCTCCGGCGTTCCTGCACGAACTACCGCCGTTCGACGGTACATCGGGAGAATGGATCGCCTTCAACACAGTGTATGAAGACACAGCCTCGTTATTCAGTCGGCCACAGAACATGGCCCGACTGCGGAAGGCCATCAGGGGGATGGCCAGGGATGCGGTGAAGAGCGTCCTGTACTCCGACTGTGCACCAGAGGAAGTCATGGAAGCCTTGCGCCGCAGATTCGGGAGACCAGACGCCTTGGTCTTAGGCGAGTTGGAAAAATTGAAGAGCTTGCCAAGAATAAATGAAAACGCGCGCGACGTGTGTGTCTTCGCGAGCCAGGTGAACAACACCGTCGCAGCGATCCGGGGCTTGAAGAAGCCACAGTATCTTCATTCGCCGGAGATTATGAAGAGCATAGTGGACAAGATGCCTGCGGTGATTCGGTACCGATGGTACGACTTCGCCGCGGACACGGAAGAGGAGGCGCCCGAACTCATCTCGATGATGAGGTTCTTGAACAGGGAGGCCGACAGATGCAGTCCGTATGCAGTACAAGAGGTGGTCCGACCACGGGCTCCTGCGCGACAAGCCGCGCACGTCGCCGTGGATCACCACGAAGAAAGAGCAGTGAAGACGATCTGCTCACACTGCAACGGCGATCACCGGATGCTGGACTGCCAAGATTTTGGAAGAGCAGCGGTCAAAGACAGGTGGGACTCGGCGAAGAGGAGCCGCCTTTGCTTCAAGTGCCTTCAAGGGAGGCACAGGAAAGAAGACTGTCGAAGGCCGCCGTGCAGGAAATGCAAGCGCGCGCACCACATACTGCTTCACGAGGAGCGGAGCCCGGTGCGCCGAGAAGAGGCAGTGGAAGAAGCGGCCAAAGAAGTGGCAAACAACGTGCGCCTTCCGGTGAACGCGACGGTGGGAGCGAGAGCATTCCTCAAGATGGTCCCGGTGATCATACACGGGCCCAAAGGAACAAAGAAGATAATGGCTCTACTGGACGAAGGGTCGACGGTTACCCTTCTCGACTCTGCAGTCGCGGAAGAGGTTGGACTCAAGGGACCGCGCGAGAACCTCACTCTGGAGACCGTCGGAGGCAAGATAGTCTCGAAGAAGGACTCCATGAAGCTGGACGTGCAGCTGAAGGGCGCGCACCAGAAGAAGATGAGGTTGCTGAAGGGCGTGAGAACGATAGACGATATCAGTCTCACGCCCCAGAGACTCGACCGAAAGAGGCTGCGGGAATGCGCGCACCTCAAGAAAATAGCGGATCAACTGTACTACGAAGAAGAGTCTCCAAGGCTGCTAATAGGCCAGGACAACTGGGAGCTGATAGTGTCCAGAAGCACCAGAAAAGGCAGTAAGAATCAGCCAGTGGCATCGTACACTCTGCTGGGATGGGTGCTCCACGGCTTGGACGGGAAAAGCGCGCTGGCCGTGCGCTTCGGAAGATGCGCACACGCCTCCTCTCGAGAGGACGATTTGGAGGCGCTGGTCAAGGAGCACTTCGCCGTGGAATCGCTTGGTGTGCAACCGAGGAGACCGACGACAGACGCAGACGCCAGAGCCCTGGCACAGCTGGAGGAGTCTACCAGGCGAACGCCGAGCGGGCGTTACGAGGTCGGGCTTCTCTGGAAGAAGGCGGACAAGTTGTTGCCGGCGAACTACAAGTCGGCAGAGAACAGGCTGAAGTCCGTCAAAAAGAAGCTCGACAAGAATCAAGACATATGGAGAAGCGGCGTCGGGTGGGACGAGCACATCGGAGCCGAAGAAGAGCAGCAATGGAGAACATACATAGACAGCCTGCGCCTGCCGCAAGACCTACGGTTGCCGCGGTGCATCACGTGCACCGCACACGAGGGGGAGCTCCAAGTGTTCACCGACGCCAGCGTCAAGCCATTCGTCGCTCACAGATTGGCCGAGATCGAGGACACAACGAAACCACAACAATGGCGCTGGGTGCCCACGAAGGAGAATCCAGCCGACGACGCGACACGGAAAGTTCCGAAGAATTTCGGCGCGGACCACAGATGGTTCAAGGGTCCGGCTTTCCTGCGCGAGACCGAAAAGAAGTGGCCTCGCGCTCGTCAGTTCGAAGCTCAACGTACAGGGGAAGAGAAAGAGACGCAAACAACGACCGCCGTTAGAGAAAAAGCGAATAAGTTCGCGACGCCGTCACCGGAAAGATTCTCGCGGTGGACCAGATTGGTAAGGGCCACCGCGAGGGTGTTGTTGTTCGTGCGACTGTGCCGAAAGAAGAATGCGGTTGGCGCCGTGAACAGGGCGGAGCAAGACCCCGCCTGGAAGCCGTATCAAAAGAAAGGAGCGGCGCAGAAGAAGACCACCGTTCGGGAGCGAACTGGCAGAAACCTGCTGCCGCTCGACCCGGACGTGATACGCGAGGCGGAGAGGCTGCTGCTGAAGAGGAGCCAAGAAGAAGAATTTGAAGAGGATATTGGTCGCATCCGCAGCGGGAAGCCGCTACACAAGGGCAGCAGGCTGAGAGGGCTGGCGGTCAACATAGGAGACGATGGGCTTATAAGGATGCACGGGCGCATAAATGCGGCCACCGGCGTCACCGAGGACTACAAGAGGCCCATCGTGCTCGGCAGTAGTCACCGCGTAACGAAACTGTTAATACAGCATTTTCACGAACTGTTACAGCACGGAAACCACGCGACTGTCCTGAACGAGCTGCGGCAGAGATTCTGGGTGCTAGGATTGCGCTCAGCGGTGCGCCACGTCGCGCGCCAGTGCCAGTGGTGCAGAGTGCGACGGGGTCAGCCGCAGGAACCGCCGACGGGAGACTTGCCTCCAGAACGACTACAACACGGGGCCCCACCGTTCACCCATGCGGCGGTGGACTATTTCGGGCCCATGACCGTCACCGTCGGGCGGCGTCACGAGAAGAGGTGGGGCGCGCTGTTCACGTGCATGACAACGAGGGCCGTGCATGTGGAACTGGCCGCGTCCCTGTCGGCAGATTCAATGATACTGGCCCTGAGAAGAATGGCGGCAAGGAGAGGGATGCCGGTCACTATCTATAGTGATAACGGCACGAATTTTGTGGGCGCAAATAAGGAGTTACAGGAAGCGGCGGAAGGCCTGAAAAACGAGGCGTTGGCGACGGCGGCCGAGGAAATGGGCGTGCGGTGGAAGTTTATTCCGCCTGGCGCGCCCCACATGGGAGGAGCATGGGAGCGTCTGGTTCGCTCCATCAAGACGGCGCTGGCGGCAACGCTACGGGAGCGGTGCCCGAAGGAAGAGGTTCTGCACACGCTGGTTGCGGAGGCAGAACACATCGTGAACTCGAGGCCTCTAGTGGAGGCAGACGACCCGGCACAAGAAGCCCTAACGCCCAACCATTTTTTAATAGGCAGGTCGTGCGGAGCTCGTCGACTAGGAGTGTTCGCTGACGAAGACGCGACGAGCAAGAAGACTTGGAGGGTGGCGCAGCGGCTCACCGACCACTTTTGGAGTCGGTGGGTGAAGGAGTACCTCCCCACTCTCCTGCCAAGAAGAATCGCCGGGCGGTCAGGCGACAGGCGCGATCTGCAGTGCGGGGACACGGTCCTCATAGTGGACTCCGCACTGCCGCGCTGTGTGTGGCCCAGAGGCCAAATCATCGCGGCGCACCGGGGACCCGACGGAAGAACGAGGATCGTCGAGGTGCGGACGGCGAACGGCGTGCTGCGGCGACCGAGCACCAAGGCGGTGCTCCTCGTCCCGGCGGCAGCAGCGGCGGCGTCGTCCGACGAAGAAGAAGGTGCTGCGCACGAGGGGGAGGATGTTGACGACGCACGCGCACATCACCCGGCGTAGCACATAGAACACATTATGTAAGGTCTCGTCACGCCACGATCGCAGTATGTGTGGGCGGATTGGGTGCATTTTTATTGTTTTTTGACATGTTTTTATTGAACAGCTTCGCACCCACCGCTCACACATTAATGATTGATATGTCATTTTAAAGGGCGTGACGAGACCTATCTATCGGTGTATACTACATAATTATACGTAGGATACTTGTGGAAATAAAGAGGAAAATGACCGCGCCCCGAAGTGAAAATGGACCCGAAATTAGGAACATTTTACGGGGGTCTCCCTATGGTAACGCCTCGGAGTACTTAAGCTGGCAAGCAAAAATAGGAAATTACTGGATCCAGAAGAGCTCTCCGAGGAAGATACGAAGAAACCTGAAGATACTCGAAGCCTCAAGAAAAGAAGAAACCTGGGAAAAACCCTGAAGAAAGAAGCCCGAAGTACGAAGCGATCCGGACTGCGACGTTGCTTGCCGGCGTCACTACGATCGTGTACTCCGGGGCTACCATAGGGCGGGGCGTGGTCGATTCCGCGTATATTTTATATCGTGTGTTTCATTACGTTGCCCGTCCTATACAAACCGCACCTTTCGGAGCGACATTCCTAGAGGCTAGACGTCAAATAGAGTGCCCGAACACGCACCAGGAGGTGCATACGCTGGGCTCCGGCGCCCGAGTTAAGGACTCGGATTCTCGCCCAGTGAAGTCGCGGCGGAACGTTGGTGCCCGTCTCCGGGTTCCTGGCCTCCGCACGCCTACAGTAACTATTGTTTTTCGAAACGGTTTCGCAAAATATATTCTTAGAATTCGATGTATTAAAAAAACAGTTTCTGTGTCTTAGTCACTACGAAACTTTTTATTTCATGCAAATCATTTTACTTTAAGTCGATAAGACAACAAAATAAGGTTAATATTCAGTTTCTATGTTATTAACCAGCTTAGCTTAGCTTCTCAACTCTTTACGAGTATGGTAAATGGACTAAATCATGAAAAAAGTTTTCTATCCACCACTACATTTAATAGCTTTTTTTATTTTTTCCCTACATACCGAGGAAACGTAATTGAGCCTCTAAGACGTCAAATATATAAATTTGACGATATGCTAAAGAATCACTCACAAAGTCAACAAAAATCTTCTACCTCGCATTGAGGGCGATACGAGTGTCCATAGTACCCCACTAAAATGAAATCTGTTGACAGGTACCGTAGATTCAATTTGCGCATAATATTCAATTTGGCCCGTGTCAACTGAGCTGACGAGTGCTGCCCAAACATATTGGACTATCAAACGCAACGCCTTCGCATTACTTTTATTGCTGCTTGATAGAATTGGTAAATGTAATTGAATATTTTATTCGATTCGTCTGGCTGCAGACATTTATTAATTTCTCGAGTTTATTTGAATCATTTCTTGGTATAAAAATAGTGATATCTTGTCTCCATTTTTTTAAGAATAATGCGCGAAAATAAGCCGTTATTTTGGTAAGAATAACAATTACATTTAAACTCCTACACTTATTGTCTGGTGGTTTAATGTTGTACCAGATTAGATTATTTGATTTATGTAATTTGTGGCTGTGCTATTTTTCTTTTCTTGTTTATTATTATACTGTCAATACAATTCACATTATCGCCTTTGTTCACAGTTTTATTCTAATATAATTAAGACAGTTCAGCTTTTTTGTTAGATTATTTTGAATGGTAAATGCGAAAGCTGTGTGGTCATCGGTTTTTAATTTTGATATCTAGCAACTCTGTCTTTATTGGTATCACCCTTTATACGGCACTGGCCTCCTCTACAATCAAAAGTACCATTGTGAGTGGTTAGGCCGTATCGTCTACCGCGCTGGCCTATTGCGGGTTGGCGGATTTTATATACCATATAAATTCTTACAAAGCTATACTATGTAAGGATGATTATCAATTGATATTCAACTACATTTTCTTTCAATCCTCAGTTAAAAAACTAAACAGACTCTCAGCTAAACAACATTATTACTCCATTATTAACATAAAGAACATGCAAAATGAAGGCAACTAATACAGTTAGCGTTGCTTAAACACAGTCAGGTAGCCGCTAAATCAACGTCGGTCGAGTTTAGTTAGGAACAAGGAATACGTCCAATGTTAATAATGCATGTTGCTCACTTCTAATCTAAATCTGTGTGTAGCAAGGAAGAAGAATGAGATGATTTGGTTAGACTGGATATGTTGCAATCATTGCTTTTACGCTAGAGAATAGATTGAAATCCTTGCTATCTAAGTTAAGTTTAAGAGCATAATAATAAATACACCCAACAATCACATACATAAGACCCCACTTTAAGATCAATTAAGTCTTGTGTCATGGGTATAAGAAACTACGAGAAACTTTTTCACAAACACCCAGACCCAAGACAAATCTTTGTGGCATTTAAAAACATTTGTATCAAAATAATTTGGGAAGAATCACCACGTAATATCCTATATAAAAGTATATGTTTACCTCGGCTTCTCGTTACACATCCAAAGTCAAATCAACTGCACTATAGAGGCTGTCAAATATTTTATTTTATTTTATATACCAATTCTATCCCAAAATCAGGATGTTAATAATTTAGGGAGCAACTCAGTTATGATGAAAAATTCAGAATGACAGCTACAGGTTTCGAATTCATTACGCTTTTGACAATCAGATAATTATTTTTGACTCGATGACACAGTTGTGCTACGGTACGATTACAAAGCTGAGGTCTCGGGTTTGAATTCCAAGTCGGGAAAAGTGTTATAGGATTTTTCAATCAGCCTAGTGAGAAAATTGTTCCTGATATGACCATAGGCTCGTCTACCATATTATGGGCGAAATGTGGGTGTCCTGGTAGCACCTCACCTACCCGTTTTGGGGAAAAAGCGTGAGTTTATGTATAATATGTGTAACAATTAAAAAATCATTTCCGTGACAAAATATAATAATGCAATATAAGAGTATATAAAACTTACATTTAACTATTAATCTATTATAAGATGCTTGACCAAAAATAAATGTAAGGTTAACTACATTGACCAACCTAAGCAGCAAAGCTAGATTACAACGTCCAGAAATTCAATAACAAACCACGACCATAATCCTCCCGCTGTATTCCCTAAAGTAATATCAGACCCCGCAAACATTAAAATCAACATTTGCGCACTCAAAGCAGGATAGCGGACATGTAAAAAGTAATTGAAACACTGAATATTAAAAAACATTGTGTTTTAAAAGATAACTACTTCCCTAAGCCATAGGGAAGTAGTAGTAGGAAGTAGCATTTTTTTATTAGGGCCTTACACCGAGCAAAACTCATCGAGACTTGTAAAAGTTATCAAATCGTTCTTTTCAATCCACACCGTAGATTTGACGGTGTTTGGTATCACATGAAGCGCCTGCCTTCTGACGCCCACAACCCGTTGGGAATCAATGTAAAAAAAGAAAGAAAGTATAGGTATTTTTATCAGTTATTTTAAAACAATAATTTATACATTTACGGTCTTATTCATAAACTGTTTCAAATGTTATGATAAATGTTAAATTCATAAGTCC
Source organism: Hyles euphorbiae (assembly GCA_023078785.2). Taxonomy (NCBI): domain Eukaryota; kingdom Metazoa; phylum Arthropoda; class Insecta; order Lepidoptera; family Sphingidae; genus Hyles; species Hyles euphorbiae. Next base: position 11,115,691 of record CM041044.1, on the reverse strand, counting down.
TTTGAAATAGACAATTAATCCAATAAGTAAAATAGGTTTCAGAACTATCTGTAAATAAGGTCGTTACAAAGTAAAAATATATTTTTTGCATTTTACGAGTAATAACTTTACATTGATCGATTTAAAGTATGGTACGTTTTTTATATTTGATATTCCTTAAAATTAACAAAAACCCCGTGTGTATATTTTGAAAGCACGGAGATTTATTGGGCATGAACATTATTATTAGTAAAAACATATTTTTCGTTCTTAATTTAAAATAAAATTAACGATTATTTTCAGAGCAATTATTCGCAATATAAGTGCATATTCACCACAGATACTTGTGCACTAAGCACCGAAATTAGTACGGCGCGAGAAAGGAGCAAATATTCAAGTTTATTTGCTCAGGGTAGCGCCTTAAAGACAATATTGTCTCGCAGACGACCAACGCAAAACGACGACTTTGCTATCGTGTTTCTTACAGTGAACGAGATTGCTGGAGGTTCAACATCCATTGGCTCCTGTAATCTTTTGTCCTTTTCTTTGTCCAGCTTTTTATATGGTAACAGATCCAAGTGTTCAGATAGTCTAGAGTCAAGACTATAGGCGATAATCGTCAGGTCAGCCATTTCCTCATTTATACTTTGCTTAAAAAAATACATGAATATACCTTTATTATAGATACATATATAAATGTAACGTGTGTACATGATAATTTATCTATTGGAAATATTTCATAAACAATTATTCTTGCATTATTATTAATTTACTTTGTTTTTAATATCCCTTACTGAAATTGTCTTGTGCGACTAAACCGTCATTTGAAACATTGTAATCCTTCTTATTATAGTATCCAAGGTGAAAAACATGTCAAATTAACAGTTCAATAAATTAAAGTAGCTTATGGTTAACTATAACTTACTTATTTTTACAATTTTAGTTTGGCCTTTTAGTTTTTAAACATTTTTTACTAAAACAACCAGCTATCGTTGTATCTAGGCAAGGCAGCCGAGCAACAAATACACATTTAGAAAAAATCCAAAATCCTGAAGGCCCTAGTAAAAATAATGTCAATTTATTATATCATTATATTGTCATCAGCCCTTGATAAGTGTAAAAATATATCCGACGTTTTGAAGTGCTCGAAAACTGATTTTAAAAATTCATTTGCATACAAGCGTGGCTAATAAAAGCGTGTTAAAAATAAATACAATAGACCTACAAGAGCATAGACCAGACACATCGCTCCTATACGTCCGTTGAAGATAACAAAAACCACAGCGAAATATTCGCATCTTTCCGTGCAGTGTTTTGCAAGGCAAATTCAGACAAATGCCGGTCTGTGAAGGCTGCCAAAATCCTTTACTTAATACTCTGCAGTGCGCTCACGAATAATAATGTAAACTATGAAATTGCTTTGTACATGAAAATTACCTTTGGTCCTTTGGTCATTCCTCTTGTGTTGAGTAATTTTAAAAACCTCGTTTGTCGGATAAAAAGTGCTGTCTTTTTTAATGTGGAAATGCCATAAAGCAATAACGCGGTTGTTTGAGTGATGGTAATTGAATTTTTAATGTGAGTGGTTCCTTTAGGGATTGCAGAGGTAGATGGCATTTAATATCTAATACAATACTAAAGACACAATGATTCTTATTTTAAACTATAAGGAAATAATAAACGATATTGATAGACATCTAAGGATTGATACCTACAGTAGCCTAAGATTCATCAACACGTCCACATTGTACTGATCTTGGTCGATCAATTTTCGATTCAAATCACCTATTAATTTAAGCCATAATTGCTAGGTTGCATTAACGCTATAAAATTAAAAAAGTATATTCTGGCGCGGAATGGTGCCTGCGTTGCACCTGGTGGTAAGTGCAAATACCGTACATACAGACATTATTAATTGGCATCAGACGGCAATCTCATGCCATTCGAGAAAATCGAATGTGTGGAATAGTATTTCGAAGGTTCTTAGAGCTAACTTCCACATAATCAATATCTGGATAATTCTGGGAACTTTGCCAATCTTTGATGTAGAAGCTTGGATGAGGGATCTCTGCAAATCTCACTAACTGGCAACAATAAATCTTCTAATTTTATGTCACTCAGCGGATCACGTCATGAGATTGCAGATCGTAAAACGAGAAGCCAAAAACTGCACAATAAATTATTCAAAAGCAGTTATATTTGACGTCTCGGTAAGTCATGTTTCTATTTAAGTGGTCATAAAGTCTGCATGAAATCGCTGTCCATTACTGGCGAAACTATAAAAATAATGGCAACACGTGAATAATACATGAGGTGCCATCAGATTTTTAAATATAGCTTGGTCTAAATTCAAGCATCCCTCGGGAAATCGTATCGGTGATTTTCAAAGAAACATACTTCGATTTGATGCTACGAAATAAATTGGACTTGTTTAAGCTGGAATTTTGGACGTACAAAACAAACACTAATAGGTATTTTTTGTTTATATTTTAGTATCGCTAGAGAATAAAGATATAGATTTACTGAAACAGAAAAATGCATCTTTATACTCATATACTAATAATAGCTATTTATGTTCTTGTAAAAACATGTTGAATTGTAAATTTATTCAAAAAAGACAAACCATTCGATAGATAAAATAGGCTTAAAATTATATAATTCAACATATTGTAATGTGCTACTGCTTAACTCGGCATGTTTTCAATATTGTTTCATGAGGAACATAACCAGCTTTACCTGACACTTATTTCATTATAGTCTAAGATCCCGCCATACATCGACCTTCACCGAGATGTTTATTTGATGAAACCTATTTTATATGCAATTTAATATGTCAATAAATATATTGTATATGGGTTGCCTTGCAAATTTCAGTCCAGAATACGATTAATTAATTATTAAAATAAAAAAAATTTTTTTACACATTTCACCTGTTTGATTATTAAACAAATTCTATACCAATCGAAAGTATGAAACCCATAGAATATGTAAACGTTAGGTTGCCTATTTTTTTCCGGTCACAATCAATTAAAACTATACTCGAGCTTCGAGGAAGCTGCAATGACGCTTACAGGAAATTAATTCATTAAGGCGCATCGTTCAGCGAGGACGGCATAAAAATTGCAATTAACGTGTCATTAGGTGTTATTTGATATTAAATTCTTCAACAACATTTTTTTAATAGTTTATTAAGCTATGGAACAGGTTATTGCGGTAAATATTCTCCTTTATTTAATTATTATATTCTACATTTTAATACAGTTTTGACATTACATTCTTCTACAACATTGTTTTAAAGAACTTTATTAAGCTGTGGAACAATTTATTGGGTAAAATTTTCTTCTTTCTCTATTTTTTTACATATTTTAATACAGTTTTGACATTTGAGATCTATTTTACGTCAATCATTACCGTCAGCTGAACACAGGTCTACTCTAAATAATTTCATAAATTTTATCACAAATAATTTGTTTTAATTTTTCAGTTTATCACTACCTTTTACTTCTCTTCTTCCTGTAATACTCATCCTTTAAAAATAGTTTTAAAAATATCAATTTCCCGTCATCTTCAACCATTGTTTTCTGAAGATATTAGCATAACTGCGTCCAATCAAGGTAAACAGTGTCCTTCAATATGTTACATTGATGCTAAAATGTATTGAATATTCTACTAAACTATACATATCGTGTATGATGTAACATACATATGTACATGCTGGAACTTCGTATGCTATATTATTACTGTATTTTTAAAAGTCTGATGAAGCCGCAGGTTCACCTTTATTGGAAACTTGATCGGCTGTTATTAGGTTAGTGCATTTTTCTGGAACGTATAACTTTTGTTAAATCGAGATTGTTGCCTTTGGAATAGTTATGGTGATTTTAAACATGTTTCTTGTATGAATATATTGTGTATTCTTATCTGATTCCATATTAGATCGTGTTTATTCTTCATTAATCCTTGAAAGGGTAAATATAATTTCATTAGGCAGTTATGTAGGTATTATTTGATAGTTCCTTTTTTTTAAATCATCAATAATCATCATAACAAATATCAGAAATCCCCATGACTCTATTTAAAATAATCATTAAACATCATAAAAAGATTCCTAACCTTAAAATTCTCAACTTCGCAAGGCACAGTACGATCAAATGCCAATATCTGAAACATTTTAACTTGTTTAGCTTCGTTATTGTTGGTAATGATGGGAAATTTTCCGCGTAGCGTCGCTTTAAGGGCACCGTTCGCTTCATTAACTCGTAGATGGAATTTTGAACTACCCTCTAAGACAGTTAAAGTTGAATGATTACGAGCCTCGGGTGTTAAGTTAATTGCCTTTAGTGTGCATCAACTTTTCTAATCAGATTATTTTTGAGATGTATAGTCGTCTTGGTGTTTACAATTTTACTAATGGGTTTCTGATTATAGAAATACATTTTCATGCTTATTGTTAATTTGCTAAGCTTTATTATTTGTAGTTACTAAATTAACAGAGTATAGCTTTTAAAAACAATTAACGATGAATTCCTTAAAGACCTGAATTTAAAAAAAAATACCCAAAATATTAATGTAAAACTGATTAACGGATAGCGATGTAATTTAATCAATTATTAAGCTGTTCTGAAACGCCTATGTATGGTTAGAGGTTTCCAAAGACAGATTGGTAATAAATTAGTAACATACAACCGTCAAGCCATCATTGGAATATGCGTAAAACTCCTAGATATTGAACAAAATTATTAAAAAGTACTCGTTACAAAAATTCATAAAAACGTTGAAATTTCCAATAATCAATTTTCAATAATCTGAATTCTGAAGGATCATACAACGTCATAGAAACATCGAAAATTTCACTTCATGAATTTTAAACAGCTGTTTCCGCATCACCTGTTGGCAAGTCAAGGTGCCAAACCTTTCAATTGTTATGCTATTTACGTGTTGGACTTTGGAAAGATTATTTTCGTTTTACACGAGTCGATAGAATAAAATAGTCTTTCAAAGAATGATGTTTATTTTTACAATTTTTCAATAATGCGGGCATAAACTCACGTTTTTTCGCCACAAAAGGTAGGCAGAAGTACTAGGATACCCACATTTCGCCTTGTATGTTCCGTCCCACGACCGTCGCCATATTGGGCAAAATTCCTGATTGAATATTACTTTGCCCAACCAGGGATTCGCACCCGACACCGCAGCTTTGTAACCGTACCCTAGTACAACTACGCTACCGAGACAGTCAGTATTCAATAATTCAGTGTTCTTAAATGATATATTGATTTTGATTATCTATTTAGTAGGTAAAATATTAAAGAAGCTATCCAAATTAAGCTTCTCTATATTGTTCTTGCAGATCTCAAACACATAATGGTTCATAAAGTTTATGGTAATGGTATGAATGCATTCCTACCATTCATGATCATGTATGCATTGGAAATGGATAAGAAAAATAAGCCAGGGATATAATTAACTGTTAAGCATTTGAGGAGGCCTATGTTAAACAGTAACTACAAACTACTACCAAACAATGAGATGATAGTGGTATATTTTCATGTCTATCTATACTCACAAAACCATTAAAATCAAATCAAATTAAAGTCTAAAAGAACAGCAACATTTCTCACAATCAATCGAAACTCTCTCGCCTTCCAAAATTTTATTACGAGCTGAAAAAGAACACGTATATGAACAATCAGGACGTCGATATTTCACATCCAAGTAGTTAGAACTTTAATAGTGTCGAAGTCTCGACTGCACCAAACGTGAAAGTCATTAATTCTGCTGTAACTTGCCATAGTCAATAAAGTATTAATTGAAGTCATTCTGGCGTCCTCGGTAACTTTGACTTTTGGATTGTTATACATTGCTGAATCACATTAGCGCCATCTGTTACTTCTGCTAGCAAATTCTAAGGAGTCTGTCAGTGACTTGACGTTTTGATTTTATGTTACTTAGGATTGGCAAATGCGGAGTGGTTTATATGATAAGGCCTTGTTCACCACCATCAAGCAAAGCGTCAACTATGCTATTCATCAGTTAACCATATCCGTAACATCACGCTTCAGTAATACTAATGCTATGATTACACTAATCAGTAACGTACTGGTCACAATTAGGATATTTACTTGATGGATAATAAGGTTAAATCTCAAACTGCTTTTTTATTTTTTAAAGGAAGAAATGCGTTGACACTTCAGTATGAGGATATTTTATGTAATATTTAACAAATGATTCATTCAATACCTTATAGCACTTGCTTAACCAAAATGTTATTACACAATAGGTAGTTTATTTTCACTTGTGAAATCGACGGAAAATACTCGGAACTTTTACTTGCCAATTAACTTCAATCAAAAAGTAACCAACCAACGGCTTGCTTGATGATTACGAACGAGGCCCTTAATCACTGTTGTAATAAATAACCAAATAACCACATTATAAGGATGCAAGAAGTCACTGGATGCAGACCGTATTAAGATGATATTTATAGTAATTCTTTGGAGAGGCCTATGTTCAGTAGCGGAATTCCTGTAACTAAAGAGAAAGATCTAAATCGTGATCTGCTGGTATATTTATTCAAAGCCTTGCTATAAGACAAGCCTTTATGAATGGTAGATGTCAAATAGAATGACATTGAGACGCAATTGTAAAAGCACAATGCTGATTTTAACGTAACAGCTTAATTAAGATCACAGGTATCATGTTAATGCATGAAGGGATTTATGAAAGTTGACAAAGCGAAAGTGATAATTCAGGACTGAGGTAAGAAGAGATTTATAGTCTTTGCCTACCCCTATCCTATGCAGTCGTGGTAAATATGTATGTATACATCGTTTACGATCATCTGGCGTTCTCTGAATGCTTTGTTATCATGCTGCTGTCAAAATATTACAAACAGTTTTTCTCTCTAGACGTTTTATTATATTGAATATGTTGATATTCTTAGATTACGAGTATAAATAAATATTGTTAATAAAATAATGATATATTTAAAACAATACGTTAAATAGATATTTTATTTATGTATTTGTGGTTCTAAGTTTTGCCACACGCCCATAGATATTATAGATCACTTAGTAACGCTATTGAAAATAATAAAATGATATACAATATTATTTTTTCTATATTAAAGGCGTAATATGCAAAATAATTTCCTGCGAGATTTTATATTCACAAAGCGAAAGTGGTGTACTCGGGTCTGTAACGCTCTTATTTTCTTTCCCGCGGCACCATGTCCGCCAAGGATTGTAGGGCCCTTGAAAACTCCACGATTTTCTCAAGTTCTGTTCCCGACTTTTCACTTTTATTTTCACTATGATAAATTATTATTAGCCAACCCGCACTAGGCCAGCGTGGTGGACTATATGGCCTAACCACTTTCAATCGTATTCTCGATTGTAGAGTAGGCCCGTGCCCTGCAGTGGGACGTATATGGGCTGATACAAAATTGTTATTCTTAATATTGTTTGCGTTGTCTTTTGTTGGCTTGTGATTATATTTACACAAAAAGGAACAATATGTTTTGTTTTATTTATGGTATTCTTGAACATTTTTCTAATTAAAACAATTCAAGGTAGATTAAGCTTAGGATCTAAGTTATATAAATCAATGTGATGATACAAAAAATCTATCTTTTGAAGTTTACATAACGATCATTCTTTACATCAAGGTTTATGGAAACATTATGAAACGTCATGAACAAACACATAACATTATGAAGTTAATAGCATTTACGATGAGGGTATACTCGTATATGTCTTATCAAATTAATTCACAATTTATTTTACTCAAAACAAATTGCCACATTATTATTATTTATTATTATTTAAAAGAAAATACAACATACAGAAACTAAAAAATATAAAAAGTACAAATGGCAGTCTTATCGCTTAAAGCAATGTCTTACAGACAACCATGGAATGGATTTAAAAGAAGGAAAAAGAGAGGGCAGTGTAAAATAAATAATTAAAAGTGAAGAAACTAGATAATACTCATGCTATCCAAACATAAAAATACACCAAAATAACATACATACATAATAAAAAGCATAAATACATACATATATGATACTACAAACCAGGGATGTTGCGAATGTTCGCATCCGCATCCGCAAATGCGGAACTTCCGCATAAATTTTGACATCTGCATCCGCATCCGCATCCGCATTAATCGATGCGGATATTTATGCGGATGCGGATGTAATACAAAATGAGACAAGACAGAAAGGACAATGCCAGATTCAGGCTTAAAATACTTTTTTATTTTAAATACCGCGGACAAGCTAAATAAATACGTGAACGATTATATTAAATTGCTCCATTTATTTCAATGTAGTAATTGCATTGTGGGAACTTTACAATAAACAAATAATATTTTAATTATGAATTCACATTAACCGACTTCCGATGTATCATTTAAATCTAGTGTGGGTAAGATAAATTCAAAGAAACTACGAATGAATCGATACTCGTTATCGATTCGGTTGCAAAAATGGTTATTTGTGTAATAATCCAGTTAATAATTTATTATATCCAGTAAACAATACTACTATTACATATATACAAATTTTATATTACAATACATAACATAATTTAGCCTCGGAATTACGTCCCATTATATTACCTGAAACATAATTTATACTCACTACAAAATCATTGTAGGTAATAAAAATAATTAAATATTTTACTACCAAAGTACTAAGATGTGGTAATCGCATTCCGCGCGTGGCTATTTTTACTACGCGCGGCATAATCGACTGCAGCCAGGCCGGAGCGACGAGCGATACGTCCTCCCTCTAGAAGGCCTTGCGGCGGTCTGATTTGATCCACGTCGGACAGCGTGTTTTATAGTGGTTTTTAAAATATTTGTAGAAAACATGAAAACTAATTTTGTTGAAATATAAAAATGGTAATTTATTGATAAGATGTTCTTCTATTGTAATATGCAATTGCTATAAAAAATTATGTACGATAAGTTGGTGAAAAAAAATATGTTCTTGACGAGAGTTTCTGAATAATTTCGCATTGTTTAAATTTTTATTTTTCAGGAACTAAACACAAAAAGATTATTTTTCTCAGCAAAATCCCTCCATAAGAGTCTTATTAGTCTGATAATATTTTTATTTTCATCTTATATTTCATGGTTTCGGATATCTTAAGCTTCTAAATTGCCATTTAAAGCCTAAATAACGAAACTTGTGTTCAGTAATCCGTATAGTACTCACAAATTATCCATCAATCTATAATGTTTTCCACCAAAATCCCTAGATGACAACCTTTTCTAAAATTAGTAATAATTATTTTTCCTTTAAATTGTTTATTGGTGGCTATTAACTCATTTGAAAAGTCCTGTTTTTACGCCAAAAAGCGCGTGCAGGGTATAAACGCTCTTAAGTTCTATGTGTATTGACTTGTCATAAGAGCTCCTTAATTGCCTACGTGATCAATAAATACATTTCATTTCATTTCATTTCATTTCATTATTTAATGCCCGGGCAATATGAATAATGCCCAATAAGAGCGGGCAATGTAATTATAACCAATCAATTTATCACATTGCCCGGGCAATATGAATAATGCCAAGTGCCTATTGGGCAGAGTGATGTAAAACGAATCAAATTCAAAACAATGAGCCGAAGTGGTAGAATTTAGAATAGGGCAGCACGAGGGCGTGGGTTGGGAGTAGTGGAGGGGGAAGGGGAGTGTCGCACTTCCCCTGGTACCATTCCCATGAAAAGGTAACGCACCATTCCTGAGAAATATCTATTATAGCAACTTAACCCTTAAAACACGTCTTGTTGTCAATACAAATTAGCTTCTGTATATATCCTTCGTTACAGCGGGCGGGGGCTGCTCTCCCTCCGCGCCTCCGGCTTTTTATATACACTCTAGGGTCGGTAGCCAATAAACTACGTGAAGTCGGGGTGTTCCGAGTCGGTTTTGGGGCACAGTCGACCTAACTGATCCATAAAGTGGGTATACAAATATGATATGGCTCGGCAATATTCATACTGCCCGGGCATTATGAATACTGTCCGCATTAATCACTTGGCCCATAACATATACACGTTTTAAAATGGCGGTCAAAATAATTTATTCTGACTATCAGTTTAGAATATCGACCAATCGGACCACGAAAAACGAACTTTCCTCATTTTTGCTAGAAATATCACTACTGCTTTCCTCCTATATGTCATAGCGTGATGATATTAGCCTATAGCCTTCCTCAATAAATTAACTACCCAACACTGAAAGAATCATTCAAATCGGACCAGTAGTTCCAGAGATTAGCATGTTCAAACAAACAAACAAAGTCTGCAGCTTTATAAAATTTGTATAAATTTACATAAGATCTTAAACATCCGCATCCGCATCCGCATCCGCGGATGTGAGCCTTTGAAAATCCGCATCCGCATCCGCATCCGCGGATGTGAAAAAATCGACATCCGCAACATCCCTACTACAAACATACATTTTGCAAAAAAAACGGGCACCTAAGCAATAAACCATTTCAAATGTTACTATTGGTTTGTTTGATAATTATAGGTAGTTTTACTTTCACAATTTTGTAAATTAATAAGCAAATAATCGTTTTCGTCAGTATTATCATAAAATTTTGATAAAATGTATGGGTTTTAATGCTAAAGTTCACTAGTAGTGTATGCTCGCTAGTAGTGCATATGCTCGTGAAGTAAAAGTTAACAAAGATTTTTGTTTGCTTTTTTTCTTTAATAAAGTAAAAGCAGATAAATGTTTAGTATCGAGTGTGACCCCCTCTAGCTGAAATCACAGCTTGAATTCGTCTGAGTATGCTAGCGAGGATATCCCGGATACTTGCTTGCGGAATACGTTCCCACTCCGCGGTAATCACATTCTTCAGCTCTCTGATGGTCTGCGGAGCCGGTTGTACTGATCTCACGCGTCGTTTCAGAACGTCCCAGACATGCTCTATAGGATTGAGCCTGGTTCTGGAAGAAAACCATGTACCCAACCACGGGATGATCGTTTTCTTGTGAGTCGCGCATTGAGAAATCGCAAATCTTCGTATGTAGACCTTAAGAACAACCTCGAAGAAGTAAGAAATGTGCATATTAGTCTATGGACGGTCAGGAGGAAACTACCTATAATTATCAAACAAACCAATAGTAACATTTGAAATGGTTCATTGCTTAGGTGCCCGTTTTTTTTTTGCAAATGAGTTTATATATGTATAATAAATACAAATTTAAAATGATTTCACATTATATCAATCCCAACGGTAAACGGTTTTCTCAAACTACCAAAACTATACTAAATCCTAAAAACGTCCCATTGTAAGGCACGGGCCCCCTCTACTATCAAAAGTATGGTTGAGAGGGTAAATGCCGTATAGTCCACCACACTGGCCTTTCACTGGTTAGCAGACTTTTACATACATATAGAAATTCCTCCCAAAACGCCATGGTATGCTGATTTCCTCACGATGTTTTCCTTCAACGTTATAGTGCGTGGTGAATAACTATAAATACACACATTACTCCGAAAAGTCAGAGGTGTTTAAACCCTGGGGTTTAAACCCGTGACCGCCGTGAACGTATTGGCAGCCGCGTTTGATCCGTTACCAACATGCCACCACGCACTTTACTTTTCCAAAACTATCCTAATACGGTAAATAACAATATCAGCATCAAAACTATAAACTTCATTCTACATTCCAAACAGTATAATAATTTAAAATATGCGTCACGTCTCCACAAATCCAGTGAAATTAGCAAAGCGTAGATTCATTATGCCCAATTGATATTAACATAACTATCTGAGGAGACAGTAAGTAATCAGAACGTACGAGCTAGCTAATTCCTTATGTACCGAACCGATATCCACGTAATAGTGATGGGGTAACATTATAATATTTAATTGAATTTTGGATTCGAGAATTTCTACATCACAGCTATAAAGTTTTGAAGTGGCAAATATAAATAAGAATAGTTTATTTGCGACAACTGTATATCATATACACGTAGAAAATATTAAAATAAATTTACTAAATAATTGGGTTAAGAGTTGGCCGTGTCTGTGAAAAGTAGTAGGTAGTTTGTATAGAAGATAGTTTTTAATGCACACACCTCTCTCAATCATACTTTCGATTTTAGAGGAAGCTGGTGCCCTGCAATGGGCTGCGGGACGTACATATATGGGACTGTACAGTAAGTTTCGACACTTCCCCTCCCCCCTTACACCCATCACACCAACTCCTATCAGCCAGGACCAACAGTGGCATGCAAAGGATTGACACCGAGCTCCGGAGATCGGCGAGTCCCTCAGGGATATTAGCATCACGTTTTTCCCGCATCGAAATTAATCAGAAGGAAAAACAATTACGTGATAGTTTTAATTGAAGATCCAAAATATAATGTTAAAGACTATTTAAATGAACACTACTTTGTATTTGAATGGGATTGTGAAGATGAAACAGCTCCAGTAGTAGGAATATTAACTGACGGGACATAATAGAAGAGCGAGAAGCTACCTTTAAAATGAAAGGTCACTTATTCTCTGCTAGAAAACTATTATAACGATGCAACTAATATTGTACTGATTTGTATGCTGCTGAACGGGAAATATTGAAGTTTTTTTTTCATTGCAGTGAATGGCGAGACGAGCATGCCGTTCGCATGATGGTAAGCGATGCGACCGATCATAACAGTAGCAAAACCAAACAATACCGTGGAATACAAAGCTATGCTTGGCATACCACTGCGCTCGCTATCCTGAGACATAAGATGTTAAGTCTCAGTATGTCCTGTAGTTACTCTAGCTACAATTTCCTTCAATCCGAAACACAACAGTGCATTTAAACTGTTGTTTGACGAGAGAAATAGGCATTGCGGTGGTACCCACCCAGGCAGCCTCTCACATATGAGAGACCCACCACCAGTAAAAAATAACATTGATGTTATACTTCTTTTTTTTCTTGATTCTTTGGTTTCTTTACTGTTCATGGTGGTATGAAAAGCTGACTATTGCATCTAATTATATGAAGTGTCCAAAGAGAGTAGAGCCACAAACGATATCTTATTTATTTATTAAAATCTTTATTGCACTCACATACAAACAAAATCGATTAAAAGAAGGAGAGACAAAGGGCAGTGTAAAAAAATGAAGAATTAAAGCTAAATAATACTAAACAAACATATAAATACACAAACAAACTATAATGAATCAAAAATCCAATACCAGTTTGCCCAGCCTGGGACTCGAACCCGAAACTTCAGCGTTGTAATTACACCGTAATTCTATGCCACCGAGGCAGTCCTAGGCATTCTGGATCAGCCCATATACGTCCCACTGCAGGGCACGGGCCTACTCTACAATCGAGAGTACGATTGAGAGTGGTTAGGCCATATAGTCCACCACGCTGGCCTAGTGCGGGTTGGCGGACTTACATACCATATAAATTCTTATGAATCGCTATGGTATGCAGGTTTCCTCACGATGTTTTCCTTCACCGTTTTAGTGCGTGGTGATTGACTAACAAGGCATTACCTTGTTATAATCTTCCTGGAATTCCAAACTGCATTAACAAGTGTCCTAGAATAATTATAAACATGCTACAGCGCTATGACCTTTCCTTCTTCAAACGAGGTTTAAATAGAGTACTCTCCTCGAGGTAGGCAGCGACTTTGTTGTGCTGGTCCCCTGGCACTACGGAGGTCCATGAGCAGCGGTAGCCGCTTACCATCAGGCGGGCCGCTAGCTCGTCTGCCTACAAGGCAATAAAAAAAAACCATGTAACCCGCACGGTACATCACTAGCGGGTATGTCGACTATGCCAGTAATATGTCAGAGGGAGCGAGCAAATCGTGCGGTTTTCGCCGTATGCGGTGAAACCAAACCATTATTGTATGAATATTTCTCGTCTGTACAATATCTGGCTAATGCCAATCGTGGAATGTGAAATCATATTTTATTAATCTGTAATGCATATTTTGTGTGTATTTATTTTAAAAGCAGATACTTAGACAAGGACAGCGAATTAGTACATTAGGCAGCCTTTGGAAGCAGTTGGTTAAAAGCCCGCTGTTAAACGTGTAACCATGGATTCGACCCCTGCAACAGATTCTTTTAATAAAGGAATATTATTGAAGAAATATGATATAAGGAGCAATAACCGCCAAGCACAAGACTAATAATAATTGATGAACCGCGAGTGTGTATTAATAAGCAGGATTAGATTCTCTGTGGCTTATACCTGTCTAATTTTAACCCAATTGTGTATAACGAATATTATGTTATATTGTTATCTCTTATCACTCTATCACCAATGTTGATATCCAGTTTCTGTTTTTTTTTTGGCATGAATGGCGAGACGAGCACGCCGTTCGTCTGATGGTAAGAATACCGCTGCTCATGAACAGCGGCAAAACCAAATAACATCTTGAATTACAAGGCAATGATATTCCACTGCGCTCGCCATCCTGAAGTCCGTGATAATTGATAGGTAATACACTTATGATAATAATAATTAAAAAAATTGGTTAACATTAAGATGGAGTTTGGTATCAGAAACTAATAGAGAATCGACATGACTCCTAAATATCTGAGGTGTGCTCTGGGTTTGAACCGCGACCGTTGTGTCGAGAGCTCCGTCAAGTCTTTCACCAACAGGTTTCTATGCACGAAGATGGTAAATATTTCAACATACAATTTGCAGACTGGGAACGTAAAGAACAAATACTATTTTATATTCAGTCATTCAAATCTTTTACTTCAATTTTACGAAGCAGCTTTCAAAGTATGTTACAATTATTTCGTTATCCTTTAGCTAATAATAATTTATAAAAAGCATAATCTAAGTATATTTTCCTATATTCAAACTACACGCACTACATCAAAATTGAAGCTATAAGAATATTCATCTTTGGAGGTGAAAAGAATTTTTGCGTCAAAGCGCCCGGCGTCTGAGCATCACGTACTGTTTTAGCTCCTGACTCCTTTGACAAATCAGTGAGTTGCCACACACGGATTTCCTGGACTGACATCGAGAATATATGCTGAAGATGGTGTTGCCAGTGGCGGATTTTAAATATTTTACCGAATTAAGTGTTCGATTTTTTTGCGTTTAGAAAATTACATCATGGGGTTGATTACTGCCTGTTTAAATATAATTTTAGTTATATGAATAACATCCACTACATTGATTTTGGCTGCATAGTGAATGCCTAGTATCCAACTGAACTAATAGGTAAGGTTTGACTTTTCATACTTTTCAACTTTGTACAGGGGTGTGTTGTGAGTTATCACACAATGTTATGTCAAACCATGGAATTGTGATTTGGAATTGCAAACTATGAAACATCAAGCAATACCTGTTAATTTAATTAAATAGTATTCAATTGAATAATACATAGAAATAATAGTGTTTAGTTTTGCTGTAGCTTGTTAATGCAACAGTACCAATGGGTTGAATATTATTACTCTTTTATTGAAGTTAGCAATTTTGTAAAGATCTACCCACGTATGAATTAAAAACTTTCTAAAGCCCACGAAATATTGTGTTTATAATTTGATTGTTTCTCATTTAAGTGAATTCATGTATTCTTTGGAGAAATAAATGAATATCAAACCTCTAGTGTTAAATATTTGCGGAGGACTATAGCTTAAGCTCTCTCGATCCCGATTGTAGATAAGTCTGTTGTTCAGCTATAGGCGTTTATGAACTGACACAGTACGATACATAACCTCCTTATTTAAATATATTTTTATTGGATATTTGTCTATTGTTACTGGCAACACCAAAACGTCTTTCGAGTGTTTCGAACATTCCTATTTGAAATCGCTCTTGAAACCTCCGTCTCGTGCTATTTGTACGTGACTTTGGATGCAAATATATTCTAACTTGCTCCAAATCGTAGGTATGTTATGTTTTGATCGAGAAATTGAGTAGTGCTCGGTGATAAAATATTGGTAGAATTTTGAGAATATTTGGTAGATTGGAAGATTTTTTGGAGAGGCGTAGATGATTCGATATAATATAATAGAATTCATAAACTCATTTGGTTGAGAGCGGTCTAGCCGTCATTTTAAATAGTTCTAATTTTGCACAATTTGGGTCTATTTTCTATTAATTTACAGACATAATGCAAATCAAATCAAATGAATACGTTTACCATTAAATTACAGGAAAAATACTATTAACAGCATGTGCGTATTAATAGGCGACAGTTGAATTGAAAAATTGATTGCTGTATCTGAACATTTCCGTCATAGTATATCGGAATGCCATATTAATATTAAATTCGATATTAGCGCCCCCATTAAAAACAGATTATTTTTTGCCATGCTATAAATTTAGATAACTGTCAGAAAAATGTACTGCAAGGCATCTAAAGATTTGTACGGCTGTAATCAAAATTAAGTATTTATAATATGCTAGCCTGGTTTTAATCAAATATACACAAGATATTTTGATAAACTAAAGATTTTGTCCTAGCCATGTAAAAAAATGACAAAAAAATATAAATGAAATGTAAATTTTTCTTCATCTTGAACCAACTGAGCACAACACGTGTGTAATATCTAAATGTTTACATAATATAATAGCTCTTACAACTTCCTTGGCCACGTCTATAATAACCTCGTATAATTCACTTTCACTGTATAAACTTTCTACTTGTAGTTAATATTGTAGAGTTAATTATTTTACAGAGTGAAAATACTAATCATTGCATTCAAATGAATACATTATTTTTGCTTTAAAACTACGCTTACATTTTCGCGTAGAGTTTAAAGTTACTGACAGCCAAAATTTGTGCGAGTGACAAGAGAGGTACCTATATAAAAAAAGCCGTGCAAATATGAACTATACCTGACGGATTTGACCAATAGTTTTGCATGGCGGTAAAACTTAGTATTGAAATAAAACTATTTTTACGGATTTTATATCAGGTGTGGTCAATTTTTTACCTTATTTAATTTCCTATGTAAACTTTACGGCTATTGCGCTAACGTGACGGACCAAATAAAAATACTACAAAAAAATTGTTCTTGTTTAATATGTAACATTCGGGTAAGTCTAAAAAAATATGATAACACTTTGTAGTTCTTTAACAGACAAGCAAATGTAGGGCGAAAATAGGCTTGCATGCTATCCGTGCTCTGAACCAACGGATTATAATCAAATGGGGATCAAAAAGTATTTCTTAATAAATAAATAAAAATAAAATAATAAAAAGGTAAAAGATAAAAAATCAAGTAAATCAAGATAAAGAGATTTGAATCGCGGTAGTACGGTAAAGGTAAGGTAGGCGGAGTGACGAAAGGTTGCTGCCCTTTGGCTCGATGCTGGATGCGACATATTGATTGTATATCAAAATATATTACTGGTGTTAAGTACTGCTAGCGACATCTAGTTTATCATGTGTGTACTCTGTGTGTTTTGTCTATTAATAAAGTCAGTCTGTGATTGTAACGCAAGCCTGGTTGTTTCAATTTACAGGTTATGCGCCCAGTATTATAACCGTGAAACAAATTGTGAAAGTAATTGTGTCAGTCAGTTACAGTTCGATAGACTATCGATTTTTCTATATTTGTTTGGCAAGTTTCCGCGTATAAACATTGAACTAAAATTCAACACGTGTTGTGGAACGCGAGTGCCGGTTCGGTATAATGGCTGCTAACTATATAGCGAACGTGCCAAAGTTGCGTGGTCGTGAGAACTATGGTGAATGGGTGTTCGCGGCAGAAAACTTTCTGATACTCGAAGGCATGATGAAGTGTATTAAGACCGAACGAGATGAAAGTGGTACGGAAGTTATTGTATCAGCTGCAGACGACGCGAAGACAAAAGCGAAGCTTATACTGACTATAGATGCATCGCTATACGTTCACATTAAAACAGTAAAAACTACATCGGAGCTGTGGGAAAAACTTAAGTCACTCTTCGATGATTCTGGGTTCACGAGAAGGATAAGTCTTTTACGGAATTTGATATCCATTCGGTTGGATAATTGCAGTTCCATGACCTCGTATGTTACCCAAATAATTGAGACAGGTCAGAAACTTTGTGGAACAGGATTTGCAATAAATGACGAATGGATTGGTTCGCTGCTACTAGCTGGATTACCAGAGAAGTTCTCTCCTATGATTATGGCGATAGAGCATTCGGGAATTCAAGTAACAGCAGACGCCATTAAAAGCAAACTTCTAGACATGGAGACCGGAAGTATAGAAAATATAGAAGGCGCACTGGCAGTGTCACAAAAGGGCCATCAAATCAAGTCGAAGAAACCATATTCGTCTATGAGTGGCAACACTAGCAATAAAGATGGCGGCAAATATCAACATGACAGTTCCAAAGTGAAAAATGTCACTGTCAAATGCTATCGATGTAAACAAAGTGGACATTATCGATCGCAATGCCCAAATAATCCTAAATTCAATAAAAATGAAAACCGTCAGCAGACTAACGCATTCTCAGCTGTATTCTTGAGTGGCAGTTTCCATAAAGGAGACTGGTATATTGATTCCGGTGCTAGTGTTCATTTAACGGCCAATCCAGACTGGATCACTAGTAGATATCGGAAAGTTCAACAAGATATCATAGTAGCAAATGAAGAAACTGTTTCAGTTACGTGTGCTGGTGATATTAAGATAGTCACCTATGTCAAAGGCAGGGAATTTGAAATAAACATTAAAGATGTTTACTGTGTACCAAACTTAACAACTAACCTCATATCAGTAAGCAAATTGATTGAAAACGGTAACAAAGTGGATTTCACAGATAATAGTTGTCAGATTTACAATAGGAATCGTGAGTTGGTTGCCACTGCTTCATTGACTAATGGTGTTTATAGATTAAATGTAAAAGAATGTTTGGTTGCTGCAGTGACTACCTCAGGTCTCACTTGGCATCGCCGATTAGGCCACTTGAACAGTGATAGCTTAAGAAAAACTAAAAATGCAGTTGAGGGCATGAATTATGATGAGAATTTCATTATAAATAAATCAATGTGTAAGACGTGTTGCGAAGGTAAACAATGCCGACTACCTTTTACAAACAGTGGTACAAGAAGTACAGAATTACTAAATGTCGTACACAGTGACCTTTGTGGACCAATGGAGGAGGTTTCACTAGGAGGTGCATCCTACTTTCTATTGTTTGTCGATGACTTCAGCCGCATGACATTCATTTTTTTTCTAAGACATAAAAATGAAGCATTGAAATACTTTAAAGAATTCAAAACAATGGCAGAAAATCAGACTAATAGAAAAGTGAAAACCTTAAGGACTGACAACGGAAAGGAATTTTGTAATGCAGCCTTTGATGATTACTTAAAGAAATTTGGGATAATACATCAAAAATCTAATCCTTACACACCCCAACAAAATGGGTTGTGTGAAAGGATGAACAGAACGATTATTGAAAGGGCTAAGTGCATGTTATATGATGCTGAACTTAACAAGAAGTTTTGGGCCGAGGCTTGCAATACGGCTGTGTACTTAAATAATCGAACTGTTTCATCAGTTTTAGAAGGGAAAACACCATACGAACTATGGAAGGGTGTTAAGCCAGATCTGAGTAATCTAAGGATCTTTGGATCTCCTGTCATGGTCCATGTTAATAAAGAGAAAAGGTCTAAATGGGACCGAAAGTCCTTTGAATGTTTATTACTTGGGTATCCTGATAACATTAAAGGCTATAGATTATATGATCCAATAAAGAAGCAAATTTTCACTAGTAGAGATGTGATAGTTATGGAGAAGCAGTCCGTCTTGATGGATATTGCCTCTGAAGAGAATGGAAAAGAGTTTGAAATGAATGAAAAGACAAAAGAAACTGAGATTCTACAGGATTCAGTGGAGGATAAAGATTCAACATTGTTGGAAGAAGCAACGGAGGATTCATCCTCAGATTATTTACCAAGTGATTATGAAGATTGTTCAGATATTAATGATAATCATGAAAGGCTAGAAAGACCTGTTAGAGAACGCCGTGCACCAAACAGGTATGGTTTTGGTGGTATATGCTATACAGAAAATGGTTTGGATACTGGAACGGATCTCACACTCGAGCAAGTACTGAAAGGGCCGGAAAGAGACCAATGGCTGCAGGCAGTACAGGAGGAATTAAAATGCTTTGAGGAAAATGATGCTTGGGAGACAGTGAGTGTTCCTGATAACTCTACAATTGTGCAGAGTAAGTGGGTGCTCAAGAAGAAAATTGAGTCTAGTGGTAAAGTCCGTTTTCGCGCAAGATTAGTGGCCAAGGGTTTTTGTCAGCAACCCGGCGTGGACTATACTGAGACATTTTCACCTGTAGTAAGGCATAGTACCCTCAGATTATTGTTTGCCATTTCTGTGAAACTTGAACTTGACATTATACATTTAGATGTGTGTACCGCATTCTTGAATGGTGATCTAAAAGAAAATATTTACATGCAAATACCTGAAGGGTTTAACTGCCCAGATTCCACTAAAGTTCTTAAATTAAAAAAGGCAATCTATGGATTGAAGCAATCATCAAGAATGTGGTATGACAAAGTAGATGTGTGTTTAACTAAAAATGGATATTTAAAATCAAAACATGAACCTTGTTTATACAGTAAAAAAGTTGATAAAAATATGACTATAATTGCTTTGTATGTCGATGACTTTTTTGTGTTTTCAAATAGTAGTGCTGAGACTGATAAGTTAAAATCTGTATTAGAATCTCAATTCAAGATTAAAGACTTGGGTCAAATAAGGCAGTGTCTTGGTATGTCGGTTTGTTATGATAAAAGACATAAGATTTTAACATTAGATCAGAGTGATTATATTGAACAGTTGTTATTAAAATTCAATTTGCTTAACTGTAAATCAGTAGTTACACCAATGGAATGTGGACTTAAATTAACTAAAGATATGACTTTTGATAAAAATCTGCCTTATCAGCAACTAATTGGATGTTTGATGTATATTGCCACACTAACCCGACCCGATATTGCATACCCTGTTGTGTACTTAAGTCAGTTCAATAATTGTTATAACAAAGAGCACTGGGCTCATGCTAAGCGTATACTAAGATACTTGAAGGGAACCAAAAATTATTGTATTAAATATAGTGGTACAGATAACAAAGAGATAGTAGGCTATGTGGATGCAGATTGGGGTAGTGACATCACAGATAGAAAATCTTATACAGGGTACTGTTTTACTCTTTCTGGGGGCCTAATATCTTGGGGAAGTAAAAAACAGAAGAATGTCACTTTATCTAGCACAGAAGCAGAATATGTGGGTATATCTGAATGTTGTAAAGAAGCAGTTTATCTTAGAAGTTTACATAGTGAAATCATGGGTTATATGCAATGTATTGTAATTTTAAATGATAACCAAAGTGCACATAAGTTGTTACTTAATCCTGTATTCCATAATAGGACCAAACATATAGATATAAGATTTCACTTTAGTAGAGAATGTATTAAAAATAATATAGTTAAAATTGAGTATAGACAGACAGCTCTTATGCCGGCTGATATACTTACAAAGTCTTTAAATTCTGTGAAACATTATAAATTTTTAGAATTGCTGGGAGTTCGAGAAAAGTAATATTTGAAATTTTTATTTTGATATAGTGGAGGTATTGATTGTATATCAAAATATATTACTGGTGTTAAGTACTGCTAGCGACATCTAGTTTATCATGTGTGTACTCTGTGTGTTTTGTCTATTAATAAAGTCAGTCTGTGATTGTAACGCAAGCCTGGTTGTTTCAATTAGCCGAAGACAGGATAAAATGGCGCAATTTGGAGAAGGCCTGTGTCCAACAGCGGACATTAAAGGACTGATGATGACGATGATGATGAGAAAGGTAAATTATAGTTAGTTTTCCATCTTTTGCTTATCAATATTATAGTTTTTATCAACTACGTTATTTTTTAGTTAGTTGTTAGAAACTCACAGGAATATACCACATTACATTAATATGTAAGTACATATTATTATGATTCATTTTGCGTACATCTTCAGTAACAGTAGAGTACAGCTTGCTTGCTTGCTGGATAAATTTGTTCCCGATTAATACAAAAGCTCATATCAACTACATCGCATTGAAACATCGATGCAATAAATTGTTTATGATGCTATAAAAATAGCTCACCTGACTATCATTCACCATGAAACCAAACCTTAAATTAAAAGTCATGTATCAAAAACTACAGCATTGTATTATTTTCATTTACTAGTGTGATAAGGCCGCCACTTGTACTATTATTTTTATTGTGTAATATCTTCATAGTATTTCTGTATAGTGCAAAAAAGGATTAAATAAATAAATAAATATGTTCGTTCCTAAACTGGTGCATTAAACTCAAGAACTCACCAAAAGCGTCCACAAAGTTGGCAACTACTTACATCACTCAATTTGCTGATAAGCGAACAAAGGCTCTCGGAGTGACTGTAAAAATGCCACTACTTCTAACAAATTTAGCTTCTAGATTAAACTTGGAGTACTCCGTAAAGCGCACCGCGTCCCCTTATAGTGCATTAAGAGTTTTTCACTGAAAATGTCTGAGTAGTTGGTATATGAGTTGTTTTATATTGCTTTCAGTCTTTGAGGATTATCATCGTGGTAAAGCGATTTTTTTTTTTTTATTTCAATTCATGGCGGTACGAGCATGCCGTTCGTCTGATGGTAAACAATACGACCGCTCATGGACAGTAGCAAAACGAGGCATTTCTTGGTATTTCCATTGTGCTCGCCATCCTGAAACAAACGGCTGTTTGGCGGGAGAAATATATTTTACGGTGTTAACTACCCAGGCGGCCTCTCACGTATAAGAGACCACCATTAATAATATTTCATCAATAATTTCTAATGTTTTTACAGTACCTTGATTCAGATTTCATACCATATATTGATACTCATTCGGCTGAGCGCTGTTTAATGCTGAATATCATAATATTAAATCATCGACAAAAGTGAAGTTTAATTAGCTGAACAAAGTAATTTGTATGTTTGTCTTTGCCAATATTATAGAATTAGATCTTTTTTATTGGATAGGTCTGGCAAACAAGCAAACAGGTCACCCGATAGTTATCACTGCTCTTAAATAACTGAAACATTTGAAATATGGATGCGTCACCAGCCCAACAAATTGGAAGGGAAGCGAGAAGGAACAATGATATGAAGATCAATCCAGGCATCCAGCAATCTCACTCACCGAAAGAAATGCGACAGCAAAGATGCCGCTTCATATCCAACTCCTGTAGACAGTGATACAGCCCCGGATGAGTCTACCCCTCCATACCGAGTCATGACTGACACCAGCGTGAGTCTACCACTTTGTGAAAATATCGATGGAAAATATCTTAATCTCGTCAAAATATAGTAAGTAATGTTGTTGATTTATTTATAAATATATTTCCGCAAAATCGTATTTTTAGTGTTTTAAGATACGAAGCGTATTCTGATCGAGGTGAACGAGAATTAAAATCCTTGACTCAAGTCCTGACTTTGCTATATCATTATTATTTCCACGCATTTAAAATTAACCAAATTAAGGTCTTCTAGATAATATTCCTTCACATTTTGGATAATAATTAACACTTGAAAAGTGTAGGTATATTTTAGTATTTTTAGTGTTTTAAGATACGAAGCGTATTCTGATCGAGGTGAACGAGAATTAAAATCCTTGACTCAAGTCTTGACTTTGCTATATCATTATTATTTTCACGCATTTAAAATTAACCAAATTAAGGTCTTCTAGATAATATTCCTTCACATTTTGGATAATAATTAACACTTGAAAAGTGTAGGTATATTTTAGTATTTTGAATGCCCATTCCTAAGAAGCAGGTTTTAAATCTGCATGAAGCGGAATGCCCATTTATAGTACCGGTAAAAAATATCATAGATCCCGAAACCGATAGTGCTTGAAATTAATTATAGCATTTTTATGGTTTGTCCGTAAACGTTTTTTTGTTTTATCCTGGGTGACAGATTTTTATAAAATAAAGTAATGGTCATCACATTTACATTTTTTTCACAGAGCCGAAGGCAAAAAAATAATTTTATTGTACATCAAGTAAATTTTTCCAAGAACTCCAAGCCTAGGTGACAATTATGTTTATTTAATGAAAGCGTATATTTTTTTCTACACAAAAAAGTAGGTTTCATCAAGGGACAAAAACCTTCGCACCGATACAAAGTTTCATAGGGAAGTGGGTATTCTTCTTTCTTTAATTTGATTTCAATCGAAATTATTGAAAATAACCATCGACCTTAAAAATCACTCGAAACTTTCATGTCTAAAAATAGTAAGTTTTGAATGGTGTTGCTCTTACCATAGGGCAAGTGATTTGCTTATCTGGTGAGTCTCTATTATAAAATAACTAATAATCTTTTAGACTTCTTAAAATGTTTTTATTATTGTTCTGGTGAATTTCAGTCATCTGTATGCAAGTTTATTAGCAACGTCTTTCTTCACCATCAAGCAAGTGCATGCCTCCTGTACAATTCAGAGTACAGTCAGCAACATAAGTCGCTACACACATCACATTTTTTGATAACCCTTTTATGAATTAAAATTTCTAATTACTAGTCTGTATTCGGAAAGTATAAACAAGTTATGTCTTCTTTGTCGATAAGTGCTATACGATATTGGGAATTATTATTATTTTGGATATAAGACCATTCGAAATTCAAAAATGTGTAGCGACTTATGTTGCTGACTGTAGCATTCCTTTTGCCATTAATTGCGAGTCGAGCTTGCCAATCGCCTGATACCACCGCTCGTAGACAGTAGAAAAACCAAGCAGCACTATGAACTCAATGCTTGGGACTCCACTGCGCTGGCTATCCTGAAATAAGACAAGTTACGTCTCAATATGTCCAGTAGTGGTTAGGCCATATATATTCTTACTATACTTACCAAATATTATTAATTACTTGAACTCCATGCACCAGCGTACAAAGCCACATACGATATCATTTAGTACTAAGATATGATTCAAATCTCGGTTTCCAGTTGGCAATCGAATGGGAACTATTCGAAGTTCCAACAATGCGGGCTCTTCGTATCCACCTATTACATTAGTTGGGAACAAACTTGCTCTGTTGCGACCGCCAAATTCATACACGTTCATAACGGAAATTTTATGACGGAAACTATCCTGCATTGCGGTACATATCTATTTCAAAAAAAAACTTTCCATTCGCCTGATGGTAAGCGATACAACTGCTCATGGACAGTAGCAAAACCAAACAACACCATGAACTACAAAACACTGATTCGTATTCCACTGTGCTCGTCATCCTAAGACATATCTTCAGATTTTAAAGTGGATCATTATCATCAATCTAAGAGTCCAGCGGATTATTTAAGTGAACAAGTAGCTGGAGCAGAAAACTTCTAGAATGGAGACCAAGTACTAGCAAGATTTGATACGTCCATTTGGTCACGCTCTGTTGGATATATCCGCGGACCAACAGCTTACTATAAAGATATACGCGGTTTATTTTCAAGAATAGACATGCTGTGGTTTATACGTAAGACTAAATAAGGCTATAGTTTATAAAAATCCCTGTAAGCGGCACGAAGTATCATGGTGCTTTGTAAAACACTATAAGATAGAATAGCATAAAATACCGCTGAATTAGAACTGCTGATTGCTTATTATTTTTAAGAAGTAGGTACATAAGAAAATATAATATATATTTTACGAGTCCATAATAAGCACCGCACACATAACCAATAAAATTCCACAGACCATGCCACTTAGCAAGAAGTATTTTTACCCTTCATGAATAAAAAAATATCTTTCATCATTTCATTGTTAAGGTCCCCAAAAATTTCAATAGTGAAATGACAAAATATGTAGCGCCCTCATTAGTCTACTTGTTTTGTTTACATTTATATAAATACGTCCCCAAAATACTAATTAACAACTTGGTTTGTGTTTTCTTGTTAAGTTCTATTAATATCATTTACAGGCTGTATTTAACGCGTAGGCTGAGAATGTGAAGATATATTTAGCGCAACATTTTGAATACACCAATGGGAAGCGTATTTATATCGAGATATAAAATTATAATATTTCATTTGTACTACTTGTTAAATAAGATGTAAAGTCTCAATATGTCCAGTAGTTACTCTGGCTACAATGTCCTTCAATCCGAAACACAACAGTGCATTTACGCAGTGTTGTTGTACGGGAGAAATAGACATTGCGGTGGCGGTGTTTGTGAGACCGATAGTCTCTCGTAGTTTCTGATACTGTGGCTTGCATCTTAGTTGTGAAGTCACTATTTGTATGTGACTGTTGTGTGTATTTAGTTATTTACGATACCATTGCTCTTTATGTGCGGTCACAAACAAAGTTGTTACACACTAAACAACCCTACTATATAACAACTTTCAAATGCAACAACTAAACAATTAACCGCCGCGGTAGTGGATGTGCACACTATGTGTAGCTTTTAATTTAGATTGTTTACATGGCAGATTTAGTGTTAACAATACCAGTATAATCACTATAAAATATTTGAATTTTCATAAAATATTAATGCAAGACAATGACTGTAGTCTATACTAAAATTATCATCATCATCATCTCAGCCACAGGAAGTCCACTGCTGAACATAGGCCTCCCCCAGGGATCTCCACAATGACCTGTTGGAAGCGGCTTGCATCCAGCAACTTCTAAATTTAGCCAGGTCGTCCGTCCACCTTGTTGGCGGTCTTGTTTTTACTAAAATTATAAAGAGCAAATATTTGACTGTTTGTTTGAATTGCCTAAGCTTTGAAACTACATGACCGATTTGAAATATTCTTTCGTCATTAGAATCCTACATTATCCCTGATATATTATCCCTGTAAGCGATAGAATATTTTAAAAAATGTGTACCTGGGCGGAGCCTTGCCAGGCCGTCGTAAATATTGAAAACGTAAATACATGAATACGTGTGTATTGATAGTCAATCACCACGCACTAAAACGGTGAAGGAAAACATCGTGAGGAAACCTGCACACCATAGCGATTCATAAGAATTTCTATGGTATGTAAGTCCGCCAACCCGCACTAGGCCAGCGTGGTGGACTATATGGCCTAACCACTCTCAATCGTATTCTCGATTGTAGAGTAGGCCCGTGCCCTGTAGTGGGACGTATATGGGCTGATACAGAAATACATGATACTGATACAGATCAGGGGATAGACCTTCTCTACAGTCGAGAGTACCGTTTACGGGGCCTACCACTCACGCCACGCTGGCCTTGTGCGGGATAGCAAAAACTACATTAAAAAAATGGTTTTACAGAATCTGTAGTGTAATGTGCTAAAAACTTATTAATAATTGTCCGGCTAGCTAAAACCATACTCAAGTATAATAATATAAGTAATTATTCCCGGTAACGTGTCGGGATGAGAATCTGGCGCACGCTAGCGCGACTTTAATCAGCATTTTCGGAAGGCACTCGCAGATTGCCTTTTAAGGTGCGATCGGGAACGGTGGCGCGGTATTCGTCAACTGGTCTAACGGAAGTCGAAGATAATGTTGACTACATTTAGTGTTTGTTAAATGACAGGTCCTTAAGGTGTCGTAAAGTTCCACTAATTATTGTTGTGCATGATGTTTCCACTGGGTGTAATTAACGCTGGCCTCAAACTAACATTTCTTTGCTAGTTACTAGAGTTAATCACAAGAGAAATTTCCTCTCAAAGTTTTTGATATAGGTAATGCTACATTGTTATATTGCGCACCGAAGTGCTTCGCTAGATTGTATTGTCTTGGTTTCTGCTTATACTTACTGGCACGTGACAATGTCTCGCGGAATACCAAAGTGTGTATACTTTCTTTTGCATTTCAATCGACGGTATTTGAAACAATTTCTGTCATTTCTTTTTACGAAAAATCAGTAAGACCTCTTTAATTTCCTAATTTGTGGCTTCGGTATTCTTGTCACTAATGATAACAGATTATCACTTTTGAGTGACTTCGTTTGTCCAAAGTGTTACATGATATTTTTTTTATACCGAATAATCGGTGACACACCCTCAATTCGCTAATTTGTAGCTCCAACATTCTTGTTGTGTATCACTTTTGAGTCACTTCCTTTACCCAAAATCGATTATGACCATGTCTGTCTCATAAGAATCGTTGATTTTAATTTTTTATATATTTAAATCGGTGCTTATCACTACATAGTATAAAACAAAGTCGCTTTCTCTGTCCCTATGTCCCTTTGTATGCTTAAACCTTTGAAACTACGCAACGGATTTTGATGCGGTTTTTTTTAATAGATATAGTGATTCAAGAGGAAGGTATATTTGTATAATACGTAATATTATTGTACAGATTCTATTTGTACGCAGGCGAAACTGGGCCAGGCCGCTAGTAGTAAATATATTACAAAATAATAGTCCCATAGAGCCCGCAGGTTTTCAAGCGAATCTAACCTATCGCGTGTTATAATGGCCATTTACCGTAATGGACCTTTTGTATATGACATTTACGACACGCAATAATCTTTATCTACAAGAAAGCATGGACGTTGGATCTGTGCCGCGTGCGAGATTGTATTGAAGCTGTATTATCACGTGTAATGCTAGGTGTATTGATTTTCTTATCTATTATAGTAAATTACTGAAGTAAAGCAAGTAGGCATGTCAAATGAAAACGCGTTGGTTATTCTGGAATAAGAATCTTGCTGTTCTTTATTTTATTTTATTTATTTTATGTTCTTCCAACTTTGTTATTTTTCTAACGTTTTAATGTTACTAGGACATATTGTATCACATTTTTTAATTTGTAGAGCTATGCTGTTGTCATTCTTAACTCAACAAAAATCTCGTTCAAGGTGGTACCATTCTCTTACAAGTTACAGGAGATCAACGTAAAACAACATTGCTGTCGCGTTTTGTTCAATTTCCGGATGCCCAATACCCCTTTTCTGTTTCCATCCTTTTTCCTTCCCGTGCTCCTCCCGATTTGATGGGCCGGCAACACATCCGTAATCCAAGCTTTGTGGATGTCCATGGGCGGTAGTGATCACTCGCCATCAGATTACCTGTTTGCTCTTTTGACGGTACTATGCGAAAAAAATTGCACTGGAAGAAATTCCTTCATCGACGCAATATATTTTCTTCGTTTTTATTCATACTCAATAATGTCTACATAAGCACACCAATGAAGCATTAAAATAATTGAGTCACAGATATCGTTAACAACAATAGGATATTAAGACTTTAATGTGCCATTAGCCAAATAGACATCGGAAACTAATAAAAAGAATAGTTTCTTTCTTGGAAGCAACTTAAGTAATAACAATTATTTAGTCCTTTTTACTTCAATGGTTTTATGTGTATCGTTTACTTAAATTAATGTTCAGAAGCTAATAAATAGTATTATTTATTTACAGCATCTATGTTGCAAATGCTAAATCCGGATGGGAAATGAGAGACGCCGGGTTCGATCCTGGCACAACGACAAATGTTTGTTAGGTCCAAAAATATTGAGAGACCAAAAAAATTCTAGTAATTTCTGAAAAACATGACATCAGATTTGGTATCTAAATGTGATGACAGGCATACGGATGTAAGTGGTGGGTAAATTGTATTTAAAAACAATGGTACTTATAACTACATATGTACATTGTATTTATACAGCTGCTTAAACAATATTGTTGTGTGATTTATGACGTTATGTATCAAAGTTTATTTTAAATAATTATTTATACTTATTAATGAGCTAACACTATTTTCAGCTATGAGTATAAAGTATATAGTATATATATATAGTATAAACTATATATAGTACCATTAAATATATCACAAAAAAATACATTGCGACTAGAAAATGACGTTTGTTTATCGAATTTCTGCAATCGTTCAATAGATTTTCTATGGATTATTAGTCAATTATTATATTACTCTTCAGTCAAGGATATTGTAATTCTTCTGCGAAGGACATTGTAGCCAGGCTACTGGATTTATTGAAACTTACATCTTAACTCCAAGATGACGAGCGTAGTGAAATGCCAAGCATTAATTTATAATTCAAGGTGTTGTTTGGTTTTGCTACTGATCATGAACGGTCGTATTGCTTACCATCAGGCGAAAAGTAAGCTTAATCTCGCTGTTTATTGCAATTAAAAAAATAACAAGATTTCCAACAGTACTTCAGTATAAATGGCAGACTGTCTTTTTAACAATTATTATTATTTATGCCACTGGTATGTAAATATATGAGGCTTGTGAGTTGTGTGTGAAGTTATTGAGAAGGTTGGGCATATTGACCGGGGATACGCAATTGTCTAAGTCTATCTCTCTCATTTCATCCACATGAAGTCCACTGCTGAACATAATCCTTCGCCATGGATCGCCAAATAGACCTGTTGCTTACAGAGACTTCCTACGACCTTAATTGTCTCTCGCCTGTCCATATTTTATTTGGAAAACACTTTCACACAGTCAGATGAAGTGTTTTCATTATTATTAAGGCGTTTTAAAAATATGGTTCAAGATTTAATCTTTATCGGGAAAAAAATATTTATTTATATTGGAATATAGGACTGGCTCGTGTTCTAAACCCCAGAAATACAACTATAAAAATAATGTATATATAGGCTATAAGTTGTTCTTTGAATCGATAATGCTCCACATTACATTAATGTGTTCCTTCAACCGACCTTCATGTCCATCGGTCTTATCAGCGCGAGCGGGACGCCGCTATGTTTTATCGCCCTCTCTTTCTACATCGGCCAATTAAACCCAGCGCGATTCGGACGATTTCGGCGCTTCGTTCACTCCCGCTCGACTCAATCGCTCATTCCACGCGCATGGCAACTTTCTTCCGCCGTCAGTGCGCATGCGCGAACAACCACGGCCGGTGACGTGCGATTCTGTCCATAACCTATTTAATTTAGCCAATAAATCACATAAATAACAAAAAATGGCTACTTTATCGCCCTTAGAAAAAGTCGGATTGACTTTTCTCGCGTTCTTCTTGCTCTATATTGTGAAGTTTATATTCAATGTGGTGTACAGTTTTGTCATCAGTCCGGCGTTGTACCGAGTGGACTTCAGAGAAAAAGGAAAATGGGCGTGTGAGTACTGAATATTCTTTTAATGATATTTAACACTTTCACCAGTGCAGCGTGAGGAAAGGGAAAGTACGTTCAAACATACTTCCTTTATTACGATGTCATTGACTCGGGTCGATGCATAATATTAATGGCTGACGGAGCCCGTGTTCCATTTTCAAAATTCTTTATTTGAATCCGTATTCCTGTTAAATAAAACTGTCATAGATATGTTATTTTTTATCAGGCAAAGGAATTAAAAATATACTTACCTTTATTTATGTTCCGATATCGATCCCGGTAACTTTTCCACCCATACCTACTTACTTTACAAAATTTACGATCGATATCAAAACATTCATGATCAATGACTTAGCAAGAAACCTTTTATATTGATACTAAGTAGTGTTTGTACCTGTTTATTTTAGTACAATGTTTAAGCTGTAGATTTATATACACGTGGAGAATTATTTAATAATCAATATAACCTGATTTCCTTATTATATATAACAATATAATTTGTTTATTCAGCTTACAAAGTTCAGATGCTGTGAATACATATTAAATTCATATTGTTTTATGTTATAATAAAACCATTAAAAATAAACTCAGTTGTGTGAAGAGCGGACTGCTTCCCTAGCGGTCGCAGGTTCAAATCCAGAGTCGACACCATTGACATTTCGAAACTACATTATGTATTGTTCATTTATTCATATTTTCTTTAACGATGAATATAAAAATCGTGCACTTGCATTTCTTATTCTTCCTGACAAGTGAGAGTGCATATAAAGCGGACTAAATACCAAAGTCGCCGACCTACGTATGATTTTTTGTCGGCGGGCTAGTTGACGACTTCTTCTTTTAAATGAAATCTTTGCCGCCAACATTTTGGCGGGCAGCACGTGCGACATGATTCTTATCATAGTCAGGCCGGTGGCTTTAGTATGGAGTGTAAATTATAAAGTATTGGCTATTGACAGAAGGTTATTTCTATCATTTGATGCCATGAAGGTAGCAGGAACGCTGGATGCAGGCCGCTTCCAATAGATAGCTGTGGAAGTCTTTATAAGAGGCCTATGTTCGGTAGCGGACTTCTCGACTTTATGAATATTGGCGATTATGATGACGATAATCGGTATAATTATGCGTATGCTGTATTGCATAAAACAAGATGCTAAGTCTCACACTAGCTGTTCCATAGTTTGATAGTGTAGTGTAGTAACGAACTATTGAACTCTTCGAGTTTGTATTGACCACGAAGTTACGGCTCCATAAGCCAGTACACGTGGTTCTGTTCTACATAAGTACAGTCAACAACATAAGTCGCTGCACACTTCGCATCTTTTGATAACCTTTTTATGAAAATGTGTACGTACTACTCTGTAGTCGTAAAATATAATTAAAAGTCATCTACGTCGAAAAGTGCCATACGATATTGAAAATAATTATTTTGAATGATAGCACAATTTGTGTAGCGACTTATGTTGCTGACTGTACAAACATATTTATCAACCCCGCACCGAGACACATATTTGTGTGATCCACACGTGTTTGTAGGAACTGAAACCGAAAATCCTTTACAAATAGTAACTGATACCCATGACTATTTTGACATGAACTTCATGTAGAGTCATCATGTGATGTGGGTCAGACTCTCATCATTCTGAGCTTTCTAGAGTCATAAATACAACATTCTTTGAATGATTCCCTAATGTACTAGTCTCGCCCTAAGGACGCGCATTTTCTTCTATCATATTCAGGCCTTAAATTCAAATATCTATTCCTTTCGTAATTGGTATCAGCCCATATACGTCCCACTGTAGGACATGGGCTTCCTCTACAATCGAGAGTACGATTGAGAGTGGTTAGACTAGTGGACTATATGAGTCCACCACGCTGGCCTAGTGCGGGTTGGCTGACTTTACAGACCATATAAATTATTTTAAAATCACTATGGTATGCAGGTTACCTCACGAAAATTTCCTTAGTCGTTATGGGTCGTGGTGATTGAATATAATCAATACACACATGACTCTGAAAAGTCAGAGGTATGCCCTGGGATTCGAACCCGCGACCACTGTACTCATGTCTACAGCCGCGTCACTCACGTTTTCGTAAAGTGAAATGTCTGTGATCCTCCATAATTATTTTATAATTACAGCAGCTATGTTTTACCAAAAAATTCCAATGTTCGATTAACGATTTGTCTCGATAAAATCTTCCACATAATAACAAGCTTGGGACAAATACTTGTAGGTATAACAAAACAAGAATTTCTTGTTGATCTGTGTGTAATTTTGGCTCAGTTGACGTCATAAAATGGGTATTAATAAACGATAAATATAGTTTTAATCTTTTTGTTGTAATGACATTTATAAAAATGCTATATTTATATTTTACGTTTATATTATACATCCATATAGTAATTATGTACGTCCCATTGCAAAGGTCACCTTTACAAGAATATGAATGATAAAAGCAAGACAGCCTAGAAGAGCTGTATGACAAACACGTACATAGGACATTTTTGAGCCAA
Organism: Hyles euphorbiae; assembly: GCA_023078785.2. Taxonomy (NCBI): domain Eukaryota; kingdom Metazoa; phylum Arthropoda; class Insecta; order Lepidoptera; family Sphingidae; genus Hyles; species Hyles euphorbiae. The sequence goes on along the minus strand of CM041044.1, from coordinate 11,082,143 downwards.
AAGGTTCTGGAGGAGCCACTTACAGGCAAGCGTAATGTCGGACGCCCGCCTCCAAGGTGGACGGACTACCTGGTCGAGCTTGCAGGAAGTCGCTGGATGCAGGCCGCTTCCAACAGGTCGATGTGGAGATCCTTGGGGGAGGCCTGTGTTGAGCAGTGGACTTATTGTGGCTAAAAAGAGAATAAAAAATAAGTTTAAACGGTGCTCTATGAAATAAACAAACTTGATTAAAGTTTGGATTAGATCAAGTTGCAAAAATACATGAAACTACAAGAATCCAATAAGTCGCATCTCTTTTATGGCAGAATCACTATGTAGAACATTGTTCTAAGTTGTTAAGCTTTGTTTTTTATCACCAAAAGAACCATAACGTCGATGCAAATTAAACACGAAAATTTGAAATTATAATTTATTAATTTAATATTATTCACTAGAGCCGTCACTAATTATGTAAATTCTTAAAAAACTGCGAGTTTGTTATTTTTTTAATGTTGCGGTACGTTACCGTTTCCTTGTTTTGTTACTGGGGCATGAATTTAAAAATATATTTATATTAAAAACAATTCTATATATAATCATGCTTCGTTTAATTGCTTATAGAATTCATAAATTATAATCATAAGCTCATAATAAGATATAATAACCATGTAAATGCACCCAACGTCCAAGACATATGTATGATCCCGACCTCACTAAGATCTAAGATCGAGTCCGGTGATGTGATTATCAGAAACTGCGACAGACTTTTTAGTCTCATAAACACCCAGAAATGAAACAAATACCTGTGGATCACACAAATATTTTTCTCGCTTCGGGTATCGAACCCGCTGCCTCTCGTTTCACAACCGGCGTCTAACCAACTCCGCCACGGAGGAAGACATAAGCCACTGGTTCATCATAGTAAGCGATCATTCTTCAACATACAAAAATATACACAAACACAAGATATTATTGGTGGTATATCATATACGAGAGGCCGCAGTGTCTATTTCTACCGCCAAACAGCAGTATAAATGCACTGTTGTGTTTCAGATTGAAGGACATTGTATCGAGCGTAACTACTGGACATATTTGAGACTTAACATCTTATGTCTCAGTATAGCGAGCGCAGTGGAATGCCATGCATTGCTTTATAATTCGAGTTGTTGTTTGGTTTTGCTATTGTTTATAGAGGTCGTATCGCTTACCATCAGGCGAACGTCATGCTCGTCTTGCCATTCAGTGCAATAAAAAAAACTTCGCGAAGATGGAAACTGTATTATTACGCAAAGACCCAAAGACCGTTTTACTCTCTGAACCACATTAGCTGCTAATAAAAAACAGCATCATATTTAACACCTGCTAAAATTATCGCATACTTGTGAAGTTTGTTCGCAAATACGTAGCGATAATTATTATAGTCTATAATCTATATGAACATAACACTACGATGTATAGAAAAAATATTGTGCTAATTAATAGGTTATCTATTTTGATTAATACATGCTGGCTGGTAAACGGACTAGACGCGGCTGCTAACATGTTCACGGTGGTCGCGAGTTGGAAAACCAGCGCATACCTTTGACTTTTCGGAAGTCATTTGCCACGCACTTTAACTTTGGATCCCGATCCCGAGGAAATCTGCATACCATAGCGATTTGTAAGAATTTCTATGGTGTGTAATGCCGCCAACCCGTATTAGGCCAGCACACTGGACTATATGGCCAACCAGTCTCAATCGTTCTCTTGATAGTAGAGGATTGCTATTAAATGTTTCAATAATTAAAGAATAATAAATTATTTTTATCAGGTTAAATGGGAAACACATATTTTGTTAGAATAATCTGGCGATTATAAAAGGCATGTCTATAATTAAGACTGTGTGACAGCTCCGACAGAATTCCGAAAACGATTGCCTCAAGTCAGGATTGCCACTTTTTCAAGCACTGATTGGAAAGTGAGCTATAAAAATATATAAAATTCCTCATTTACTAAAATAGCCCTTAAGTCACTCTTTATTACTAACACACAAAACTCATTTTTTTTGAAAATATGAATCAATATTAATCAGTCAATTACATTGAATATTTTTTTATGTCTTGCGAAGTATATTTTTATGCTCTTGCCATTTGAATTGTTAAGTGTTTTGCTGTTTTTTTTAAGATACAGTTTGTATCCGAGTTGGATGACCTCTTTTCATACATACATAATATATATATTTTTTTAATTGAACCCTTTTTTTTTCACTTCGTGTTGGTGTGTTCGTTTTTTCTTACTTGGGTACATTGCTTTTCATAATATCTTCTTCGAATACATTAAACCAACGTTTCCTTTGTCAACCTCGAGGCATTGTTATTAAATCTTCAGTCCACACATTTTATAATAAGTTATCAGTATTTTCTTTTATAGATATAATATATTTACACAAGTAATGTATTATTTTCCGTATTTGAACATGTCATTGTACAATATAATAAGGCATTACATTAACACAAATGAGGTCAGTTTCTGTGACATATTGATGTGAAAAGGTCGCGAAATCGAGTTTCCAAGTACAAACTTGGTAATAAAAAATCTTATCGTAGTATTTTACTTAATAATGATAACCTTTTTTTCGTAAGGTTCATTGATCTGGGGGCGCGGCCGAGCCCCCGTCCAAGTCGAGCTATAGGCCGTAACATCCTTTTCTCGAAGCAATTCAGACCATTTTCAACCCCCTATAACTTCGTTGTGGCTAAAGCATGAAGCCTGCATTTTCAGTTACTAAGCAGGCATTGTGTAAACACTGTATATTTAAAATTTCATTCAATTTGAACCAGTAGTTTAAGAATTGTAACTAGTCAAACTTTCTTAATTTTGTCACTCACTGACTGACTGACCGATCATCAAAAGTCTAAGGCACTTCTAGCAGACATAGAACCTTCAAATTTAGAATATAATTAGTGTTTAGTGTCTAAAGTAAGGGAAAATTCAAACATTTCATAATTTGTGTCTAGTTTTCTAGATAGAACAACTGCGTGAATAACTTTGTAATCCCATATAAATGTATAGGATTACAAAGTTACATTTGCAGTTAATGAATCATTGTGCCCGTATATAATGGAATAATAGTTGTAGATAGATATCTATAAATATGAGGCATAACAGGAGGGGATATAGAGAGGGAAATGGTATATTCAGCCCATGAAACTGTTCAACATTCCTCTAGAAAAACATGACGAAGAAAAACTTGCAAATAAATAGACTAAATAGCTCGAAAATATCAATTACAATGAAAGAAAGAACATTAATAATCAAATCCGCTATATTTGTGATAAATTGATACCTACAAAAATAAGAAAAATCCATAAGACAGAGGCTTTAAGAAAAATCGTTAGTGATATTCTAGAAGTAAGAAGTACCAAAAAGGAAAAAAGTAGGACTCTACAAAAAGACGTGAGATCCCATCAAAAACATCCTGTAAAAAAATTCCAAGTCTCGCAGCTCAGGTTTTCTACCGCAAAAAGTTGTGAGATGCATGTAATACCAAGTCGATTAATTTATTTAGTCCTTAAGGGACCTTCTATATAAAGTTATTACGTAAGTTATTACCATATCAATATTAAAAATTCTTTACGTTTTAAATAAATAGATCGACTTGGCCAGCAGCATTATGTATAAATTGTACGATACATTATGTTTTCATGCGATGGCCAAGTCGATCCATTTATTTAAAACGTAAAGAATTTTTAATATTGATATGGTAATAACTTACGTAATAACTTTATATAGAAGGTCCCTTAAGGACTAAATAAATTAATCGACTTGGTATTACATGCATCTCACAACTTTTTGCGGTAGAAAACCTGAGCTGCGAGACTTGGAATTTTTTTACAGGATGTTTTTGATGGGATTTCGTTTATCCGTTGTAAGTCCTTGGAGTTTAAAATTGACAGGTAACTTTTAACGATGCCGTTTTTTAAGGAAACGTTGTAGGTAGTTAATTAATTCGGAATCCAGTGTTCGATTGGCAAAACTGAGGTCAAATTAAATTCGAGGTCAGCGAATATTAATTGTAAAAACACGATTAAAATGACACTTTATAACTAAATATTACGTAGGATTAGAACAAGCAGAAAAAAATGAAGAATGTAGAAATAAATTACAGAAATATATTGATCTAGATATTTCCTTTGCCCTTTAAACGAGAGTTTGACTACGATGAGCTTCCTTAACTACGAAAAAATAACTTAGAATTGAAAACAGAAAACAAGATATGGGCTGTTACCAACTGGAGATTGGCTTTTTACCAACAATTGGCCTGTTTGCAATCTATTAATAGTAAGCGACAAAAATATTATGTATCTTTTAGCAACTATGAAATTTATATCAAATTGACATTCAACTTCACGTGACTTAATTTCCAAAATAATATATTTTCTCTTTTTGCTATCTGAGTTAATTTTAAAATTGTATGCGGTCATTGTATTTTACAAATGGGTCCGAATCTTCACGTTTGTTCCCAAGAAGTAGCTATTAATTACGTGTTCAAAACGCGGAGGCAAAAGTCCATTCATAAATTCATATTAAAAAATATATCAGCTCTTAGCTTGAAAACAAAGGAAAGTGCAAAAAATGTTCAGGTCACGTGAGAGGAATAAAGCTAGCCTATATTTTTTGTGTCGTCAAAAGTACGATAGAAGATAAAGATTATAAAAAACAGCGCTGGTCTAACATGGCTTTTATAAACATATTGAACAGGTAAAAAGGTCACCTGATGGTATGTGCTTACTGTCGCTCATGAACATTCATAACTCTTTGAACATGGATACATATCCATGTTTACCGGCCTATCAAATTGGGAGGAAAGTGGGAAGGAAATAGGATAGGAAGATGAAAGGGGTATTGGGCATCCGGCAATCTCACTCACCTAACGAAATACAACATTAAACCTGTCGCTTCGCATAGATTTCGTTTGAAACAGTGAAACAGTTGACAACAGTGTGGCTGTACCACGTATAGCTCATAAAGTGACATAGGCTATTTATCTTGGTACATTACATTTTATCTTCTAAATTTCATGGGAGTATTTTAAGTATCCAAGTAAACTTATATTATTTTCAGAAATGCATAAAACGAGCACTTTGTGAATGTAATTGTATCTACAACATTGAAAAAAGGAGATATCCAAAACCTCATATGTTGCAATCCCTTGCAATCCTGATCGATATATCATTTCCTTCATTACGATAATCGAATAAAATTCAAATTACACATAAGTTCATCGAAAACCATCTACGTGGCGTTTGCAGAATTGCTTCCTCCATTAGCTCCAAGAAATGTTATGTGACGTAAAGATTACAAAACTGCCGCAGGTTGATTTCTAATTGTACAGGTTCATTATAGCTGCTAATGGTCTTACGTTAGAAATTTGCCCTTTTAACCGTAGAACTATATTGCATTGTCATGAACAGAGTTAAAAATTGCATCTGTAGAGGTGTTCCTTAGAAGAATCTCTTAATGGCCATTAATATCTTAATAACTGAATTCATTTTCTTGTAACTCATTACTATATGGAATAGTTTTTGGTTTATCTTTACTTAGTGATATTTAACGAAGCTATTTAAAGTTATATGTATACGAAAGTACAGCAAAAATATTTGAGCATCACCAATACTACAAAGTAATCATTGTTCATCTGCACATCCAGTTCACAAATTATCAATTATCATCTCGCATAAATTCCGTACCCAAACATTAATTCAACAAAACTTCGCTAGCATGTCCCCGGCTATGAATAACTAAACATCATTGCAATGAAAACACCTTTGCTAAGAAATAAAACATTCCCGGTGGAGTTTCGAGAAACTTCGCCCAGTGTAAATAAACTAAAAGTTTAAGGAACGCACGAGGTGAAGTTTTGCTAGGAAAACGCTACATTTCTTAGTTCCAACTATGCACGAAGTGTTGGAAACGCTCACAATGGAACATTCGAGAAGAAGTTACTGTTCCTACTTGTCGTCGTTTGTTCAAATTTTTAGCACAATTGCCACTTCATTTGCAAAGGGCGCAACTTAGGTGTTGTAAGTGAATTTGGAATTCAGGCACGTTCTTCTAAAGATACTTAACTAGTTCTACCTTATCTTCTTTCTTATGCACTTGCACAAGTGGAAAGATATATTCTACCAGTGCAATTTATATGCAGAGTATTTCTTGATAGAAATTAAACATATGGACACTCATCCGATTGTATTTTCATTAGAATTAGACCAACAATCATCAAAAATATGTTAACTACCTGACAATTTTACCATAAAATCTCTCGTAATTATAACAATAATTTGACTCGTTCCTCACAAATTGCATAGTACTCATGAAATGAAAGCTGTAATAATTCCAACGTCGAACAATAACTCAAGACCCCTTGTCCACTTTAACGATTATAATAAGGTGTGAAAACTCAAAAAGAATTTCATTACAGACTTTACGGGGCCCTTAATTTTTACTTCTCAACTGCCAGTTTAAATTATGGTCTGTAATTTAGTCGAAATAAATTATATGAATTTCTTTAATAGCTTGGTCAAAAGACTTGGAGTAATATGACTAGCACATCAGCAGATAGAATATGATCAGAAACTCTAACTAACTACAACAATTGAGCAATCAAAGATGCTTTGAAGCTCTATAATAGAGTTAAGAAAGACAAATGTATTAGAAAGTTCAGAAAAAATACGTCTAAGTATGAGAAATACTTATACCCAGCAGCTGGACCATGCTGGTTGTGGATACTAATGATGATTTAAATATTAATATAGAGCAATGATTTAACATTCAAACAAATAATTCTACTTCTGCTATCGATATATGGTTAAAAATATTCTTCTATCAATGGTTAATCATAAATAATAGATAAGATTTATTTACTTCGTATACAATCCAGTTGGGATTGTAATGTACTCATAACTGGTAAATATAATGTTTGCATGGAGGTGAACAAGTTACAAGGTTTGCAGTTAAATGGAAGCCATGGCCTCAGGTATTTATAATATTGATTTTCCTTTTATCCAGATAAGATATAAAATATAAGTTTGGAAGTAATTCTCGAAACCAACCTCATAAATGTCAAGTTCAATTAATTGAACAAGATATCCTGATGTTGTTATTAGGACACCCAATAATGGATTAAAATTAATAGCCGTCTGGAAAAGGAAATTCTCAATGTGATGTGAAGGTCCTAAAATCCTAAGGTCCTACGCTACACAGCCTAAATATAGTTAGAATACACCTTGCCATTTCTTTTATATCCAAATCTATAACAGTCACAATGGCGCTTCAAACGACCGTGACTAATTGATTTGGAATTATTATTGTTGGTGTAAAATTTTGTGTTATTTGATCTTCTCTTTACTGTGTTACATTAGATATTACTACAATTCTCAAGGCAGGAGTATTTGATACTTGATTCGTGGTTAAAACTAGACCTTTATTATTGTAATTATATTTGTGATAAGTTTTATTCTTGGCTGTACCATTTTTTTATCAATTTTACATATCTTGTTGGATATCTTGTGAAGAAATCTATTTCATCTCTATCAGCCGCTGCCAATAAACAATCCCAATCCAAAATTTGCCGTTTTAGATTGACAGCTCAATCTTTTTTCTGATACTATATTGCCAATAATCAATCTCAGTAGTGAAAAAACTATGGCAACATGACAAGAGACCAATCGAAAAGTAGAAAACAATCCAGATTGACTTCAATCAAATTTTTTCGATTGATTATTGGCATCGGAGGCATGGAGGCCGCGTAGCGGAAAACGCGGCGTAGGACGTCCACCCACACGATGGTCCGACGACCTGGTAAAGGTCGCGGGACGTCGCTGGATGCAGGCTGCCTCCAACAGGTCTCTGTGGAAATCATTGGGGGAGGCCTATGTTCAGCAGTGGACTTCCTTTGGCTGATGGATGGATTGGCATCGGCCGTAAATTATAATTGTTCATGGATCATGGTACCAAAATTTATTAGGTTATCATCAAGCTCATTTGCATTAAATAATAACAATCGATACAAACTAGTTACAACGGTTCAAATTGAACAGAACAAAACGAAGTTTCGGTAGTTCTTCAATGTTTTATAGTATGTAGAGGCCGTTGTTTCTTTTTCAAGCCTGATCGTTTTCCAAGTCTGACATCCACTGGTTTGAGCCACAATCACATTTTGAAATAGAAATAAGCTTCGAATGTTATGCGGTATTGCAGCCTATGCCTAATATTTCAGGAAAATAGGATATTTGTGCCTTAAATTGAGTGGTTTAACCAATTAATTCCAGCTTAATTAATTAAATCCAAACAAATAAATAAATAGGTGTTAAGAAGATTCCGTGGAAGTATTTACGCAGATATTATCGTAACACAAGGTTCGCAACATACGCGACGGCTTTCACCTCGCCTGGACAAGTTCAAGGAATTATCGCGGTTATTGTCAAGGGCGTTAGGCGGTTTTTACCTTCACGTTCGCCGCATACAGGTTTTGCCGAGAAAGTGTTGAGAACTTGTAAAAATATCACTCTCATAACAACTTGTTGACTTTAGTTTTAAATGTGGTAATATTTATATTTTTGCTTTTAGTTGTGTTAGGATATTGTTTGTTTTGTTTTTCCTTCGTATATTTGTTACGATTTTACTTGTGATATTTCATATTTGTATTAATATTCATATTTATTCCAAATGTAAGTGTTCTTAAATATATGCATAACAGAGCTTGTATGTCAAAGAATCAAAATCCATGTTTTCGGCAAAAGTACAATATCCAATGCGGCCTACATTTCCACCGGTACGAAATGAGACGTGGAGGAATTTGAAATTTCGAAAACTTTTCGGATGTTTGTGTCGCTGTAAAGTGCAAAAAAGAATTAAATAAATAAATAAATATCTTCTGCTATTGTAAATATAATAAATTAACCCAACACTTATTATTGTTATTACTCAATTAATGAACTCTTCTCTTCTAGGAGTATTAAGAACGACGAGAGACCTTTCAGTATCAGAAATAATTGCTCCGGATTTTAGTACTTCTCAAATACCTTACCAGACACATTCTACGTTCCTTCCAGTCAGGTGCCCAAGTCTAATAGTATCAATTGCAAATTATGCAGATTACACCCCATTCCACATAAATTGTTGACTCTACGAATTTACTATCTTGGTGTAGTTTGGCTAAATGCAAAATATCTGCCGCCTCTGCAACAATATTGATGGTATAAGGCTGCTGGAGATATCTTGGGATCATTGTTAGATTCAGGGTTATTCTGAACAATTTCTGGGTGTGGTTGATTGCTAAAATGTGGCAAAGAATAGGTTGTCTGACAATACAGAAAGTATTAATTTATAAACGAAATGTTAGTTCTATCCCTCGATGAGGTGGTCCTTTTTTTGATGAATGGTGTGTTTTCGTTTCTATACCTTTGAAAATCTGTATCAGCCCATATACGTTCCACTGCAGGGCACGGGCCTCCTCTACAATCGACAGTACGATTGAGAGTGGTTAGGCCATATAGTCCGCCATATAGTGTAAAGTGCGCGGTGGCCTGTTGGTAAACGGACTTGACGCGACTGCCAGCATGTTCACGGTGGTCGCGGGTTCGAATCTCAGGGCACACCTCTGACTTTTCGGAGTCATGTGTGTATTGATAGTCAATCACCAGTACCACGCACTAAAACGGTGAAGGACAACATCGTGAGGAAACCTGCATACCATAGCTATTTATAAAAATATTCTATGGTATGTAAGTCCACCTTTGAAAATGTGTATACAAAATTCCATGACGATTGACTGAGTAGTCATAAAGCGTAACAAACAAACTCATATACGTATTAATGTTAGTAATTTTTTTGTATCTTGGTTGGTTTACTATTTTTATGATCTAAATGACTTGATATTTGTCTGGTAGTTGTACCATAGCTGACCATGAACGGAATAAATGCAACTCGAGATATTACTATGAAGAATTGTATGACATTCCTCACTCAGCGTTTTTTGAGGTGTATGGAAAGTTTTATGTCCGTTGTCCGTTTAAATGCAAGTCATTAATGTGCGGAATGTAAAGTCAAGATTGTTCAAGGAACTTAATCTTATATTGATACATATAGAATGCCAACCCGCACTAGACCGGCGCAGTGGACTATACTGCCTAATTCCTCTCAATCATACTCTTGATTGGAGAGGAGGCTTGTGCCCTGCAGTGGGATGTAGATGGGCTGATACAGATACAGGGAGTTACATAATAATAAATTATAGCATAACAAAAATATTTCTTTAAATACATGAGTGTAACACGCTCCCGACCAATTCGAGGATTGGAAAATTAGTAGTAACTTTTAGGCGATTTTTGAGACCAAATATATGAATCGGCAAACTACTACATTTGTAATAGACTCTTGAGACAAATATATGCTGTTGATATTGAGTATGATGACAATAATTATTAAGGCAATACTGTTTATTTGTTGCAGTGATCACCGGCAGCACAGATGGAATTGGCAAGCAGTACGCAAGAGAGGTAATTTAAATATTAACTATTTATCTTTGTGCTTTTCCAATTCATAGATTTTGGCAATGTGATAAGCTTAAGAACAGAAAAGCCAGTGCAGTCATAAACTTTGTGAAGGATATCTGATTGCACTTCGCAACAAAATTTGCAACAAAACTTTTTATGACCACAACTCGATGAATTTAATATTCTTTATTATTTTCGCAATGGGCACGACACTTTTCTCAAAAAGAGCTATTAAAATCCCAAAACGCAAAATATATTATTATTTCATTCTATACGTGATGAAACCTCACAAATTATTATTGGATATGACGTATGCGACGTAAACGTGAATATTTTCTCCTATTCCTCGTAATTTCAAATTTATCCATCCAAGCCCATAGAATATTTGAAAAAAAAAAAAACTCCTGGAATTGAAGACTTCATTCATTTTTTTTTATTTACTCATAAACGGTTTATTCATGTTCTAAAAAGCAGAGATTTTTTATTTCTTACTCTTACGCCCAGCTGTAGACGGCGATGCTGAAAAAATACGAGTATCACAAAAAAATATGTATTGTCATCGGTGCTCGATAAATCTATAAAGTTCGAATGAAATTTGACCATTTAAAGATGATTTAAAGTGGTTCAAAATCCCAAAGGAGTCGATTACAATCAAACATACAGGTGAAGCTAATAAAAATCGTGCAAAAACCACTATCTGAGCTAAGAGCCTTCTTATTAAAATATGCTCCAATAAAATGAACAGTTTTATTCATTGCGTAGTAATGAAATTTATGACCTACCTAATTGGATAGCTCTGAAATGAGATAATTGGTAGAATCTCTTATGAGAGTAATGAATGTATATTAGAAAATTGAATCAAGTGCCCTTTTTGCTTTCGACTTTTATTGCCAGTTTGGATATTAGATAAATTATTTATTTATATTTGCAAGGTTAATGTTATAAGTCATTCAAGGGATTTGGATATCGGATAATTTGTATATGAGTGAATTTGCTAAAAACGGCCAATATTTAATGTTTGAAGTAGAAATGTCGTTGTAATCTATAATCTACAGCTAATAAATAAAAATACACTCCAAATTCACATAAATTTGCTACGGTAATACAGGAAAAACAAGGATACAGCAATGCGCAGTGCCATGGCCGGATCTACCTTTAGGGCTTTTTGGGTTACAGCCCAGGGCCCTGTGGATACAAAAGACCCCAAGGCTAACTTTTTTAATATGTTTATTTTAACAACATTATAAAACAGCGCTAAATCATTAGGAAAATGGGTAAAATTTATTGAAATAAATAACACGTTTTATTGTCCTATTTTTTCCTTTACAGTAAATCTAGATCACTTTGAAAAACAGTTTTGGGATGCAATAACAATTAGTTGAATAATTAGTGGGCCTGAGTCGTATTAGCCCAGGGCCACACGATTCCAAGTTCAAGTTCTTGCGATGCGTCGCACTCGTAGATTTTATATGAAATCGCATCGCAGTTTTGTGAACGAGCACTTAATCTGTATGTATTCGGATGCCATCTGAAAAATGTAAGCCACCTCGCGTTACCAACGCGAGGTGGCTTACATTTAGATATTTGCTTAGATACGCTATTTTTACAGCACTGTGTTTAAAATAAGGACATTGTAGTGTCTTGATCGTATCCGTATAAAAATAATTTATACCATATTCATACAAGTACAAATGACTACTTAATATTGCCAATAATTTGGTTGTTTGCATTTTATATACAAATGTATCAACTTCCTACCCAAAATATGAAGGAAATCAGTTTATTTTACATAAATCACGTTCATTAAATATTCATATGATAACCTTGTCGAGGTCGCCTCCATACGACGCGACTGTGTGTATAATGGCGAATTTTAGAGCAATAAAGTATTGTATTCTGATTTACTTCCTATAAAGTAAGATTTTGAGATTAAGATTTGATTTCATGCCTCTTTGGCGCAGTTGTACTCCTGTATGAATGCAATCGAATACCAGGATAGGCAAATTGGTTTTTCTATTTACTAACAGCTCAGGAATTTATGCCCGATATGGCGATAGTTTTTCCCCGGATCACATCGTCGGACGGAACATGCAACTTGGGTGTCCTGGTAGCACCTGTGCCTTTATTTATGGATGTAAACGTACTTTTCAACGTATACAGGGTATATCAAGACTGCTACCGAAAACGAAGCCGGGTGGCAGTTTAAGCGACTTCAGACACAATGCAACAGAAAAAGTTGCAAAAAAAAGCGACAATTTTTTTTTGTTATTTTTTTCCTATGACCATATTTGCGTGTTAAATACTTCTTTTTCCTAAAATAATAGTGTATACCCTTTTATTTATAAATAATCTAAGGTATAAAAGTGTTTAAATTATTATTTTAGCAAAAACTATGGATTTACCACCCGAAAACGACGATATTTAAAAAATCATAAAAAATAATTGTCACGTTTCTTTGCGAAATTTTTAGTTGCATTGTATTTGTAGTCACTAAAACTACCACCCGGCTTTGTTGTCGGTAGCAGTCTTGAGATACCCGGTATGAACATTGACAATACTCATTGCAATTGAAATCTTTACCACATCAATTTTGATGTTTTAAGTCCGCCAACAGGCTATAGATTTCCATGGTATAGAGTTTACTTATAAATTGAAGTATTTTTAAAAAAATGTTCTGGTATGTGAGCACTATTATATTAATAACTAGCGGCCCGGCCCAGCTTCGCCCGGGTCCAAATAGATTTCTGTACAATAATATGTACGTATTATACATAATATAAACCTTCCTCTTGAATCACTCTATCTATTAAAAACCGCATCAAAATCCGTTGCGTAGTTTTAAAGATTTAAGTATACAAAGGGACATAGGGACAGAGAAAGCTACTTTATTTTATACTATGTAGTGATGTATCAATAAATTCCCATAGCTGAATCTTAAGATCTGTTTGTGCAAACGTTAATACTCTGTAAGAAAGTTGTTTCAATTCACCAATACTACGGACGATATCGAATGTTATCCAACTGGCTATAGGTATCTGTCTACGTCACAACGGCCATTGTGCTTTCTTTAGGTGTTCATTTCTACTCAGTTGAGAGTGTCCATTATTGGCTTCATTCTATCGTGATGGTCCGGGATTTGTGCTACATAAATAATATTGTCGATTTTCACTTGAAAATATCTAATGTTTCACAGAAACTGAACGTTTAAGTCTTAAGATTTATGTCATTTAGCTTGCACTTGTAGATTTTAAGCAATAATTTTAGTCTGTCTGATCTACTAATTGTGAATGCAACTTTTTTCAATCCCATACAAAATCCTATGCTTAGTTAGTAAAATTTATGTTTTTTTTTTTTAATAGATCCAAGATCAATAAATAAATAAATAAATACACCCAACAGTCACATACATATGTAGTCCTGACCCCACACTAAGATCGAGTCTTGTGTAGTGGGTATCAAGAACTATGAGAGACTTTTCGGTTTCACAAACACCCAGAACCGAAAGAAATATTTGTGGGCCGCACAAACATTTCTCTCGGTGCGGGGATCGAACCCGCGGCCTCTCGTTTCACAGGCGGCGGCTAACCGACTGCGCCTAGGAGGCTGTCAATAGGCAATGTTTTGCAGCAAAGCATACCTATTGTATGCAAAGTTCACCAAGCCGCATTAGACCAGCATAGTGGATTATATGGCCTTACCACTTTCAATCGTATGCTAGGTGGCAACGTATATGGGTTGATACATACATACCTACATTCAAAACAATAGATTCTCATCGTAGTTTGATTTTCATATTATATTACAAATATATTGTTATATTGGGAACTTCCAAAATTGTATACTACACAGGCGATGTGGTTAAATAAATCCATACGATTTGGAGCAACGCAGTCATGGAATCCATTAGTATATTACGAAACGCTGTGGTGCCTTGATAAAATGAATGCAAACATTGGTTTTAATGTTAAGGTATTATTATTTTTATGCACATTGTTTATTTTATGGCTGAATCATCATTTGAGAATGTTTTTGATGTGCAAGCTCTGGCGAAACTGTGTCGTATTACTGTCATGTTAAGAATAAAGATGTATTCGCTGATGGTGTGTTTTTAGGTGTTTTCAGAAATGTTGTATGGTAGTAAATTAAATTAACACTTTTTTGTATAGTGGCATAATGATGGCAATATACTTATGTTTTTTGTTCATTGCAATAAATGACAAGACAATCATGCTGTTCACCAGATGGTGAGAGATATGAAAGCTCATGGACAGTAGCAAATGCAAACAACACCTTGAATGATAAAGCAATGCTTGGCATTAACCTGCGCTCGCCCTCCTGAGACATAAGATGTTAAGTCTCAATGTGTCCAGTAGTTACTCTGGTTACAATATCCTTCAAACCGAAACACAAAAATAAATTTACACTGCAGATGGCTTCTCACATATGAGAGACCTACCGGTAAAAATATGAATGTATATCCGTAACTCTCAATAATGCCTGGCTTTGAATTTCTGTTCTCTCTATTACTACAGCAGTATAGTGGTCGCAATCAGATTAGAGACAAATATACATCAACAAGCAATACATATTTATAAGGATCTCGTCTAAATCCCTACTCATAGTTGCACTAAAATAATGTTTTGTTGCAGTTGGCGGCACGCGGTTGTGATATCGTTCTAGTCAGTAGATCTATGGATAAGTTGAAGGCGACGGCGCAGGAATTAGGTAATGTGATGCGTTTGATTTATCTTTATAGTACTTTTTTACCCGTATAATTGTTTACATATTCTACAAATCTTTGATCATATCCTACGTTGAGGAAATAATCTACCTGTAAAAATCCATTGGCTACGTCATGTCCGAGATGGAAATTGCATGTTCTAGCAATCGCCAGTCATTTTTCATTCACATTATTCTGGTAATCCTTACAAAACATAAACTTAAAAGGTGTTAAAAAATTTCTGATGAGAAGTATATATAAATATTTACTTGAAATTCTATCTCAACAGAGAAGGATTTTAACGTGTCGACGAAGATCATCCAAGCGGACTTCACCGATGATGAGAAGATTTACAACAATATTGCTAAGCAGATCGGTGATTTAGAAATTGGCACGCTTGTAAACAACGTTGGCATGTCGTATGCTTACCCGGAGTACTTCCTGGATATTCCTGATTGGTGAGTTGAGTACGTAGACTTTCCACACACACCACTGCCACTTCTGCCATCGAGCATCAGCAGCACGCAAAGAATTGATACCGAGCTCCGGAGCTCGGCGCATCTCTTGGGGACACTAGTCTGTTTTTAACCAAGTAGTGAGTTGAGAATATGTATATTCAGTCTTTTGCCGTCAACCATTGGACGCAGGGCTTTTCAAGTAACCTATAGCTATCCTGATCTCAAGCACCCGACATTCATTTGCAATCCGCTCTTTTAAAATATGTTTAGATAAGAGTAATCTCTAACGTTACTTCTTTTTTTTTAGATAGGTATTTAGTTGTAGAGCAGCGGTACTCAAACTTTTTTTTCACGGGCCCATAACACGTTTTAGATATGGTTCTGCGGACCGACTCAACGCAAGTCATCGCTGTAGGGTTGTCTAGATACCATTTTTTTACTCGGCAAGCGTAGTTCCTATGATTGGCGCGAAATTTAAAATGGTTTTCAACCACGGATGAGCCAATAATAAAAGTCCTATCGGCCCGCGGGTCGCATGTTGAGTATAGTTACTTTAGATTGTCTGAAATCTCAGTACATGAATTTATGACTTAGGAAACAATACTTAAAAAAACATATTTTTCATACTAACACAAAAATAATCGAAAATAAAATTCTACACTCTTTAAAATATTCATCAAATTTTACAACCAAATTGAATCTTGTCTTGACAGAAATACCATTTATTTGATAATCGTATTTAATAAAGTGTATAACATGGTATGTAAATAATCACAACACTTACATATAATAAACTACTTTATACATTATACCCTACTTTGGTTACATGACTTGTAAGTTTTACGTATAAGATATTTTTTTCACTTTGGCTTACGAAACTACGTAATTTGCGTACGTAATTTGTAATAGTCTAGCTGAATATTTAAGTGATCATTAATTGAACTTTGTATGAGTACAGTGTAATCTAATACTTCGTTATTTTCATTAGAGCGAGAATATTCGGTTTGCATACTGATTTTATTTAGTTACTTAAATTACTTTTCGGCAGCAGAATTTATAAAATTACTTGTCTACAATTGCTTGACTAAATTTGCTTTTCACTCTATCTATTCGTTTAGCATAATATTTAATATTTCAGTTTAAAGCAAACTAATTAGAATGTTCTCGTTAGTGAATTCATAGTAATATTTTAATGTATCGACAATATTCGAAGTATGATTGGTAAAAATGCACTTCGCATTTTTTTTATTCAATGAATGGCGAGACGAGAATTTCATTCACCAGATAGCTCGTATACTTCGATCAAATATACACTAGTGACTAGATACACAGTTCCCTGTAAATGTTCTGTTAAAAGTGGCACCGATGCATTGTAACAAAAAAAGTAAACAAAAAGATCACATATTCCAAATATATTAACATAAATTCCACCTTATTCCTGGAGCTTAAAGTAGTTTTTCACATAATATTGTCTAAAGTTCTGCGACATTTTAGAAGCAACGGTCGGTGAAAAAAGAGTGCTTAAAGCACTCTTTTTTGGTGCCATTTTTCTAAGCGCTCATGTTGTATCTAGTGTATATTTGATCGAAGCTCGTATAGATACGACCGCTCATGGATAGTCGAAAACTAAACAACATAAATGACAAAACAATCATTGGCATTCTACTGCGCTCGCCAGCCTGAGACATAAGATGTTAAGCCTCAATATGTCCAGTAGTTACCCTAGCTACATTGTCTTTCAAACCGGAACACGATAGAAGAATAATTCTGTTTTGGAGAAATAGATATTAAGGCGGTGGTGGTGGTTAGGCCCTTAAATATGAGAGACCTACAACCAGTGTTTTTTTTATACAGCACATTTCATTTTATTAGCCAACTTAAATAAAATACAAATTTTAGGATTTATTTATTGGGCTCGTAAATAAACTGAGTTGTACAATAAGATATTTTTAATTTCATCTCAAATGCTCTTTAATTTACAAATTTTTAGTTTGTTAAATCTATACTACAGTAACAGTAAACAAGTAACTATGATTCGATCAGGAAAATGTGATAATTTATTTTTAAATAACAAGAATTACTAAAAATCTTAGCTCTACACCGTTTTAGTTTTTATATTACTAAAATCTTTTGTGGTACGAGATAGAAAATGAAATATTATCCTCCTCTAAGTTGCTATTTTAAAGGATTTTGAATCATTGATTAATACAACTCCCGCTTCAAGACGTGTTTTAGGTGTTAATTTAGAATGAGTCTTAAAACATATGTAGTTCCAAAACGAACTGACTGAAGATATAAAACAAATTCTTCGTTTTATTATAAGAAACATCAGACTAGGCAATGTATCACTTGAGTATCAAACACCAGTTCAAACAACATACTATATCACAATAATACAAATTCAATGCACACTAAAATCACTCCAACACTAATATCGAAATATTCAAGCATCGCACAACAAATCGCGATTCCGCATGAAATTTTCAAAATCGTCCGCGTCAAACGAAAAGCAATCGGTTGAATAGGCGCCCCGCCGTCTGGGCCAATATCCAAGTCTGGTGGCAAACGTATTGAATATGACAACCGCGACCCGTGGAGTTTTCAAATGGGTGCCAGGTGTCCCACTGTCGCGTTCAAGCGAAATAAGTGCCGGTGAATTGAAATATTATACGAACCATCGACGGTCTATCGTGCTCGGATTATTTGCGATCCACCGTGTATTTATTGGTTGTGCCAACTGTGTATCATTTCTGCTCGGGATTAAAATTGCTTGATGCATCGTGTTCTGGTTTTATTTATACAGTACGAGCTCTATAAAAACGGTGACTGAAGGCTTTCAGTGGATTTTTTAAAACTAGGAAAGTTATTGAGCTAACTGCATTAGGCCAACTAGTGTGAACAAAGGCTCTCTCGCATGAATAAGTGAATAAAGATATAACTAAGTGAAAAAATTAAAATTCATTGAGCAGGTTGTAAAATTTAAGTAAAATAAATGTGCAATTTAAATGAGCCGGCATTATATTCCTAAGGGCCAAGTGCACAAACTAACTTTGTCCATAACTTTGTCTTAAAAAATGTCAATCCCATACATGCAAGCAATGTCAAATCGTATGTCGCAAATGTACGGCAACGATATTTTCAAAATCAAAGTTATGGACGAAGTTTGTTTGTACAACTTGGATTAAGATTCAGGATAAAAATATACGGAATCAGATATAGATAAGTTGTTTAAACCAGCTAAAAATCACTGTATCGTCCACTGCATTAGATTGTTGACATTCTTCTTCTTCTTAATATGATGTCTGGGTCACCACATAGAAATTAAGCTTTCTCCATTTGGAGACAGATAAATGTTACAAGATTTGCATGTTAATTTGATCTGTCCTACGAAATCAACATTTTAAAAGTGCATTGATTTCACTGCATTTTTTAAACATCTAATTCACATAATTTCAAAACTTGATTGGGTTATGACTGCTTCGAGATTGTAACTGAATTTTGCCATTACACTTGCCGATAGCAATTAATAGAGCAGATTTTAACTTATTTTTCCTTTATATGGATTTAAACTCAATATAACTTCTAAACGTACTGCTTTCATAAATTACTCTCAAACATTTACAAGAAAATTGGTACAATTCAATTTAACAAACAATCACACCTTTTTCGATTCTTGCTATCATGCATCAATTAAGAATTTAAAAGACCACAAGCAAACCTGTTACGTCTCAAACACCCTCAATCAGCTTCATTATTCAAACAATGTAAAGCTTTTAGACAAAATCAACAGTCGATTAATTATACGAACTAAAATCCTGCTTTCACGCTGGTCAATACATTTTAGCAAGCATTTGTTCCAAGTTTAAGTCAAAGGACTGACGGTGCTAGGTTAATTCGAAGCTTGACGGTAAATCCGCGCTGCTTTGCTCAAAGGGTAGTGTAGTTCAATTGGTTTGGCGACTGATGTTGTGTGTCCGTGGGCATCAAGTTTACCTGACGAGGTCATGCGTGTTTTTGATCTAATACCCGTTTGGAGTGTAGGTACTGTATCTTGTTTTTTGTTTTGTTTTCGTATTTCCTATCGTTGATTTGACTGTTTGTAGTAGTGATTTGGTTCAGTCAATAAAAATAAAAATTATAATTATGTAGAGCTGGCCCTCTAATAATAGGCTTAAAATAATTTACAAATAATAAACGAAATGTTGACATAAAATAGGAAGCACTGAAGTAAGACAATAACATAAAAAAGGAAGCAAACAATTAAAATATGAAATATAAGAGCGGACTACAAATTAAGAAAAATATAGGAATAGAAAAACAGTTGATTAATACCTTGATAAATGATACCAAGAATAAACGTTAAATATTAAAAATATAGCACAAAATAAACAGGTCTCCAATCCATAATATAGTTTTATTACTGTAGACTCTAAATAGCGATCATTAACCAGAAAAGTGTTGTTAGTGTGTCCAAATACGCAAAAGTAATTTAACCAAATAACTCCGCTTAATAGCTGGGTTAATTTTCCCAACATATACTACCGAATGACGTGATTAGACTAGGCCCATTAGTGATAATGTCGGTTTGTGATTGTATTAATTCTGTGGACAGGTCGGTCACGCTCGGACACTCTCGGCAACACTCGGGACCCCTCGACGTTACGATTCCTCTATTACTGCCAATTACGTATTTATTTGAAGAGGCTTTATCCCTTACCCTTAAACTAGTATCTTAATTTGCTTGAACTCAGCGGTATCTGCTCGTTTAATATTATTACATGGGAATTATTAACATGTGTAAGTGCTGCAGTATAAATATGATGTTTTAACATTGTATGGGCGATACCTACTTTATCGTCCAGTATTACTTTGTTTGCGTTTTACACCTCCTTGGTCTTGTCCACACAGTCTTTATTTATGATAATGGCAAGGCAAACTTGTTTTACGATACTTGTACTAGTATTAATGTAAGACTTTAAATTGTTTGTGTTTTCATGTTTGATGCTCATGTCAATAGAGTTGCATTTAAACTGAATATTGAATGGTCTCTGTTTTAAATACAATTTTTTTGATAATTCACATAATCTAAGGTTTACTTCAAAAAAGTTCAATGTATTGAAAATGATATTACATTTTCATTTCTTCCTTTTGCTAACTTAAATTGCATTCCACTGCAAGGCAAATGTCTTCTTTTTCCTTTCACAAGTCTCGGATATCTACAAATTCCTAGTTAATATTTATTAAAAATCACAAATTACATAAGTACTTTATGCATAGGTCCCAGGAAACCGTATTTCGGTTTGACCGTGGAAATATGACCTCCGAACAGCGATTCGATGAATCTGAACCTAAAATTTTGTTACAGGGAGAAGACTGTTCCTAACATGTTGAAAATTAACATTGTCTCTGTGACCAAGATGACTCATCTGATCTTGCCTGGTATGGTGAAGAGAGGAAAAGGAGTCGTGATTAACATTGGATCAGCTTCATCTGCCATACCAAGTCCTATGCTGACTGTCTACGCAGCTTCGAAGGTGAGAGAATAGAAAATAGTCAAAACTGTTAGATATTTCATATTTTACTACATAGCTGAAGGCCTAATATCACTTCCATTTGTGACGAAATAGATTGATTACGAACCCAGTTTTGTATATACTCTCATTGTCTACCTTTGTACTTTTTACACAAAAAAATGCGGGCTCTATAAATATTTTGCATGTAAATATTTTATCTGCATTCGAATTTTTGTTCACATAAAAATAAAACGCGAAGCAAATGTTATTCACAATAAACCTGATATATGCATTTCGTTCAAATTCCAAAATCAAATTAAATGCATGCCCTAATTTAGTAATCATTACAGGCATACGTCGAGAAATTCACCGAAGGTATCGACATGGAGTACTCCAAACAAGGCATCGTTGTCCAATGCGTGCTCCCTGGCTTTGTCTGCTCTAACATGTCTGGTATCCGACGTAGTACCTTATTCGCCCCCACTGCTAAAGACTATGTCAAGTCTGCCATCAACATGGTCGGTAGCACTGCCCACACCACCGGGTACTTACCTCATGCTGCTTTCGTGAACATCCTCAACTTGATTCAAGAGACATCCAGCAGCTTTGGAGTATGGATTGTGACGAGGACAATGGAGAACAACCGCAGGAAAGCCCTGAAAAAGTACAAGAAACAGTAATTTTTGCACACTATTTATAACACTTTATGGGAATTGCTCATTTAGATTCATAGGATGGAAAAGTGAGAGAGTGGGATAATAAATATATTGGAGACGAATTTTAGCGGTTTGGCTATGTAAAAAAACACCAAATGATGATAAAGACAAAACTAATAAGAACAATTATAATGCTTTAAATACTCTAAGAAGTGAACAAATAGATAAAACATATTGTTTCAAATTTTGCTCTGATTAAGAGAGTGATAAAGAAGGTAAAAGTGATAACCAAAAACATTTCGTTATAAACGATTTGCAAGTTCATTTCCTATCTGAAAAGACCAAAAATGTGTACCTTTAATATGATGATAAATGAGCGGTTCTTATATTCTTCTACATCTTTTAATTCGCTTTGTACCACCGGACGAATGCATGTCCTATAGCTATCTAACACCAAAGATGTAATTTATATAATAACTCAATAATAATCAAGTTGCCTTTGTGTTATAAGTGTGGTAGAAATTATTTCAGATAAAATAGCAGTTTTAGAACTTGGATACGTATGATCAATAATACATATAATAAAATCCCCTGGTAGTGATTCCTCTGCAATCATGTAATCAGCTGCTTAATTCACAATAAATTTTAGATCAATATATTTAATATAAGGATCTGTGCCTAAATTAGTCAATTGCCAGATCCAAATATTCAAGTAACTCATATCATAGTCTTTCGGTATTAATTGTAGACAATTTTAAAACTTATATTAGCAATGGAATGTTTTGTCTTTTTCACTCAAACTGAATTTAAAATTCATTTGAAAGGGACAAAAAATTCGATAGTTAAAATAGGGTTTAAAAATGTTTATAAATAAAGCCGTTGCAGTAGATCGGTGTCTTAATGGTAATCTTAAGTAAGGTTTGTTTCCACACTTTAGGAGAAGGCAACTTTCATTTTAGTGATATGCTGAGTTCCGATTCTGGATTTGGTAAAGTTTAGATATTTATAAATTAAATGAAGGTGCTTTAATTGAAGTTTTTGAAAATTGATTCTACATTTCTACAAGTTCTCAGTATATCACTAACACCAAACGTAATCGCAAATGTACAAAGCTATTACTGTGATTATACGAAGCCAACTAACAAATATCGGGCTGTGTACAATTTGCATTTGTTAGCTCAAAGAATGTCACTTTTAGTGATTGGGATTGTATTAGAATTTAAGTTGGTTGAATAAATTTGGTATTCAATATTAAAGAGTTTGATTAACCCCGGTGGAGTGTTGTACATATGTATTATAATGATACGCCTTAGAATCAAAATGGAGTCTCAAAATAAAGCCTATGAGTTTTTTGTCCCTTCTTTTTGATGTATCTTTAATATTGTTGCCTATGCCAATATCTTTCTAATTAGAATAAAGTTAAACGAAAACAGGGTTGTAATTACAAGTTACAACATTTTAATTTCATCTTCCGCGGAGGTCAATGGTCTCCAAACGCACTTGTTACATAATGAATATGATTAAAATTCATCGTTGCACTTAATAAAAAATTTGGTGTAATCTTTGCACAAAGTATGAAAACGAAAGTTAAACACATTACATTTACTTAATTACTCCAAAAAATATTCAACATTTTAAATTAAGTGTATGAAAATGTTAATTATATATAACATTCCAGGGTTCCGAATCCCCCATCCCTCATGACACATCAGACACAGACGCTCTCATAACGCTTACCAAAGAGATACGCATGATGAGGCTGGACATGTCTGAAATCAAGACCCAGTTGTGTGATTTAACGGAAAATGTTAAGTGTTGCAATAATAAGCTAAGCATCTTAGAAGAAAGACTCGCGCAATCAGAGAACAAAATCTGCACTATGGAATCCCTCCATAATCAGCAGATTCTGGAATTAAACGACACTATTAACCAACTGCAGTTCAAACTAAGCACACAAGCCCAGGCCTCATTAAGCAATGACATAGAAATAGTAGGATTACAGGAAACAAACAATGAAAACTTGCAACACATAGTTCTGCTGACAGCATCAAAAATTGGTGTTAATTTAAAAGAAGACGACATCGACTGGGCCACTAGATTGGGTATGCATCCAAACCGCAGCTCCGGGAACACAAATAACAATTTTTCGCGCCCAATAACTGTGCGGCTGATGCGACGAACTAAAAGAAATGAATTACTTAAAGCCGCCAAAACAAGAAAGAACCTGAACTGCCAGGATATTATTACTGGCGGAAAACCGGGCCCAGTATATATTAATGAACGTCTGACCAAAGAAAATAGGATATTTTTTCGAGATACAAAAGCTAAAGCTAAAACTAAGGGCTTTAAGTTTTGTTGGATACGAGACGGACAAACATACATACGAAAAGCGGAGGGCAAACCGGCAATACGCATCCGTAACCAAGCTGACTGGGAACAACACTTTGAACGCAACTCATCGTATATTAACCGAGACTCACCCCCCAATGATCCATCTCCACTGCAAGAGTACCCTGAATAAACCAAAACCTCTACTCGTTATTTTGTATTCTTTATCAAGACTGATTCTTTTAGTAATTAACTTATATTTCGGCATCATCCATGATAGTTTACACACACATTACTCACACATTAACTTACACACTTCTTATACACTACACAACTACACATGCATAAAAACTTACAAAAACCATGACAATTGCTTTTCATCAATACCTAGCATTCACAGGTCGCTTATATTTTCAAACACAAGTGACAACACTAGACGTATTTCATTATATTTAGATATACTGACTTTTCCGTGGATAATTTAGAAGTTTATAATAATATTGACTTATCGTTCAGTATTGACTGTCACTTGGTGGATACAGTTGAGCTATGTAAACAATACATATCAAGCGACCACACATTTAAGATTCTCACAATGAACATTAGGAGCTTGCAATGCAATTTTGACAATTTTTTGGTTACCTTAAAGCGATTGGATATAGAATATGACGTAATTATACTTACCGAATGCTGGTTACACGATAACATGGTGCCCAGACACATCGATGGGTATCAAGTATATCAAACAACAAAACATATGACCCGAGCAGGTGGGGTCACTGCATACATACGAGATACCTATAATATGATCGTATCCGAGCCCAGTTTAGACGACGCCGACTGTTTAATAATCTACATTAAAGACCTCATAAATATTATTGGAATTTACAGAACCCCGTCCATAGTCAATTTGAACGCATTCCTCACATCGTTAGACTCCGCTCTTAATGAATTCGCCAAAAACTCACGATTAATCCTTGCTGGAGATTTAAATATAGATCTGCTTTCGAATAATCCTAGCGCTGATAATATAACATACAGTTGCCTTCTAGCGCAACATGGACTTCTCCCTGCAATTACCAAACCTACAAGGGGAAAATCATGCTTGGATCACATATTTGTAAGAAGCAAAGACGAAATCATAGGCGTTGTTGCCAAGTGCACGGTAACGGACCACGATATTGTAATGGCTGGTTTTAAGACTTCTATTGGTACAGCGAGTAAAAGGAAAAGAACTTTTATAAAGACAGATGAAAAAGCTGTTCTGGAAATGTTAAAAAATGAAGATTGGAGTGAAGTAACTAATAAAACTAATATAAATGAGGCATTAGAGAGTTTCAATCATATTGTTAATGTAGCAGTAGCTGAACACACAAAAATAGTACAAATCAGTCGCTCTAAATATAATATTAAGCCTTGGATCACTTCCGGCTTAATGAGGTGCATGCGACATCGTGACAACCTGAATCGACAGGTAAAATTAGACCCCAATAACAAAAAGCTGAGACTATCGTATGCAAGATACAGAAATTTTCTTAAAGACTTACTTCGGAAGTTAAAGACCGACTATGAAATAAAGAAACTTGAAGAAAATCGGAGAAACTCTAAGAAATTATGGAGTGCTATAAAAGATATATGTGAGATACGACAGAAAAGACATGACTCATCTGAACTTCTAACCGCAAAGCCCACAAGCCAGGAATCTCTTAATTTCTGTAATCGTTACTATACCATGGTCGGGAAGAATCTGTCTAACCAAATATTGAATCGGCTCTCGGTCACCGAAGAATTTCTTACTTCAAAGGTAAATAATCATGCTTATGCCAGCAAATCCATGTTTTTGAGTCCGACAGATAGTTTTGAGGTAAACACGATAATTAAAAATTTGAAAAACGGTAGCGCCCCCGGCCTAGATGGTTTTAAACCCTCATTAATAAAACTATTAAGTCCCGTTATCACAGAACCGCTCACATATCTGTGCAATCTAAGCATATCTACTGGAACCTTCCCCGACTACTGGAAAACAGCAATAGTGAGTCCAATTTATAAGGCAGGATCTAAAACTTGCCCAGAAAACTACCGACCTATATCACTGCTAAGTATACTTTCCAAAATATTAGAAAAACTGGTAAATAAGCGGCTTGTAAATTTCTTGGAGGATAATTCTTTACTTTCTAATCACCAATTCGGCTTCAGACGTGGCAAATCTACGGCGGAAGCCACAGAACTTCTAACAAACACAGTCTCACAATACATTGATGCGGGTCGAAGGTGTATTGGAATATTTTTGGACCTCAGCAAGGCTTTCGACACCATATCAATTCCGATCTTACTTCGAAAGATAGAAATGGTCGGTATTAGGGGAATAGGATGCGACTGGTTTGCCTCGTACCTCAGCAACAGGCGCCAACGCGTTAGAGTGGACAATTTGTTAAGTGAAGAACAACCCATACCTTTTGGAGTCCCTCAGGGCAGTATCCTCGGGCCTACACTGTTTACTTTATACATGGATGACTTACTGAGAACAAATATCCCAAACGCGAATATCATCTGTTATGCAGATGATACAGCTATAATATTTCACGGTAATGACTGGGATGATGTTTACTCCAATTGTGAAATGGGAATGAAAGTCATCAAACGTTGGTTAGACTCTAACCTACTAACTCTAAACATTAAAAAGTCAAATTATATTGCCTTTAGGAAAACACAAGCTACTAAGATCATCCCGCGAAATATTATTGTCCACGAAGTTTCATGCGATAACATTCAACCTCTTACAGAAGCAGTGAAGGACTGCTCATGCAGCAAAATAAATAAAGTAGATGAATTAAAGTACCTAGGAGTAATCATAGACCAGCATTTATCCTTCAAAACACACACAGCGGAGCTGACGAAGCGAATTCGTAAGCAAATATACATAATGAAACTATTAAGACACAGCGGCTCTACCGACGTAAAGAGACTGGTGTATACTGCCCTTTGCGAATCTCTACTGCTATATTGCATCAATGTTTGGGGTGGAGCTGCCAAAACCTATATTTTAAATATTGAAAGAGCTCAGAGGGCTGTCCTTAAAACAATGATGGGTAAACCTTTCCGTTTCCCCACCGAAACACTTTACGAAGAAGCTTCGGTACTGAGTGTGCGCAAACTTTACATTTTGAACACCGTACTCAAAAAGAATATCAGCATACGAAATAATCCTACTACAATGAATGCCATACATAACAAGCGCAATATTAGAATACCGACAATGTCTGTTAGATCTGTTTTTGCACAACGACATCCCCATTACCTTCAATCCCGTATTTATAATATTATAATTAAAAACTGTGATATAGTTAACTGTTCACGCAAGGAAACTAGAGTTAAAGTGAAAAATATGCTAATAAAATTATCCTATGACCAAGTAGAGACCATGCTTAAAATTGTCAAATAATTTAACACACACTCACACACACACATACATACACACACACTCATATACTCATTTTCACCTTCATTTGATTATTATTAATATTACGTTGGATTTGGATTAAGTTTATTCTATTTTATTTTGTTAATTCTTGTTTTGTTTAAATGATTAGATATATATTGTTTGTAATTTATTTTGTTTGCACTGGCAGTAGTTATTCTAGGATGGGTGCCCAAGATACGGGCTTGCCTACTTTGGGACCCACACTTTGGATATATCATTAACTGTAAAATGTGTACTCTGAATTTTGTATTTTCTTGGAGCTTTTTCACAATAAAATTTATTCTTAAAATTCTACAAATGTCTAATGGTAATCGCCTATATCATTGGCATGTAATCAGTAGGAGCGCACTTATTGAGGTGTGTTCCGGACTAAAGAATGATACCCGCAGAATAGCATAGGATGTTCTTAGCGCATGGAATTAAGATGGTCTATCAAAAGTAATAATAGGGTATTCCACTCTTTTAGATAATTATCTTAAGTTGTTCCCAAGGCAAAAACAAAGTAGTAAAAAATATATATATAATTTATATTCAATCGATAAGCCCCATAAAAATCATTTTAAATATTAAACTTCCGCACGCAAATGTCTTGAGACTCAATTGTGGATATAATACCGGGTATCTCAAGACTGCTACCGAAAACGAAGCCAGGTGGTAGTTTTAGTGACTACAAACACAATGCAACTAAAAATTTCGCAAAGAAACGCGACAATTATTTTTATGATTTTTTAAATATCGTCATTTTTGGGTGGTAAATCCATAGTTTTTGCTAAAATAATAATTTAAACTCTTTTATACCTTAGAGTATTTATAAATAAAAGGGTATACACTATTATTTTAGGAAAAAAATATTTACTACACAAATATGGCCATAGGAAAAAAATAACAAAAAAAATTGTCGATTTTTTTGCAACTTTTTCTGTTGCATTGTGTCTGAAGTAGCTTAAACTACCACCCGGCTTCGTTTTCAGTAGCAGTCTTGATATACCCTGTATACTCAAGGATTTACGTCTTAAAGGACAATGCCTAGGGCCCTACTATATTCATCGAACGAACGAACGAACGAACGAAGGACCCTACTATATTCAACGAAACGAAGTTCGAAACTTCGGATGATCAAAGTTTATATACGATACCAATGTACCTACATAAAACTTATGGTCGTTATTGATTTATGGTCGTAACCATAGACTTATAGTTACGGTGTACGTTATATATATACATTCATATCGTATAAAAAACTTCGTTTGTCCGAAGTTTCGAACTTCGTTTCGTTGAATATAGTAGGGTCCTTCGTTCGTTCGTTCGTTCGTTCGATGAATATAGTAGGGCCCCTATTTATAGTATCGGTAAAAACTTTCTCCAAGTACTCGAGGCCTGGATCGTGATTATGTTTATTGAAATTCACATTCCGATTGCATAATCTTCTTCTGTATCAGCCCATATACGTCCCACTGCAGGGCACGGGCCTCCTCTACAATCGAGAATACGATTGAGAGTGGTTAGGCCATAGAGTCCACCACGCTGGCCTAGTGCGGGTTGGCGGACTTACATACCATAGAAATTCTTATAAATCGCTATGGTATGCAGGTTTCCTCACGATGTTTTCCTTCACCGATTTAGTGCGTGGTGAATGGTGATTGACTATCAATACACGGGTTCGAATCCCAGGGCACACCTCTGACTTTTCGGAGTCATGTGTGTATTGATTGCATAATGTTGTACTATATTGAGTTATTGTTTTTAGATTTGTTCTTACTTATAAAATACCCTTTTCCATGCCTTATTTACATCAATATTCCTTTCTAACTAGTAATTGATACATTTGTACAATCTTTATTTATCATGGTATTGTAAAAAATCATACGCAGGCAAACGCAACAGCAAATGTAGATTCTCTTATTAAAACATCGTTTGAGGTTTGCATTGACCCAACCTTTTTACCGTAATAAATAATTGCGATGGCATTTTGAGGTAAAGGGCGAATATTTTCTTTAAAATCATTGGGCCGAGAGAAATCCATGTGTGACCCGGAATTGTGGTCTGTGTAAATGACCTTTATACGCATGAGTAAGTTTTTATACTTACTTGATTACTTCAAAATATGTACTGTGATATTTAAATTAGGATTGAGACAGACATAGCAGGTTGAAGAAAAGTGTATTCGCACATGAGTTTTGAAATACTACTTGTGATTATTATTATTTTATTGCTATGAATGACAAATCTAGCATGCCGTTCGCCTGATGGTAAGCGATACGACCGCTTATGACCTGTAACAAAACCAAACACCTTGAATTACAAAGCAACGCTTGGCATTCCACTTTGCTCGCCAACCTGACACGTAAAATGTTAAGTCTCAATGTGTCCAGTAGTTACTCTGGCTACAATGCCCTGAAAACCAAAACACATTATTATTATTGTTATTTACAGTACTGTTTGGCGAGGGGAAAATTGTGGTCATATATGTCAAGTTTTGATAGTAAAAGAAAACATCGTGAGAAACATTTCATACTATGAAATTTTTGGCAAGAATTTTCAAATTTTTTAATTAGTTATACAATTTATAATGCAAAGTTCCATGATACGCCAAAACATTTACATTAAATTAACTTACTACAATTCATAACAGTTATTTTATTTTAACAAATAAATCCACATTGTAACCAGTAATTGGAGAAAACCAATATGTACTAAAAGGAATAGCATACGACCTTTGGAATTAAATCTAGCTACATCAATTAATATCGATAGGTAAAAACGACTAAATATGATTATCGTTACAATGTTCAAACACATACACTACTACTATTGTTCAAATATTATTTCCATGAAAATATTGCTATAGATCCTTAAAAAAGGCATTTGAACGTCCCGACTTCTACACATGTTTATCAATGTAATTTCAACATCTTGACTGTTTAATTAAGCTATATTTTAGAAAAATTACATGTGCGACCCGGCGATCGGTGGAAGTTCATGTAAATAACTGAACACAATAAATTAATTAATTAATAAATGCTGTATATAAAAGTTTTAACTGTGAATATCGAAACTCATGTCTATTTGTACATGAAATAAAATCTAGAAAATAAATACTAACATAGTTTTAACCAGTTTTAACATACTACAGTACATAAAATGTACATATTTACATTGGTGAAGGTAAATACGCTCCATTGAATAATTTCTATCATAGCTATATACTTTTTTCAGATTTGGAAAACTGGAGGCTTAGTGGTTACACGAAGAAATAGTACAAAATTGCATTTTTATTATCATTATTTTAATTTAAAATTATTCAATAGTTTTCTTATGATATTTAAAATTTATCGAATGTAAAATTAAACGAATAAATATTTTTATAAAAAATTTTATTTGTATGTTTATTTGGACGATAAGGTAACTAAATTGTAACAGATGAAATATGCCTTGCTGTCTATAATCTTATTTTTTTTTCCAATTAATGCTGTTACGCGCCTCTAAATTATGTACATACATATATAAACTCACGCCTTTTTCCCAGAAGGGTTAGGCAGAGGTGCCAGGGTACCCACATTTCGCCTTGTATGTTCCGTCCCATGATGTGATAGATGGCGACCCTATCGCCATATCGGGCACAAATTCCTGACTCTGGGCTGATAATGAATAGAAAAATCCAATATCACTTTGCCCAACCCGGGATTCGAACCCGAGACCTCAGCTTTGTAACCGTACCGGAGTACAACTACGCCTAAATTATGTATTATAAAGTAATATTAAACAACACTAAAAATTTACCAAATTCGTCAACTACAATTAATAAGTGCAATTATTAAATTATTCGATTAAAATTAAGTTAGTAATTTTCTTAATTACTACTATTATATATTTTAAATCCTACAAGATTACGTATTAAATAAAGATAAAACTATCTATTTTGATAAGTTTTTAATTTTAGTGTGATTTTAAAAACATAAAATACAATTTAAAACATAATTCAAATAAAAATGTATTATTCTCTATTATTTACGATTTTTTGCAAGAAGTTTTACACAATTTACAAATGACAACCATTTTCTTAAACATCAAAATGACAAAATCAAAAGTGTCCAACACAGCTGCAAAAACCACAAAAACAAACTGAAAATTTAAAGTATTTACAATGAAATATCTTGAAATATAGGTGAAGAAGGACTAGGACACAATGCTTCAGTTGAGTTATTGAAATGGGTAAGAAAGGGGCCGATACCTCTTGCGGGCTGTCCTTCAACTTAAACCAGCTGTTGATGGTCGTAGGATCTGTGGTGATCCTAGTGATTCTATTCCTAGTAGTCTGCCACATCACCAGTGGTCGGTAGGAGATGGGGAAGCGTGAAGTATGCTACAACATCGACTTGCTCGAAGTTATCCTGATCGCTTTTGCTTTCGTAACCCTCCTTATTGTCATGAGTTGGATGTGCAAGTACTTCCAGTCGACTGTTTAGATGCTAGGAAGAATTTGATTGCCGTTGATTCCCACCTCGACAATGCCGAGATGTCCAAGCCTAGAGAAGGAGATGTACAGGAAGTTATCATAATTGGCTTTTCTTTTCTGTTATGGCTGTTGGCAATGAGGGCTATGTGCAAATATCTCCAGAGTTTACCGCCGTAAAATGGAATGTCATAAATTTCAAGATTGTAAACAAAATAGATGTTTGGTTCAATAGTGATAACTGAATGTATTTATTTTAATAAATCATACACCTAGTTTTGTTGCCTTATTTATTATTTACACTCTTATAACCATATCATTGAACTTTAGATGTAAGATTGGATTGAGTAGTAGCATAAAAGGATAGTCAGGGTCTAGTTAAAGGCTAAAACTAAAATGTCGCTGTGGAAAGCTTTGTAGCTCCATGTTCAACTGTGGACTTTCTATGCCTAAAATTAAATAGACTGAAATAGTTAACTTTACTAACTACCAAAATCTAAACTGTATTATTCTACAAGGTAAGTTGTATTATAGTTGTGGGATCACTACCTTAGTTAGAACAATTTAATTAAAATGGGTTATTGCGAATATTCATGTTATTTATTTATTTATATAAGATATGAAACAGAATACAATCAAACTGAAAAACAACATTTTATCATAGTAGTCAAAAACTGGATTGCATTCCCAAACTTATGTCCTCATCTAATAATTATAACTTATCCTTAAATAGTTCATACTATATTCTTAAAATAATTTTATTTAAATACAAATTAAGACGATTCACGAAAAGAATACGAACAGAAACAGATATACTCTCATTCATAGATTCTCTCATAAATATTAAAGAACAACGTAGTTCAGTCAGCAACATAAGTCGCTGAACACTTCACATTTTTTGACAACCCTTTTTATGAATTAAAATTTGTACGTACTACTCAGTAGTCATAAAATATAACCAAGTAAAGTCATCTATGCCGAGAAGTGCCATACGATATTGAAAATAATTATTATTTTGGATGATAATACAATTCCAAATCTCTTGAATGTGTAGCGACCTATGTTGCTGACTGTACATACTAATATACATAGATTTAATACCCTCTGGCGCAGTCGGTTAGACATCGCCTGTGAAATGTAACGCCGTGGGTTCGATCCGCGCACCGAGATAAATGTTTGTTGCCCCACAAATATTTCTTTCGGGTCTGGGTGTTTATGAGACCGAAAAGTTTCTCGTAGGTCCTTATACCCACGATACAGGATTCTATCTTAGTGACAATGTATGTGACTATTGGGTGTTATTTATGTATTTATTCATTAATTTATTTATATGGATGTTGTTAACGTAACACACACCAAGCAGGAACCAAGTAATATGTAAAAATACTTCGTGTTTTGTACGGAAATCAATTAAATGATAAGATAGACCTACAGGTAATAATTTAGCCATCATTAATTATTTCATGGTAATTTAATAAAGGAAACATTCAAAGCCGGTTTTGATATAAATGCTGTCAATTAATTTTATTTCCGATAGGCAAAATGTGTGACGCATTCCACAAGTCCAGATTTGAAGAGAATTTATATTAAGACATGAGATGAAATCAGATTATGAGAGAATATTTGAGAATAATCTTCGTTGATCTCTTTCTATATGGTCTGTCACTTAGCAGTTAGCAAAGAATAGTATTATACAATAATTTTATTAAATAAATCTAATTTTTTTACAGCTATGAATGGCGAGTCGAGCATGTTCTCCTGATGATAAGCAATACGACCGCTCATGAACGGGGCCAAAAGCAAACACCTTGAATTCCAAAGCAATAATTGACCTTCCACCGCGCTCGCCATCCTGAGACATAAGAAAAGGTATCAATATGTCCTTCACACTGAAACACAACAGTGCATTTACACCGCTGTTTGGCGGGGGAAATAGACACTGCTGTGGTACCTTCCTAGGCGTCCTCTCACATATTAGAGACCTACCAGTGAGTGTATTTTAAATAAGAAACACATATCTGACCACTCATAAAAATCCTATAATCCAAAGCCAACCAAAAGAATAATTAACAGTATAAAAGTTCCGTGTAATAAAAGTTAAAAACTAATATCCACGTGAAAATCATAGAGCAAACGGATAACAAACCAGATTAAAGTTTGCGCCGACCCGACGAGGCTGGCCGAATTGGATTTTAATATTAATTAGAAATTGCACTAACCGCCCGTGATTTTTTACACTTGTTCACAGACGACCAAGTTTGCGATTTTAAATGTATAATTTTGCTTGACTTTGATTAATTCTCTTTGGGTCCGTATTATAGCATGGGCGTTCGTCTTTGACTCTTAAAATATAAATTACATTTGTGTTATTATCCTACAAAATAGATGAGATAATTAGGGTAGTAATATGTCGCTGGACGTAGGTCAATTTTAGGATGTCGTTGTCAAAATCCTGCGAGGAGACCTATGTTTATCTGTAGACTTCGTTTGATAATGTAATGAAGGGAATTAATAATATTTCATTTATTTATCCTTATTTATTATATACAACCATTTACATTAGAAAAATAACATAATAAAAAAGTACAAAAATTCTTACATAAGTACATAATAGAAAATACATAAATAGGGGAATGAGAGGGCAATATTAATATTGCAGTAACAAACAATTATTACTTGGTTTAATGATATACACTATACGTGACTGTTAGGTATATTTATTATTATTATTTATATCACATGTATAACAGTAATGGGTCAGTTCCGTAATAATTCTATTAAAGAAGGTAAAGTTAGTGAACCATAAAACTACTTAGAAACATTGTACCAGCCCATATAAATATATCCCACGGCAAAGCAAGGGTCTCTTTTGCAATCGAGAATACCACTAAGAGTGTTTAAGTCAGATAGTCCATCATGCTGGCCAAGAGTAGGCACACTTTACATTCCATAAAAATTCTTACAAATCGCTATGGTGTAGGTTTCCTACCGATGGTTTCCTCCACCTATAAAGTGCGTGGTGATTGACAATCAATACAAACACGACATCGAAAAGTCAGAGATGCGCCCTGGGATTTAAATCCTTAACCATCGTGAACATGTTGGCAGATGTCTGGTCCGTTTAAAAACAGGCCACGTACTTCACTAAGAAAAGAAGATGAATAAATTAAACAATATAATAAGGCACACGAAAGATGCTAACTTAAATAAGCACGTGACATAAACTCTTTCACCAGATAATACACACATAAAATGAATTGTGCAATAAAATTCATAATGAGAAAAGCATAAATAAAAAACTGCATTTAACCGCACAAGACAAGCGTCTAAAAATAAAAGCAATTTAACTGTCGTGTCGCATCTTGAATAAACTAGCGTGCATGCAGAAAGACACCGCAAATACTTTACATCCAATTGCGGCTGTTCCTGTTATTTTACTTCCAATTTTATTTGCATAAGTAAACCATCTGACCTGTTTTCTACAGTTTATGCTTCGTTTTGTTTGTCCATGCAAATTCATTCATTTGAATTTGAAAAATGGACCCATTCATAATTACTGCTTAACTAGCGGCTAGGCCCAGCTTCGCCTGGATGCAGATGTATTTCAACTCCACTCCAGCACGCAATTTAAAAAGAAAGAAAATATATTTAATATTGACCTACATTAAGAAGTATAAGAACACAATACAATAAATATTAGTAGTCTAGTTAATGGTACTTGATGATACGTTTATATTGATCTACACTACTACCAACAAGACTACTACTAAATATACAAAATAAAAAAAGTGAGAGATGGCCAATAACAAGTATTCAGCTCTATACTGCAATACAGCTAGAATCGAGGCTAGAATGCACTGCAGCACTGATTTTAAATGGGAAGTCTGAACGATGGCCGGATGCTATGACGACATGAGCCTAAACTCAACTTAAGTACTCTATAGGCCTTGAACGGTAATGATTTAACTCTTTAGCGTCAATATACGAAGGGAAATAATTTAATAAAAAGCCACCTTCATTTTATACGGCATATTTTCGATCTTATAATTTTTATGAAAAATATTATATCGTTGAGGGTAGTTGTAGTTATCTTGTGACATCTTGCTGGGCTAATAATTCAGTTTCTCGTGGCGTTTGTAGGCGCATGATGCGTGCTCCGTAAGTGCGCTAAAGTTCTTGAGTGATTTAGATCGCTTTGTGGACAATAATTATATGGTGCAAGTGATTTTAAGTGCGACACTGATCACCTTTTTTTGTCTTCGTCATCGTGCACGTCTTCCAGCTTTTTTATCGTCGTCGTCCAGCTGGTGCCAGTAGCGAGATTCCGGTAAGTGATAGTAATGTAATAAAATATTTTTTATCATGTATTGTTAATTGTCTATTCTGTGCACTTATCCCGATTGAAACTTCGGTGTTGTTAACTTAACGTAAGAACCCTATGGGTCCTTTTCTTCCTCCTACCTCGATGTATAAATTAAACACCGTTGATAGGGTTATAAGCCTGATCACATCGTAGTGTATCACTCAGAAAAATAAACATCTATTGAAATAAGTTATCCTGATCGCTTTTGCTTTCGTCGCCCTCCTGATTGTCATGAGTTGGATGTGCAAATACTATCTGTCGAATGTTTAGATTCCAGTTTGAATAATTTAGTCACCGATGGTTCCCACCTCGACAATGTCGAGATGTCTAAGCCTAAAAAAGGAGATGTACAGCAAATTATCATAATTGGCGTTTCTTTACTGTCTTGGTTGTTAGTAATGAGGGCTGTATGCAAATATTTTCTTTGAGATAAACATCTATTGCAAATAATATGAAGATTATAAACTGTAACTTCTATCTCGTATCCACCTAGTCCCCGTTGATCAAGCAAATGGATGGTATGGTTGATTACTGCGACACAATAAAACACGGAAAGAATGGAGAATCAAACGTGACCGCGTACTGAACACTGCAGACTTGAACATCCAGCGGTTATAGTCACAATGCGCCGTCCTACTTCCTTGATTAACTGGTTTAATCCACAAAGGAAGGGATATAGAATCACTATTGTCATAGGCTTTAAAAATGCAGCGTAAGTTGTCGATAAGGATTTTAGGCGCCTTTTTTCAACCGACGTAGATAACGATTGGTATATTTTTGTTATATATTCTAATTATTTAAGACTATCGTTTAAATTAAGACAAATGAAATAGAAAATAGAAACTAATCGCTATAGTAAAACCTTATTAGCAATTATCTAAACTGAAAAGGAAACATCAGGAAATAAAGTTTTGAAAATAATACGCTGGAACTCCAATTGCTAGCCTGAAAATGTAATTTCCATCTTTTTCACCCTTTATTATTTAGTATCACGTCTGGAAGCAAAAATCTTTGGTTTTTATAAGAACATAGCATTAAATTCGGTATCTGAATTATTATTTTACAACCAAGCTACTTAATTTCTTCTCTAAGAAGTTATTTCTGAACCACGCCTTTATAATGCGCATCAATGCAAATCAATTCCCTGAAATATTAAACATATGAACAACTCAAAATTTTAATACTAAACTGCTGCATATATTTATAAAACACATATAATCAAAACAAACAAAATTTAAATTTAAATGATACTTCCGCTCAAACCTACACAACCGAGATTCCACATTGAGATCGACCCTCTAAACTCAATAATAACTAAACATTGAAATACAGGCGGCGCGGTGTAAACATGAACGCAGCTTAGTAATTTGTAGCAACCCTTCCGATTGTAGGGACCACAGACATGTACCTAAATAGATGATGCATGTCTCTACAAATGTATGTCCCTTCAAAAACCGAGTCACAGTTTTGCTGTCTGCTGTAGAATCTGTATCAACCCATATATGTTTCACTGCAGGGCACGGGCCTCTACAATTCAAAGTACAATTAAAAGTGGTTAGGCCATAAAGTCCACCACGCTGGCCTAGTGCGGGTTGGTGGACTTTACATACCATAGAAATCCTTACAAATCACTATGATATGCAGGTTTCCTCACGATGTTTTCAGCCTTTTGGTAATTCTAATCAGTAGTTTGGTGAGAATTTTTTTAGGTGTAGACATTGAAAATTTAACCATGTTTTGAAGAACCTAGTAATTATGTATCAATCGTCGTTTTGACAGCCTCCATGGCGCTTTTGATTGCACGCCGGCTGTGAAACGATAGGCTGCATGTTTCAGAATGTTTGTAGTAATGTGAGGTGAGTGCGTGATGTACGTATATATGTCTAATATTTTATTTTGTAATTAATATTTTGAATAGCTTAGCTAGCTAGCTAACCTGTTGTTTTAACCTCATGTTTAAAACTTAGACGTAAGTTAAACTTATAGTTTTTATTTTTCATTATTTAATATCATATGCGGTATAGTTTTTAAGATTATTATTTATAAATTAGTGTAACTGGTTTACCATTTAAAAAAAACCCGCACCGAGAACATTTTTGTGATACACATAAGTATTTAACTCGGGTCTGTGTATTATCGGGGTCAAGACTGTGTATGTGCCTGTTGTGTGTATTTATTTATTTTATTAAATAAAACATACATACATACATACATAAACTCACGCCTTGTTCCCAGAAGGGGTAGGCAGAGGTGCCAGGGCACCCACATTTCGCCTTGTATGTTCCGTCCCACAATGTGATAGGTGGCGAGCCTATCGCCATATCGGGCACAAATTCCTGACTCTGGGCTGATACTGAATAGAAAAATCCAATATCACTTTGCCCAACCCGGGATTCGAACCCGAGACCTCAGCTTTGTAACCGTACCGTAGTACAACTACGCCACCGAGGCAGTCATTAAATAAAAATAACACATCTTTAATAAAATAGGCTTAAAAGAAAATAAAATGTTACGTTAAATAATTAGACTTCAATAGTGAATACGACATCTATTCAGTATTTATATCCGTGTCAGCGGTAGGTACCGATATCCGGAGTACAAAAGAGCCTTTGTTATTGCTGAGGTCAGCGGACCATCCGCTTATAGCATTAAGATTACGTATAGCCAACACAATACAACGTTTAGATATGAAGTTACTGCCGCAGTGACATTTTGAATATCTTGATGGTGCTGAAAGAACCTTCAGAATTTTGCTTTTGTTTCTGAAGATGTTTGCTGTAGTAATTTCTGGTAATGTTTGAATTATCTGTAATATTTTTGTTAGTAGTACCTTCTATTATTAATCAATAAGCGATTCATTATAGCGGTTGGGTAACCTTACAGGACTTATAAGTATGTATTGAATAGTATTGAGCATTTCTCCCGCCAACAAGATGTGTGAATGCAATGTTGTATTCTGGGTAGAAGGTCATTGTAGCCAGAGGAACTACTGGATTTATTGAGACTTAACAACATAAGTCTCAGGATGACGAGCGCATTTAAATGTAAAACATAGGTTTGTAATTCAAGATATAAGAACACTAATTATGTCAATTAAAAAAGAAACAAGAATCAAAACAGTATCTCGCAAGTCAATACCTACCTTAACCTGTAATTACCTGTCACCTGATGATAAGTGATCACCGCCACCCTTGAACATCTGCAACACCATAGGATAAATATGTTATGGGCCAAGTGATTAATGCAGGCAGTATTCACAATGCCCGGGCAGTATGAATATGGCCGAGCCATATCGGGCCAAGTGATTAATTACAATCTAAACTCACCTATTAATCACATTGCCCGGGCATTATGAATATGGCTACATGATGATCGGGCAATGGGATTCATAGGTGATTTTTTACGTGGTGGGCTGCCGCATTGTCGCATCTCCGATAGACCCATAAATTAGAAAGGTTGAATTGATCTGCTTATGTTTAGTTATGTTTTAACGACCGAAACATTATCTTCAGAAGAAAATTAGTGTACCCACTTTATGGATCAGTTAGGTCGACTGTGCCCCAAAACCGACTTGGAACACCCCGACTTCACGTAGTCTTTTGGGTACTGACCCTAGAGTGTATATAAAAAGCCGGAGGCGCGGAGGGAGAGCAGCCCCCGCCCGCTGTAACGAAGGATAGGCATCCGTGCGAGCCGTAGCGGCTGAGGCTGGTCGCCCGAGGCGACCAGCAAGCCGAAGCTGCGGAGGTGAGCATGGGTGTCTATCTTTTGTTACGCAAGGGCGAAGGGGCTGAACTTCCCGTAGCGCCGGAGACGACGCAGAAGCTAATTTGTATTGACAACAAGTGAAAAAGTTTGAAGGCTAGGTTGCTATAATAGATATTTCTCAAGAATAGTGCGTTACCTTTCGAGGGAAGTGGTACCAGGGGAGGTGCGACACTCCCCCTTCCCCTCGACTACTCCCAACCCACCCCATCGTGCTGCCTTATTCTAAATTCTACCACTTCGGCTCATTGTTTTGATTTTGATTCGCTTTATATCACTCTGCCCATTAGGCACTTAGCATTATTCATAGTGCCCGGGCAATGTGATAAATTCATTGGTTATAATCACATTGCCCGCTCTTATTGGGCATTATTCATATTGCCCGGGCACTATGAATAATGCCGGATTAATCACTTGGCCCATGACATATACATAGATGCATTGTCGTCCTTTATGTCACTAATAACAATAACATACAGGCAGACTGTTGATGGTCGATATGTTATGGGCCAAGTGATTAATCTGGCATTATTCATAATGCCCGGGCAATATGAATAAGGCCCAAAAAGAGCGGGCAATGTGATTATAACCAATCAATTTATCACATTGCCCGGGCATTATGAATAATGCCAAGTGCCTATTGGGCAGAGTGATGTAAAGCGAATCAAAATCAAAACAATGAGCCGAAGTGGTAGAATTTAGAATAGGGCAGCACGAGGGGGTGGGTTGGGAAGAGTGGAGGGGGGGGAGTCTCGCACCTCCCCTGGTACCACTCCCATGAAAAGGTAACGCACTATTCCTGAGAAATATCTATTATAGCAACCTAACCCTTAAAACACTTGTTGACAATACAAATTAGCTTCTGCATCGTCTCCGGCGCTACGGGAAGTTCAGCCCCTTCGCCCTTGCGTAACAAAAGATAGGCACCCATGCTCTCCCTCCGCGCCTCCGGCTTTTTATATACACTCTAGGGTCGGTAGCCAAAAGACTACGTGAAGTCGGGGTGTTCCGAGTCGGTTTTGGGGCACAGTAGACCTAACTGATCCATAAAGTGGCTACACTAATTTTCTTCTGAAGATAATGTTTCGGACGTTAAAAAAACAACTAAACATAAGCAGATCAATTCAACCTTTCTAATTTATGGATCTATCGCAGATGCGGCAACGCACCACGTAAAAAATCATATTGCTCGATCATCATGTAGCCATATTCATAATGCCCGGGCAATGTGATAAATAGGTGAGTTTAGATTGTAATTAATCACTTGGCCCGATATGGCTCGGCAATATTCATACTGCCCGGGCATTATGAATACTGCTCGCATTAATCACTTGGCCCATAACATATATGTACATACATATATTGACAGCACTGCACTTCCCCCACTATTCATCCAATGCAACAAATCCCCGACCACTTATTTCACGGAGCCCTAACCTCTAACAAACTTACAATTCCTAACATTCAAATACCCAAAACTTGAAAGGCCATTAATACTTTTAAGCTCCTCATCCAAACTGACCGCAATTAATTCTTCAGCTGAATGAGAGTCCATTGAATACCAATCAGGGCTATGCCGTATAATTCGATGCAGCAGTTATTTGCGGTGGACATGCGGTGTTCCTGTATCGCTGTCTGAATAGCATTAGCGAACAAGAAGCGTAAAATTGCTACAAATTTGGTAGTACTCCAATTTGAGCTGTAATAAACGTCATTTACATTTTCAATTGTATTTTTTGCAATGAGTGGCTAGACGAGCTTTTCGATCGCCTGAAAACGATACGACCGCTTATGAACAGTAACAAAACCAACCACCACCTTGAATTAGAAAGCAATGATTGGAATTCCACTGCGCTCGCCATCTTGAGACATTTTAAGTCTCAGTATGTTCAGTAGTTACTCCGGCTACAATGTCCTTCAATCTGAAACACAACAGTGCATTTAAACAGCTATTTGGCGGGAGAAATAGACATTGCGGTGGTACCTACACAGGCGTCCTCTTACATATGAGAGACCTACCACCAGTAAAGGAAGAAAGGATGAGGAAGGTTTAATATAGTATACAGCGTCTATGTCGCAGTTAGTTAGACAATTGTGTGCGTGTATTTGTTTCGAGACTCAATGTTGGTGAGGCAGAAAAGTCTCATACACATGATACAAGACTTGTACATTAGTGGGACTCAAGATGTATGTCCATCCATCCATTAGCCAATGGAAGTCCACTGCTGAACTTTGGCCGACCACAATGATTTCCACAGAGACCTGTTGGAGGCAGCCTGCATCCAACGGCTTCCCGCGACCTTTAAGATGTATGTGACTGTTGACTATTTTTATGTATTAATTAGTTGTATGCCTATTTACAACTAGTGGCCAAGCCCAGCTTCGCCCGGGTACAAATAGATTTCTGTACAATAATATGTACGTATTACACATAAACCTTCCTCTTGAATCACTCTATCTATTAAAAAAACGCATCAAAATGCGTTGCGTAGTTTTAAAGATTTAAGCATACAACGGGACATAGGGACAGAGAAAGCGACTTTGTTTTATACTATGTAGTGATATTGCTTTGTTGTTTAAGTAAGTGATGTAACTAATATGTCTTCATGTGATTAATAACTATTTTTAAGTAGTTTTATGTATTATTTTTATAACAAAACGAAATGTTGCTACTGATTAACATAAAGTTTAATTTAATTGTTTTCTGATTTATAGTTTTATTTACACCTTTCTGTACCTAATTAACACATTTTTATTATCCTCTGTATTGTTTTAACCATCAGCATAAAAGGGTCACTCACCTCTTAGTATTAAATGAGGAATAAATAATACCTGTGTAAGAAATTCGAGGGATTGATCAACACGTTTTGAACAATGGATGTGTATTTTGCTGAAATTTCAAATTATTGCTGTTATATTAGTATTGCTATGTTCATCTTAAAATTATTTTGAACATAATATGTAGTACTTTTTTCAATAGGTGATATAACTAGTGCGATAATCCTTTAATTATAGCGATAATCATTCTAATTTAATTGGAGAAGAAATTGTATTCTATCATTTATTTATGTAATTTTTTCATTTATGTTTTTTGTTTTTTTTTTCATTTTGTATTCCATTTCATCGTAGTAATCATTCAAGTCGTTTTATTATTTTTATCCTTATATTTGTGCAGAATGTGATTTTGGGGTTGTCTTCAATGGCTTTTGTAATAATAGGATATCTAAAATGAATTTGTGCTTAATCATTACTTCTATAAATAGTATGTTAGCGTCAAAATATTGAGAATACTAATAATACGGTCGAATGAGAATACTAATAATAGTGATTCCACGGTCAAACCGAAATACGGTTTCGTGGAACCTATGCCTAAATTTGTAATTACGTAATTTGTGATTTTTAATAAATAAATAAAAAAAAAATATCATCAAAATATAATACCGAGAATGGCAAATTGATATTAGATGTTTCTATTCATTACTACCTACTATATATGTGGGTATTGTTTATGTTAGTTTATGCATTTATTTTTAAACTTAAAGCACCGCCAATGTCTCCTGGTATTTTTACCTGCTTGAATGGTTGCTTAATTCCATTATATATTTTCAAATTACCCCAACCTTTCAGACATACCGCAGGTGCAAATGCACAAACACGCTAACATAATTTATCAAGAGGTTCATTAATTCCCTCATTAGTCAAAACGTAACATGCTATCTGCAGAATTAAGTGACAGCACGTATTTCAGCTGGCTGCTTATTAATCTTTTCGGGCATTGGGACGTGTGTTTTGAATACATTGTGTGAATATGAAAATATAAAAAATGATCCTTGTTGAACATAGGCTATAGAATATTTTCAAAAAAGAGTATCTTTTTCCCTAGTGGACCCGCCACCCGGGCCGGCTTGTTTTAAAATTGTATTAATAATGCCATTAATATTTAATCAACTGAAACCATACTGAACGAAAACCAAGTCACGCGACCTAAATCCACTAAAATCAGCCCACGTATGTCACATCAAATGTCGCCGTTTTCGAAATAGTCCACCAGGTAACTTAGCATATTAATATATGTAAATAATTGGATTCAATCGACATGCGAAGGTGGCGACAATGCGGTTCAATTAGAATCAGCCGCCTATTGTTATGAGGCTATTGTCTGCTTGAGTGATAAAATAATGCATTTCACGGTGATTTTTTAGGAATTCGTGCGAAATGTTTCAATTGGCGATTTTGTGGTGGATTTTACGTGCATAAGGATAGTAACGTGGTTGCAATACCTACAGATCTTATTAGCTCAT
The DNA here is from genome assembly GCA_023078785.2 of Hyles euphorbiae. Taxonomy (NCBI): domain Eukaryota; kingdom Metazoa; phylum Arthropoda; class Insecta; order Lepidoptera; family Sphingidae; genus Hyles; species Hyles euphorbiae. The sequence continues at coordinate 11,037,591 of CM041044.1, read as the reverse complement.
TAGTAAAAAGCATAATTATTTGTAGAATACATATTTTTGAATGGACAACCTGGTATTTATTCATTTTTGAAGTGAAAACTTCTTTAGCGGCGTTGAGCACTTTTTCTGTAATGGGTATAAAATCTTAAACTCGCGTCAGGACACGTGACCTGATCGAAAAAGCGTAAGACGGATGGAGAGTAGACAGCTGTCAGTTAGCTGTCAGTTTATAAAGGTTTGATGAATTGCCAATGATTTTGAGTGGAGATTTCAACATAAACTTCGCAGACGATAAAAATCAACTATTAATTAAATTTTTAAATAATGAATTTGGTTTAACTATGTCGAATGATCGCAATCTTAGCACAACGAAATACAAAACTACTATTGATGCGGTCTTTATTAGACATTTAAATAGGTTCGAATCAAAACTGTTCGTTTCTTACTTCAGCTACCATAAACCTATCGTATCAGTTTTAGAGATTGGCGATGATAGTTCTGGTAATGATGATGGTGAAAAAGTCGTTGAAATTATGGATGAAAGTTGATTTTTCGGAGAGATAAACTTTTTAATGTAAAATAATTGTAATAGTTTTAAAGTGTTAAATTTTTAATGTAATATAAATTGTCATGTTTGTGTACGATAGCGCAATAAATGAATATTGTATTCTACCACATAAATGATAGTACTTTTATACTGATAAAGCAATTGGTGCAAAATTATTCCCTAACCATTCCAAAATATCAAACATGCTCAACGTTAATAATCAAGTTTTCACTTCTGCCGGCACTCCCGGAGTGCAACCCGTCTTTTTTTTATATTATTATTTATACTTTATATTCTATACCTAGCCATATACACCGCACTGCAGGGCACGGGCCTCCTCTACAATCGAGAGTACGATTGAGAGTGGTTACGTCATATAGTCCACAAAGTTGGCCTAGTGCGGGTCGGTAGACTTACATACCATAGAAATAATACTAAATACATAATATTATATTTTTTATTGACATGGTATTTCTATTAATCTACATGTTTCTTATCATACATCTACATCGTACAAAATTTGAAAACAAATCGAAATATATTTCTTAACAAAATAAGTACAATGACAGTCCTGGCACCTCTGCCTACCCTTTCTGGGATATAGGCGTGAGTTTATGTATCTAAGTACAATGATTTGTAACACAAAGCATTTTATTTATCACTACACAGATGAAAAAACCCAATACAATTGCTCTAATAATAATTGCTTCGGACGTTAATAAATAAAAAAAGACACGTACTAATTTAATTAATTACATTGTTTGTAATAAACTTTAATGCTCGTGACTTGAATCCTTCTGGGACGTTAGATACAAAGCTGCTGGAAGCGCCTATAAGCTAATTATTACATTCTTCGATCAAATATATACTAGATACAGGGTTCAGAACAAAATCACACGCTAAAAGTGGCCGAGGCTGCTTATAACATTTTAATTTTAAACCACAAGGTGAAGTAAAAAGTCTTAAATTATAATCAACTTCAGGTAACAATAAACCTTAATCGCTTAAATTTTATTTTGGCCCATAATAAAACCAAATAAGACCACATGCTTATTTATGCTCTTATTTATCTTGCTGTTTTTTAGACCGATACTCATAATTTAGTGCATTCTTTACAAATTCTTTTATGACTGCTGCTTGTGCATCAGCAAGCCACTTAGATGTCAGATATCAGCCCATATACGTCATTCCGTAACCTTGGGTCTCTATTGGGAATCTCATTCTGTTAAGGAGGCAAATTATCGTTTTAAATTGTAATCTTTATTTAATCTCTTCAGTAAAGAGCAATGCAAAAATTAATGATTATCATAGATACGAGCTCCATTCTTCCTGTAAAAACCTTTCCAGTCTCAATTCGGCTATCGTTTATTAATTATAATTTATTTAATAACTAGCGGCCCGGCCCAGTTTCGCCCTTGTATCCGGGCGATATAGATTTCTGGTACAATAATATGTACGTATTATACATATACACCTTCCTCTTGAATCAGCCTATCTATTAAAAACAAACCGCATTAAAATCCGTGGCGTAGTTTAAAGATTTAAGCGTACAAAGGGACATAGGGACAGAGAAAGCTACTTTGTTTTATACTATGTAGTGATAATAAATACATCAGTTACATACATATTCCTGCTCCCACATCAATAATTAAGTGTTGTGTGGTCGAATACCCAGACCCGAGACAAATACTTGTGGGCCTCACAAACATTTGTCTCGGTGCGGGATTTGAACCCGCGGCCTCACCTTTCACAGCTGGCGTCTTACCAATTGCGCCACGGAGGCTGTCAAAATAAGGTTGTTTAAGTAAATTAAAATCGGCTTTAAATTGTCTTTGGTCTCATATTATCTGCTACATAATGGTGCTAGGTTCATAACCCCTCAAATACGCATTCTGCATTCAGCAACGCGAATATTAAATATCTAAGTAACGTAAATTTAATTAAGGTTCATCCCGTAAGATTGATGGAGCATCTCACGAATTTCACGAATGTCTCATAAACTCACCTCGCGTTATATCATTTTGTTGAAGATACTGTTTATTTAAACATGTGCTTTAGAAGATTATCATATGAAATTGTCCAGCTTTTTTGTTTTAAATCGATTGGTAAAGTGTCCTTTCACGCAGTTAGATATTAATTTAATATGTACAAACAGATTACAGACGTCACAATTGTATCTCTTAGGATTAAGCAGAGTATATTATGGAACTCAACTTTATTCTATCATGACATAATACTTTCGCTGGTCCTCTCTTCATGTAATTTTGGTGGCTCAGGGACTTTCGACCTGACCCTTGTCTAAGGTTACATCGTTCCGATTGGGATAAGCTCGAGTCTTCCATTCACGTCTGTATCAGCCTATATACGTCCCACTGCAGGGCACGGGCCTACTCTACAATCGACAGTACGATTGAGAGTGGTTAGGCCATATAGTCCACCACGCTGGCCAAGTGCGGGTTGGCCTTCCATTCACAGTTAAAATATATACCTACATATTATATAGATAAGTCCAACATAGACAAAAAAAAATCAGCTGTTATAACTTATGTTTTTGGCGCGAAGCAGGTATACAAAATCACTGTTTAATGGAACAATAAGATATTGTAGAGATTATTCCTCAGTATCTCGGAATGGTGAGCGCAGTGGATTGCCATGCAGCATTAATAATCACTCCAGAGTGATTTTGCTACTATTTATAGGAAGGCTTGTTGCTTAACATCATATGAAAACCTGCTTGTCTAGCCAATGTTTTATACTCTTTTGCATGTGGCTATGAAAGCGATATTACTTTTAAAATATCATATTCCGAATACAAAATTGCAACCAGCGAATGATCTGAAAGTTAAGTATTTGTTTGATAATGATAAAAATTTAAAAACTACAATGCGATTCATTAAAACTGACATAAAATATCAACTTTAAATCCTTGTAACATTACTTAATTAATACTTTTACAAAAGACTATTTAAGTATCTGATAACGCGTCGCATTGTATGCAATCCTATTGTCATGCTTTTTTGCTATTATTGTTTCTCTAGGAGATATTTCTTTTGTATTCTAAGATTCAATGCTTTTACAATATAAATTATAAATGACGTTTTCTTTTGTTCATTCCAAATTCCAGTTTACGCTTTCAATAAGAAACAGTTTTATTTTATAATATATTTTTACATTGACTCAACATAAAGTACACTGCGCCTGATGATTGCCACTGAGCAATGTAAATGAAGTTTAAACTAGTTACTACTTCTACACTGTAGACGCAATAATTATACCATTCTACTACGCATATCTGAAAATGTATAAGTCGGATTTCAAAAATACTTTTTAGTGTTGGATTAGGTATAGTCCAAGTTACCGTGAATAAAATAGTTGACATATATCGGTAATTTATGTATTTATTTTATTTAGAATGTTTTTATTGAACACAACATCACTACATAGTATAAAACAAAGTCGCTTTCTCTGTCCCTATGTCCCTATGTATGCTTAAATCTTTAAAACTACGCAACGGATTTTGATGCGATTTTTTTTAATAGATAGAGTGATTCAAGAGGAAGTTTTATATGTATAATACGTACATATTATTGTACAGAAATCTATTTGTACCCGGGCGAAGCTGGGCCGGGCCGCTAGGGCAGTAATAAGACAAAAAATAAAGGTGACAATTGGCGGTCTTATCGCTTACCGCGATTTTTTTCAGACAACCATTAGATGTATTGGATTGAAAAGCAGCTATGTTGAAATATGTGGTTACAGCAAATAATTAATAATATGCATGAATGAGTAGCGGCCGGGCCCGGCTTCGCCCGGGTGCAGTTTATAGCGTTTGAGTCCAGTGTTGATGTGGCAAAAACATATTATTTCGCGTACGAACTATATTTCCCGAGCGCCGTCGACTATACAGGGTATATCAAGACTGCTACCGAAAACGAAGCCGGGTGGTAGTTTCAGTGACTAAAAACACAAGGCAACTAAAAATTTCGCAAAGAAATGCCACAATTATTTTTAATTATTTTTTAAATATCATCATTTTTGGGTGGTGAATCACAATCAGTCCCATGATGAAAAGCATGCAATCCTTCCTCTGCTATCCAGTGCCACCCATTCGAATTTCAAAGAGTAATAAATATATTTATATTTGAATCCCTGAATCATCCTACGGGAACGCTACATTTTTTCGGGAAAATAAAGTAGCCTACGTATTATTCCAGGATGTCAGCTATCTCCACATCCAAATTGGTTGGGCCGTTTTTGCGTGAAAGAGTAACAAACATCCTCGCAAACTTTCACCATGATAATTTAGAATTTTAAAAGATTGATTCACTTTTAAATTATTATTCTTTTTTTTTTAATAAAATTAATTTGTAGATTCATAAATCTCCTTGCAACACATCCAACCCCGCATTCCTTATGAAATCAAACCTCATTTTAATTCTGTTTATATTCTTCAAAGCTGACGTTGATTTGCAAAGAATCCCTTTACAAAGAATATTACACATTGTCCATTTAAAAGCAGTGGATTTGCGCACTTTGAAATGGTTTCCATTATCCGCTACATAGGAGTTCTCTTGAAACGTAATTTTCCATTTCGCCTTTGAGCAGAATTTATATGTTAAAACTTGTTGTGCTTTTAAATTGTTTTTTTGGATTGTTTTTTAGATTATTATTTAAAATGTAAATAAAAACCAACGTCTATTATTCGTGGTGGCCTGTTAGTAACTGGCTGGACATGGTTGCCACGAGGGTGGTCGCGGGTCCGAGTCCCAAGTCCTCTGAATATTCGAAACTCTATACTTTTTTGTAAGGAAACCTGCATATCATAGCGATCTAAGACTATGGTATGTGACTTTGAGTTTCGCCAACCAGTACTAGAACTGCGTGGTGAACTATGGCCTAAGCCATCTCTACCGTGCTTAGTAGAGGAGTCCTATGCTGAGCAGTAAGCCCTTAGGAATTGCAACAGTATTTTGCATAAATATTATTCAACTAAACTAATTTAAAATACAAATAAGTTATATGAACAAATTCAACAAATGGCTGCAGCAAGTTGGACTGCCTTTGTTCGCGAGTTGATTGCAGCGTTGTTAGTGTTTAACTAGATATCAGGCGCTAGTTTGCCAATTTTAAAGTCACTGGACTGTACATTTATACAAAACGTCACTTATAATGTACGGATAAAATGGAAATATACTCTAAAATGATTCTAAATAAAAATATGAACGCAAAATCAGGTCAAAACTACTCACGATTATTTTATAATCAAAAATGTTTTGTTTTTTGCTATAATTTAATATTTGGTTTTATCTTTGTTTCATGCTTTTTCCTATGGTTTACGTAAGTTTTCCTCCTGTCTATTTATAGTTTTATGTATTGTAATTAACTAAAATTAGCCATATTTTATATTGTTAGAGACCAATAAATATATGAACGAATTTACCTGGACTCTCGTAATTATTTGAGGCAGTAAATGCATTATGTTTTTTTTTAGAAAATGCATTTCCAAGTCGTGATTTTCGAATACGGACACACCCACCAAGATTGGTTGACTTATGTACACGGACCGCACGATAAATATATTATACCATCGACCTACGTACTCGGAAAACACAATAAACGTACCTACCATGAAAGCTACCACACTGACGCCCGAATACTGGAACGAAACTTAAATATAAGTAACTACGTTAATCCCGATTAAATGTACTGGCTAAACGGGCCGTGCACTGTGCAGAGCAACTTATTATTTGAATAGCGTTCCAGTATTCGTGACCAGGCGTGACTCAACTAATTAATTATATGAAAATTGTATTTAGATTATCATGCACTCACTACAAATACATACTTATTACCGCCGTACTGGTATAAAAAAGTCTTCTTCTCTTCAGGCTCTCTTCTGAACATAGGCCTCCCAAAATCTCCACATTGACTTGTTGAAATCGGTCTGTATTCAGCAACTTCCTGCAACCGAACCAAGTCGTCCGACTTATCGATGACGGAATAGCTAATAAAAAAAATCAAATACAATAAAATACAATACAACTTTTCCCATCTGCTTTTTTTTCTCGACACAAGGGTCGGTAGAATAAGCCCGGGTCGCACCGCAGCCAGCCCGTAAAAGGGGTCGGCCAGTTATAAGCCCACTAGTTGTAATTAATTTCTAGTTTCAATTGTTAATTCGCTTTATAGGGATAACAGGGAAAAGTGACGCTTCGCTGGTGTGGGGTATACTGCCAGATCCTTCGCCATTCAGAAAAAAAAACTCATTTTTTTGTGTTTGTTATCATGGAGTCCATTTACGTCTCACTGTAGGACGCTTTATCTGTTCTGTAGAGTTCGATTGAGAGAGGTAAGCCATAGTCCACCAAAACAGCCATTTCCAGACTTAAAATGCAATTCTTCCATTTCAGGAGATAGCCATTACTGTAAGGTAAAGCTTATTTGGCGTAGATGATAAGACGTTGCCTGTGAAACGAGAGGTAACGGGTTCGATCCACTGCAAAACAAATGGTTATATCCCACAAGTTTGAGATGTTTGATAAATGTTTGTGCGGCAGCTACCATATATATTTTTTTCGGGTCTGGGTAAACACCCACAAACCCACTCTCACAAACGTAAGGACGAAAAGCCTCTCGAAATTCCTGATACCCGCGACACAAGACCCGATCTTAATGTGGGGTCAGGTCTATGTTTGTGTCAAGTAGCTGTTATTTATTATTTATTTATTTGTTTCGAGTCTGGGCGTTTGTGACACTGGCAATCTCTCGTAGTTTTTCATATCTCCCACTCAAGTACATCAGTGGGGGGTCAAATGTGTGAATGTTGGTGTATTTTTATTAATCTTTTTATAAAATTGGCGGAACTTTAAACCCGTATGTGAGGTGTGAATGAGGGTACAGTTATTTGAGTTTCATTTGGCAAGTGTCGTGTTTAAGCCGGGCGGTCACAAACTTCGCCTTTTGTCCAGTCCGGTCTGTTCCTAAAATATTATGTTATGTTGTATCAGTGTTTTTATTATACCCACTTTTGTGTAGGTATTTGGGTTAATAGTGCGTTTATTTAAGTGAATTTCTGGCATAATTTTAGAAGGTGGAACACAATTGGAACTTCAAAATTATAAAACTACTGCAGGAAGCTCATGCATGCGCAGTACTTCACGTTTTATTCAAGGTCGATAGAGGTTAAAACCTTAAAAATACAACGGGTTCTCTATAATGGCCAACTCTTCAGTTACGGTTGCATGCCCACGCGTATCCCAAGGAACGTGTTCTAAATGAGATAGTGGCATATCGCGGAGTTTTAGTCGGTAGGATGTTCTAATTACTTAATATTATAACGGTGACTCCGACATACCTATTTGGATCCGTATAGTATTAACAGGAGTTATTGCTATTTCAAATTAACATCTTCACCTTATTATTGTTTAAGCCTTAGCATGCTCTATATTTCTGCTTTTGCTAATTGCCCCCCACAGAATTTGTAAACAAAGAAATGACCGCATATTATAACCATTTTTCATATCTAAAATTACACAAAATTGACTGTTCAGTTTCCTCTTTAAATGGGTTCGTAAAAAACCTCACGCCTTCATATATTACACGAGATGGTATAAAAATATTAGCCAATCAGCTTTGTGAATTACAATCGCAGATCGCAAAATTTAGCTTATATAACTTATGAAATATTAATATCGACTTCACTTGCTATTTGTGATTTATATTGCTATTTATTCCAACACAACAATAAAGGGATTTCTCTTTGATATCCATTGACTTACGTACCGATTGCTGTTTCGCATCATGGTCCACACAAAATATAGGATACATTTTAGACCAATGATCTTTATATTTAGGTAGACACGATCGATTAGGAATAGGCTGGGAGACTAGAAGCCAGTTTGGTACTGCACCAAGACAAATGTTTGTGTAATTTGCAAATATTTATTTTGGGTTTGGTATTGCTAGAACGGATCGTCTCGCTTACATCCACGAAATAAGATCTTGATGTGGGACCAGGATTATGTGGCCGATTGTTCAGTGGATACACGGGTGGTAGGTCTCTCATATGAAAAGCCATGTGGGTAGGTTTTATTTCTCTCGCCAAACAGCAGAGTAAATGCACTAGTGCGTTTTGGTTTGAACGACATTGTAGCCAGAGTAACTACTGGACATATTGAGTCTTAACATCATAATAAGTCTCAGGATACCAAGCATTCCTTTGTCATTCAAGGTGTTGTTTGCTTTTGCTGCTGTTCATGAGCTGTCGTATCACTTACCATGCGAATGGCATGCTCGTCTTACCAAACATTGCAATAAAGAAAATATTTGCCTACATTTACTGTTTTAGTATGATGCATGTAAACATCAATATTAAACATTTTTACACCGTGCACCTGACAAAATAAACAAAGAACGAAATAATTATCCCGAGCATCACATAGCTACAGCCGGGACCTGCACAGCTGACCTTATTAAATTTTCACGGAGCATGCTATCTTTTAAAGTGGTAATCTTTTGTGAAATGCATTTATTAATATTGTGATGTGGTGAATTTTATTGTGACCCAGATTGTAACGTGATATTGTATGATTGATTACATTTGTCACAATATGCAATAAGTTGTATTATGTTGTACTTTCCAGCAATATTGGATAAGGAATGGGCGGAAGAAATCGGAGTTTTTGGTTAAGAAACCCAGAACACATCAATAACTTTTTAAAGTATCGTTTCACTTCGTAAGATTACTCGTAATAATTGATTATTGCTTGATTTAACCCGTTGAAGAACTACGTACCTGAGAATTATCGCAAAGAATTTTTAAGACAATATTGTTGACTATTAATTCGCATTGGGCATCATCATCATCATATCAGCCACAGGAAGTCCACTGCTGAACATATGCTTAATGCCTAGCATTGGGCATGATGTTGGGTAAATACATCTTCTCGAAAAGGTTTATATTAGACAAATAGTTTTATAATGAAGAACCGTTTTTTTTTTCTTTCCCACAAGCTATTTTTAATGCACCTTTTTCACATATATGCAAGCTAAAAACAGATAGATAGAACGAGCTTTTTAGTCAATGATGCATGGTCATGGCTGAAGATTTCGTATGTTCCAGGGGTCATGACTGTGCCTGATGGCTGAATTAAAAAAAAAAAAACAACCGTCGAATATACCGGGTATATCAAGACTGCTACCGAAAACGAAGCCGGGTGGTAGTTTTAGTGACTACAAATACAATGTAACTAAAAAATTCGCTAAGAAACGCGACAATATTTTATTATTAATTTTTATATATCGTCGAGTTTGGGTGGTAAATCCACAGGTTTTGGTAAAATAATAATTTAAAGCCTTGTGTACCATAGCGTCGTTAGAAATAAAAGGGTGTACACTATTATTTAAGAAAAATCTATGTATTTACCAGCCTAATACGACGATAGAAAAAAAAAATAACAAAAAACAATCGTCACAATTTTCTACACAAAATTTAGTTGCATTGTGTCTAAAGTCACTAAAACTACCACCCGGCTTCGTTTTCGGTAGCAGTCTTGATATACCCTGTATAAAATTCAGTGTCGAAGGCGAATATCTCTCTAATGATAAATGAAAGACAATTTAATATGGTAATTGTCCAGACGTCAAAGGACTATGCAAATATTATTTTGGATATAATATTTCACCGCCAAAAACTTAAGCTTAGTTTTAATTAAATACTCTGCGGTGGAATAAGTCTTTGGTGTTTTTAATAGTGAAATAAAATTTAAAACGGCTGTAACCGCGCAAGGTGTGCACTCGAAGACGTTTTGAGGACTTTTATATTTTGATATTTTAAAACTTTATTAAGTTTTTCATATTAAATAAGTGTAGTAATAAATAGCTAGACGTTTCTCTCTCTTCAGCCACAGGAAATCCACTGCCAAACATAGACCTCCCCTTGGATCTCCACATCGACCTGTTGGAAGCGGCCTGCATCCGGTGACTTCCAGGATTACAGTCACTTATATACGTCCCACACACTCACACACGTCTCAACACTTGAGAAGGTTTAAGACAAAGTCCACTAGGGACCAGCCTAGTGCGGGTCGGTTTACATACCATAGAAATTCTTGCAAATATAGTATTTTGGATTTCTCTCGATGATATTATTTATTTATTTATAAATTCTTTATTGAACACCTGCAGTAATAAGATAATAAAATATGACAACACGTTTAATAAGGGGGCAATTGCCGGTCTTATCGCTTAACGCGATTTCTTCCAAGCAACCATTACTTCACCATTAAAGTACTTGGTAATTGACATTGCTCACTTTATTGTCTTGCTAGTATAAAAATGTTACACAGAGTCCACTCTCAGGTAATTGCATTATACCGGGGCCCACATCCCCCGAACAAAGCGCTGTAAGTTACGAGTGCATTTGTATTCGCAGTATTACCATAACAAAACAGTATTTTAATGAATTCCCCACTAATTTGTGTAGTGCAGTCTTCGGATGCGTTCCCAAGGTATTAAGTCTCGTGAAAATGCTTCATAAATTTTCATTTTGTGATGTTGTTTCTTGGTTAATATGAAGAATAAACTGTTTTCATTAGAGTGGTGAAGTTTTATATTAGTTTCTTTTCAATGACTGGTTTAAAAAGAAACATGGCTATTAAGAAATGGTAAAGGAATATTTTACATAATTATAGAGATGGGGCAGACCTGTCTCATGTCGGCAATCTCTTTTACCTCTATCTATTCAACTTTGATTCATAAATAAAAAAATGTATAGCTGCACTCTTTATTTTTATTTGTTATATTTTTTATTCATTTTGTGTGCAGTAAAGAATTCTGTATCTGTATCTGTATCAGCCCATATACGTCCCACTGCAGGGCACGGGCCTACTCTACAATCGAGAGTACGATTGAGAGTGGTTAGGCCATATAGTCCACCACGCTGGCCTAGTGCGGGTTGGCGGACTTACACACCATAGAAAATCCATAGAACACCACCATAGAAAGTAAAGAATTAAATAAATATTTTTATTATTCGTGCTTAATTACTAGAACAAGATTTAGTATACCTACGAATCATCCATATATTTATCATACCAAAACTTAACTACAATTGGTGATTTGAAGACAGGCTTACTATTGACGACTGAAATCCTAGCTTATCTTATAAACATATGCTATTAATGCTACCTACAACAAATTGAACAAATTCTAGAAGTAAATCTGGCGTAAAATTAACGTACAGTAATTGGACGCAGCTGTTGTGAACTCCTTGTAAATGTAACGCGACTTTACTGAAAACCGATGTAGCGTCAGTGGACCGAGCCACTGGTGTATTGATGGAGGAAGTAAATATGCATGTACATAATATATTTCTTAGTGCGTGGTGGTCTGTTGATAAACGGACCAGACACAGCTGCCTACATGTTCACGGTGGTTGCGGCTGGGAAACCCGGGGCAGACCTCTGACTTTTCGGAGTCATGTGTGTATTGAGAGTTTATCACCACGCACTAAAACAATGAAGGAAACCATCGTGAGGAAACCTGCATACCATAGCGATTTACAAGAACTTCTATGGTAAGTCCGCCAACCCACACTAGGCCAGCGTGGTGGACTATGTGGCCTAACCACTCTTAATCGTACTTTTGATTGTAGAGGAAGCCCGTGTCCTGCAGTAGGACGTATATGGAAGATATAGAATCACAAAATATGGACTAAGTTACTAGCTGTAAAGTACAGACGAAAAATCATACTAGAATTTCTTTTACAATTGCACATTGCATGCGAAAGCTTAACCTGTTGACACGTTTAACGTAATATAATAATATTAATTAGGTCTTTCTTTTTCCAGTATATTTTAAATTCTTGTACGTCTCTTAAGTTAATCAATTGAAATCACACTCCTTTGGCGTTTCGTCTATCTGTAAATTAAGTTATAGGTACAGGCGAATATTTCATAACAATTTATATCAATTACCGTCACTTTTTACTTTTGACGAAATCAAAAGGACCTAAAATTTCCAATATAATGTTAGGTAATGGAAATTATACCTTATGATAAAAAGTTCGTCTATTGATTTATATAATTTTAATACTACCGGAGATATGTAATGTTAGGTAATGGAAATTATACTGAAAATTATATCAAATATTGTATATTCTAAAATTAATATTGAAAGTAATGGAAATTATATAAAGTGTTGTGAATCTTAAATTCTTAGGTTTTATATGTTTCTTATGATAAAAAGTTCGTCTATTGATTTATATAATTTTAATACTACCGGAGGTATGTAATAACTTAGTCATTGTGTTGAGAGCGCGCAGTTCCAGCATCATATTCATTGGAGAGTCCTCCGGCGAAACATCGCTCTCGAAGATACAGTTGTGAGTTTTAATTATTATAATCATACTATGTACAATATAAGTGTGTCTTAGAAAATAAAGTGTTTGAGCAGTATATCGAAGTTTTCAAGTCAGAAGTGGCAAAGCGAGCAAGACGCGACCCTGTTATCTGGAGCTGCGCGAACCGTGAGTCTGTTCAAGAAATTATTGAGTGACTTTGTGATTTATTGTACTTTTCAAAAGCAATTGGTTAATGTGCTTATAGTGATTGTGACTATTGACGGTATGACTATTTAGTGCGATTTTTATTTTTTCTTATTATTCGGAAGTCAATTATATTTAAGACTTGATTGCCATGGGATCAAATAGGCGTAGTCGGTCAGATGGACAAGGTACTTCGAAACGAAGACGCCGTCGCTCGTCAACAACTAGCTCTGATTCATCTAGTACTCATGAAAAGTGTTACAAGCATCATAAAAAATCCAAGAAACATTCCAGAAAGGCAATTAAGCACAGTGAACGTCGTAAAAAGGGTTCAGTTCACGACGACACAACTACCTCCCAATCGCGATCTAATACCCCGCCACCTGCAGTTACACCTACACATACTTCAGTAGGAAGGGAAACATTAACGACTAGGGATTCCAATAATGAAACAGTTTGTAGATCTGTTCAATTTGGTAATCGTGATAACACGGCTCATAATTTAACTACATCTAATCAAACGTTTGGCAATATCAATGTGATACCCGAATTTAATCCTAGTGACGGTTTACAAAGTATCGATTCTTGGATACATAAAGTAAATGAATGTGCTATAATATACGGCTGGAATGAAAAGCAGGTATGCCATTACGCGTTAGCAAAACTAACTGGTCTCGCGAAACGCTGGTACGAAGGACTGTCGTCACTACTATACACTTGGGAACAATGGGTAGATAAATTAAAATCTGCTTTTCCTTCTAATGAAAATTATGGCGATTTGTTACAACGTATGTTATTTTTGCGATGCAAAATAGGTCAACCTCTAGACGAGTATTACTATGAAAAAATGATATTGATTAATAAATGCGAAATCACTGGTAGTAAGGCGGTTGGATGTCTAGTACACGGCATTGATGATAAATTTGTGAGAATGAGTGCGAATGCATGCCGATTTGGAGAACCAGAACAGTTATTTTCGTTTCTCAAGACGTTATCTCATAGTGATAGTTATGTTACTAATAAACGTAAAATGTCATACAATCGGGGCGTAGAATCGATGCCGGGACCATCAAAGATGAGAGATGTATCCAGACCGGACATCATTTGTTTTAATTGTGGTGAAGGTGGTCATATTAGGACCAATTGTACTAAACCTATAAAAAAAATGCAGTATTTGTCGTAGAGTTGGTCATTATTCTAAGGATTGTCGTAGCAAAAATATGGGTGTTTCTTATCTATCGGAAAATGATCACGCGTCTAGTAGTCTGCTACAAATTAAGGGTCCTCCTTCAGATAAAAATGTAAATGCGTATTCAAGTTGACAAAATGGATAGCCGTAAATATTATAAAGAAGTAAAAATAGAAGGATACATCAAATGTGCAATCTTAGATGTCGGTAGTAGCTGCATATTAATGAAGGAAAGTCTAGCCAAAGAAATTTATGGGACATATACAATAAATTGTGATCTACCTAACCTTCGAGGGTTTGGGAATACTATTGTTCGACCACTGGGTACCGTTGCGGGAACAATAGCTGTGGACGATATTTGGACAAAGATCGAATTCGTTGTGGTTGCGGATCATTACATGCCATATGATGTAATAATTGGACAAACTTTTACCGAGTTGCCAAATATAGTTATGTATAAAACTGCAAATAATTTGTATTTTTATGAAGCTCCAAGTATTAGTTCATTTGAAGGTCAAGGCCCGAAAATCAAGTTAAGTCCGTTGGCGGACGTTTTAATTTCACCTAGTACTACTTCATCCGTGGGGGTACAAACGATATCGGAATTTACTGGTTCTTTGTATGTCGAAGCTGCCTTTCGCGATAGTGTTGATAAAAAATATTTCATACTGCCTGGGTTATACGAGTTTTGTGATAGTAAAGGTTACCTATTGGTCTCTAATACTGCTAATTCACATTTGTTGGTTAAAAAAGGTCATCTTTTAGCACGAGCACTCATTTACAAATAAATAGATTTGGAATATATTGGGTTTACTAAACATCATTCGCAATTAAAAGAAAATTTCACTCTGGATAATATAAATATTAGAACACAATTAAATGCACAAGAATTAGAATGTTTATATAAGTTGCTGAGTAAATATAGTGATTGTTTTGCATCTGATTTATCCCAGTTAGGACTAACTAATTTAACTGAAATGACAATTAAATTAAAAGATGAGACACCAGTTGTTTATAATCCATATCGTATGTCCATTAAAGAGAAAGAACAGTTGTCCGAAATAATTGACGATCTATTGAAAAATGGTATCATTAGGGAAAGCTCATCCTCATATGCGAGTCCTGTAATACTAGTTGACAAAAAGAATGGACAAAAACGATTGTGCGTTGATTATCGTGCATTAAACAGAAAAACATTAAAAGATAAATATCCCTTACCACGCATAGAAGACAAATTAGATTGTTTAGGCGGCAACAAGTTTTTCAGTAGTCTTGATCTTGCTTCGGGATATTACCAAATTCCAGTAGCGGAAAAAAGTAAACACCTTACTGCTTTTGTGACGCCAGATGGCCTATACGAATACAATCGTATGCCCTTTGGGTTAGCGAATGCCCCTAGCATTTTTCAAAGGGCCATTATTTATTTTATTTAAAACTTCATTGTACACCTAAAACTAACAATGCAGAAATAAACGACAAGAAAAAAAAAAATAATTTATTCCATTAATAGATTACTAATTGGTGTTGGGACACAAATTAGTACTTGCATATATGGACGATCTTTTAGTCCCTTCTAAAACAATCGAAGAAGGCGTACAGAAACTAGAAAAGGTGTTTATTCTTTTACGAAACGCTAAGCTTACGTTAAATCCTGATAAGTGTGTGTACTTTCAAGAGAAAATAGAATATTTAGGATACGAGATATGTAGTGCCGGTATTAGGCCAGGAATTCCAAAAATTAAGGCAGTCAAATTGTTCCCTGTTCCGAAAAACGTTCACGAAATACGCCAGTTTATAGGACTAGCTAGCTATTTTCGTAAATTCGTGCGTAACTTTTCAATAATTGCGCGACCACTTACGGTCCTAACGAAAAAGAATGAGCCATGGCGGTTTGGCCCGGAGCAAATTGAAGCTTTTAATACCCTCAAAGACATGTTAGTTAGTCGTCCAGTTCTTGCCCTGTACGATCCAGGTGCTCGTCTTGAGGTGCATACAGATGCAAGTAAATTAGGAATAGGTGCAATACTTATCCAAGATTGTATGCAAGGTCTTCAGCCTGTGATCTATTACAGTAGGCAAACCTCGCCTGAGGAACAAAAATTCCACTCATATGAGTTGGAGACACTTGCCGCAGTGACAGCCCTGAATAAATTTAGAGTATACTTATTGGGAGTTACGTTCAAATTGGTAACCGACTGCAATGCTATTAAATCTACAGTGACAAAAAAGGATTTAATACCGAGGGTAGCAAGATGGTGGATCGCAATGCAGGAGGTCGATTTTGTCGTAGAGTATCGTGCGGGGACCAAAATGAGCCATGTAGATGCCTTGAGTAGGATCCCAATTACGTCTCCAAATACACAATCTCGTTTTGAAGATTATAACATTTTTTCCGTGGATATGGAAGTGGCTCATATTGATGTCGATGACGAAAGATGGCTTCAAACTGTTCAGCAATTAGACACTGAACTTCAAAGAATTGTTGACATTTTAAAAGATCCTGAGATTAATAACGTTGTTGAAATCAAATCAAATTTTACTATAAAAAATAATAAATTATACAGAATATACAAATATTTAAATAATGTTAGATTGCTATGGGTCGTACCAAAATCAGTTAGGTGGCAGATTGTTAAAAGAAATCACGACGATGTCGGACATTTTAGCTATGAGAAAACTTATGATAGAGTTAGAAAAGTTTATTGGTTCAAAGGTATGCGTCGGTTTATTAAAAAATATTGTAGATCATGTTTGCAATGTGCGTATAATAAAGTACCAGGCGGACCAAGAGAGGGTATGTTACACCCATGGCTTGTATTTCGTAATGATGTTGTGGCTAGTGAATCTGAAGAAAATAGTGATTAAGAATGGTTGAATTCCAAACATGTCCAATCTGATTTTTAGTATAGCATTGTGAATGATTTAAGATAATGTGTTATGTTTTTATATTTATATGTACAACAATATACTAGTTACGTTTAAATATTATTAATAGTGATTGTGATTAATAAATATTTGGAAAAGTGTTTTGATGTGTTACCAGCCCTCTGTGGCGTTACCAGCCCTCTGTGGCGTTACCAGCCCTCTGTGGCGTTACCAGCCCTCTGTGGCGTTACCAGCCCTCTGTGGCGTTACCAGCCCTCTGTGGCGTTACCAGCCCTCTGTGGCGTTACCAGCCCTCTGTGGCGTTACCAGCCCTCTGTGGCGTTACCAGCCCTCTGTGGCGTTACCAGCCCTCTGTGGCGTTACTAGCTTTTATTAGTGGTGGTGATAACTAGCCGACAATGGCGACATAAGCCCATTGTGGCGTTACTAGTTTCTGTTTTAGTATATAAGCACTACTATGGCGTTAAGGCCTGGCTATTGCACGCGAGGGCGCGCGCGTTTTCAGAATGGCCGAATGTTAGGTAATGGAAATTATACCTTATGATAAAAAGTTCGTCTATTGATTTATATAATTTTAATACTACCGGAGATATGTAATGTTAGGTAATGGAAATTATACTGAAAATTATATCAAATATTGTATATTCTAAAATTAATATTGAAAGTAATGGAAATTATATAAAGTGTTGTGAATCTTAAATTCTTAGGTTTTATATGTTTCTTATGATAAAAAGTTCGTCTATTGATTTATATAATTTTAATACTACCGGAGGTATGTAATAACTTAGTCATTGTGTTGAGAGCGCGCAGTTCCAGCATCATATTCATTGGAGAGTCCTCCGGCGAAACATCGCTCTCGAAGATACAGTTGTGAGTTTTAATTATTATAATCATACTATGTACAATATAAGTGTGTCTTAGAAAATAAAGTGTTTGAGCAGTATATCGAAGTTTTCAATAAAATGGTTCGACAATCACCTGGTCCGACGGACGCAACTTTCCTTGCCAATTTAGTTGAGAAACCGACCCGTTTCAAGCTTTATGGCGACTTCAAACGGACCTGGCGTGGGAGGGACTTAGTGTAATGGGGGTCTGACCCTCAAATGTTTAAATTATTACTAAAGTTAGTACACATGATGTGTACCTTTATTATTTTATTTTTATTTCTGTGTATTGTATTTTTTGTGTGTTTAATAAAGATTTGAATAAATAAATTTGACATGTTAATAAGATTTCGTCTGTATACAGGTAGGTAAAGGTTTCTCTAATCATAACTGACATGCTCTCTACTTTTATTATATTACGTCTACATTTGATGATGAGGTGTAGAAAAGACTGTCGTCATACCATTTACAAATTCTTTTCTTGGGTAACTGAAATGCTAATGATCAAACTGATATGAAATAATTATTTAACAAAATATATTAATGTCAGGATTCAAGGCCAAATACCATTTATTCTGTATCTAATTTGTAGATTTCCAATGCACGAAAAAACAAGCGTTTATTTATATTTAAATACCTTAGTAATCTTGCTGTAAACACTCCTTTATACGCACTGACCCCCCAAATCAGATCACCTCAATAACTCCCTGTAAAAGGCCTCTTTAAAATTTCGTTCCATCAATTCTCACGTAAATGGAGGGCCCACAGGCCGGCCAGTACAAAGGGCCACTTAAATACCCAAATTAGTCGACCTACCCTTGCGTCAGGGGTAACAACGTATTATACCGGCCCACTACAGCCGCAATATTAATGTGTTTTGATTTGATTGTGCGTTGTTGATTGACTTCGGTGGTTTTGTTGGTTAGGAGGTACTTGTGAAAAGCTCAGCTGCGGGATCGGTGCGTCGAGCCAAACATTTGTGTGTACGAGTATGTGTATAGTAGCAGAAGTAGAATTAACGACGCCCTGGGCGTGATTCTACGGCGCCCTATAAGTACTATCCAAATCCAAGCGAAAGACAGTAAATCATAGATAATGCATTATTCATACATATATACATAATCGTCACGCCTGTATCCCATAGGGGTAGGCAGAGACTATAGACCGCCACTTTGCTCGATCCCGACATATTACTTTCGCTTCATCCACTTTTATCAACCTTTTCATGCATTCTTTTAATACATTATAGGTAATAATTCCCAGAATTCGGCACCTTTTTGCACTGGCGCCCTATGGCCATCGCCCAACTGCACCCTACCCTAACACCGGCTCTGTATGTATATCAGCCCATATACGCCCCCTTTAGGGCACAGGCCTCCACTAGAATCAATTGCATTTTTTTGTCAATGAATGGCGAGACGAGTATTTATATGCTTTATTGTACACCAAAATGACAAAAGACACATACAAGTACTTAAAAACTAAAGGCATGGTTACAATAGGCGGCCTTATCGCTAGCTGCGATCTCTTCCAGGCAACCTTTGGATGGACTGGATTATTGTGAAATTGAAATAAAGGGTAGTGCAAATAGCGAGAGAATAATAATAATAAACAATAATAATTGATGTACATGCTATATTATATTAATTTACATAATATAAATAAATACAAACATACATACATACTAATATATATCGAGCTAACTATAATGATGATTTAAGTAGAGGAGCAAAAAAAAAGTATATATATATATATATATATATATATATATATATATATATATATATATATATATATATATATATATATATATATATATATATATATATATAACAGGATAATACGTTACTGCAGTGAGAGATAATGTATCTTAACAAGTCTCTTAAAACTTGGTAATGTCTTAGCTTGTCTGACAGACAATGGTAATTCGTTCCACAAGCGAGCAGCATGAACTGTAAAGGACTTGCTTAGAAATGATGTGCTGTGATTGGGAATCTCTAGGATCAAATTCTCTGTTGATCTAAGAATTCGCGCATGAGTTTGACCGAGGAATTTAAAACGGTTTTTAAGATAGTGGGGGCTGGAGGGATTGTACAAGATACCGTATAAAAGGGAAAGAATTCGAGTATTACGGCGAAAACGTATTGATAGCCACTTGAGTTTGATACGATATTCGGTAACATGGTCATATTTGCGAAGACCAAATATGAATCTAATGCAGAAATTCTGAAGTCTCTCAAGTTTTTCCATTTGGGCTTCGATGAGGTCGAGGTAGCTAGCATCAGCATAATCAAGGAGGGGGAAAAGAAGAGATTGAACCAGCGCAATTTTCGTGGAAATCGGTAGGAAATTCCACAACCTCCGCAAGGACCCCGCTGCAGCAAACAATTTGCGACTTACTTGTTGCAATTGGGGACTCCAGGATAGGTTTTTGTCGATGATTACACCCAAATTCTTAACAGTATCACTGAATGGAATAGGACAACCATCAAACAGAATTTGGGGTAATTGATCCGTATCTAATTTAGATATCAACCTGGAGCTGCCAACAACAATGACTTGGGACTTAGCAGGGTTGACTAATAGCCCGTGAGACTTACTCCATCTGCTAATACTCTCGAGATCCTTGTTTATAGAATTAATAGCCTCTGTCACCCTGTCTACAGGAGCATGATAATATATTTGTAAATCATCTGCATACAGATGGTACAGATGAGTATTCATTGCAATAAAAACATCCTTTACATTCATTTTAAGTCTCAACGAAATGAAATGTCCAGTAGTTACTCTGGGTACCATTTCCTTCTATCCGGAGCATAACAAAGCATTTGCACTACTGCTTGCCGGGAGAAATAGACATTGTGGTGGTACTCACTTTAACACTAAGGAACTACTTGGATTTTTATTCCATTCCAAAAAAATACTCAATATCATTCCAACTCCTAATGCACATTTTCAATAGATTTTAAAATTCCCTGTTGAATTTCTCGATATCCACAGGATATCCTTTGAGGTTGGCTGAGCAGAACCTAGCTATGCTTGTGTAAAACTATCCATTAGCTGGTGGGTGATTCATCGATTCCAGTCAAGCTCCATTGGCGCGCCGTGTGAGACAAATGGGGGTACTACACGCGCGGCTTGCCAGCCCGACGTATGTATAGCATTGTTGCGATCTTGTTACTGGTTCTAAGGTGCTATAGTGTGTATGAATTATGAATCTTATTCATTCATGTTCTTTGTTATGTCCCTGAAAATTTACTTTTACTGGTAGGTCTCTAAGGGTAGGTTTCATCGCAATGTCTATTTCTCCCGCCAAATAAGAGTGTAAAAATACTGTTGTGTTTCGGTTTGAAGGAAATTGTCGTCAGAGTAACTACTAGACATATTGAGACTACTGTTTATGAGCTGTCGTATCGCTTACTATCAGGCGAACGGTATGCCCAGCTCCTCTTTCATTGCAATATTTAAAAAAATGGGTCGTATTTGGATGGATGGAATCTGGTTATCAAATTTTTGGTCAAATTAAATCTTGCAATTTTGCGAAATATTGTCCTTTGATGGTAATTCTCTCATGTGCAAGTGATCACCTGAGTAGTTCTTTTAGTTTTTTTTTTTTATTATTTATGCTGCCAAAAAGCCATGTGCGAGAATTGTTACGTTTCAGTTCAAACGACATTACTAGTAATTTATTTGACGTCAGTTTTTATAAGACTATGAATCCACCCGGTAGTCCTGTCTCATTAATTGTTAGGACTATTAACTACTGCGAAAATATAATATAATTTGAAAATACTTTGAATATTGAACAGAACTAAACTCCCAATTAATCACATAAAAGCCCCTTAAAGGAGTCACTAAACTCTTTAAAGTTGCCAAATTTCAATCACCCAAGTTACAGTCAAAGGAAATTTATTTCGAATTTCTGAAGGGCTCAAACTTGTAAGTTCTTATTCATTAAAATTGATTAATCTTAGAAATTTGTTACCTTTTCAATGTAATATTGAAGTACCTCACTTGTACTGCTGGGTCTAATCAGTATACGGTTCTTAAAACGGTTGTGGATTTGTTAATTATAAATTTTCGATAAATGAACACAAATCTTAATACATATCCACAGCAATGCGTTAATACTTTTAGCTTTAACTTTTAACTTGACATAGTTTTTCTGTTTCTTTAGTGCAAAGGTAATAAGAATTTTAACCCTTAACTGTATCGCAAATTTTACATACGTAACTGGTATCATGGGGGCCGCGCGGACTCCAACACGTGCATATCTGCGTTAATGTAAATGATGCAGGGCTCAAAGTCCGCATCCTGTCCTTTATAGTAACGTAATGAGAATACTAAAATGGCGAAGGTGTACTATCGTACACCTTAATTAATACTATCGTACACCTAATTATCATTAGTTTATTAGAAAACTAAGAAAAAGTAACGCTGGGAGAGGGGCAGGCTCCACGAAACCATTTAAGGGTTAGTAATGATGAATAGAAAGAAGTCATTAAATTTTTGATTAGAGGTTAAAGGTATCTCAATTCCTCCAAACTAAGTTGAGAACTTTACTTAGTAAGCCAAAGACGTAATCCTATTGCTTATGCTGTTAATAATTAATGATACTAGAAATAAGATAAATGAAATTCAATATAATAATAATTTTCTGCAAGTTGTAATAATAACTTAATTAACACAAAAATAAATATGGATATTGTTGAATATAACAAATAAAGAAAACAAAAACTTAAGACAATAATAGGCGAGATTGATAAATGGAATGACTGATCAAAATGGGAATAGCTTACGTTGCCGGAAAATTCTGCTTAGACATGTTTCGATAGAACAAAGAATGTATAGAGCAGTTTCATAATAATATTTAATAATCAATTATTCAACATCGTTACTAGCCTAGTATTACAATATATTTTTAAAAGAACAAAAATAAAAAATAGAAATAAAAAACTGACGGATTAAACAAAACATTCATGAAGAAAAATGTGCAATAGTTTGCCAATCACCTTCTTGTAAAAATTGATAACTATAAAACGATTTATATAACTTCAAATTCTAATGGAATAACTTGATATTCAAATGAGATCTATTTAGTTAATGTATTAAGGCCTTAAACCGTTTTTAGTCACCAATTATTTTGTCCTTCTCGAAAGACTTCTGTTATCAGATTGAGCGACGAAGACAAAACATTTGATAGCAGTAATCACTACATAGTATAAAACAAAGTCGCTTTCTCTGTCCCTATGTCCCTGTATGCTTAAATCTTTAAAACTACGCAACGGATTTTGATGCGGTTTTTTTAATAGATAGAGTGATTCAAGAGGAAGGTTTATGTGTATAATACGTGCATATGATTGTAGAGAAATCTATATGCACTCGGGCGAAGCTGGGCCGGGCCGCTAGTAGGTTTATAAACTGTTTATGAATAAGGCGATAAATCTTTATGGATGTTATCCAATGGAACTGTTACTATAAAACTACATAACTGTAAGTACTATAGCGTAGATACACGGAGGGAACTATTAGGAGAGAGAAAGAGGAAAACAATAATTTGTGAGACTACCAAATAGTTAATTTGTCCTTATTTCGTTGTTGTAATCAGTTCAATTTGTGTATTTTGTATTTATCTGCCATAACTGTTATAAATGTAAAAACTCGTGGCAATAATGAGAGAACTATGGGATAGGAGGGACTGCTCCGTGATGGAGCACTGGGCACAGCAGCTTATGTCTGTTGCTTAGTGCGCAGTGCTCTAGCATACCGGTCCACGTCTGTCTAATTTTTGTTCCAATTTATTTATTTATTTAATGCTTTATTGTACACCAGTAAATAAAAGGAAATAACATTAACACAATTTAACAAGCAAGAAAAAAGTACAATGGCGATCTTATCGCTCGAGGCGATCTCTTCCAGACAACCAACCATAGGATGGATAAAATAGAGACAACTGTGGGGTATTGTGAGGTGTACGTGATGTCAAAGGACAATTTACACCTTCAGGTAACAATAGCTTTTTCTCATAATTAATAATGTACGTACTAACGCTATGGGCTGTTATTTGGTCTGCAATAAAAGCTTTTTATTTATTTAAATTTAAAAAATAACTTATGAGAAAGCTATCACTTACAAATAACGATGGTTGCTCTATCTCACAATTAATATAAATGGTGTTTCCATGGGAAATAAGCTATGGAGTAAATTTTTCTTTTTAATTTAACAAAAAAATAATATTGTAATCGACTCTATAGTTCCCTGTATCCATAAGGCGCAATATGCGTTGGACCTCACGAATGCGGCGTCATTACTCAAAGTCCGGCCGGTGGCTTACGGCAACTTACTTTTTTCTCACGTTACACAGAATATTCGAACATTCAGCGCAGTTATAAAAACAGATTTTTGTTTTAACGTGATGAAAGATTTTATGAAATGCGCTGCAGTTATTGATGTCTGGTAAAAAATATAATGAACCTTTGTAGAAACATATGAAATGTGTTTTACATACAAAAAGTTATATTTATTGAATGTTTTTATATTTATTTTAATGAATATCTCCAACCAACGTGCATAAAGTACCGAGCTATGGCAAGTAACTTAAATAAGAAATTAAAAACTATAACCACGGCATTAAATATAAAATAATACAATAGTGAAAACAATTATTTCGATTCTAGCGCCACGCTCTGGTGAGAATGAGAAATTATCGTGTAAATAGTTTAACTGGAATCTTTAAATGGCGGTTTTGCCAATAAACCAAGAAATATGTTTTGTATATTATAAGCTCGTTGAGTGACTTTGAGCTTCCTTTGAGCGTGGTGGTCCTGTTCTTCAAAAAAGGTGATAATACTTTGCTGAAGAACTACAGGCCCATCTCGCTCCTGAGCCTTGTCTATAAGTTGTTTTCGAGGGTCGTCACAAATCGTCTCGAATGCAGGTTTGATGACTTCCAGCCTCCCGAACAAGCCGGTTTCCGAAAAGGCTTTAGTACCATAGATCACATCTATAGGCTTCGGCAAGTTATACAAAAAACCGAGGAATATAACTTGCCGCTTTGTTTAGCGTTTGTGGACTATGAGAAAACCTTTGGTTCGATCGAGACCTGGGCTGTTCTACAGCCTCTCCAGCGATGCCACATCGACTATCGGTACATCGAAGTGTTGAAGTGTATATACAACAACGCCACCATGTCAGTCCGAGTACAAGATCAGAGTACGAAGGCTATTCCACTACAAAGAGGCGGGAGACAGGGAGATGTCATGTCTCCGAAACTGTTCACTGCCGCGCTGGAAAACGCCTTCAAGCTCTTGCAGTGGAAAGGATTCGGCATCAACGTCAATGGCGAGTATATGTTGATTTTCCGACGATATTGTAGTTTTGGCAGAATCGCTGAAATTTACGAATTTTATCGCGTCAAGAAGTTCAAAATGTGTAAATTAAACTCAATTCGAGGTAAAATCCACAAAAAATAGTTTTATTGCGCTCTTGGATAGTCAATACACATATAACAATAGTTATGACAAAGTGTTCTTATCTGTAGCCAATAAACAATGCCCGTTTACAACTCGGGATGTCTATAAATATTTATTGGTGGAAAGCAACCGTTCCGTAGTTTTTAAAGATCCCTACTAGTTGGGAACAGTTCGCGATTTACGATCTTCTTGTATCAGAGGTATTTTGTTGAGTTATTGTGTGAACATTGTACGTATTGGCACTTTGTTGGGTGTTCGATTTGTTCGATGTTTTTGGTAATCGACTTCTAAAGTTTCTTTGTTCTTAATCGAGAAAGCAATAATATAAGTGATGGTAAGTAAGTATTGTTGCACGCAGTTCAGAATATAGGGATTAGTAAATCAAACTAGATATTACACTTTGAATGCAAATACATTTTATTCCTTTAAGCGACACTGGACACAAAAAAAAATAGAAAATATGTTACTGTACGCACTTACATAGCCAGATAAATATTTCTATGCAAATTATCACCTCGCCTTCGTAATAAAATAATTTCTTTATCATAAGCCTCGACGACGTCTCGAACAAGAAACCGCTGTCACTATGTCTCGAATCAAATGTTTCTTTTTATGAACGCATGGAGGATCAATATGAATATCGATATTGTAATATAAATAATAGTGGATTTGATTATAATGATTTATTAAGATATAAGCTAACAGTATGTATGTAATAATATGTTTATGTATATATGTTTCCGATATATGATGCCGAAAGGTTCTTGAGGCCGAAACGTTCTTAAGTGGAGGCCACATACAGGCAAGCGAAATGTCGGACGCCCGCCTACGAGGTGGACGGACGATCGGGCTAAGGTTGCAGGATGTCGCTGAATGCAGGCCGCTTCCAACAGGTCATTGTGGAGATCCTTGGGGGAGGCCTATGTTCAGCAGTGGTCTTCCTGTGGCTGATGTGATAATGATGATGATAATATATCTTTCAATATAATGGAATTTTCATATGATTCTTACAACTGACGCTGCCTCAACTTTGGTTCTGTTCTCTTAAATCTATCCCATGTTTGTCTGTCGTTGAAATATGTAAATCTGGTGTGCAATAAAGCTTTAAATAAATTATTAGGTAAAATACAAAAGTAATCATCAGTGAAAGATGATTAAATTGAACATATAAATTTTCTAAACTTTTTAAATAAATCTTTGTTATACCATGTTTACCTTCATAATACATGCTTAAAATAATTCTTAATATTATATTAGCTCCAAATATTTCAAAGCAGCCAAAATATCCCCTTATTGCTATTTCCAAAGCTATTAAATATTTTCAGAGTTCCGAATACTTAATACAGCCACTTTTAATTTAGGAGGGCGTGAAATTCCCGAGCCAACTATTTTTTATAATTAAACCCTTGCTCGAGTTTCGGATCGGGACACGTGCCAAGTAAAAGAACAACAATGTAGGGCGATGTAAAATAAAGTTAATTTTGCTTCTTCTTTATTAAGTGTACAATATTTTATAATATACCTACCTGCATACTAGGTTCACTGGTGGTTGGTATCTATGTGAGAGGCTGCCTGGGCGGGTACCATCGCAATGTCTATTTCTCCCGCTAAACAGCAGTATAAATGCACTGTTGTATTCAGTTTTAAACAGACTTTGTAGCCAGGGTAACTACTGGACATTTAGGACTTAACATCTGACGCCTCAGGATGACCAGCGCCGTGGAATGCCAATCATTGCTTTGTAATTCATGGTTATCTTTGGTTTGCCAACTATCCATGAGCGATCATATCGCTTACCGTCAGGCAAATGGCATACTAGACTCGCCATTCATTGATCGATTCATTGCAAATTTTGAAAAAAAAAGGTTGTACCGCCAAATGGAGGGATAATAATGTACGTATCCTAGTTAGTATATCAGTTGGATAGATCTTATTTGTCTATTTTTAATCAGAAAATCTAACAAAACTTTATTCTGTTTTTTTATCCTCGGGAAAATTTATTTACCACGTAATTGAACCTAGATCATTTTTAAATTCATAGAATATATATAAGTAACATATTGATCTTATCATAGGACATAGACCGTGCCAAAGTCCTCGTAATTCAACCTAGATCATCATATTATTTATCAAACTCCAGAGAATACAACATTATTGACCTTATCACACCCCGTGCCATCTATCTTCGTATCTAATTTCCATTACTTCTCCAAGATCCTCCACTAGAAAACTATTTAAATATCCACAGCAGTGGAACGCAATGTAAACTGCGCGTTACAAAGATTAAAAGTATATTTAAATGCTTATTTCTCTCTTGCAAACGCAATTCCGTGCACGAAGCGAGCCCAATGACGCGTTGTAATGCATCCAACGTTATTCACTCGAATTTAAAACCATAATTATGTTCCTTTGTAAAACTTACTGGTAGATGTTAGAATTTTAATTTAGAGCGTAGTTTTGGCCAAAGAGTAACTTACCGCAGTGGTAATGAAATATTTAAGTGGGTTTTCTAGGTTATGTCCGTGGATTTTGTTTTAGTAGTGTAGTTTAGGAGGCTTTTTAATTTCATTGACGGCCGTTTTCAAAGATTTTAGGAGATAATGATAAATATAATTATTTTTTTAATTAATGCAGTTTTATAAAATATTATTTTGGAGATATAGTATAGTTACTGAAATATTGGAAACTCATAAATGTAATCCCTAAATGTAGAGGTGACGAGTGTAGTCCATTGCCATGCAGTGTTTAGTAATAATAAGTTCATATTTGATATCTATTATATATATTTTAAAAATATGCATGTCAGCTATAAAACGAGTGATTTTCTTTTTCCTCACTAGTAGGAAAACGCAAAAGTTGAAGAGGCTTTATAAATATCAAAACTTCTATAAATTCCCATCACAGAATTGTTTTGAGGACTTAAAGCTACAAACTATATATCCAATTTTTATAAACATTTCATGGAATTCAATGTACGTAAAACCACTGCAACCACATTTGTTTCAATAAAAGAAACAGGAATTGGAATATCGTCAAAAATACCGCGTTTTCAGACACCAGTGTGGTATTTTTCACGCTTTTTGCATATCCATACCCGTCCAGCGGTACAAATCCGATGGATTTATAGTTTTTGTACTACGCGACGTCAATTTTTCTATCGAATTCTGCGAATGTATTTTTGAGTGTGGCATTTTCTACGCTTACGTTGATGGCGAGTCAAAATATTGTGATTCAAATGAACTTCGCATTATTTTTAGTAGTTGAGTTATGATTTATTGAAATGAATGGCTTCGAATCGAGAATGCCATTCGCCTCATGGTAAGCGATAAGAAAGCTCATAGGCAGGAGCAAAACCAAACAACACCTTGAATAGGCCTATAGGCCGGAACACGCAAGGTTATTTTTGGGAAAAAAGGCGTACGATTATGTATGACGTATTTGTAATATACCGGCCTAGGTATAGACATATAAATATCAAGGTTGTTTCTTTTTTATTCCAATGAATGGCGAAACGAGAATGCCATTCGCCTCATGGTAAGCGATAAGAAAGCTCATAGGCAGGAGCAAAACCAAACAACACCTTGAATAACAAAGCAAGGTTTGGCATTCACCTGCGCTCGCCATCCTGAAACATAAGATATTAAGACGTCTCGACGTCTATAATTACTCTGGCATAAAGTCTATAAATAACGCCATTCGAATTTTCATTCTTCATAGAACTACAATCGTAATCGTTATCCGTTGAATCGATAATCGATTATCCGCTTTGTAAGCAATTGCTGAAATCGATTAAGTAGCAATTTCCAGTATGCTACGTCTTACCTAATAGAATTTCCTTCCCAGGAATCGCTTTAATCGTGACGTGATTGTTTCAATCGAAAAATGGAAAAGCGATTCCTAGTACAATAATTATATCGACTATGGAAACAATCATTTACATTATATTTTGTATTTCGTCTATTAGTTACCATCAAATGCAATTTAACTGTTACAATAAACTTAAGCGTTCTCTTATGAATACAATTAAATCCAAATTGTAGTGTATTATAATTATAACCTTTCATTAATGTCTGTTTAATATAAATTTAATTTTGTTGGTTTTTCTTTTTTTTTATTATTGCACATTTACACACTGTAACACCGCGGAAACTTGTTTTGTTTGTTTTAATTTTATTTTTGCTTCGTACACTTGCTTTGTTTATATATAACTTAATTGTGGAAACTTCACTGGATCATTTACTACAAATTGTATCTTGCTCATATGGCTTATTGTTCTGTATGTTTCCCAAATTCCACAATGCTAGTACATAAAAATAATCAATTCAATCTGGTCTTTTACAGAAACATACACAAGTAAAACATCATAAGTAAGTGTCTCAAACGTTGAAGTGCTTTTCAGCTTCACAAAATGCTCACCTAAATCAAATATTTTTGCATTGGCAACCTTTTTCTTTCGCATCTAATTTCACTGCAGTCTGTCTGCCGACTGTATTCAGACATATAATGATTTTCCAACTATATCCTGGCCAGTGCCAGGATCGGCTTTTCTATCTAATTTCCTTGCTTTGAACAGTATTCGCCATCTTTAATCATTCATCTTCTAACTCTTTCCATCTTAAATACTTTCATTAATCATCCCTTTCACACAAACCACGTTCCATGTCACTCATTCGTCAAACGTTCCATTCTACTCATCTTTCATAATAACATTCAAATCAGACATACATACATAAACGTCACCCCTGTATCCCATAAGGATAGTCAGAGACTATTCATATCCACTTTGCTCGATCCTGACATACTTCTTTCGCTTTGACAAATTTCACAAACCTCTTCATACTCAGCGTACTTCTAATCTAACCGTTCGGAGAGTGCAATCGAATTTTATTCCCAAAGATATTAAAGCAGTACTTTATTTCACCGTAAATAAAAAACCCGCAATTTTTTCTCACACCGAAATAAATTCATTAAAACACCAGCCGATGAATTACCATTAGTAAAGGAATCGAAGGAGCCTACCAAAAACAACGGGGCACATAACGTGACAACACGGCAGCCAATTGAGGCGCTCCATAAAACATGAAGTTGGCTCGTCGACGATAAGCGACCGCCAACATTGCGTGCCGCGCTTGACACCGCATAGCCGGGGTAGGGTTGCCACTCGCTGCTATATCTTGCATTCTTAGTATTTATAATAATGAGGCATCTTAACTCTATCAAAATATATTTTCGATAGTTAACTAGTTGAATGCGCAATCATACTGCGCAAATTTTACTTGTGGTAGATGCATATAAAACTAATATATTATTTTATAATACAAATTACATATATTAATCTATTGTCAAACAAGGGACCCAGCCTTTCTTTCCTGGGAATGAAATATATTTCCTTCAATCAATGAGATTGCTCAAAATCTATAATAGTTACACCATTTTTCGTTCATCTTCACTTCACTCTATAAGATCAACAATAATAATACAGTACAATAATAATACAGTACAATGTGGTATTCATGTACAATGATTCCTTACACAAAATAAATGCTGTCACAAATCTCATAAAAAAGAATCAAAGTTTACGAAACTAGAGTGTGCCAACCCTAAGAATAAGGGCAGTTGTCGATACAACCGCAACGTCGGACTTGGCTTAGCAGAGGTCACTTCACTGCCTTGTCAGGGATAAATCACCCACTCAATACCAGCTATATTGGGAGTTTGTTTATCACACATTCTATATTACTCCTGGGTAAATTTTGAAATGCATGCCGCAACCAGAGATGCATGAATGGGCGGACTCGACAGAGTGGTAGTATTCATACGATGCCGAAATCAAGCAATATTATTGCGTTTCATTTGGTGAGTGATTTTTTTTTTTTTTTTTTTTTTTTTTTTTTTTTTTTTTTTTTTTTTATAATGGCCTGGCATAGTGGCGGCATTGCACCTGATGGAAAGTGTCAATGCCGCCCAGGCAGAGTATCCATTGGCATCGGACGGCAGTCCCATGCCAATGGAAACAATTATGCCGGCCTGCTTAGGTGCCTCTTCACACCACGGCGGAAGGACCCGGGATTGTAGGAAGGAGGGAACACGTGCGCCGGCAAACAATTCCACAGCCTGATGGTGCGGCACAGAAACGAATTTGAGAACCGTTTGGTTCGCGCCGGGATGGTGTGGACCGTCAAGCTATGGCTTCGCAAGCCAGCACACGTGGTTCTGGTTAGGAATGGAGAGGAGGGGAGCAAGTTGAACAATTCCTCAGAGCACTCACCGTGATACAGGCGGTAGAACACGCTTAGAGATTTGCTGGAGACCAAATTTGCTGGTAGTAGCAAGACGTTGTTATCTGCCGAATATAAACCTAAGGTAAAGGACTCGTTATAGTAAAAGTTTTAAATTCTTATTAAGCTATTTAAACTCGTGCCGTTATACCGGAAGGGGTAAGCAGAGGTGCTATCAGGACATGTTCGTTCCACGTTGTGATAGGGGGCAGAACCTAAAATATCAGCATTGCAATCCTATTGCATCAAGCCATCGAGGCAGTTGCGTTTGAAATTCGTCTTTTGTATATATTGAGCACGCTGCTTTTACCTAAAGAGGCATTGTTTACTATCGTGCCAGTCTACTATTGAATGTATGGAAGTATGCCCACTAATGGGACGCTACAGTACCTGATAGTTCCTAATATCCATACTCGTTTTATCAATAAACCATGATCCTCACTCTATCTAAATCCATAAAAACATAGATATATTTCCATCTATTCAGATCCGTAAGTTACTAATTTCTAGACGGTTCGAAGGGTTTACGCTTAAATCTACCACCATAGCTTGCCGCGGATTAACGGCCTTACGTATTGAAATTGTTTTAAAAAACACCCAAATATGCATATTTCTTAATAAATTTCATTTCTCTGTTGATTCAAGTGATGAATATACCTTATAAATTGAAAGCAGTAGAAGGCCAACTCTTTGGAACTCCTCGGCTATAATAGTAATGTCTAACTATAAACCAAGCTCTCTGAAACACGCATTACCCCTTTACGATTCCTATTGTGGTATAACACGGAGATAACCAGTTTACAGTCCTATATGCCATTCCCGGAGTGGATTTCACGCAATCCTGTATCGATTGTCTTTTTATTAACTCTTAAACGTGCAGTTTAAATTTGCATATGTAGATTAGGTTTGCAGAAAAATGTTCCGTGTGCTTTTATGCTATTAGCTAACAGAGAGCCAGTTTAGTAGGTTATTAGCTGAGGAAACAGTGTTTTACCACGTTTCATTTTGAAGTGAGAAGTTATAAATGAAAATGTGGCAGCAAAAAGTCAATAGTGTTTTCATTGATGTTTGTGCGGTCCACAAATATTTCTTTCCAGTCTGAGTGTTTGTGAGACTGAAAAGTACCTCGTAGTTCCTGATACCCACGACACAACACTCGATCATAGTGTGGGGTCAGGACTATGTATGTGATAGTTGGTTGTTATTTAGTATTTATTTATTTATTAGGATCAAAGCAAAAACATTAGATTTGACATTCTGAATCTAGAACGTACAACGAATTTGCTGGACAGGAATATATCCCATCTCAATCATTAAGATCTATAAGCAAAGTGGGATCATTTACCTGGAATTCTGAGCACAAATATTTAAAAGATAAAAAATATCACAAGAGAACAAAGTAAAACAAGAATATTAATAAATAAAACATTATCAGTTACAAGAACAATGCAATAATACCGAATAAATCCACACCAACATTTAAAACTGCAGATACGCAATACGAAAAGGCATTAAAAATTACTGCGCTGTAATAAAATGTTGACTGCATTATTTTATTGTGAGGGTTGAATTTAAGCAATAAATAATCAATAATAAATCACACGCCGCCGGCGAAATACATTTGTTGGCGCGAAGCAACTTTTTCAATACCGTATTGGGAGCTGGTCGAAGTTGAATTATTCAACAAAAACATACATTTTATTTTTCAACTTTTTGCTGTTCATAAGTTGAGAGATTTATTCGCTATTGAACGAGTATTCGACTTCTTTTATGTTTGGTTTGTTGAAATGAGAAAGAGGATGATCTGATGGCATGTCTGCACCCTGATAGTAACTGTCAATCATTCAATACCCGAAAGATTTTGGGAAGTGTGAATGCGTGACTGTTTGTATTGAACAAACATATGTATTTGGGGGCAAAGATGAAGGCGTTTTTAGATTCAGATATTTTGTACTTTGCTGAAAAATCGCGGAAGCTCGAAAGTCTGTTGATGTGAGGTGTCATAATACTATTGTATTGCTTTAGCAGTGGCTTGTTTTTGTATGAACTACAAGAATTTTATCATTTGATTTTTCTTTAGCTGTAACGTTTTAATGATAGTTTTTTATTGATTATATTGCAAACGAGCTAGCAAATCACTTGAAGATCATCAGCTTCTATGTATTTGTTCATATCAATACAATCAAACTGCTACATACCGTAGACAATGTTACTTCGCGCAAAAATCTATTTGTAAAGACTGTGAATACAGACTATTTCAACTTCAAATTCTTCTTTTATATTTTCAAACTCTTTGATACAAACATTGTAAAATAGAACTACGTGTACCATAGCGTCCAAAGTTCCAAACTTCTAACAAAGAACAACAATTTTTGTACTGAATTGATTTGGTGTATTGACATTTCTACGGAGTTGTTTCGATCAAACAATACGAGCCTGACGGTTTAGCAAAATGTGATTTATAAACCCAAATCGCCAATATACCGTGAGCTGCCATAGAATATGTAAATCACAGAATGTAAGGTTGTTCTTTTTGTGCCTACCTCCAAACTATGCAGAAAAATTATAATTTTTTATTTAGGGTTTTACCAATATTTTGCGTAAATGCGTTACAAATAAAAATAAAGTCTTCAATATTCGCAAGTTGCAACTAACGTTGATATAGTACATTTTATTTATTTATTACACTTCATATGCATTGTATAGAAGGCGGATTTAATGCTGGAGGCATTATCTACCAGTCTATCTTATATTGTGAATTATTATTCTTATATTGTCTGTTGTCAAAACGGACGCCAAATTATTGGGAATAATTTCAATAATAAATAATAAAGTGAAGGGAATAAAGTGCTTGGTGACCTGTTGGTAAACGAAATAGACGCGGCTACCAACATTTTCACGGTGGTCGCAGGTTCGAATCCCAGGGCACACCTCTGACTTTTCGGAGGCATGTGTGGATTACCACGCATTAAACGGTGAAGGAAAACATCGTGAGGAAACCTGCATATCATAGTGATTTATAAGAATTTCTATGGTATGTAAGTCCGCCAACCCGCACTAGGCCAGCGTGGTGGACTATATAACCAAACCACTCTCAATCGTACTGTCGATTGTAGAGGAGGCCCGTGCCCTACAGTGAGACGTATATGGGCTGATACAGAATACAGAAATTTCATATCAAGTTAGTAATAGGGCCTATCCAAAATCAAAAAACTTGGATACCAAGGGCTTTAAGACAGAAATGTGGGCAAGCTGCACTCCAGAGTTGTGTATGTAAAAACACTGCTCTATACTACAAATTGTATTAACATCGACAACTCCAAACAAAAGTTGGACAAACATTGCTCGTTTGTTACAGTATGAAGGTTAAATTACCTCATAAATAACATAAGTTTCGCGTTAAAATAATAAACTAGATTCTGTGGAGGTTTATTTATAGTTAAGCGTTAAGCCTGCTGGATGCAGGGCGCTTCCCACATGATCACACTGGAAGGTTTTTTAGTGACACCTTTGTTAAAGCGGACTTCCTGTTTCTAAAGATGTTAATGATAATATTGAGGATGATAATGATTCTAAATAAGGGATCAAAATTATAAGAAATAGAAAGGTTCGAATACGAATGTACGAATGAGTATAAGGTGGAATGTCTACATATATAGTGGAAAGACGGCCTGATAAAGATCGCAGGAAAACTTCTAATGCAAGCTACTTTTAACCGATCGCTATAGAAACACAAGGAGTAGTCTTATACTCAACAATGGAAAATCTGCGACTAATTCCAATTACTTACGAAATTGTATGTATTTTTTTTGTCCCGTCTGTAATTTTTACGTGACTTAATCTACACTGAAGTCGTAAATCAGTTGGGCAACCGACTTTGTCAGTCCCCGTTGTGGAAATCGCGCGTTGATAATGTATAGAATGATTTGATTTATCAAACAAAATTGTAATTTGAATTGACAGAATGGAAAAGATTACAATTATAATCCGGCCGCTCAGAGAATGCGTTCCTGAAAGGTTGTAATCGAACGGACGACGTAACTTTGAAGTGTCGTTGCAAATGCAACGACAGCAAATGTAAATACATTATCGAACAATTTTATTTATTTACCCTACTTACGAAATAAAACATCATAAAAAATTAAATAATATGTAAATTTAGGTTAAATTTTATCACCTTGGACTAAATTTGACGGTTAATAAAAATAAAAATATTATATTTATAAGTTCATACCACGCCGTTACAAGGTTATGTCAACTGTTCATTTCTGGAGTGATGTGGCCAAAAAATAGCAGATTATTATAACGTTATTTTCCGTTATAATATAAAATAATACATTTGTGTTTTTAATAATGTATAACGTAATAATTAAACGGATCTAACTCTTTATTTCACCTGGCAGCAATATAATTTCTTTCACATTTGTGAATTTTATTTAAATTTGGCATTGAAGTTTACGTTTTTATTAAAATATTTTAAATAAGAACATTTAATATTAACTTATATTATTTACTTATAATTGATTTAATAATAATAAGAATCAAAATTAAAATCCGATCTATAATGTGATACTATTTAAGCGGCTCAACAAAAAAATAAAATAAAGAAAAACATGTTTATTCGTTATAAAGATCTCTTTAAAAATATATTAACAGTTGGAAGATTTAATGATTGATTATACCTAGATTTTAAAACACTTTATAGAAAATAGGGCCAAATACTGGAAAGCCAATTAACTTTTAACTCCGATTAACTAGCTCTAATGACCTGTTAAATTGATTCCAGTTAAATATAACTTCGATTAAACCACTTAAGAATTAAATATTTAATGGGGCATTATTCATCCGATTCGTATTCTCGAAAGCAACTTAAGAGTTTGACAGCTGTGAAACAGTAAAATTTTTAAGAATTTCTAGTTTTAAGCAGCCGTGGTCTTAAGGCCGCCTGCGACCACTCTTAAATTTTTAAATTCTATATAAAATTTACTAAAATGACTCTCGCTTCGGTTTCATCGCTGTCTGATGACGATATAGCTTCATCAAGGCGAGTCAATCAAGAAAAAAATCAATGCTTTTGACAAATACAAAGAAGAAAACATTCAAACAAAGTGAGGTTCCGCCTGAAGAAAGAAACTGTTCTGCATCTGTGTTCCTTGCTGGAGACAAAATAGAACCCACTACAAATAGAAGTCGATTGATAAAAACTTGCGACCAACTGTTACTTGCTTTATGATATTCTACGACAGGCAGTTACCAGAAGATTATTGGAGATGTATTTCATGTGGAACAGCCGACTGTACAACACAAAGTTGCAGCAGAGTTAGTTAAACTACAAAATCGTGGCATGAAAATTCCCAACTAACAACAACAATGCCATATTGCGAATGATTTATATGCGATCGCAGGAGTGATTGAAGTTATAAATTTCATACATATAAGGATCAAATCTCCAGGTAATTTCTACTTATAATAATGTATACATAACTATTAAGCTTTTACATGTACACAAATATATGTTTTCTTATCCTATTTTAACTAAATGTGCTTCTAAATGCCTAGCGTATTTTATATTGTGTAGTAATCATTTAGAGTATCCCTTTTTACTGTACATAATATTATATTATTAATCATAGAATAGAATAATATATTATGCACAGTATAAAGGCACACTCTAAATGATTTCTACACAATAATTTATACATATATGCTTGTTGGAATCAAAACATTTAGCAGGTAATTGGCTCTTCCCCAGCCCACTGTACCCCATATAACCAAGCTCTCTAAATAGTTGTAGGGCTAAATATATAATATAATATAATTAATCATACAATGATTTGTACTGATTGTAGCTATTCAGTATATACTGGAACAATGTTCAACTACAATAGTAGTTTCCTATAAAGAATTCAATTTTATGAATATATTTTTTCAATTTACATAAAATTATTTGTAGTTTGAAATAAGAATATTTGCTAGAGCTCTAATTTTTATTATCTTGTTTTTAGGAGGACCACAAGCAGAAACATTTAGAAACAGAAAAGGCCATTTTTCTATAAATGTGCAAGCAGTCTGCGACCCTAACTTGAGGATAAGAAACATTATAGGCCGATGGCCAGGCGCGGTGCATGATAGTAAAAATTTCAATGATTCTCCTTTATGTGCATTTCTGGAAAGGGGAGACTGAAGAAGCTTACAATCAAGACCATACTAAAACAAGAAACCCAGTGGAGAGGGTCTTTGGTTTTACAACAAAGATCTTCTTGTCTGCAAGTTGGGCTATAAGTTTTTGAAAATTAGCTTACTATTATAGAGGCATGTGCTGTGTTACATAATATAGCATGTTCCCAGAATGATCATATATTGGAGATTGATCTTTCTGAATCATTTCCACCAGCTCCACATAGTATAACCAATGAAAATGTTGCAACAAGGAATAATATAATAAAATACATATTTTAAACCGTACAGTGCATTTTATTGAATTACCATGGAATGAATACAAATAAAAATGAGTTATGTTTTATTGTAGTATATTTATTTTAATAACAGCATTAGTACATATTATATTTTTTTAATTATCTACATTTCTTTAGATCTGTCTTATATATATCTATATTCCTTTATAAACACAAAATAATAACAATTATTCTAACATTAATTTAAAACTAAATTAATAAATGTACTATTAAAAATGTACAATAGAAATATAATATGACATTTTTTAACAATGAAAATAGGTGAAATAAACAATTTATTTTATGTATTACATATTAATTAAAATTCACAACATTCTTCAACTTTGATTTAAAACACTGTTTTCTGATGCAAATATTTCTTCCTTCACACAATTTGTCTCATTCTTTTTTGTATATTTTTATATTACATACTCATTTCAAAAGGGTGTGTATTGTCCAAATGATTTGTTGTATGCATGATTTGTATAGCGTTACCTGCAAAAGTGTTTATGTTAAAGTATGTCATAATTTTATATATCTCTTTTTATTTTTTATATATATTTGTTGAGCTTACTTATTTAGTCTATAGCTGATATACATGGCACTATATATATGAGCCATATTTTTTGGACGGTCTTATTATATAGGTACACATTGAATATTTATGTACTCCACTCCAGCTCCTGAAACAAAGGATTATTTATAGTTATACACATTGTACCATACTTTATTTTCCATATTTATTACATAATACTACTATATGAGGAGGAGATAATATATAGGAGGCATAATATGAGAGAAGCCTATAGGTACCCAGCAGTGGGATCCTACAGGCCGTAGATGATGATGATGATTTAAAATGTGTGAATAATCGATTCATATTATATATTAAATAGTTAATTATCATATAAATTCGTTAAAACTTAGAGGAATACGTGTATACTTACCTGTTTATAATATCCAGCACAGCTTCTTTCTCATATCGTATTTATTTACATAGTCTTCTCCATTTGGTACTTAGGTGGTTCTGCAGCCGTTGTTTGGTATTTTATATACCTATTTATTGAAAAGATATTCCAAAAACTAACTTTAAAACCGAGTGCAATTGTAAACAATAAATAAAATAAACAAACATCATAATATTTTTAATAAACTCGCTACGGATATAGGGACATAAGTCTTTTCACCCACATGATTTTATTAACAGATTTTTAAAATAATAACATGGCAATATATAATATAGCTTTAAACATAATCGTAACAAAAGTAAAAACGTTACAATGATTCCTCATATTAAATATAAAGGGTCAAATTTCCAATTTAGGGAAATCATGTATGAAGAATATTGCGTCAAATGGAACGTTTATATTTATACAATAAAAATTGTAACTGAAAACAAACTTTTCGTTAATCTGTGGAAATTTAGCTGGATGTTTGCTGAGTAGACCGATTTATGAGCTAAATGGCTATCCAGTATTTCATTTCGAAATTTAACAGAACCTCAAAATAACGTCATATCAAATGAGTCCGGTGGCTGAGTAGCAATCCAGTATTTGGGGGATAGTCAAGTATCCAATTATTTTATCTTGCTACTTTTACTGGGAATAATTCAAAAGTTTAGCAAAATGATAATTATTTCCCAGCACTACTCATGATCAACTGACATGTGTCAGGAACGCATTCTCTGAGCGGCCGGATTATAATTTGTATTATTATGTATCTTCTTTATAATTATTTTGTATCTACGGTATGTTATTCCGTTTGGATTCAAAGTTTGCCTTTCTATATTAAATGCATTTACGTCACTCGATTGCTAGCGTCTTTGATCGTGAGATCATTATCCCTCACATCTTTCATGACGGGATTCAAAATATTAACTCAACTCTGCAACTTTTTACTCTCTCTCGTATCTGCATACGAGAGGCATAAAAACAATAGTTAAATACAAGATGCAAGGAACAAATCATGATGCAAGGAAGACAAAGGACGAAGCACAGCAGACTGAACTTTAAGGAAAAACTGTTACTTCGTCGCAAATGTTCTTATAGTGAAACATCAAACAGCTTCTTCGAGTAACTTTATTTTATGAATGATTTGAGCACTCATACAACGTTCTAATCTTCCATAGCACATACCAAATGTCGCCTCCCTAAAAATCCTCTATGCGCAAAAATTGTATTCAAATTTTGATGGAATGAAAGCAATGTAATAACATAGTGAGCTGATGGAATCTCAGATAGGTATGCTAGCATGTTGCATACGCGATGAGATCGCAAACAATGAGTGGAAAATAACAATGGGTCAAGTTAGTTCATTCTGATATTGCTGTCAGGTTTAGGGTTGTCAGAGTATAATATATTTTTACATTATTATTATTATTATTACGAGCGTCCTACTGCAGGGCAAAGGCCTCTCTTTCTCTTTTTACATCATAAACTGTGGTAAAAAATAGCTGCAGAATTCCAGCTGTTGAATAAAAACCTGCCAAAAAGGTAGTAGGAATTGAGTTTTATCATGCCTTTAAGGTGGAAAAGTACAAGGTAGACCGACGACCTGGCTAAAGTTGCAGGAAGTCGCTGGATGCAAGCCGCTTGCAACTTTTATACAGATCCTTGAGAGAGGCCTATGTTCAACAGTGGACTTCCTGTGGCTGAGTTGATGATGATGCCTTTGAATTCCAAAAGACTAAGTTCCAGTCGTTTCACAAACGGCCCGCAATTACGACCCGAAATATATTGTTCCAATATTAGACGCAAATTAAATCCTAGAAAGCCTCTTTCTCTTTCTTTCTTTTTCTCTTGGTAAACGTAGCGTTGGACGCCTTTTGGCCAGATGTAAGGATGACTTGAACAGAAGGCCGACAGCGACGGGATTCATAAAGCAGCAGATCGGACTCTGTGACGCACATTGGGATCAGCTAATATCTAGCAGTGAACTTCAATGGGCAGATGATGATGATGATGATGATGATAAAATATCTTTCTGATATGAATTTAAAGCATGCGCTCAAAAATTTCAAGATCAGGACTACACCATTTGCTACCTTTCGTAAAAGTAGTGACCTTACGACTAGGTATATTTCCTTTTTAATATTCAATACACCAAACATAGCAAGTTATGAAAACCTATTTTTTGTGTTTTCTCATGTGAGAAAAAAGTAGGTATATGAAAATTAATTTTCACAGAATGTAATGTGCGATACTCGCATATTTATATTTCACAACAATTGTATTCGTATTTTGGGTCGCAGGGGTCTTATACATCAAGGCAGTGGCTCCCAATATGTGGTCTAAAGTAATAAATTAATTTCGTGGATCTAGGTCAATTCAAATTCTTTATTTTATTTACCTGCAAAGCTTAGTCAATCTCTACTTTGAGAACAAAACTGTTAGTATATCCATCCCATGGTTGCCTGTAAGAGATTACCTAGTGTGATAAGGCCGCCACTTGTACTATTTTTCTTATTGTATAATATCTACATAGTATTTCTGTACAGTGCAAAAAAGAATTAAATAAATAAATAAAATATTCTTCTTTATTTAACTATTGTTCACTCACATAACAGTTTGTACTAAACTTTTGTTTATCTATTAAATTAGTTCATTTATTTATTAAATTAGTACGGTTGACACCAATTTCACTAGTTATACTGATTACTAATAAACTGAACTAATAATAAAATTAGAAAAATAATTAAAGTGTACTTGATACATATTCGTAACTTGGCTTGACCAACCCAACCTTAATCGCTTGCAATTTATTCAACATGGGATTTTTACAGCTGCAGAGAAATAAATATTACAAAATCAGTCCATTCCTCCCAATCAGTCCATTCCATTCCCATCATAATACGATTATATTTTGTTTTGGGATACAGATATAGCTATTGGCGGTTTATATATTATGTCAAATTATTTTCCTATTTTACTTTTTGATTAATTAAATTAAATAATAATAAAGGGAAAAATGTTGAGAACCTATGAGAAAAGTAAATGAAAACACATTCCATAATTTATTTTTCAATGATTTGAATATGTCGAGAGAAAAAATCAGGGCTCAATAACTGTACATTATTATCAGAAGTAGAGAATTGAGTGTTATAGGCATGGTTGAAAAAATACGCGACGTAAATAACGTACAGACTTAATATACTAGTACTATTTTCCCTTTGGCGCGTTTATAACCGTAAGCAGTTAAGAGCGTTTATACCCTGCACGCGCTTTTTGGCTTAAAAACAGGACTTTTCAAATGAGTTAATAGCCACCAATAAACAATTTAAAGGAAAAATAATTATTACTAATTTTAGAAAAGGTTGTCATCTAGGGATTTTGGTAGAAAACATTATAGATTGATGGATAATTTGTGAGTACTATAAGGATTACTGAACACAAGTTTCGTTATTTAGGCTTTAAATGGCAATTTAGAAGCTTAAGATATCCGAAACCACTAAATATAAGATGAAAATAAAAATATTATCAGACTAGTAAGACTCTTATCGAGGTATTTTGCTGAGAAAAATAATCTTTTTGTGTTTAGTTCCTGAAAAATAAAAATTTTAACAATGCGAAATTATTCAGAAACTCTCGTCAAGAACATATTTTTTTCACCAACTTATCGTACATATTTTTTTATAGCAATTGAATATTATAATAGAAGAACATCTTATCAATAAATTACCATTTTTATATTTCAACAAAATTAGTTTTCATGTTTTCTACAAATATTTTAAAAACCACTATAAAACACGCTGTCCGACGTGGATCAAATCAGACCGCCGCAAGGCCTTCTAGAGAGAGGACGTATCGTTCGTCGCTCCGGCCTAGCTGCAGTCGATTTTTGCCGTACGTAGTAAAAATTGCCACGCGCGGACTGCGATTACCACATCTTAGTACTTTGGTAGTAAAATATTTAATTATTTTTATTACCTACAATGATTTTGTAGTGAATATAAATTATGTTTCAGGTAATATAATGGGATGTAATTCCGAGCCTAAATTATGTTATGTATTGTAATATAAAATTAAATATATTTCGTAATTGTAAGGGGTTGTAAGGCCCCTAACACTATTTATGTATTCGAACACGAAATGATTAATAAAACGTCCGTAGTGTCTACTGATTGAACACTGATTTGAATGCAACTTATTACTTAACAATGTAATAATAACGAAAATATGATTAGTATCTAAATTTGTATTATTCTTTGCTTGCACAGTAATATTTGTTTATTTATAATGCAAATAAAATATTTTTATGATATTATATTACAGTTACATTTCAATTGAATATTTGAAACGCACGGATCAAAGTTGTTTGAGCCGATTGTATAGCGAGCCGACGCGGCAGCTCTACGCACACAGCTTTGGTCGCTTATGTGTGCGTGAAATTAACGAAGAAATACCTATAGTTGACTTTGCGCGCAAGGTGTATACGCTCTTAATACAATTTTTAAGTAGACCGCAAAACATACATATCTCCAAGAATTGCCTATAACATTCTGCTATTTGGTACAGGAAGTGTCACGATGCTTGTTTCTATCTCAACCTATTTGTTCTTTTTTTTTCAATGCGGGTAAAAACGACTATAAGAGATTCTGAGAGTTCTGGAGCTCAGCGCCAATTCGTTGTGTGCGACTGCTGATCCTGGCTGACAGGAAAGGTAAAAGGAAAGGTGACGATAGCAGGTTTAGAAAGTTGCAAGAAAGTCAAAATGTATACCGCTCCCAACAAATTAGTGTGAAAATATTTAAGCATGTAGTTGTGGCAGAATAATGCTGGAGAACGTAAATCTCAAAGCACCTAGCTTAGATTGGATTCAATAAAATCTAACATTGAGTTGTTACCTTGCTTGGAATCTAGCAACAAAATTATTACACCATAAGTTTTCCCAGGTGAGAAATAGACATTCTAAATCTGCATTGTTCTAGTTCATGAGGCTTTACAAATACAGCGTAAAATTTTAATACCAAAATAAAAATAAGCTTCTAGATATTGCTTTTTTATTTTGCAACCCTACGTTATAAAAATGGAACCGACTTGTGTAAATCTTATGAGCATACACAAGTTTCAATTTCAATATGGAATTCTTCAGAACACCGGTTGGCTTGGGAGACAGATTGTAAATATATTATGTGCATACTTTTATTTATTTCATGCCAAAATAAACTTTGAGTAAAGTTAGAAACAATTTAGAAAATATTTTGAAAATCAAAGTCAATATGTAAATTCTTACACTTGAAAACGTTAATACAGTTTTTTAACTTTGATATCTTGATTTGAGAGCGACAAAAACAGATTTAAATTAACTT
Source organism: Hyles euphorbiae (assembly GCA_023078785.2). Lineage (NCBI taxonomy): Eukaryota > Metazoa > Arthropoda > Insecta > Lepidoptera > Sphingidae > Hyles > Hyles euphorbiae. The sequence continues at coordinate 10,993,050 of CM041044.1, read as the reverse complement.
CATATTGATCTAATTAAATTTAACACTAATGTAATAACTTCGAATTGATAATGAATAAAAAAAAAACAATATGCCCTGACCGACCCAGGATTCGAACCCGACACCTCGGCTTTGCAATATAGTACAACTGCTTCACTGAGGCAGTCGTGCTGAAAATGAGAACAAAAGAAGAATATTACCAAATACTTATCCAAAAACACAAGATTTCTCAAACAAAGCACGTAACACGCCACACAATACCAGAACAAGACCAAAACTCGTCGTAAATATACGGCAGGCCATTTTAAAATCCAAATGGGTCATTATGGTGTCTTAGCGTTAAATTAAGGTAAATAAATAAAGCTGCACACTGCCTTACCCTTAATTTGTACCTTCTGTCGGCATTTCGCTAAGAGTTAGCTGGACTAGATACGTCGAACAACTTTTTAGGGATATTTTGTTTCTCTCTCTTTGTATGTCTTATTCAATTGAAGTCCACTACCGCGTAGGCCTTCCCCATGGATTGCTTCATCTACCTGTTTGAAGCGGCCTGCTTCCAGCACCATGTGTGACCTTAATCAGGTCGTCCTTCCGCCTTGTGATGCTTCGCATTCTTGCTATATTTTGTTTATTGGGAATGAATTTTGTAAAAATATTATTTGAGAATTCATTGATATGTTGGATGAGGGAATATAAAGAAGTTGCTATGTTGTATGCAAGATGCAATTGGAAACGAAACGGTATCGCTTAAGTTAAGGCGTTAACGATTATAGAAAGAGAATCGGAAGCGCTTATAACTTGGCCAAGGGGACTGATAAGATATCGATGGCGGAAACGGTGTGAAGACGTGTATACCAAACAAGTCGATAAATATGAATAATTGTATTCTACTACAATATTGATCATATTAAGCATAAATAGTAACAATTTCAACTAGCCAACACATTAGTGTAACCAAAATTGCTAACCAACTTGCATTCTCCCACAAATTCGCAACCACACCCAAAACCCTAATCTATCTAAAAGCACTAACTAATTTGCTATTAGTGATTACGACTACCCGACCAGATCGTATTCTCGCGGATTCTATGGCAATCACACTGAATTCGATTGAAACTCAGCATTCAGTTTTGGGACTTGTAATTAGTAAACATACAATGGGAGTAGATAATTATGATAATACCATTGAGTCAGCTTCAAATTTCTTAGAAATGGAATATACTAGAATTTTGTATTGAGTTCAATAGAACGATGGAGAGAGATGAGAGAAATAATGTACATACATATACGCGAATACATACATATGCTCACGTCTTTTCCCAGAAGGGGTAGGAGGAGGTGCTACCAAGAAAACCAATTTTCGTCTGGTGTGTTCCGTTAAATTATGTGTTAGGGGGAAATGTCTATTTTTCCCGCAAAACAGCAGTATAAATGCACTATTATGTACCATTGTGAAGTAAATTGTAGCCAGAGTAACTACTGGACATAATGGGACTTAACATCTTATGTCTCAGGATTACGAGCGAGGGGAATGCCAAGAATTGCTTTATTTCAAAATGTTGTTTGGTTTTGCTACAGTCCATGAGCGTCGTATCGCTTACCACCGAATGGCATGGACATGAACCACTTTAGAACACATACTATCTCGTACTGTACAGTTCTAAATGACCTTTTTCCTGCGTAAAATCAGGCAATAAAGAAAAAACCACCAGCATCGACCTTCCAATTAAACTTAGATTAGTACATTTAACATCATGAATAAAACAGCAGGAATACTTCGTCTACCGAACATGAGTGGTACGAAAGCACCTAATAACACTCGAGTCGCTTCCAGCTAGTTCTCACGCGACGCTGATCGCCGTTGAACGCTTCGGTACAGCAGTAAATCAGTGTAATTGGAAGCGGCGTGTAGATATAGTGCGGCCTTAGCACCGTCACAACGTTAGTTATGATTTTATACGGCGCTTCTAACACTTGTGCCAATTTAATTTTTATAGGCACCTCTTCAAATTAATACGGTTGGAGTAGTTTAGGGTTTTTGAGATGATGACTTTGTTATTACTATTTTTGTGAATGGTGAGACGAGCGTGCCATTCGCCTGATGGTAGACGATACGACCGCGCATGGACTGTAGCAAAACCAAAGAACACCATGATTTACAAAGCAAAGCTTGGCAATCCACAGCGCTCGCCATCCTGAGACATAAGATATTAAGTCTCAATATAACCAGTAGTTACTCTGGCTACAATGTCCTTCAAACCGTAACACAACAGTGCATTTATACTGCTGTCTGGCGGGAGAAATAGACATTGCGGTGGTACCTACGCAGGCGGCCTCTCACCTATAAGAGACCTACCACCAATAAAATAAGTTATTTTCCTAGATATTGTCTACTCTTTAGTCACTACTGGTTTATTCATAAATGAATCTCATATAATATATGGATGTTTTAGTATTGCAATCGTTTTAGTTATATTTATGTTCTCGTTAATTGTCAAAATCATCAGCTGCGTAATTAAAAGCCCAGCAATACGTTGACTCCATAGACGCAATTTTAGATATTTTAAATTAATGGAGTAATATTTCCGCACAAAATTATCCGGACATGTTTTGATGAAGCGATTAAAATAAAATAAAATCATTCAAAAGAATTACAAACACAATATTAAATTCGAAACACAAAAAATAATCAAAAACAAAACTCATTTATAAAAAGAATCGCAACTTTCGTTTCTTTGTTTAAAGAAAAAAACTAAGTTCCGTGTCTGTTAGAGGAAAACGGTGAAAATCACAAGACGGCACAAAACAGAACATTCCCTATTGTTGGATAAACGTGTTCTTCCGTGACTTACCCGTATCAAGGATAATTAGGCTTATATGGGATGAAGCGATGTGGCGTACACCAAAATAGAATACTGATCTATAAATGGACTTTGTTTTCGTAAAATCTAAAAGTGATTATCTCTGATATATTAGTACGAAAATCTATATGATTAATTGCAATTATTTTAACAGATGGACTTTGTAATCATAAAATCTAAAAATGTGATTAGAAACTGTTAAAATAGTACCAAAATCGTGATGATAAATTGAACTTTTATCGTGATGTTTCTTAAGTACACGTGGTATAGATATCTCCAGTCTATTCATATATTTAATTTTAACTAAAGATTCCGAAAAGAGATCTCCGTTTCCTTATATTCATTTTGAGAGATTCAGTAGCGCATTTGATTTTACGCGTGTAACGTGAACTAGGAGGCCGCGGGTTCGATCCCCGCACCCAGACAAATGTTTGTGAGGCCCACTAGTATTTGTCTTGCGTCTAAATGGTGTGAGATCGAAAAGTATATCATACAAGAGACAAGACTTAATTGATCTTAGAGTCAGGACTATGTGTTGACTGCTGGATGTATTTATAAGTATTTATTTATATTCGCACGATATATATATAACAATGCAGTAAAATCCAGATAAAGGCAAGGCAAGGCAAGAGATAGTAGTAGATAGATGGTCGACACAATTGATTGACAATACATTCCATCTATGGATTACACTAAAATGTCTTACTAACTTGCAAAGTCAATATGTTGACGCAACTACGAGAGCAATTGTGAAATATATTGACTCAAGAGGCTGTTCCCTTCTATTGAACAGCCGTATATATTACAAATTAGGAATCAACCCGTCGGAGCAACCACGTTTGCGCGGTTTAGAATCCAATTTCATTATGTAAAGATGTTTCGAGAACGCCAACGTTGAAGACTATATTCGCATTGATTTCTAAGACTGGTGTACATTGGTTTTCAAAAGATTTAGATTACATACTTACATAAACTCACGCCTACATCCCAGAAGGGGTACGCAGAGGTGCCAGGACACAAACATTTCGCCTTGTATGTTCTGTCACACGATGTGGTAGGTGGCGAGCCTATCGCCTACCGCCATAGATTTAGATTATGATAATAAAAAATTAACAACACCCAACAGTCACATGCATTGTCCTGACCCTACACTAAGATCGAGTCTTGTGTCGTCAGTATCAGAACCTACGGGAGACTTTTCGGTCTCGCAAACGCCCAGACCCGTAAGAAATAATTGTGAGCTGCACAAACATTTCACATGAACACCTTGTTTGACAGGCGGACCGACCGACTGCGTCAAAATGTTAAAAAGACCATAAAAATTCCCACCATTTTGTACTGTTTGTCCATCCAACAACAACTATGTTAATGTGTTTCTCTCTTTAACTGATACAATTCTGCTGCTGTCTGATAGATTCTACGATATATTATGTACGGTGATAAAGAATTTTAGTATACTAAAATACTTGGGTAATGATTGCGTTCAGCTTTGAGCTTCTTATGCTGGTTATAAGTTTTTTCAATAACTAATTTCCTACGAGTATAGCTTGTAAATGAAATAAAATTTGTTTATTGATCATGTAGGCAATTAAATACCTCTTATGACAAGTGAATACTTAGCACTATATCTATATTTACAAAATAATTGATTATATTAGTATACAAAATGATTGAATGAGTTGCTAATAATGTTAATTAATTTGTATTCGCGACTTCTGATACCCTCAGTTTACATAAAAAAATAAATATTAAAATTAACAAGAAATACAATGTAAACCGCACCTTATTCTACGAGTTCCAAACTCGGGGAATTCGTGTGCGAATATTTTACCGATAAATATCCCGGGACGTTTCTTACTGTTTATCGTTTCCCGCTGATTCTTTTAACTGTTTTTCCTTTACCCCCAGTTTATCCCTGGATTATTGTGCTAAGATCTTGAGATAGGTTTCGAAGGGGGAGGGGTGGGGAGGGATACTAATAGCGTTAGGGAAATTGGATCAGTGTGGTGTTAGGTAATGTAAGCGCTTTGTTTACGGCAAATTACTTGGACTGAGAAATGGCACTGCTAGAATACTAAATACGGTTTGGTTTAAAATTATACAGGAGTTGGTTGTTATGGAAATCCTCGAAGAAGGCAAACAAAAGACAGTCATCTTGAGTTAAAAGATGATCTGCATCAGGCCGTATACGTCCCACTGCAGGGCACGAGCCACAATCGAGGCTGTTGTTATGATTGCGTACGAAACGCTATGGTATGTGAGTTTCCTCACGATGTTTTCCTTCACCTGTATAGTGAATAATTTACAAGCTTGCGTACATTATTATTTTAGGAAAAACTATGCATTTACCGCCCAAATAGGAAGATATTATTTTTAAAAAAATAATCGATTCTTTTTTGCTAATATTTAGTTGTATTGTGTCTGAAGTTACTAAAATTATCACCTGGCTTCGTTTTAAGCAGCAGTCTCGATATAATGTGTTAATATAATGATTATCGTTAATTACAATATAATACGTGTTACTTAATATTGCATTTAATATCCATTTAACTTGATTTCAAACCAAGCTTACGATATTAGCAGACGCTGCAATATATTTGCCATAAATCAAGAGACTAGATATCAGCATTTAGCCGATATTAGTGAGGGTTCAACGACCCGTCTCGTAAGCTATTAAAGTCAATGTGTGAATTATGGCTATTGCTTTAAGATTTTCGAATGCAAGACAATATGATAAAATAATTTAATAAATCATATAAATTGGAGAGGTTATAATATTAAGATTTTGTAGACAATATAACGCTCTTGAAAAACTACGTGACTTACGGCTTAAACATCTTGGAAAATTCATATTTTTTTAGTATTTAATAAAACTATTATTTATTTTTCATCTTTTAGTCGAATTTTCTATAAAAGCGTATTTTTTAGTTTTTTTTCAAACTATTATTAAAAAGCGTATGGCGGATTCTTTTATTGTTCTATACGCAGACACTCCGGGTCTCAGGAAAACAAAAATCGCTAATGCTGATTATGATATGTTTAAAATATTGAGTTGTCATCGGTCCTTAATAAGTATGCCAATTTTCGAGTTAATCCGACGTTTTGAAGGGGTTCAAAATCTTGTTCAAAGATTCCGTTGCATACAAACATACATACGTCTGAAGCTAATAAGCTGGTGAACTACCTTTCTCACTAAACAGATAAAGTATGGTACTATTTCTTCTTTTCGGATATATTTTTAATCTATTGTATAATTATAAAATATTACAGATGTTTATTATGTTATATATACGTATTATTTATGATTATCTATTTAATTATTTATATCTATTGGAGCTTTTCTTATCGTTACACTCACACGTCTTTCCCTTCTTATCCATCCAAAGGTTGTCTGGAAGAGATCGCTTATTAGCGATAAGACCGCCTTTTGTACTTTTAATATATGTTATTTCTGTATATTGTTATGTTCTTTTGTTTATGTACAATAAAGATTAAATAAAAGAAATAAATTAATAAAAATGATAGAGTCACAAACAACATTATTTAAATGTTTATTATTGTTACATCTTTCATTACAACAAATGTAAGTTTGTGTCAAGGCACAAACCTAACCTATATATCACATCCCTTAATATTCTCAAAATAACACGGAATAGGATCACGCTCTAATCTATGAGAAATTAATTAATTTTAGATTAAACATTTGTGATCACTCCTTCGAATCCACTCAGGTAATCCCATTATGTCAGATTGGAAATTATTAATAACCCCGTTCCCATGATAAAATTTGTCATTCAATGACGCATTGGGGTATTGAGAAATCATAGCGGAAACTGGGAACAAAATGTTTGTAACCAATAACCGGTGAGTCAATTACTTTTGTGATTAGGAGATATTGCAATATCCTACTTCCTATTTATAATATACCGGGTATATCAAGACTGCTACCGAAAACGAAGCCAGGTGGTAGTTTTAGTGAGTACAAACACAATGCAACTGAAAATTTCGCAAAGAAACGCGAAATTTTTATAAATTGTGTTTTAAATATCGTCGAATTTTGGTGGTAAATCCATAGTTTTTGCTAGAATAATAATTTATATATAATCATCTTTAAAAATAAAAGGGTATACACTATTATTTAAGAACAAACTATATATTTACCTCCCTAATAAGACGATAGAAAAAACATAACAAAAAAAATTATCACAATTTTGTACACAAAATTTAGTTGCATTGTGTCTAAATTCACTAAAACTACCATCCGGTTTCATTTTCGGTAGCAGTCTTGATATACCCTGTATACCTCTTCACGCTCAAACCGCTGGACTTATTTTGATAAAATTTGACATTGAGCTAGCTTTCACTCTGAATTGACACATCAAAACGATAGATATCTTAATATTTTACATATCATTTGGCGTTTTGTTCAATAGGAGTTGGGAGTTAGGAATTAATGTCCTATATCGTGATGGACTCGATCCGTATCACACCGTGAAATGGAACAAACAAGGCAAACGTTTTTGCCCTGGTAGAATCTCTGCCTTTCCCTTTTGGGTAAAAAGCGTATGTATGTATAACAGTAATGATTTTACTGTACTTTTAACATTTTGATTGTCATTAAGGATTTTCGTGTACTTACACTGTAAATTTGATTTTAATTTTGTCTATAAGCATATAAATTCAAAGACATTACTTCGCTTAAATAACAATGTGTAGCCAGTAGCCAACTTATGCAGACATAATACAGTTTCATCAATATGCACAATACCCTAATACTTCCCATTGCTTCATGCACAAACCCTAGCTCATAGTAACTTATACACTTAACTGGATCACAGCAACTGGAAACGGTGTTTAAAGTATACAAAACTCAGTATATTGCCGAATAATTATTTATGGTTATAAAATAATTCACAGGTATATTATTAATAAATAAATAAATAAAATAAAAAGCTTTTATTGCAGACCAAACAGCCCATAGTGTTAGTATGTATATTATTGCTTATGACAAAAAGCTATTGTTAGTAAAAAAAGGTGCAAATTAGAACAAAAAACTAGAAAGTCGTGGACCGCTATACTAAAGCACTGCGCACTTAACAACAGATATAAGCTGCTGTGCTTAATGCTCCATCATGGAGCAGTCCCACCTATCACATAATATGTTAATGCGAAAATCTTTACAGAATGGATAGACAAAAGAACTTAATAGTTATTTTGTAGAAGGAATTTAAAGGTGTTAATACAGGCGACCCAACCCGGCTCTGTTCGGGTGCAGATAGACTTTCGTGGAAATATTATATTCTTTATGTTAATCAGGGATAATATAAGATGCGAATGGAGAAATATTTTTTTCAAATCGGTGCTGTAGTATCAGAGCCTTTTCAATCCAAACAAACAATCAAATATTTCCTCTTTATAATATAGTTTACACTTATTAAATATAGGTGTATAACATTTAAAAGTCAAATAAAAGAGAAAACAATCAATATAGGAATTGTGTTCCTCAAACTCTTAAGTCTCTTCAGTCCAACAAGACTACAGCAAAGCAATATCTCTTCCAAAACTTGCTTGCCAACGTTATAACATTTTACTGGTGGTAGGTCTCTCATATGTGAGAGGCCATCTGGGTAGGCACCACCGCAATGTCTATTTCTCCCGTGAAACAACACTGCTTAAATGCACTGTTGTGTTTGGGATTGAAGCACATTGTAGCCAGAGCAACTACTGGACATATTGAGACTTAACATCTTATGTCTCAGGATGGCGAGCGCAGTGGAATGTTGCAACTGTTTATGAGCAGTCGTATCGCTTACCATCAGGCGAACGGCATGCTCGTCTCGCCATTCACTGCAATAATATATATATATATATATATATATTTAAATATTCAAATTGAACAGGTGAAAATATTTAAATGTAAAATGGTCTGGAACACGGAACGTTGTGAGCGGTAATCATTTTCTCCCATCAGTCGGTTTAAACCTTTCGTTATCTTTGAGGTTTACGTCAAATTCATTGAATATTGAATGCTTTATCGAATTATCAATTACGTTGGATCATCATTGTTTAGATTCATTCATATGGATATATTTTTAAGGCTTTTTTGATTTCCTTCGCTGATATAATGCGGATCGACGGAATAGTTTAATAAACTAGTAGTCAATATAAAGCCACAAAGTCACCCATTAGGATCGACAATACATACTAATAGAGAGACGAAATATCTTTCTAAGTCTCTCTTTCTCTCTCTTTAGCCACAGGAAGTCTAATGCTGAACATAGGACTCCCCCATGAATCTCCAAATCAACCTGTCGGAAGCAAACAAATATCAAATTCGACAGCCTCCGTGGCGCAGTTGGTTAGCCGCCGCCTGTGAAACGAGAGGCCGCGGGTTCGATCCCCGCACCGAGAGAAATGTTTGTGCGGCCCACAAATATTTCTTCCGGGTCTGGGTGTTCTCTCTTAGTTCCTGATACCCACGACACAAGACTCGATCTTAGTGTGGGGTCAGGACTATGTATGTGACTGTTGGGTGTTATTTGTTATTTATTTATTATTTAATTGATTTGTTGAATATTGTCAAAGTATCGCGAAAAGTAAACTACGAGCTGATACAATAATAGTTAAATTACATACTTGTGTTCTCTTTACGCAAACAACACAGCAAATCAACATAGCACAACACAATTATTCAGTCTATTGAACTACGAAGCTACATTCAGAACGAATAACATCGCAACAATAGCCAAACTTCCGACGCTAAATATGTGCATTTTAACAAAGACTGCGCTAGTTTCCAAAACAAAACACTAGATGCCGCTGTAAAGTTGCATTAAATGACTTTTAAAACACATGTGTGCATTTCGTAAACATTTTTACAATGTAGTTTGTTTGAAGTTTCTTGGGGTTTTAAATGTGGCTCAGGGAGATGACGTAAACATTTACATTTTGTTTTAGTTTGAGGAAAAATAGAACAAACCCTATCTAGATACTTGCTTCTTGCTTGGACATATGTGATTAAGATATCTATTTCTCTCGCCTAACAATAAAGTAAATGCACTGTTGTGTTTCGGTCAGAAGGACATTGTATCCAGAGTAGCTACTGAACATATTGAAACTTAAAATCTTATGATTCAGAATGGCGAGCGCAGTAGAATTTTGGCCGCTTTGCTTTTTAATTAAAGTGTTGTTAGGTTTTGATACTCTTCATGAGCGGTCGCATCGCTTACCTTCAGGAGAAATGCTTGCTCGTCTCGCATTTCATTGCAACAAAAAAGGGATTGAAAACTTTTTTTAACCGACGTCTTAATCGATCTTTTTGGATGGCCGAGCACTTCAAGTACTTATTATACTTTACTTATTTGCACTGTCTTCATTTATTTCTTCCTTTTTTATCCTCTATATTATGTTAAGTCCTAAACTTCCTACTACTTTCAAAAAAATACTTACAATTATGCGCCTCATGATCAAATTCTTGGATACTTCTGATAAAACCTTATTTTTAGATGTTTCAAAAGTTAATTTTGTTACAAAACTACACGAGAAACCTATTATATTCAAGTAATATACAAGAAATCGAAATCACTCACAAAATTTTAACAAATAATTTTTTGACCTTAAAGTAGTTGAAACGTTTTGCTGAAAGGCAAAATATCCAGCCAAAGTGTAAAGTCTACTAAATACCGAAAAAAAACACAATTCACTTTCCCATTTAAAAATTCCATTAAAACCAGTGATGCGTGCACCTTCAAAACAATATTTAAACTTTACACTTGAAAAACTCTGGGATTTAAATCATCCTAAAGACCCATCGAATGTTATACGACGCCAAAGCAAATTTACTCCTCTTTTTCAGCCAATAAGGTTTCATTTTAAACGATAATAGCCGAATGGATTTTCCGAAATATACGATCTTTAAATTGATTTCGCCTAACGTAGCCTCAGGGTAAAATTAACAGTTAAAAGGAATAAAATGGTGTGTTTCATTTATTACGATTGTTACCTTCGGAATCCTCGTTCACGTTTAGTAGATTGTTTTACATTTTATCCGATCACGGTAGAGCCAAATAATTTCTTTTTCAATTTGCATTTTCATGTTTCCTTTGCATCCTGTGGAAACTTTGATTCTATTTTTAAAAAGACTGATTAAAAATAGAAATCTGGTACAGAATGTGGAAAAAGACTGTTTCAGTTTGTTAAGGCCTTAATCCAACTGGCTGTCTTGATTTAACCTACAATTGTTTTACTGATGTTTGTATCAGTCTAGTAGAAAGTGATAACCCCTCCATAATGAATCACGTAATCGTGTTTACCCTGTATGTTTTTCGATATGAGCAGACCGGCCTAATTTTGTCTACCAGCTAGGAATTGTTCTTATATCTCCAACTATTCTCAAGTTAACTGTACTACATAGTCATTCTAATTAAAAAAGAACCACAAATATACAAAGATAATTTCCGACCCTCGAATTTCGTTCATCCAAAAAGCCATCTAAAACGCTGAAGTAACTAAAATCTCGAATCCATCAAAAGTAACAAAGTAACCAACACCAGGTAAATGAAAGGGTCTTTTAAAGTTTCATCCCCCTACATGCGCCCGTGGGCTAGTTGCTTTCAGCTTTTAATAGGCTGAAGCGTCTTAAGAATCCGTAGTTTTAAAGGTGATGCCGTAAATGGAAAAAGAGCTGGTTTTTGAGGGAGAAATACACATAGCTCCGTGAAAATAAAAATTGTATAGTGCACATGGTAGAGGAACTTGGGCGTATTGAAATGTACAAGTGTAAAATAATTGTGAAAAATGTATTGTTTTCCTAGTATAAAGTACCTTCATAATCTGTTGTCACAGGAAGTGAAGAAAGACTGTGAGAATTTTCACAGCGACCAGTTATAGCAGCCTCTTGCTAGCATCCATAGCCATCCATACCCATTCATACCGTGCATTCATTGTTATCCTCAAACAGTTCCAGAAAGACATTGGACGCTGAGTGTGTACACAAGGAAGCACAAGAAAATTACTCAAAAATCTTCTTCTTCTTTTTGGACTAAACAAACTGAATCTTAACCCAAAAAGGTGTTACGAATCCATCAAACATTTCCCATGTTCGAACACGTCTTCTTCTTCTTTTTGGACAAAAAAACTGAATCTTAACCCAAAACGGTGTTACGAATCCATCAAACATTTCCCATGTTCGAACACGTTAAGCAACATAAACTCACACAACCACATCATACAAAGGGGATATATCATTCGTTTTATTTTTTATTTTTGCGTCCTCGGGAAATGCCATGAGATTTCCCGACAGTTATCTTTACCTCTGCTCGATTGCATAGTTTGTAACACGGCGTGCGGTTTGTTGCTCACAATTTGTACGTTGTTACGGTACGACTCGGGCCGACGTTTCTTGATTTATTGCTCCTTTAATACCGGTTTCAATTTGGCCTGTACTGTTCTGCGGAGTATGATGTCATTAGTGTTCTTTTAAAGGATTGTTTGAACATGTTTCAATTTAGAGACCAATGTCGGAAGGTTTTGGTAACTTTCTGTTTCAGTTGATTGTTTTAAATATATTCAAATTGTTTTCTTTGGATTTGACCCATGTACCCATGTGGAGTAGACCCATGACCTGGTCCATGTGGCAGGAAGAAGCGAGATGATGACTGCCCTGGACAAAACAATCTGGCGTGCTTTACAAAAGACCTACACCCAGCATTGGGTGGATATGCAGCCTGAAGAAGAAGAATTGTTTTCTTTTCGTTTCTTGTTTAGCTTCGTCGGTTATTTTAATATTATACGTATAATTTAAATCTGTCTGTCTGTATCAGCCCATATACGTCCCACTATAGGGCACGGGCCTCCTCTACTACCGACAGTACGATTGAGAGTGGTTAGGCCATATAGTCCACCACGCTGGCCTAGTGCGTGTTGGCAATAATTTAAATAATAGGATATATTTAACAATATATAGGCTATTATAACTAAAACTTAAATCGTCTCTACTGGCTTACTTTAACAGCACGACAGCTTGCTTATGAAGATTACGATTACCAGACATCAAGCTATCATTAGATAACGACAGTGTATTTATTGTCACACTTTTATTTAGGTCTCTGTCTAGTATCTCAAATATGTTCCGAATAACATATTTAGTCATGGACCAAATAAACACATTTCCACCACTTAGATCCCCGAATAAAAACTAGTTCAGTAAAACTAAAATAACACACAAAGCTACAGCAATTTACAACAATGTTTATTGAACCATAACAGTACATTTTAATACTACTCTTAGTATTAAAGTTATATCGTTCAAACACTTAGTAATACTTCCAACAAAGATATCGGGAAAGATCTTAAAACTTCAATACCGACCAAGTTTGTTACTCGGTCACGCGAAATGGCGATAACTGTGGGGATTTAAACCTGTATTTCGTAGTAAGTATTTTCTTTAATACTGGGAATAGGCATGACGAATTATTTTAAAATCATGTTTTATAATATAGATACACATTTATTATATACGAAATAATCTATATTTCAAGAATTAACAAAGGTTTAACACAGTTTTAAGCCATTTTTCTAATAATCTTTCAATAGTGCACAGAAAAAGCGAGTAGGTGTCATGGCGTCCGTTATAACGTCACCACTAGGTAAACATGTCATTGTGTCTATGCGCAGCGAAGAAAGTTAACGAAACAAAACATATTTCGTTTGATAAAAATGAATTCTAAAGTCTATAAGTGGTTTCGGTAAAGTTCACATTCCACATTTCTAAAGAAATTGGTAATGTTTACGGCAGGTTTACATAGGCGTGACGTCATGCGTCGTGGCTAGCGTTTCTGTCAAAATGGCCGATTGCTATATTTTGTACTTTTATTTTATTGAAAATCTTGTTAATCTCCTATTCTGGATTAAAACTAAAACATCGTTTTAAACCCTTCTAATATGTTTTCCCCCCTAACATCATAAAATATTTGATATTTTGATACTGTCGTCTCGCCTATTGTAGCATTTGGATGTTGTATTTTCTGTTTATTCGCAGTTGAGGGAGATTTTGTTTTATACCCAAATGGCGAGAAGAGCATGCCATTCACATGATGGTCAGCAATACAACCGCTCATGGATAGTAGTAAAATCAAACACACCGCGAATTATAAAGCAATGCTTCTCATCACACTGCGCTCACCATCCTGAGACAATATGTTAAGTCTCAATATGTCAAGTAATTCCTCTGGCTACAATATCCTTTAAACCGGAACACAACAGTGGATTGACACTTCTGTTTGGCGGGAGAAATAGACATTCTAGCGGTACCTATACCTAGGCGGAATCTCAAATATGAAAGACCTATCAGTAAAACGGGGATAGGAACGTTCATACCAGATTACTAAGTAAATATAGGGATTACGAGATCAAAACACATTGTGTTATGGTATAGCTGAACAATATCTGGTATCTCTGTATCAGCCCGTATACGTCACACTGCAGGGCACGGGTCTCCTATACAATCTAGAGTTCGATTGAGAGTGGACAGGCCATATAGTCTACCTCGCTGGCTTAGTGCAGGTTGGCAGACATTATTCATGTCTGTATTCATGGTTTTCATCACTGTACAGTCATGACTTACAACAGCGTGGCCCTACCATTTCCAAATGGACAAGGTACAGAAAACTATTTCACAATCCCACATATATTTTTTTTATTGCATTGAATAGCGAGACGAGCATGCCGTTCGCCTGATGGTAAGCGATGCGACCGCTCATGAACAGTAGCAAAACCAAACAACACCTTGAATTACAAAGCAATGCTTGGCATTCCACTGCGCTCACCTGAGACACAGGATGGCGAGCGCAGCATTAATCTGAACTGTACTACGCTAAGTACAAAGTATATTTAAGAATCTTTATACACCAGTTTAAGAACATCTAAATCTTTCATTTAATTATAGGCAGGGCTTGTTAACGATACCAATTCACATTAAAAGTACCGGTAAATAGCGGTAATTTCCTAAAGATATTATGTATAAAGATATGTATGATGATATGCTGTAATTCACAGCACAATGATTTCGATAAAAAAAAAACGGGCTGTCTTGAGTGTCCCTACAAAATAATGCCCATATTAGCATACCAAAACGATGTTTTTTTTTGCTTGGCTCATGAAGAAAGCTAATTAAAATCAAAAAATTATAGTAAATCAACTTAATATAGAATAGTCTTAGAATCCACCACAATCCAGCCTTATTTTTATGCAAAAACGCTCCATAAAAATTGTTGTCATCGAAATATGCATTTTGCAATTTCGGTCCTTAAATATTTCCCGTGAATAATTTTCAATAGTTATTCAAGCCTTAATGATCGAGCTTCGGCCCCAATTTAATTCCCTTAATATGCCCGTGCAAAGACTGATAAAGTTAAAATTCAACATGTATTAACGAAATAAAATCTGCGATGAAGCCGAATTTTGCCTTTTTGCGGCAACAAATTGCTTTTGTTTTTTAATGAAATTTTATTATAATTGAGGTAATACTAGTAATTAATTAATGTTTATACTCAGTTTATGTTTTGGTTTTCATATTTTTGAAGGCCGGATGCATCATACTAATTGGATTGTTAATTTTTGGGATGCACTAGATACTGTTGTGAGACATATATTTTTTTTGTTTCTTTTTTTTAATACTAGCACGGCACAGTGACTGTGAAAATACCGTCCAAATAGATCATATAATGGCATCAGACGGTGATATCATGCCATTCACCACAATCATGCCGGCCCGCTGAGATGCCTCTTCTCGCTTCAGCGAAAGGACCCAGGATTAAAACAATGGAACACATGTGATGGCAAATCATTCCACTGCTTGACGGTACAGCAGAGAAAAGAATTGGAGAACCTTTTGGTTTGCGCCGAGATGGTTTGAACTGTCAAGCTATGGCTCCGCAAGCCAGTACGCGTGGTTCTGTTAAGGAAAAGAGAGGAGGGGATCGAATTAAATAATTCCTCAGAGAATTCACCATGATACAGACGGTAGAACACGCTTAGGGAGGCGACGTGCCTCCGTAGCTGTGGTGACCTTAAGTTGTCCGTAAAGTCTGCATTATTTACAATGCTGATGGCTCGAACCTGCCGTCCATCTAAGACATCGAGCAAGTACTGGGCGTATCAATCCCAGAGGTGCGAACAGTATATAGACTCAGCATGAATGGGCAGGCTCTTCCAGGGCGGTACCGCAGTCTCACAGGAGATCGACGTGCTGTGGCAAAATAGCTGATGGGATTCGCTAGGTGAGTGAGATTGCTGTATGCCCAATACATATTTTATTTTATCATTATTTTTCGTCCCAATCCCCTCCCGATATGGTGATCCGGCAACACATCTATGATCCAATCGTCTTTTATAATCATGTGCGGCAGTGATCACTTTCTATCAGGTGATCCGGGCCTCTAGACAAATGTCACTTTTCTGTTCTCACGTGACTTCTGTTATTTTAATACATCTGATCTTTCCGTAGGCTTTCACGCTAACAGAAAAGTCACATTTGTTATGCCCCCTGTTAGCTCGTTATCGGGACCTATAAAAAAAGATTGACTCACATACATTGTTGATACAATGATTGAATGGGTATGATATATTTTCAATAGATTAATAAAGCATTGCTAGACACGGGGCTCTTCAATACCTCGCTTGGCACAATCCTTAATATAACTCACTCTTACTAACTACTCAATAACTCACTCCTTCAATCCAGCACATAAGATATTCCTGTACGTAGTGTTGTTGTAGCACCATATAATATTTAATAAAATTATGCATGAAATTGCTCCTGTTTATAGTCAGGCGGTAAGCGGTATTACCATCAGGCAAACCCTATTATTACATTAAATAGCCTTGAAGTCATCAACAATAAAAGAATTAATAATAGTCATCAACATTCCCTGTCTTTGTAATCTGCAAATCAATTTATCCGTAAAACACTCTTTATACATCATTAATTGTTATTCGTTCATAAAATTGAGTCCGTCGATACGTCAATTAATCTTGATAAACGGCTTGACAGTAATCCGGATCTTTTGTAAACAGCGTTAATAATATTAAGTACTCCATATTTCGCTGTTTGGTTGAATATGTTTCTTTTTAAGTTTTTTTACATACATATTGCGAATATTATTGAAAAAATACTAGTTTTACTAGCATTGTGGCTTCTTAAATTTACGCAAATGTTACACATTAAAATTAAACAATTTTTACAGATCTTATCGCGAATTTAATTTTTATATTTCTTAGGTAGGTAGGTTTCATTAAATTCACTAATTGGGTGAAGTCATTTTAGAATGTAGTCATGCGATGAGTATAAGGTGGCAATGATGTATTTCTTCTAGAATGTTCAGCCATTTGAAACTTTTCAACTCCATCAGACCTCATTTTTCGTGTGGAGTTGCTATTTGGATGGATGGTTTTACTTATTCTCGCTACTTCAGGTCACTATTTGAAACTCTAAGATTTCAAACGTTAGTAACGCTATTTATGGAGTATTAAGAACCCAATCGATTTTGGAAATATATCACTAAAAGCAAATTGGCTTACACTACGCTACATTTTTTATTACTTTTTTTTTATAATGGCTTGGCATAGTGGCGGCATTGCACCTGATATTAAGTGCCAATACCGCCCAGGCAGAGTATACATTGGCAGAGTATTCAAGAAAAACATGCGGTTCCCCTGATAGTAAGCTATACGACCGATCATGAACAGTGGTAAAACCAAACAACACCTTGAATTACGAATCAATGCTTGGCATTCCACTGCACTCGCCATCCTGAGATATAAGATGTTATGTCTCAATATGTCCAGTAGTTACTCTGGCTACAATGTCCTTCACACCGAAATACAACAGTGCATCTACACTCCTATTTGTCAGGAGAAATAGACATTGAAATGGTACCTATCCAGGCGGCCTCTCACATATGAGAGACTTACCACTAGTCAACCTCCCTATACAGTTATTCTTGTGTCAAAAAATAAAAATAACTCACAGTATTCCTGAAACTCAAGCTAAACTTAAATCAATTTTGAAACCATGTCGCCAAAATGAACCAATTACACCATCCTATATAGATTTTTATGACATATAAAAAGGCAGATGATCTATCCGTTTCATGCTAAAAATACAGACAAAAGATCCGAAAATCCAATATTTTCTGGTTGAAAACAAAGAGTTTATTAATAAACGCTATTAGTTGGTCCAATCGCTAATGGACGCGTGGCATCGATGTCTGAATTATAAACTACATAGCCGGATCAAAAACAATGCCTCAAACCACACAATGGAAATTGGAAGGACATATACGCCTATTTGGCCTTTTGGGATACTTTATTTATAGCGAAAGAATTTAATACATGATTAATTATCTATGTATTGAGAGCCTCCGTCTTTGTGTTACCCTCAGGCATTTGTTTCGGGTCTGGGTGTTTGTGAGACTAAGAAATCTCTTGCACTTTCTATTGCCTACGACACAATACTGGATCTTACTGAGGGACAGGCTATGTATGTGGCTATTGTGTGTATTTGTATTTGCATCTCTCTTCAGACATATGAAGCCTCCTTTTTTGGGGATGAATAGTCACACGAGCATGCCATTTTCCTGATGGTAAGCGATACGGCCGCGTATGAATAGTAGCATAACCAAATAACACCATGAATTACAAAGCAATGCTTGGCAGTCTACTTTCTGATGGTCTGCGCCACAGGTTGAAATCTACAGCAGACACCAGCTTCTCACAGAATATGTATTTACTTAATAATTGTTTTAAGGCAACTTATGTGCCTATGGTTTTGTGAGGAGAAAATAAATAAAGTTTATTATTATTATTACGCTCGCCATCCTGAGACTTGAAATGTTAATTTTCATTATGTCCAGTAGTTATTCTGGTACACAAGAGTGCATTTACATTGCTGTTTAGCAGGAGAAATCTTCTCAAAAGGACCCTCACGTATGAGGGACCTACCAACAGTAAACATGTCTGTCGCTGGACATGAGCCCCCTTCGGTATGTTTTAAATATTTGTTGGAAACTGTCTGTCTATATAACAATTTATGATGTAACTATGTAAAAAACTATTACTTACCTAATTAATAAGAGACGGAACACCTGACTTCTAAGGGTGAGTGCAGTATAGAGCTAAAGATAGTTGAATAATAAGTTCTGAATAGATTGGCTTCTGTTTTTGGTCAGGCGAGATGCATACCATCAGGTCAAAAAATTTAAAAAGATCGAAACAAAAGTTCAGAACTAATTAATTATTATTAACGGTATTTTATAATTGATAAACTCGTGTAAATCTAACTTCGTAAACAATTAATTAATACGACATAAGAGTTTTTTTTTTTTTTTTTTTTTTATTGCAATGAATGGCGAGACGAGCAAGCCGTTCGCCTGATGGTAAGCGATACGACCGCTCAGAAACAGTAGCAACATTCCACTGCGCTCGCCATCCTGAGACATAAGATGTTAAGTCTCAATATGTCCAGTAGTTGCTCTGACTACAATGTCCTTCAATCCGAAACACAACAGTGCATTAAGCAGTGTTATTTCACGGGAGAAATAGACATTGCGGTGGTACCTACCCAGATGGCCGCTCACATATGAGAGACCTACCACCAGTAGAGTTGTAGAGTATGACATTAACTGAAATAAATGTTACTGGTGGTAGGTCTCTCATATGTGAGAGGCCACCTGGGTAGGTGCCACCGAAATGTCTATTTCTCCCGCCATACAGCAGTGTAAACACTGCACTGTTGTATGTTGTATTCCGGTCCGAAATACATTGTACCCAGATTAGCTGCTGGATATACTGAGACTTAACATCTTATGTCTCAGGATGGTGAGCGCAGTAGAATGCCAGGCATTGCTACTGTCTATGAGCTGTGGTATCGCTTACCATCAGGCGAATGGTATGTCATCTCGTCATTCATAGCAAAATAAGTAACAGAGTATTAATCTATATTAGACCAGTATTATAACGTAATGCTCACAAATAATCTTATTAGAAATAGTAAGTCTGTGACGTTAATCACTATCACTACATAGTATAAAACAAAGTCGCTTTCTCTGTCCCTCTGTCCCTATATCCCTTTGTATGCTTAAATCTTTAAAACTACGCAACGGATTTTGATGCGATTTTTTTAATAGATATAGTGATTCAAGAGGAAGGTTTATATGTATAATACGTACATATTATTATACAGAAATCTATTTGTACCCGGGCGAAGCTGGGCCGGGCCACTAGTTTAATATAATATCCACAATAATATCAATGGGGTATAATAATTAAAAATACAAGTGAATAAATTTAAATTCTTTATTTTTCTATCTTACAAATGTTACAATCCATACTTTTCAAAAAACTCACAAATCTGCAATGACCACACTGAAAATACCTTCATAAAATTAATCTTTGGCACGAACTTGCTATTTAGAACAAAACAAAAAGTAAACATGACATCGGTTTATAATAAAAACGAAAAATGCCTGACTCCCTGATAGTTTCAGAAATATACTGGCCGTAATATAAAATAAATGAATAAATAAATTGCTATCACAAATAATTCATAAAATTAAAATTAAATAGTAAACTAATATGTACCTTTTAATATCAAATACAATAGAAAATTAGATAAAATAAAATTTAAATAAAGTTGTCAAGAGTATCATGAGTCACAACTTATTTTATTCATTTTCTTTGACTCAAATTATAATTTACACAGAATATAAACTAAAAGCTAAAGACATTTAATAAGGAGTATAATTTAGTTTCTCCTTTAAAGTAAATTGACACTGAAAATAATACTGTGAATTTTATTAGCAAAATATGTCTGAAATATTTCTTATAATTTCATAAGTTAGCATAAAACGTAGTCTCAAATGAAATACGATTTTATGAGCATGATTTACATCTTATTTCGGATAAGTAAGTATTATTCATTCAACAATTTGTTTTCAAATCATTTTTGGGACACTTTCAGTGACAATCTCAGCCTGAGTACACGTACTAATTGCCAACTGAATTTTATCCATCCAAAGGTCAGAGGTTATCCTTTTACTTTTTTCAAATTTTATTAAATTTTACCTATACATTTTTATCTACTATCCTTCAGTCTATAAATAAATATGAACATTGAAAAATTTGAATACCAAAAAATGTCTAAGCTGTTTTGTGCGGAACAACTAAAAAAAAAGATAAAACAAAAAAAAACTATTTAACGTTGTCAAACAACGCCTTCACATGATACGCAAAAATAATATCTAGTAATGATATTTCCATAATTTGGCACTTTTTGTTAGGTATAGATCTACATTACAACCGGTAATTCAAATTAAAAATCTAAAATATAACTCCTACGTACAAAAACGTTTCAATGTTAATTCTTAGAACACTAGTTACATGGTTTCATTACTTAATAATAATTTACGATCCATTTACATACAGAAATTTTTAAACATTCGCTTCTTCATTTTAATGAGTTTGAGCCAAAATCTCTCTGCAAATGGCTCCAATAATTTAAACACTCCATACGGCTAAACAATCACTCCTATATTAATTGGTATTCATCTAATTAAAATAATTAACACATATGGTCAGTCATTTCTTTACTTAACTTCTTTGGTAGAATTAAGTGCCATACTAAGCTTTGTTTAGGAATTTTATTAAGTCATTATTCATAGCGCATAGTCGCTTTCAATATTACAACTATCCTATCGGACTGGTTAAAAATATTCTGCTTATACTGTGGATATAAAAAAATATTGATTAAATATAAAAAAACAAATTCACATTATGTGCAATGAATTCTTTCTTATGCCGCTACTTGGGGTCCATGTAAATTTTAACTTCTTGTCAACATGAGCCTTCATTCTTCAACCTTTCTTAAGAATAACATTAGTTTGAATACGATACTTAAAATGCATTACACTCTCGTACTCTACCGATCAAACTCGTTCTGTATGTACTAGTCCCCTAACACACTCTTGCTACTTACATGCGATTAAAAAATAAACACAATAATTTAATTTCATAAAATCCAGTCCGATTACATTGGGGTCACTCTCTCCGGCTCCTTTTCCTCTCTTAACGTATAAATTGTTCTTCGTACCGCGCCCCCTTCGCATCTCGAGCTAACGTGGTGCAACACCTCCGGCAAAGATTCCGCTTCAGAATTTATAATAGTCTCATCGATCGAATTGGCGCTGTCATCTCGTCAAGATCGGTGTAAGAATTCAGAGGTTAACACCTTCTGCGAATTTGCTTTCAATACCTTCTCGTGATGTCTTAGCCGGTGTACAATCTCATCATGGAGAACATTGAAACACATCGCTGTTAGAGCCAGACCAGTCATTATGTAGATTGAGCAGAACCAAACAGTTCCAGTGGACGCGCTGTTCTTCTGCGTCGCTCCGGGAGCTAAATGACCAAACCCTATGGTGCTGAGACTCATAAAGCAAAAGTAAATGCCGTCAATAGGACTCCAACCCTCCAACTGGTACAACACAAGAGCACCAAAGAATATGTAAACGAAAATGGCAGCGAGGCATAAAGACACTGGAGCTAAAATCGAGAATCCACGTAATGACACCTTTGAATCAGTGTCTGTGCAACTCATAGAATCGCAGTCTCTTAGAAAACTTAATCCTTGCGTCTTGTCTTTAATAGAAGTCGTACTCACGCTGTGCGCTTGCGATGCTGAAATTATTGTACCTGATGGCGATCGTACGTAATAAGGCTCTTGGAGATGTAGGGTCTGATTTCTATAATCATCTTGCCTTCGTACCTTCTCTTTCCTCTCTTTGGTAGTCATTGTTCTCTCGTCAAGACAGCAGTAGCCGCATTTGGTGCATAGACAACAACACAGGGCTCTGCTGAAGACGCTTCTAGCCAATCTTGATAATAGGGCCCCAACTACAGATAGATATAGAAGTGTCAGAGGTATGCCTATAACAGCATATCCTATAGTGACTGCTTTTCCTAAAGCAGTTCTTGGAGCTACACTTCCGTAACCTGGGAAAAAAATATAAACATAAGAACTATGTTTGGATATAACAGCTGATGTAAGAAGTTTCCTTTCAATTTTAATAATAAAGAGGGAAGAAAAAATAAGCTTAATAAAGGTAAAACTGGATTCATAATTAATGGTAATAATATTTGTCATCATTACAGAATAAAAAATAAATTATGCGTGATTAAACACTGACTGAAACAGTGTTAAGGGCATTCAATTCTGTAACGAGTAGTTATTCAGTTATCTTACTTTAAGAACAAAATATTACCCACCTATAGTAGTAAGAACAGTCAACGAATACAAAAACGCTTTAGCGAAATTCCATTCATATTCATCAACAACCAAGGGCGGGGTAGATTCCAAAGCCCTGGCCCCGCCGTACTGCGCTGAAACGTCCGCGGCCACCCTCGCTACGAGTTTCTCTTGAAACCTAGCTATCTCTTGAGCCGCCAGTCTCGTCCAATTCTCTTTATACAAAATATTCAGCGATACAGTTATCTCCCAAATACTCTCGACCGTCTGTGATCTCAATTCTGCACTGGCTTGCGTTATACTCCCATTCAATTTCGATAATGATACTGATTTCGGATCATTCACCTGGTAAGATGTTGTTGCTAAGGTTTTCTGGTGTACTTTTGCCGCGCTCCCCTCGATTGCTAGAAATATGAACGCTCCTAACAAAGTATAGGCTAGGAGTAAGACAAATATCCCTAAGTTTGTGACGCAGCCGGCGATCAAACTTTTCTTTTTGCTTTTTTTAGTTTTGACGCAAAGACAACACGTCGTGATGACGTCATCGTCGGCTTTGTAATCCGTTTTGCCATTCTTCTTGTATTTTCCATTCGCATAAGTTTTTTTCTTATTCTTATCCATGTTTCATAGGTATTTCATGATTTAGATATATAATTATCTTGATACACCGTCGAGACTTCCGACTAACTTAAACGCATGTTGTTTCATATCTGCAAGGAAAAGAATAATTGTAATCAATGTTGAAGTTGCTAGATGCAGGCCGCTTGCAACAGGTCTATGTGGGAATCTATGGGGGGGAGCTATTTCCAGCAGTGGACTTCTTTTAGCTATAGAGAGAGACTTCGAGAGAGGGGAAATTTAAATAATTTTACATGCCACAATGCTTGAATTTGTTCTTTAAGAAGATGGATCCTGATTAGGCCATAAGACGCGATTTATTCACAACCAACCATATGTAAATCATCAAAAAGAGATATCAAGATAAGATCAGTGCCATCACAACATTCAATTAGCATTACATAACCTAAATAAACCGTAACCTTATTCTTCGACCTATATAAAACTGCTAAAATACTATTTGATCAGTCATTCGGATACCATGAAGGGAACGAAACCGAATTCAGCAAAACAAAACAAAACAAGCAAAAGGCGGGCACATAAAAATAGAAAAGCAATTCAACTGAGAGCAAACGTAGATGTATTAGCATAAGTACTATAAATGACAACAAACAACGTTCTACAAAAATTACGCCAGTGTACTTTAAAAAGAACTGAAACACTGGAATGGAAGTTTTACTTAAGCAAATACCTCTCCGTATACTATGAATGCATAATACATTGAACAATAAATGCATGCAGCCCGGTAACCTAATGGCTCCAGCTTTCACTCATTTGGATAGATATGTGATCTCGCTTTATTCTCGAATGAAGGTCTTTTTCACTTTAATTGAAGTGAAAGTTGTTTGTTTTGATTTTGTTTTTTTTTTTATTTTATTGCATGGGTTTGTGACTAATAATAACAGAATTGCCGTATCAAATGGTAGATTATTATCAACACTCAAGCATTTACATAATTTAGGTGGTCAATAGAAAGTGTTAAATACCATAGCATATCCGAAGGGTAATTTTAGGGCAGAAACTTTTAAGTTATCGGTGCATTAGGGAATCAAACAGTTTCCACCACATTACATTCGCTTCTTTATTGATTGTGACTGTTCTTAATGATCTCCAACTCGCTCCCGACTTACAGAGCGATCGAGATTGCAGTGAAGAATGTAAGAAAATTGAAAACCTTTATCGTCTTAAAAAGCATTTTTTGATTTACGGCTGCTATTTTTTTACCGTAGATCGATTGTTATCTTAGAAGAGTCAAAAATAGCAATGTAATGTAACATGATAACACTGATTATTAATCGTTGCGAGATGTAGAATTTATTGCTTCAACGGTTTGGTTATAGTAATATTATTTTTTAAACGACTCCAAAAAAAGGAGGCGGTTCTCAATTAGACTGTTTTTTCTTAATTATTGAAAGTTCGTATTATCAGTTCTTCTTTTCACTTTTAGTGGTAGGAATGGATGGATTAATTAATTAGTAGTTTTTTTACTACAGCAAAGGACACTGGTCGTGAAAACGTCAGCTTAATGTTTAATGTTCATCATTCGGTATGGTCACCATGCTATACATCCAAATAAATTAGGAATAAAGGCAAGTTGATACAGCAATTTTATATTCAATTATTAATTTATTAAAATTTTAAAAACACATCACGTACAAAAATTTACTATATGTAGTAAGTAACTGCTTATAAACGATAATGATTCGAATGGCCTAATTATTTCTCCTTCTACTTCGTCCTTTGGCATGTATACAGATCATAATAATAATACCTGTGACCCAGAACCCCTCCATAATCAAGATACACTTGACCCTAACCTCAAAGCGACAATACACATCGAAATTAAAAACAACGCATTTCCACACTCCACGTCCAGCTTCATAATTGACCTTTTGTATTCCGAGCACATAATGGGGTCATTATCAACTCAACATTCCGTTGCCAAGTCATTATCTTATTTTGTACAGCACTTGAAGAAAACACTCGTTTTATTTCACAACTTTCTTAATCAGTTGGAGCTTAATTTTCACGCGCTCATTTTATTCGTTGTTAACAGGGCGGGGTGTAAATAAATTATTGATGAAGTTTGCCCATTTCCCAGTTATTATCTGCTGTGTATTGTCTTCGTATCCGATACATTATACCCTGGTGATGCGACAGATATTGCCTCCAATAAATTCGGATTGAACTATGTCTCAAGTCGAATTAAGCAAATTGATGGTTGGAGTTTGACTTTCAATGATAAATAATTGAGTGTTCAGTTGTATTCATATTTTGTTCTAATATTAATTGATCAAGTTGTTGTAGCAATCGGGTCGAGGTACTTTCAAGATAAGTAGTGAATTACGTAGGCTTGATGATTTTAAAAGGTCACCTTTTTGACCGCATCGTATAGGGAACCGTGATGCCAATTAACTGGACAGATCGTTAATTGTAGAAATCCTTTAAGGAAGTCCATGATAGCAAAAAAACTTGACTGAAAATGTTTTTTTTTATGGGGGACAAACACAATAGGACATGGAGATGCATTACCAGCTTTTATTGATACAGATGATAATAGGTGATAATACTTTCTTTTTTTAATGTCACAATGTCGCATGTGTCCATAAATGCTACTGTTGACAATTCCTTCCAAAAATTGTAATTAAATTGATAGTCTGTTTTACATTATGAGAGAAGTACTGGTCTAGATTCATTTTGTAAGGGGTGAATACTTGCCTATTTTTGTGAGTTTGTCTCTTAAAAAACAGACATCTGCCCGGTTACATTTTTGCACGAAAGGATTAAGCTGAAGTTATAATCGAAATAAATACGGCAGAAATTTAATTAAAAACGTTATTTTCCCTCGTGTAGAAATATGTAAAATTGCTAATTTTAAGATTTTCTTGAAAAATAATACTATTCTACATTCTACTTTCACACCGTAACGTACATATTTTTTTCTGGAAAATAGAAAAATTGTCTTACAAATATTAAGCACGTTCTGAATATGATTTGAAATGATTACCTACTAAGAAATTGAATTATCTCTATCACAAATAAGAAAAAGTCGTTGTGACATATGTTCCTACTGAATATGAACTTGAGTATAATCAGGAATTCTGATGAAAAAATAACTATTCGGAACGTCATAGTAAATATAATACAAAAAAAACATCATAATTTCAAGTTCAAAATGCAAATAATATTATGTACTATTTACTGTATTGTACTGTACTGTATAATCCCATACATACATATATATCCCATTGCATGGCACAGACCACAATCGAGAGTACGATTGAGATTTTTCAATTTTTAAAAGATCATCTCTGACTGTTACTTTAATATTCAAAATTACTTTTTCACCATCTTCATACGATCTAACGTATGAATTGAATTCATTATGAGTCAGAATTAAATTTAAATTTGGAATTAAATTATATTCACATATAAACCTCATTTGAAAGGCTTCATTTTTTGAAATTCCTTTTTTAATGTCAAATCTCATCTGAGAGTCAACTATTGCAAAAAAAATAAAAAATTAATCTACTAAGCGAGAGAGCTAAAGAATTTATTTTGTGGTGAACTAGGCTTTTTTAAATTTCTAACTTGATTAAAGGTAAATTTATTTTCGATTACATGGGAATTTTGTAGAATATGTATTAATCAAAATTGTTATCACAGATGTAGTAATAATCTTTTAAAATTAGCTGATTGAATAGACCTGTATATAACTGAAAACTAAATGCTCATAAACAAATAAGTGAATTAATAAAAGAAATTAGATTAGGGTAGAAAATATTAGGAACAGTTTTATCATTGCATATCGTATAAATATACCATGAACACCAACATTTCGACAGCCTCCGTGGCGCAGTTGGTTTGACGCCGGCTATGAAACAAAAGGCCGCGGGTTCGATCCCCGCACCAAAACAAATATTTGTGTGGGATTTGTTTCGGGTCTGGGTGTTTGTGAGACCGAAAAGTCTCCCGCAGTTCTTGTTACCAACAAGATTCGATCTTAAATATTGGATCAGGACTATGTATGTGTGTGTTGAATGTATTTATTTATTTTTATTCTAACTAATTAATTATTTAAAACCCTAAATACTAAACTGTTAGATTCAATCTTCTCTGTTTTGAAACTAAGCATTAAGCCACAAATATATTCGATCGCATATATCTAATAAACGGGTAAGGAGCGCTCGAACGTGTGCAAACTCGTACGGAACAAAGTTTCCAGTTTGAACACTTGTGCAACGTGTTTTTGCCACGTGTATGTAGCCCCAACTAATCGCTAAGTTCCGCTCAAGATTCTAAACTTGATACACGGTATTAGAAGATTTCTAGGCGTCTGACAGACGCGGCTTTTGGAAATTAATCTAGGTTTTGTTCAGGAAGATTTTTGACGTGGTTTAGATTTCCATATACATTAATGCTGACGGCCTTTTAAAAGCTTTAAAACCCATTTCAGTTATAGACCTATACATACTGGTGGTAGGTCTCTCATATGTGAGAGGCTGCCTGGGTGGGTACCACCGCAATGTCTATTTCTCCCGTCAAACAGCAGTTTAAATGCACTGTTGTGTTTCGGATTGAAGGACATTGTAGCCAGAGCAACTACTGGACATATTGAGACTTAACATCTTATGTCTCAGGATGGCGAGCGCAGTGGAATGCCAAGCATTGCTTTGTAATTCAAGGTGTTGTTTGGTTCTGCTACTGTTCATGAGCGGTCGTATCGCTTACCATCAGGCGAACGGCATGCTCGTGTCGTCATTCAATACAATAAAAAAAATTAAAAAAAAACTTAAACTATTTTAGAATATTTTGTCTTCTTTCCTAAAATTGAATTTACAAGTCGTTCAAATGGATCAAAATATTCGTACGTAAAATTGGTTTTAAAACTGACTAAGAATGAGGATTGTAAATCAGCAGTAATTTATTCCTGACTCCAGGCTGATAATGAACAGAAAGATAAATATCACATTGCCCTATCCGGGGTTCATTGCAATCATACCGTAGTACAACTGCGCCACCGAAGCAATCAGTCATCCACATCTCATAACTGAACCTCACCTCCAATATAATTTAAAAAAAGAAGAAAGAAAAGAAAAACGCTTTATTATCGCGCAAATTAGCCGCATACAACACAGTACAATAATTATAAAAAATTAACAGTACAATAAATTAAACAAAGAGGGACTAAATATAAAAAAAATAACAAGAAGAAAATAACAGGTAAGTATGTTGCGCAGCTCACTCGCGATAACAGGTTAACATCTCAGCATGATGCTGTGTGATAACAGAAGCAACCACACAGCGCTGGTTTTCAGATGTAACCTTAGGCGATGCGACGTACAGAAGCTAAGCTAGCCCAGCAACAATTACAATATTAACAAAGACATTGTAAATAGGAAGAAATAAACAGTGTAGGCAATAAGTAGTAATTAAAAATGATAAGTCCAAATATAATGCACAAGTAACAAATTAAAAAGTAGAATAAAAACCAGTGCCAGGTAAATTCATTCATATAATGTCAAGAATATAATAATAATAAATAAAAAAAAATTAAATGCATAAAAATAGTGTTTAAAAAAAAAGATGCAAATTGTAATAAATAATATAATAAATGTCAATTTAAACATCGACAAAACAAAAGTGAACAAAGTCGTGGTATCGAATAACAATTTATCAAGATAAACATAAACATATTTTATATTATATTGTCTAGCTCGCACATCAACGCTCGTACAACAGCGCACACGCCGTTCCGAGAGCCCGGCGCGGCGCAGGTAGTAGGAGTAGAGGAGTAGGGATGCGTCCGGCCGCGGTGCCATGCCGCGCCGCTCCCGGCCTCAAGACAAGCGCTGCCGGCGCGGCGCGCTGACCGTAACTAGTAACTACACTACCGATAATAAAACTAAGAGATAATAATTTAGTATTTCAAAAAGGAGTGCAATTAAAATTTAATGCAAAAAAAATGACATCGCCGCCTTCACGTTGCTGGGATGTCTATTATTGCTGTGTAGCGAACAGGTCATGCACATAATGTAAGTATAATTTATGAATTCGATTAATGAGAATGATAAATGTAGGTATAAGAAAGATAAAAAAAATTAGATGTTCGCTTTTTGTATTTCCATTAGGTGTGTTTTAAGATGGCGTATAAACGTGTACTTTGTTTTCAGGGACCTTATGGGTGGCGGTAGATCATTCCAGCAGCGTGTGGCGGCATATTTGAAGCAACCACTGAAGGCCGCGGTTCTGAATTTCGGCATCGTAAGAGGATTCGACGAGCTGCGAGCAGAGTAACAATAGTAATCCTTTCTCCGGGTCAATTTTTTGTATAAATAAACTGGTTTATTAGTGTTTAAAATTCCGAATAGTAAACTAGCCAGATGTCGTTTTCGCCGGGCAGCCATTTTGAGCATGTTGTTATTGTTTAAAAAGGGCGTGATATGATTTCTTCGGGGTATGTTGAAACAGAACCGAGCACATGCATTTTGTACGCGCTGGATCAGTTGCTGTGTACGGGATAAGAGACACGGTCCATAAACAGCATCACAGTAATTTAACTTAGAAAGTACTAGGCTATCCGTTAGACGCTTTCTTATTTCCACACTAAGTAGGTGTCTTATTCTGTATAGAATTTTCAATCTGTAGAAGCAGTTTCTATCTGTAGAAGTAGTTTAGTTTAGATAATCTAATTGCATTAAATCACAACCAAACAATAAAGAATAACAATCCACATAACACCGACATACTAAAATTTTATTAGCGTTCTGAATTTATACGCGGATCTCATTCGAAATCCATTCGGGCACGCAGGGTAATGAAATAAGTCATTTAAATGGGAGTAGAGATTTCAATGGTGGGAACATTAGACTGCTGGGCTAAAATGCGGTAATATTGGATTATGGTACTGATTTATGCAAAATCTTTATCGTGGTCGACACCTGGAATTGGATTTCGAAGTCGCATTACTTTTGCCGGAATGGCGAGATGATTTTAGGAATATTCGCCTTCCCTTATCGGAGGTGTCGATTAGTTTCTATTTGAGTTGAAGGGAAATTTCATGTTTTACATATACGCCTTGATCAACAATTTAGATGTGATCTCACTGGTAGGCCTCTCGTAGTATGTGAGAGGCCGCCTGGACACGAAACAATGCAATGACTTTTTCTCCCGCCAAACAGTAGTGAACATGCACTTTTATGTTACGGTTTGAACGAAATTGTAGCCAGAGTAACTACTGGACATAATGATACTTATTTTTATTATTGTAATGAATAGCAAGACGAGCGTGTCGATCACCTGGAGGTAAGATTCAACCACTCATGAACACTAGCAAAACCAAACATCACCATGAATTACAAAGCAATATTTGAAATTCCACTGAGCTCGCCACCCTTAGATATAATACCTAACATCTTTAATAAAATCTATGACCGGTCGTAATGTTTAGCATCAGGCAAATGACACGCTCGTCTCGCCATTCATTGCATTAAAAAAATGTGAAGCAGAATGAAATAAATTATGACTACAATATCAGGCAACAAGTCCGTCGATATCTTTCTTGTATTGACATCGCATGACAATATAGGTGACAAACCTTTTTTTTAACTGACCCTGACCACCAAGCTCAAATTAAATTGACGTCTTAGGTATCCAAATGTTTACCATATGAAAATAATATTATTAGTAATATTAATAGTAACTAATTAATACTGCCTTCATGGACGATGTTTATTAATTTGCCGGACCTTTAAAATAATTTAGGTCTTCCAACCTTCCTTTTCCTTTTGTATTGATTCGTTTGTATTGAATCATTTAAACAAAAACAAAATATATCCAACATCCAACCCTGACCTGAGATTAACCGTATTTAAGAACGTAACAAAACCCAGCACTACTCCACGTCTTAAAGCATTCATAAAACGATACACTATTCGTCGCAAGACTCCGGAACAATAGTGCGGTTAATGGCACCGTCCCCTATCCGATTATTGGCATCTGCTTTTAGTTGCAGTGCAACCTCTTTAGAAGCACTCTCCAGTTGTTTAAGCATTAACGTGGCACTTCCAAGATCCAAACCATTTGATTGTTATCGGGAGTATCAGCATTTGCAGTGAATTGAAAGGGTACTGGGATTGTATGCGGAAGTATAATCGTTCTATTGTTTTTATGGGACCTTATTGGGTTGTTTTAGATCTCAGTAACTTTTGTAAGAAGGTCTTGGATGTTAGGAATAGCATTGGGAATAGTCTTGGTCAGTTCGTTATGGGGTAAATAATTATGTATAAGGTCAGTACTGAACTCTGAAAAAGCGATTGAAATTAACCAGTCTCTCTAGTTCTATTAGTTCTATTATGAAGTGGTATTATTTAAGGATTTGCATATCTTTTATTGTTTATTCTCATAGCTTCCACAGATACTCGTAATAATCACTATGGCAAAAATTCGTCACCGGATCATAGGTTTATAGCTTCTTATCTTATAGTTAATGTGTTGATTTTCAAAAACGTCTTAGAGGTTTTCGAATTCCACAGACGTTATTTGATTTACGGAAATGTTTCTACTTCTAGAATGTACCTATACAATCATATGTCTTGACAAAGGAAATCGAAAATTCAAAGATTATAATTAATTTATCGGAACTAATTGAATGCCGACGTGACAGTGAAAACGATAATTAATTATTCTCATGTAACATTACTGTAAGTAATACTACGGTATGTATTACGGTTACGTCTAATGCGATCTCTAAGGAAACGCTCCAACACCATGTCATTACGCCTACTTAATACCTATTACGTGGTTGCTTTGCTTCAATGAATTGTGTTGGCTAGTAGCATGTATCTCATACAAATATTTGTATGGTATGTAAGTCCGCCAATCCGCACTAGGCCAGGCTGGTGGACTTTATAGCCTAACCACTTTCAATCGTAATCTCAATTGTAGAGGAGACGCATGTCCTGTAGTGGGACGTATAGTCTGACAAGAAAGTGTAGAATCGGAACTAATGTTTATTGTAATCTTATAACACTAAAAAACTTTGACATCTGCCAGTTTTGACGGTGATAGTTCATGGGTGTTTGTTTATATTTTCGTTATTATTAAGTTTCCTATCAAATAAGCGATTCAAATTAAGTTGGAGGTATTTAAAATGAATAAGCCTATTCGGAGTTCTGCCAGAGGTATTATTTACAATGTTTATCGGCGGTGTCTCGCAGAACAAAAAGCAAGAACCATTCTCTCAGATCTCGACAATGTATATCAAAGAACCGCGGAAATGACTGGTATGTAGAAGTTTATTTTGCAATATTTAACTTAATGTTATATATAGTCATGTAACTATAATTATTTTTATCGGTTTTATAAAAGATTCAGTGATGTTTTGAATTTTTCTTTTCGAGTGCATAGGTTATATTTATGTTTGTTATGACATTAGTAATTTATAGCTTTCGTAAACCATTTTGATACTTGCGATATATGTACTTGGTTTTTAAACAACATTGACGTACTAACGAAAGATTGAAAATATTAAACGGTTATAATTGATCACTTTCATGGAATACTCATTATATTTTGTAAACTATAAAATACCAAAGTAATAATTTAAACATAAAAAATGTAATATGAATTAAAAATCTAACGTGAATAATATCATACAGGTAAATCAATAAGCACCATACGAAGAGTAGTAAGGGAAGGAGACCAAAGTGGTGGTGTATTTTCTTCACCAGAGAAGAATAAAAAAGGTCGTCTCAAAAAAGAAATTGACAACTTTGACATTTGTGCTATTAGGCAAAAAGTTCAATTGTTCTACTCTGTCAGAAAACAGGTACTGTCATGTATATTCAATTAAATTTTACTTAATTATTCAATTAATATTAAAATTCAATAGTATTTTTTATATTTGTTATAATCAGAGTATTCATTTTCAGGTACCGACGTTGCGTAACCTTCTTCCGGTATTAAGAGATAATTAAAATTTTACCGGATGTCGTGAATATTTACGAAAATTACTGATTGCTCTGGGTTTGAAATACAAAAAATGCCAGTCGGAAAGGAAAGTTTTGATGGAAAGATCGAATATAGCTGCAAAGCGTAGATTAATAAAGCGTTTATTTAAAAACAATTATTGAGAATAGAAATTTACCTGAGGAGTTGAGAAAAGAAATCCAGTTCAAGAAATGTATAATGATTATACTGAAATAGAGTATTTAGAAGAAAGTGACTTAGATTAGATTTTATAAAATGACTAGCTGTGCCCGCGACTTCGTCCGCGTCGAATTTAATAAAATATTTTATTTTTCTAAAATAAAAGAAATTTTCTAAAATAAATAAAGCCTAAGTTACTCCTTATTATATCAGCTACCTGACAGTAAAAGTCCCGTTAAAATCGGTCCAGACGTTTCAGAGATTAGCCGGAACAAACGGACAGACAGACCGACAGACAGACAGACCGACAGACAGACAGACAAAAAAATTCTAAGATCATTTTCGTTATATTATGTAGTTTGTCATTTTCTTTAATTCTCACTTTACAAACAGACTCTTCAATTTTGTTATATGTATATAGAAAATATAGTATAGTATATAAAATATATCTTTTATTTAAATCATGACTATAAATATGAAAAATCCCTTTAAATTAACCAAGCGAAATATTTTTGTGACTCACAAATATGTATTTGCTTCAGTTCTGGGTGTTTGTGAGACCACAAAATCTGTTGTAGTTTCTAATTACTATAATACAATTGTACATTAACATGATAGTTAAACACTTTTAAATATTTCACTGTTTAACATCTAAGTAATGTGAGATCAACTATTCTTGATCTACGACCCAATTATTTTTTCGAAACCTTTCGACTAATCTTCAATGTCATTATAAACGGATTTCACAGTATTTATTTGAATAAAAATATATAATATATATTAGTATCAAAACTAGGAAACGCAACTATACAGGGATACCATATAAAAGCACAGTGGCGCCCCTATTTTTTTCTACACTTTCTTGCCAGACTGTATATGGGCTAATTCGGATACGTCATACAAAAGTGCTTGATATTTGTCCAATGTTTTTAAATGGTTTTATTTAGATTGCCCTGTTTGTTTCTTTTTTATGTCAAGTTCAGTAATTAAAGTTTGATTTCCTGTTGACAGGTTGATCTATTATTTAGTAAATAACTTTTATTTTGAACCACCTACTTTATTTTTCTTTCTCTGATCAATGTCGTAGATTGACAAGCGGAGTGGTGTGATGACTGCTACCCAGCCACCTGCTGAATTATTCTCAATAATGAATTAATTATTTTTGGGCTTACATTGCGAAAGGTTGATTCGCAATATAAACTATACTACTTTTAGTAATATACTTTATAAAAGCCTCTGATCAACATTGAACATTCCATGACCAAAGATGACAAGGATGAATATGGTCATATGACCAAAAACATCAGGGACATGTGAAAATCTGTAAAAAATTCTATTGAGCATTGGCCCTTTAAAAAGCTAAAGAGGGTGATAATGAAACAAATAGACAAGTCACTAAAATATCTACAAATAAGAATTTAAGTACACTTTCAAATCCAACAACTTTACTTATTTAGCTAAGAGTTTTTAAATGTATATAAGAGTGCAAAAAATGCTTTAACTTTTACTCAAAACACTTAGCAATATTACTCAAGTTTCAACACTTATTGCACTCAAAAAGCACCGCCGCTGTAAAAATACTTAAAGTTATTATTCGTATTAAAAAACTGTGAATAAATTAAAAATATAAATGCAAATCTTGTTAAAAGAAATTATGGTGTAACCATTAAATATGCCAACAGTATACGTATGTATACTCGTATCATTCGACATTTATTTTTATTTTCTATTAAAATTACAGAAACATTTTTTTCTGTATTTTGTACCAGCCTATATACCTATATACGTGCCACTGCACGGCATACGCCTTCCCTTATTATCAAGACTATAATCGAGAGGTTTTATGCCATGCAGTCCATTGCGGTGGCCTAGTGCACGTTGGCGGACTTTATACCTTAGAATTTGTTACATATCGCCATGGTATGCAGGATTCCTCACGATGTTTTGTCTCACCGTTATAGTGCACGATGTTTTCCTTCACAACCTCATTTTTTTATGACACCCACATTAGTGAAGTATTTAAAAAAAATATATATATTTAGATAAGTAAATATAGTATAAATGAAAAATATTTCTTATCAAGCTGTTTTCTTGCAACTGTAATTCATATTTCATTTTTCTAAATAGCAAAGTGATTGCACATTACTAACATAATTATACCTAAATAATTTGCAACTTTCCCAAGCTTTGTATAAGGGTAATTTCGAACGGCTAAAATTAAAATACAATCCTAGACAAACAAATAGGAAGCCAATAATCCAATACCATTTAGGAGGAAATTCCTAAATCACTTCAGCAAATATCAAATGACAACAATTCAAACACTGCAGCTTTTCAAATCAAGCGTAAATAATGCTATATGTGTATTCAGAAGTGGTCTGACTCGTCACAGAATGCGCTTTGTGACTCGAATGCATAATGCTTTCTGCCTGGCTGGCGCAAAAACTTTAAGATGCCTGTCTGGGTAGATCACACCATTTTTGTTTACGGCTTTATGTGCATCAGCCCACATACGTCCCACTGCAAGGAACGGGCCTACTGTACAATCGCGAGTTCGATTGAGAGTGGTTAGGCCATATAATTCACCACCCTAGCCTAGTGCATGTTGGCTGATTTTACACACTGTATATATTTTACAAATGGCTATGGTATGCAGATTTCCTCACGATGTTTTCCTTCACCGTTTTAGTGCGTAGTGAGTGACTATCAATACACAACTGACTGCGAAAAGTTTGTGGTGTGTTTGCGGTTTTATTCAAGTTAATAACTGACGCATAATCTATGTGTAACTTGTATGAGTAGACGATTTATTTATTTTATTCGCGTGTTAATAAATTAAAAAATTATAGATGCAAGTTATAAACTCTGTTTTACCTGTCTGAATAGATTATTTCATGTTTAGTACCTGCCCTGATTGACTTATCTTGACTGTTTATAACAGTACATATACAAAAAAATGTTTATACAAAAATCTTTCAGCCCATCAAATTTTCAACACCAAAAATATATATTTTTGCCCACAAAAATCAAATGCATGTAACACAAGCACGTTTCAATTAGAGAGGTTGAAAAAAAAGAATTACGCACGTATTTTTTATTATATAAAAAATACACAGTAACCAATCAACGGTTTAATTATAGATATGTTGCTATGCCACTTTCCCGGTTCTATCCAATTTCGCTACACTCGGCTGTTTCAAGTAGTGACCGGTCAGTGTTCAATTAAATTGGACCCTGTACAGCGCCTCACATATACTTCGCCAACACCGTGTTGCAGCGAAATATTTTGGCTGCAAGGTATCTGGAATATTCGACAATAAACTGTTCTACCCGCTGATTGGCCGGCATTCTTTCGCCTTTCAAGAGATTAGAATGTTCCGAGTGGTTTTCGTAAAAATTCCGCTTATTTTGAAGTTCTTTTTTAAACGAAACATTTTGTGGATAGGCGTAACTGGATCAAACAACGTAGACTTCATTGAATAAAGTATTATTTTGAGTGAAGTTTGAATAACAAATAGATTTTTTTATTTGGATGTTAAATACAGTGTGAAAATTGGGTGCTCTGGTTGAATCTCTGGCTTCCCTTTCTGGAAAAAAGGTGCGATAATGTGGAAAAGTCAATATATATTGCTTTTGATTCTTGTTTAAAGAATTACAAGAGAAGAAGACATGTCCTACCTTAACCTCTAGTAAGAAAAAGAATAGCTGCTTAGTTTTCCTCAAACGATATAAAACATGTATGCAAAAATATACCATATGCAGCAAAATTTTAGATTCAAATTCATAGAGAGCCCTCATAAATAACTTATGATAAATCTTGAATACCAAACTTGGGCAATACGTTTTCAACTTTCGACTAAAATCTCTCCCAAGTGAATTTGATCTGGACACTTGTCCCCTTTATTACTAAGATCCTGTAATCTCTGACATACGGGATACGAGGAGTGTCGAAGCAGTAACTAGAACCCCAAACAAGAATCTAAGTTTGTATTCGGAATTTGCGGAACAAATTAATGATAGTTTGAGGAATGATTAAAGGGCTGTTATATGGGTCAAATTTAAGTTTTGGTTTATGGTTTGTGTATCGGAGATGTCTTACATTTAGTGATAAACAATAAATATGCTACAAAAAATAACTAAAAAATAGTCTCAAAAAGACACTTTGATTTTGTTTTAAGATACTGTCTATCCAGTCTCCAGACAAAAATCTAGCAAACACTATTATGAGTCCTTAAATTATATATTATTCATTGTATATTTTTAGGTATTAGAGGTGACCCAGACATATTTTTGCAACTAGAAAATAATATTTAAATTCTTTAGGTGATTTATTCTTCTTCGTCCGTACCAATGATTCAAATGATAGAATCATTGCTATTTAAAATCGTACAGTATCCGCGTCCAGTAGGTCGCTACGTCAATGACAGCGTCTGTTGCGTCTATTAGGAAAAATTTAGTCATTTTAAAACCTAGCCAATTGAAATCCACTGCGCCGCAATGGTCGTTGGGGCCGAAGGGTTCTAGAGTGGAGGCCACATACAGACAAGCGAAATATCGGACACCCGACTCCAACGTGGACGGACGACCTGGCTAAAGTTGCAGGAAGTCGTTGGATACAGGCCGCTTCCAACAGGTCGATGTGTAGATCCTTGGGGGAGGCCTATGTTCAGCAGTAGACATCCTATGGCTAAGATGATGATGCACATAAATAATTCTACCACAAAATAAACTCAACAGAAGCACCGATATGTATCGTAATAAGTCCAACAAATAAGCTATGAACGATTTACTATCGGAAAATTTACGATCACACTCAAATAGTTACCGCCGGAACATTCGACAATTTGAATGCCTTTTACGTTCTGTGCCGTTAAAATTTCTATGCTATTTTATGTGTACCTTCATAAACTATTCTCGGAACGTAGAGGGCAGTAAACGTATTATCTACCCTCATTTTATGGGTCTAATGAAGCGGTATTGGTTAATTTGGTGGACGGAATTGCTTGTAAAACCTGATTGTGTGTAGTAATGTCTCTGATATTTATTTCCGCTTTTATCTTTATTTGTTGCGGTATTTACATTATCCCAATTTTATCTATCCTTATTATCCCAATTATTATCTTATTATGGTTATCCCAATGAATCGCGAAATGAGCATGAATAATAGTAAAACCAAACAACACCTAGAATTAAAAAGCAATGCTTGGCATTCCATTGTGTTTACTATGCTGAGATATGAGATATTAAGTCACAATATGACCAGTAGTTACTTTGGATACAATGTCTTTCAAACCGAAACACAAAAGTGTATTTACACTACTATTTGGCGAGAGAAAGAGACATTGCAGTGGTACCTATCCAAGCAGTCTCTCACATATGAGAGGTGAACTACTGGCTTGTCGCGCCAACATTGCAATAAAAACAAATAGTTTCCAAGACCAAATAAACGATCAATTAAATCCACTAATTTCCTAATTTCCAATGAAAACAGATAAAGTCTCAAAAATGTGAACAAAATACTTGTCTGGACAGCGACGGATGACGCACAGAACAATTAAAGCGTGCCTCACGTACTTAAAATACTCTAAATTTTACACACAAATTGTAGTGTTTGTGAAATGTTTTCAAGTACTGAATTCAATCATTCATTTTATGTACGTAGAGTTATCTCTACAGGTATAGCTAGTTGATAAAAACATAAATAAATTATGGTTCGAATATCAATAGTTGTACTACGTATATTATGTGCGAAATGCGAATCCCATTATATTTTGAAAATGAGACACAATATGAAATGTCGAATTTGTGATGTTAGACGCCAAATCTTATTAATGGTTCATATACCTAGTACCTACCCTTAACTTACACTTACATGGCATCAACCCAATGGGATTGTTTAACAATGTTGCAGAATTATTAGATATATTATTTTTATTATCTGCTTGCCTAAAATTTACCACTTCAGGATAAAGTCTTGAAGACACGCTGACCTAATTATACTACTCAAATTATTTATATAGTATACATCAGAAATCACGAATGCCTATCCGACCTGCCAAGACCCCGACATAAAACAAACAGCAGCAAACATACACAGCATAATCGTAACTTATCAATGAACACGACATAAAAAGCACTTCAAACAATCTCACACACAATAACCGACCAAAACAAAAGCCGAATATACGCAGGAATAAAGACGAATAAATTTCACCCCCGCGCAACTCGTTTAAGGGAGCGAGTAAATTAATTTTATTATCAATTTCGTTCCATTTACTAACCTCAGGAATATTACGGGTGCTGTTATGAAAGTCAAATTGATAATCTCTCGATGGCTTTGGAGACATTTTGGAGGCAAACCGTGTTCTGTAATTGAGTATTTTTGGAATCGACTACCTGTATCTCTAATATGAAAATAAATCGTAATAAGATTTTTTTTATGAAGAGAATAAGTGACAGAAAGTGGTACATTTGTAACTTAAAGTAACGTAAATTTATTAAAGATGCAAACTGTCAGTTCTTAAACTGTTTGTATTTTTGAATTTTAACCGGATAACTTATTAACAGTATCGGTAGCGTATTTGTACTGCGGTAACTATAGTAACGACAAACAGCAGTGTAAATGCACTGTTTTGTTTTGGTTTGAAGGACATACCAGCCAGATTAACTACTGGACATAAAACTCTGACTCGTTTAACTCTGCAACACATTTAACTCTTTGGAGCACTATATGACAAAATCTATTCTATGGACTATGGTATTAGACTAAGAGCCCGTGGCCGTCAGACCTTCGTAATTTTATAAAACCTGAAAGTTTGCCTGCGCATGCCTCTAACATAGGCATCGCACAATCAGCTAATATGAAGTTCCGATCGTGGTTGCTTTTGAAGTTATGAGCTAAAATGTCTGAATACCAAGGAAATATTTGTTTATTACATTTTTGATGGTTCTTTCATCTGGCCAGAAACATTAAAGCTCATAGCTTCCAAAGCAACCACGACCCGAACTTTATAATAGCTGATTGTGCGATGCCTATGTCAGAGGCATGTGCAGACAAACTTACAGCTTTTATAAAATTCCGAAGGTCTGGCGGCCACGGGCTCTCGATCTATATGGTTTAACAACATAGACGTAGTATCGAAATAGACTTGACATGCATTTTACATAATATTATTTAAATGAAAGTGACAAAACACAATTTGTCGTCCTTGTCATAGTTCCACATAATTTTGTACGGTTCATATTGTTCGGGCCAGGCACATAGGACGTACGGTTTGTTTTAAACTTGAATTACTGAGTATTTTACGAATATTTGCGGTCAAAAATGTGTGTAAAAGAGTATTGAAAGTGATTATAAGACAAAAGGTATGGTGCGCTGCGTTATCTCTATTGTCTGTAAGAACCGATCTAAACGATAATATGAAAATAGTGAATATCTGTCTCTGACGGTGGAACTCGAATGTCGAGTCCATTTGATGCTACGTCCATATTTAACAGAAATCCGACCAGAACGACGGCTGCCGTTGTTCTTTTGATTCGTGAGATTGACACTGTTATTTTATATTATAAATCACCATGTTACAAGACTTATGTTCAGCAGTGGACTTCCTGCTTGACTAAGATGATGATGATGTTACAAGACATCTAGATTAGTAAGCAGTGTTTATTGTAATGCATTATCATTATCGCTACCCTGAGTCTCTAAAACACCTCAAAAGCTGTTAAACGTCAGTTTTATCCAATAAATCCTTGAGGGAGGCGTTGTAAGTTCATAGCACTAACATAGTAGCATAGGGGTGCGACTTCGTACATGAAAAATATTGAAAACGGTTATTTCGATTCTAGCGCCACGCTCTGGTGAGAATCATAAAATATCGTGTAAGTAGTAATACATAGCTTACATGGAATTGTTGATGATAGTGTGTCACTAAACCAATAAATATTTTGTATATTGATATTATAGCTTCTGTAAATTTAACCAAAGTCAACTTGATATTAGTAAAAATAACAGGAGGTTATGAAAGATAAAATGTTTGAAATATTCACATAACAAATTTAAAATTTCGCGCTTTTGTCTAACGCGACTTTTGATGGGAAAATAAAAAAAAAATTGAGTTGCGCATCTGTTTCTGTATATACAGTAGAACCTCGTTAAGTCGAACCTCGATAAGTCAAAAACCTCCAAATCTCGAAAAAATGTTTTGTTCCCTTCCCTTCAAACACCAAAACCTCCATTACTTGAAATCTTGACCCTCTGTTAGTCGAAATAATCACCGAGTCCCTCCAAGCCATTTTGGTACATATTTTCACTCTATAACTCGAAAAATTAAATTAGACCTCTGTATCTCGAACATAGCAACGTTTTATTTCACAACCTTTACAACTTGATCATTTAGAATTTATTACCTCTATTGTTCGAACAAAAATAAGTTACCGACTTTAAAAACTTGCCGACAATGTCAGTACACTATTGTTTCTTAGAAAACATTTTAGGAGTATACGATAATAAATTTATGACTCACGTAAACACGTGTTTGCTTGCTTGGTGTCAGGTGTTCAATTTTGATTACCTTTGAAATTTGGCTAAGCAAGTCATTTTTTTTCGACTTAAATACTGTCAGAAGTAGTTTGGTTCTACTGCAATACACATCAATATAATGTTGATGTTGAAATAATGTTGATTTATAATAAATAAAAATATGCTTGTCACCTCTGCAAGTTGAATTTTTATTTGTTTTACCTCTCTAACTCAAAATTTATAAGAATAAACCTCAAACTCTTTATGTCGAATCAAAATCCGCCTAAGTCGAAATCCTCCATAAGTTGAAAACTCTATAACTCGAATTTTTTGGCGTCTCCCTTGATGTTCGACTTATAGAGGTTCTACTGTAATACTAATCTGTGCATAGTAGAGGGCAGTAATCGTCAATCTATGCTCTACTTACCCTTAATTACAAAGCGGCATCTAGTGACGTTTCTGAATACTATTTAATTCCGAAAGTTAACCAAATAAAACAAACATCTTTCATATTCATAACATACTTGCCTCTTGCTTTTACAATAGTTCAAGTTAACGTCAAAACTTAGACCCTTAAAATGCAAGAACGCATTCAGGTAAATAATGTTATTAAACTTGGATTTATTACTGAGATACAAGTTTATGAAGTATATTTGTGCAGGTTTATTTATGAGCGATAAACTTTGAGTGTGTGAGATAAGATAGATATGATGTAACTCAGAGCCCCCGTGACTAGTGGTTAGGAAACCGGCTTGGAAATAATAGGTCAGGATTCAATTTCTACGATATTATTTTGGAGACTGTCCCGCCTTCCCACCCGCCACTGCAACTCCTGTAAGCCAGGATTAACAGTGGCACGCATTTTAATGACAGCGAGCATTGAAGCTCGGC
The DNA here is from genome assembly GCA_023078785.2 of Hyles euphorbiae. Taxonomy (NCBI): domain Eukaryota; kingdom Metazoa; phylum Arthropoda; class Insecta; order Lepidoptera; family Sphingidae; genus Hyles; species Hyles euphorbiae. The sequence continues at coordinate 10,949,735 of CM041044.1, read as the reverse complement.
GAGTCTCCGGGAATATCAAGCATAACTTTAACCCGCAAAGAAATGAATCATGAAGTAGATAATAGTAGGATTTGAAAATATTTTATTCAATTGACTAAAGAGGTAAATTACCTCTGATAAAGACAGCCAGAAAAGCCAGCTGTAAAAACAATTTTTATTTGGCACATAGCCCGTAGAACTAAAGGCCGCTGGGGATAAATTAATATTCTAGATTAGAGGCCACGTACTGGCAAGGACGACCTGGCTAAGGGTGCAGCAAGTCGCTGGAAGCAGGCCGCTTCCAACAGGTCGATGTGGATATCCTTAGAGGAGGCCTATATTCAACAGAGGACTGTGTGTGTCAGACAGTGGCTGAAGAGAGAGACTGACCGACGTTTTATGGGTCTCAGTATTGTGAGAGCAAGTTTTTTTTTTCTTTAAATTGAGTTCTTTGACTGTGACTGTTGAGTGTATTTTTAAATAACATTAACCCGGTCTATGAATTAACTATGTTCTAATTTTGAAAATTATTATTACAATACCTTATCTTACCTTGCTGTAGTTCGTAAAAAAACTATAGCAGTAAGAGTACTACAAGCCATAATCATCAAATACCAATGGATTACTCTGTTAATTTAATGGAGAATCAGAATCAAATTATTAAAAAATGCGTAATATTTATTCCAAAAGTACACAAGAATATTTTTTGCGCCGTAACAGGTGGATATTTAAACCAAGTATAAAAACATTTTACGATCGGAAAGAATGGCAATAAAGACGCCTTGAATATCATCAAATCACATTACACTGGCCTACACTCATTTTGGTGCCTAAGATTTTATACCTGATTTTGGATGTATTTTGTGAGCTGATACGAGAAAACTAGTCACATTTTCCATATCAGCTCTTGTTCATAAGAAAGAAGAAAAAAACAAATTAAAAAAAACATGTTAATTTATTTGGAAATTATACATCCTGAATTTTTTTTGAGTGATTTTCTTGAATGAGATTGTCCTGGTCAATCACGCATAATTCCCCAGCAATAATCAGCCATCATATGAATAACCCATCTGCCTTGGTACCTGTGGTCTATTGTTTTTATATCCTGGTGGAAACGTTCACCTTGTTCTTCGCTAAAATCTCCTAAATTATGTTCAAAATGATCCATGTGGATGTGACTGCTTAGGTAGTGCATCTTCAAACTCATATTACATCCTAAATTTTTGAAGTTCAGAAGCATTTCTTCCACTAACTGTTTATAGTTATCAGCTTTAAAGTTACCAAGAAAGTTTTGTATAACTGTTACATAAGATTTATTTGTTTCCGTTGATCTTTTATTATATACTCACCGCATATATAACAAAACATATCAGGATTGTTAATGCAACATCTCGAATTACTTGCCATAATAAATTTATACGATTAATGCCATAAAACTTGTTATAACATGGACTAATTTTGAATAAAACCGTAAAAAAATTAAAATAAGAATTGTAGGTAAAGGAGAGCTGTCAGCTGACATCTAGTAGCAGGAATGTGGTTCATCGTACCTACTATACCGACTACTGATACGTACAGAGCTGCACCAAACCAAAAAATTTTTTTTGTAGGCCAGTGTTATGAAAGATCCTGCATTATGACATTGCATGCTTTATACATTTAAATGGGTAATGAAATTTTCTCACACTCAGCATAATAAGAACTAGGTATAATTTAAATTTTAACATTCTTCATCAAAATAACCTAGAGATCTTAACAGGAAAAGTAGGTACCGGATCGCTTAACTGAAGGTCATAATTTGAACGTACACTAGTGATATCACGATTTTTGAAGATATCTGTGTATTTATTATTAATTGTAGCTCAATTTATAAAGAAAGAAAACATCGTTAGGGAACCTTTACACTTATAACATTTGAATATCAGAATAATCAGTACCCCTTGTATTTTCTGTGATTTGTATTCACAATGTAGAAGTGATCGATAGTTATTTAAACATGGAAGACTTTTTTGGCTGATATATTCCCAATAAAAACCCAGAAGTAATTGATTCTACTGCCATCAATTTACACAACTAATAGCATTTACAGCATATTAACGTAGCCCGTGCGTTCTGGAACAGGGGTGTTTGGGACGAAAGGACTAAACCCACCATTCATCAAGGATATATTTCCCATAAGGTGACATCAAGTTAGTCCATCTTTATAATGAGTATGATATATGAAACTTCTTGTAAATAACATCTTAATAAGGTTTAGAAAATATCTTTACGATTGTCGTACCTATATAGAGATCAAACGTAAAATTTTAGTCCATAAAAGCATTTTGATATTAAAACCTAGTTTAAAACCTAAAACCTAAAAATTATTAGAACCTATTAAAACCTAAAAATTATTAGAACCTAGTGTTCCTTTCAATGATGATTCAAGCTATAGTTCGTCTACCTCCAGTCTAAATACAATATTAAACGTTAATAATATACATATATCTCCAAGTTTGGTATTAAAGGAATTAAAAAGTGTTGATGTCAGAAAGGGAGCCGGGTATGATGGTATCCATCCTTTGTTTATATCTAAATGTGCAGATAAGTTATACATTCCCATCACACATATTTTTTCCCTATCTTTAAACACTGGACATTTCCCAGATATATGGAAAAAGTCCTTGATTACTCCCATCCCTAAAACTGATAAAACTAGCGATATTACTCAATATCGACCGATTTCGAAACTATGTGTTATTGGTAAAATTTTAGAGAAAATAGTGGCTGGCCAGTTGTCCTTTTTAGTAAAAAATTTTATTACACCATCTCAACATGGCTTCATACGTGGACGATCAGTGGACACTAATTTGGTAACTTTTGTAAATTTTTTGTTGAAATCCATGGCCAATAAACAACAAGTAGACGTAATTTATTCAGACTTCTCCAAAGCCTTTGACAAAATTAACCACAGTATGCTCATTAATAAACTTTGTAAAGCTGGAATACAAGGCGATTTGCTACGCTGGGTGAAATCATATATAAGTAACAGATCTCAGGCCGTTTGTATTAAAGGTTTTCTCTCTGACTTTCTGAATGTACCCTCTGGTGTGCCGCAGGGCTCCCATCTGGGGCCCTTATTTTTCATTTTATATATAAATGATATTGAAAAGTACCTATCTAATAGCACCGTTCTTCTTTATGCAGACGATGCAAAGATTTTTAGGGTTATAAGAGATGAAACTGATTGTAATCGGCTTCAAGAGGACATAAATAACTTAGTTAGCTACTGCTTTCAAAATCAGCTATTCTTGAATCAAGATAAATGTTATGTTATGAGTTATACTCGTAAACGTAATCGTGTAGAATATACATACACTTTAAATAATTATATACTTGCCAGAGTGGATCATATTCGTGACCTTGGAATTATCTTGGATGATAAATTATCTTTTAAATACCATTATGATCATATGATTAAAAAGGCGTACAGACAACTTGGATTTCTTCTTAGGATGTGCAAACCTTTCAAAAATGTTAGTACTTACAAAATCCTATATTACAGTTTAGTAAGATCCATATTGGACTTTGGCTCAGTCATATGGAGCCCATATTATTCATGTGATATTAATAGAATTGAAAGAATACAAAAAACATTTATTAGGTCTCTTGAATATAGAATTGGATCTCAGTTTGTCTCTTATAATAATTCATTGGTAAAATATAATATGCTATCCTTGTCACTCAGGCGTCAATCTCAGGACATAATAGTTTTATACAAAATTGTTAACAATATTGTTGATTCCCCTAACTTGCTTGAGCAAATAAAGTTCAAAGTACCCACCAGATCAATGCGTAAAATTAATAATTTGTTTGTAGTACCGTGTTGCAGTACCAACTATACCTCCAATACACTTTTCTATCGTGGTTTGACCGTTTATAATAAACAAATATCTCATATTGATATTTTTAACACTTCATTAGCACAATTTAAAAGAAAATTAAAAGAGTTCTTCTTGAGTGAATTATAAGAATTTTGTTCTAGACGCATAAACGCTATGTATTTTATAAAAGCACACTAACGATATGTGTGCATAGTTTGTATTGTGATCCTTTTTATTTGTAATGTAATATCTAGCTTTATAATTTAAGTGTTGGCACTCAAAGTCTGTAAGTTGTAAACATATAATCTTTATTTTTTCTTGATGTACACGACTGTTTGTTGTCCAAAATAAAATAAATAAATAAATAAAAAACAAATAATTTGCTGCATTAGTAAGTATATAGTAAAAATTACTCGCATTAGTTTTCTGTCGCATAGTCATTAAATATTCGTATTTACCGCAAATATTCTACTAGAAACTATGTAAGCTTAAACTTTAGTTTAAATTAAGTCATTTAAGCCATAAACCACTCAACCCACGCCTCAAAGGCTTAAGGCCGGGCTCATGACATAAAATTACAGAGACAGTATGCAAGATTAAATAACGGCGTACGCAAATTAGAGCTAAAGCTATGAAAAAAATACAAAACTAGAATATTTTAAAACCAAAATAGGAAAATAAGGTTTTTAATACAATAAAAATTAAATTAAAATGACATCTACATTTGTCTACGTTGTGTTAGAAACTCACCTCATTGGAACGTTCGAAATTCAAGTATTTTTAATCGTCCATCACTTGTTTTTCAGGCAAAGGCGTACAGATTGTAATTCCTGAAAAATCTGTATTTGTCGTGATCACTCATCTTAGCCGATTGTTATAGATCTGTCAACATAAATGTCCCGAATCAACACTAACTGTACACTCACGGTTGAACAATCTATTGTCATTTTAACTGCAAATTAACTTTGGCACAATTAAACTCTATCAATTTGAAGGTAATAGGGTTGATTTATGGTATTTCACGTGGGTTTTTTTATGAAAATATTGTTGCTTAGCGAATATGCAGTGTGGTACACTCCGCCATTTTTGCAATGGTGGCGCGCATGCGTGTTTTAAGGTTGACACATGCGCCCTGAGTATTTATGATGAAAAATTAAAATTGGCATTGTTTTGGTTTCACGCCTTATGTAAAATTTAAGAAGTAGCTGGCGGAATTTATGGTGCCTGTAGCTACGCCAGAAAATACTTTTATTTTTCTGTTTTCAGGCATGTTATGATTGTGGCTGACGGGCGGTGTAAACATTTCGCAGGAATGAGTAGTCATTGCTATGTTGATTTTATGTGATATTATAAAAATATATACATAAATTCACGCCTTTTGATCTCAAAGGTGCCAGGACATCCCCATTTCGCCTTGTATGTTCCGTCCCACGATTTGACTCCGGGCTGATTATTAATAGAATATTCCAATATCACTTTGACCTACCCGGTATTCGAATTAGAGACCTCAGCTTTGTAACCGTACCGTAGTACCACTAAACCACCGAGGCAGTCGGTTAAATTTATTATAAACTATATACACTTAGAAATACGAAATTAGTTTGATGCGGCCCATTATACCATACATATTTGTATAATCATGGGTTAATAAAGATATTTTTGTATTGTATCAGCCCATATACGTCCCACTGCAGGGCACGGGCCTACTCTACAATCGAAAGTACGATTGAGAGTGGTTAGGCCATATAGTCCACCACGCTGTCCTAGTGCGGGTTGGCGGACTTACATACCATAGAAATTCTTATGAATCGCTATGGTATGCAGGTTTCCTCACGATGTTTTCCTTCACCGTTTTGAACTAGATAAATTATTTGAAAGAAGTGCATGGATGTAAGCTGCTGCCGACGGGTTTCTAAGGAAATTCCCGTGGACAGTCTTTGTTCAGAACTTCTTGTGGTCGAACAAATATAGAGAAATAGAGTTAAGTTACGATAACTAAAATTGAAGATATTGCATGACAAAATATGGGTAAGTCATCTATTCCATCCATCAGCCAAAGGAAGTCCACTGCTGAACATAGGCCTCCCCCAATGATTTCCACAGAGACCTGTTGGAGGCAGCCTGCATCCAGCGACGTCCCGCGACCTTTATCAGGTCGTCGGACCATCTTGTGGGTTGACGTCCTACGCTGCGCTTTCCGATACGCGGCCTCCATTCGAGCACTTTCCGACCCCATCGGTCATCAGATCTCCGCGCTATGTGCCCTGCCCATTGCCACTTCAACTTGCTAATCCGGTGGGCTATGTCGGTTATTTTAGTTCTCCTACGGATCTCCTCATTTCTGATTCGATCTCGTAGGGAAACCCCGAGCATAGCCCTCTCCATAGCTCGTTGAGTGACTTTGAGCTTCCTAATAAGGCCCATAGTGAGAGGCCACGTCTCGGTGCCGTAAGTCATCACTGGCAACACACAACTATCGAAGACTTTCGATTTAAGGCACTGAGGTATTTTGGACGAGAAGACGTCGCGTAGTTTCCCGAACGCTGCCCAACCGAGTTGGATTCGACGATTGACCTCTCTCTCGAAGTTGGACCTGCCTAACCGGACCACTTGTCCTAAATAGACATATTCGTCAACAACTTCAAGAGTCGAGCCCCCAACACCGTGGGGGGTGGGCACAACATGGACATTCGACATGATCTTCGTTTTGTCCATGTTCATTTTAAGACCCTCCTGTTGGGAGACTCGATTGAGGTCTTCGAGCATAGTGCTAAGGTCTTCCAGCGATTCTGCCAAGACTACAATATCGTCGGCAAACCGAAGGTGAGTAATATACTCGCCGTTGATGTTGATGCCGAATCCTTTCCACTGTAAGAGCTTGAAGGCATTTTCCAGCGCGGCAGTGAACAGTTTCGGAGATATGACATCTCCCTGTCTCACGCCTCTCTGTAGTGGAATAGCCTTCGTACTCTGATCTTGTACTCGGACCGACATGGTGGCGTTGTTGTATATACACTTCAACACTTCGATGTACCGATAGTCGATATGGCACCGCTGGAGAGACTGTAGCACAGCCCAAGTCTCGATCGAATCAAAGGCTTTCTCATAGTCCACAAACGCTAAACAAAGCGGCAAGTTATATTCCTCGGTTTTCTGTATAACTTGCCGAAGCGTATGGATGTGGTCTATGGTACTAAAGCCTTTTCGGAAACCGGCTTGTTCGGGAGGCTGGAAGTCATCAAACCTGCGTTCGAGACGATTTGTGATGACCCTCGAAAACAACTTATAGACATGGCTCAGGAGCGAGATGGGCCTGTAATTCTTCAGCAAAGTGTTATCACCTTTTTTGAAGAACAGTACCACCACGCTCCTGCTCCATGCCTCTGGTGTTGAGCCCTCGAGGAGAACGGAATTGAAGAGCCTCTGAAGGACTTTCAGTATCGGCGTTCCGCCCGCTTTCAGAAGCTCTGAAGTTATTCCGTCCTCGCCCGGCGCCTTGTTGTTTTTAAGTTGCTTCAGGGCCATCTCAATCTCACACAGGCTGATGTCCGGGATATCATCGCTAAAGTGTCGGATCAACTCGGCTCTCGGGTCTTCGGCCGAGCTATTAGCAGGTTTGGCAACCGAGGTGTAAAGCTGTCCGTAGAACCTCTCGATCTCCCTTAATACCTCTGCCCTCGTCGATACCACGCGGCCGTCCTCCGTCTTCAGCCTAGACAACTGGCTTTGCCCAATAGACAAGTCTCTTGCAAACACTTGCGAGCCTCCGTTCCGCTCAATTGTCTCCTTAATGCTCACAGTATTGTGAGCACGGACATCGTGTCGCAAGGACTTCCAGATTTGTCTATTGAGCCGCCGATATGCTTCGGCGTCAACGGAAGACTGCAGCGCTAAAGATCGACGTTCGGCCATGAGGTCAAGAGTGTGGATCGAGAGTTTTTGTGGTCTATCTCTACGGCGAGGTCTAAAATACTTAGATCCCACCGTATGGACAGCTTCTACCAAACCGCTGTTTAGCTCGTCCACTGCAAGGTTTTCTCCTAGACAATCAAAGCGATTTGTCAGCTCGAGTTGAAAGCTCTCGGGGTTTTGGATATGGGCGCGAGTAGGTCGGAGCGTAGATTTCATCAAGCGACGCCTTTCCGATTGGACATTGATATTCAGTGTGCCCCTAACCATTCGGTGATCACTGCCGGTTTTCACCCTGTTGATCACAGAGACATCTCTGAATATCCGTCTATTCGTCGTCAAGATGAAATCTATCTCGTTTCTCGTAGAACCGTCAGGACTCAGCCAGGTCCATTTCCTGTGAGGCGGCTTCTGGAAGAAAGAGTTCATCGCAAAGAGTCCCTCTTTCTCCAGAAAGTCGGCCAGCCTCTGACCCCTGTGGTTCCGTTGCCCATGTCCAAATTGCCCCACTTTCAACTCTGCATCGCTTCTCTTGCCCAACTTTGCGTTGAAGTCCCCCATAACAACATTGAAGTAGGTTTTGGAAGTATGTATGGCCCGACTTATGTCCTCATACATCTCCTCTACTTCTTCATCTGGGTGTGTCGAGGTCGGCGCGTATACCTGTATGACCTTCAACGAATATCTTTTGGATATTCTGAGTATAAGGTATACTACCCTGCTCGACACACTTTCGATGGATACGATGTTGTTGATGAGAGACCTGTGGACGAGAAATCCGACACCTCCTCGGGACTGTTGGTCGTCCCCCCGGTAGAAGAGCAGGTTACCAGACTTCAGGGTTATCGTATCCTCCCCGATTCTTCGGACTTCCGATAACCCCAGAATATCCCAGTGTAACCTGCTCAATTCTTCTTCCAGTTCGACAATCTTCTCGTCTGTCCTCAATGTGCGAATGTTGTGTGTTACCAGGGCCAGTCGTCGTCGGGGGTGGTAGCCGGGGCCAACCCGGGGATTCTTAGCACCCCCTGTCATAGTCATCTATTAATGTTTTGAATTTACTTTACCAAGCCCCGTATAAGGGTAGGTCTAAAGAAAGATAAGCCCACACATTACCTCAATTATAGTTGAGAGCCTTAGCTTTTTGTACTAGCCAAAGGTACACGTGTAGCCGACCTTACATTGTACATCAAAATTCCACGCCTAGTAAAACATTTAGGTACAAAGATATGAAACCGCCATGTGTCATCCTTGGAGGTTAAGACTTGGAGCATTGCGAATCAACGGGGTTGTATTTAGTTTTACAACGGGGGGCAAAATAAATATTAAGATATAAATATTCATATTTTTTATCGTAATTAATTGTTTATTACAAAACAACTCTCAACTTAAAGTGACACGGGACAGCTTTGACTGTCCTCTTATTAAATACATGATAGGACTACATTTACTAACACAGTTGTAAAATTAATGTATACTAACATATATGGATGTAATATCTGAATTAAATAATAAATATGATAAAAAAATACTATTATTTCAAAGCCATCGTAAAAAAACTATTTCATTTAATAAATATTATCCTCTAATTATCCTTTAATCAAATCCAACCCATGGTTGTCTGTAAGACATTGCCTTTGAGCGATAAGACCGCCAATTGTACTTTTATTATTGTGATTTTCATTTTATTTGTATTTTTTTTTGTGCAATAAAGTGTATAAATAAAATAAATAAATAAATATTAGCGATTAAATTCAGAGTTAAGTAAATAGAATAGAAAATTGGGTAATTAACTAATTTTCCAAATTTTCTCGTGGACTTAAGTAGGGGAAGATGTAGAATTTTTCTTTATAATCGCTAATATCGATTGTAATACGTATGAAGACGTCTACATAAAAAGTCCTAAATAAAAAACCGCCCATTCCCCTTCATAGCTAAGTTAAATTTGTAAAAATAGTAGAGTCACTTTTCTTATCGCAGAAGAGTTGTAAAGAGACATAGGGCCCCATTACTATCCCTTAATAAACGCCTGGTGGGCAAACTAATTGAATTCATAAGTAATTGTCAAAAGAGTGTTGTTTCACGTTAGTTTCTGTAATGAGGTTGTTAACTTTTGCTCTTATATACTTTACATATTACTATATTATATGCTCATCCCAGTTTATCCTAAGATTGTCTGGAACGATAAGACCGCCGTTTATACTCATATTTAGATCGAAGTCCCGTGTTTGTGTTATTTCTTTGTTTATATTTTGGGTACTATAAAGAATTTATTCATCTGTTCTCTGTAGTATTGTACGTATATATGTGTAATTAAATTAATTAATAGAAAGCTAAGAATCACAGCAGTATCACCATCACTCGCATTTAATTAAAAACTAAGGATAGGCCTTTCAGTACATTTGGAATTTCAAAAGATGACCATGAAATTTGCACTAAAATCAATATTAAATTTATTTACAACATTTGGTACACACGGTGATAAAAAATATTATCTTCATGTTTATAAAACTTTATATCATAATACAAGCAAGTAGTTTCAAAATAGTTACGAGTAACGACAAATTTGGGTAACTCTCCTAAAGATCTAAAGATCTAATGATACACTGGAGCACGCGCACCACTTACATCAAAACACTTAGCGTTTTCCGCTCTGTCCATATATTGATGTCAATGATCACTCCCTAAACTATTTATTTAAGTTCAAGCCTCGTCACTAAGGGAGTATCATATCTAAGTAACAATATGTACGTATATAATAATAAATACACCCAACAGTCACATACATAATCCTGACTCCATACTATCGAGTCTTGTGTCGTGGGTATCAGGAACTCCGAGAGACTTTTCGGTATCTCAAACACCCAGACCCGAAACAAAAGCTTGTGGTTTAAGTACACAAATATTTGTGTCAATGCGGGGATCGAAACCGCGGTCTCTCGTTTCACAGCCGATGACTATCCAACTGCGCTACGGAGGCTGTACATGTGATATGACCTCAATTGATGACTAAAATAACTTCCCGTGTACAGAATACCATGAAAATATTTCTTAGATAAAATTACACAAACAAATGTTCGCGTAGGCTGTCTGCTATCGTCCTTTTATAAATCAAAGTAAGGAAGAGGTGTGGCTTCAACCGACGCCTACGGAGAATTTGAAGGTTATAAATATTTATACTCAAGACCTTTGAAAACTGAAAAATAAAGTTGATCTAATTATTAGAGCTTCTTATGGGAAAAATATATTTATTTAGTAGGGAACAATAAACGGCTACATGCTAATAAGAAACATGGAAAATTATAACTAAACGACTTTACACATAACCCTTACATTAAATCGACGTGAAGCGAGAGCTTTGCCGTCGCGTTTCGTTCGTTGAGAGAGATTGTCGTCGCCCTTTCCTCTTCCCATCCCTTTTTCATCCCGCTCTCCTTCCGATTTGATGAGCCGGCTACATCTATGATCCAAGCGTTAACGTTGTGTAACAGCGTATGTCTCAGGATGGCGAACGCAGTGGAATGCCAAGCATTGCTTGATAATTCATGGTGTTGTTTGGTTTTGCTACTCCATGATCGGTTGTATCGTTTACAATCAGGCGAATGGCAAGCCCGTTTCATCATTCTATGCGATAAAAAAAAATATGGGTGGCTGTGATCATTATCATTAGGGGACCTGTTTTTTTCTGTTCAAATTGATAAGTCAACCTGATCGTCGTCTAAGGATCTATTGCTAAAATGAACCAATTAAAATACGACAAGTGTGTCCTTGTCTTGAAATCTTAGCCTCGATTGCTTTATTTTCAGGATCTATCTTTAGATGGTGGTTAAGATCGTCTATTAAAGACTGTTGCCGATGAAATTATGGCAATTTTTATTGTAGTTAAAAAAATACACGTGCCAAAATAGTAAACACATGAATCGCAATCGGCAGGATTCGAACCTGCGCTCCCAGAGGGAATCTGATTTCTAGTCAGACGCCTTAACCGCTCGGCCACGACTGCTTGGATATTAGAGCTGAAAATAGTGATTTTATATTACTAAAGTTGGGCCAACTGCGAAAAAGATCTACAAATATTTGTGTCAGGACTGGGTGTTGGCCAGGCAGAAAGGCTTTCATAGTTTCTGATACCTCTGAAAACTTGATCAATCTTAAGATGGGGTCAGGAGTATGTCTGTTTTTATCGGGTGTATATATTATAGGCATATTCTTATGCTTATGCTTATTGTACCAACAACAGACTGTAGTAACAACAAGATATAATGTAGTAAGAAGCTTTTTACTACAGTATGACCTAAGCAGTGTCACAGCGCTGGTTTTCAATGAGGGTCCTAGGTGACTCGGTCAAAGTGCCTCTTGTATTAAAAAAAAATAAAAAACACAATGAATTAAAAGTTTACTGGAAACTTTCATGAAGTTGGCACTCTAACTACTCTTTAGCAAGTTTAACTTATGAGTTATGAAGTGCTAAAGCTATAACTACCTACATAGTCTATGTAGTCTATCTTATAATATTAATATTATTAACAGGAGTGTAATTAATATCACTAGGGTATTTCACTCCAAGTTCAGTTCCAATAGGTAATATGTGCAGAAATGTAATATACAATTATTGGTATCACGATATACGCTTCTCGATGCAAATATTAAATAGTTTGCGAATACCGTATGTTTCATAACCCTCAGCTATTTTCTAATCTTGTCTAGACCTTAGGTAATATTGCTTTGTAGCTAAACAGCGTGCTGGTTACTATCAGTTTGCCCGTGGATTTGCTTGCCATAAATTTTCTAATGAATCTAATGAAAAATGGGAAAATGAAAAACAACCATTATTAAAGTGTTATATTATATTATACTCAGGGATTTCTTGGGCCCTATTATATTAATCCAAAACGAACTTCGAAACTTCGGACGATCGAAGTTTATATACGATACGAATGTACCTACTCTGTAAAAGTTCGAATTTGTATAACGTACATCGTAACCATAAGTGTCGTATTTCGTTTAAGCCAGGCCTAATGAGACCTCCCTTCCAATCAAATCATCAACTTGTATCAATATTAAAATAATATATAACAAAAATAAAAGAAGAATTACAGTTGTCAAGAATAAAACGGTACATAAAGGCAGTTGTCCAAAGTTCTGCATCGCACGTATCTGGCGCCTCGCATAAAACGGATCGTAGTGTTCTTTGTATAGTAATTCATACAGGTGCGTCCACTGATCCGCATATTACGGATCGCGCTAATCTATGAATTCCTATAAAAAGTATACAAACCGATGCTGCCGATACGTACGTACGTTAAAAGTCACTCAATAATGCCTGTACTGTATTGAAATATTCATACTATTTGCATCTGTCGTCTCGAACTACACACAACGCGAACCAGGGGTGAATGAGAACAGATACAGAGGTTGATGACAGAAACGGTGTGACAATATTACACATAATAACCGTAATTAATGACTATTACAATGTCAATTGTAATTTTTACTCTTTTTACTTAGAAACTGGCTAACGGCCGATGCCAATAATCAATCGAAAAAATTAAATTAAAGTCAATCTGGATTGTTTTCTACTTTTCGATTTGTCATTTACCATGTTGCCATAGTTTTTTCACTACTGAGATTGATTATTGGCAACATAGTATCATAAAAAAGATTGAGCTGTCAGTCTCAAACGGCAAATTTTGGATTGGGATTGTTTATTGGCAGCGGCTGTAAGACTGTTTCTGTTGTCAAAGACAGTATAGCTGTAAAATGTATAGTGTGTTTTGTATAGAATTTCCCATCAAAGCAGCGTCAAACGTATACAAAACTAAATTCCCGCCGTCGAGACACAAAAACCACGTCAAACTACAGATTAATTCAACAACAAGTAAGTTTGTATGGGGGACCGCAGTGGACAGCACATCAGGGCTCCTACACTGGCTGAAATAGTTATGTTCACGTCTGAATTCTAAAGGGTAGGAGGAATGAGACAGAAATGTTAAACGTTTGAGCATATTGTCTTGGTAATGTAAAGGTATTGATAATATATATAATTTATCGATATATGACGTATACGTAATAAATATTGTATTTTTTAATATTTATTTTAGGAACATGATTCGTATTTTTTTTTCTTTCCTTCACTCCAGTCCATCCAAAGGTTGTCATGATCAAGTATGATCATCCTTTTTCTTTGTTGCAGGTATTAGACTAGAAACATACGACCAAAAAATCATATCAAGGTAAATTTATTACAGATTCCAAGACCAAATTGAAAATGATGTTCGAAAGTACTTCATTTGTTAGCATAATAAAATGGCGGATTTGAAATGTCCAGTTGCACCAACCAGTCCGGTTCAATGCTTAGTCTTAACACGGTTCCTGTCACCGCGTTATACATATATATTTTAAGAAGTGACGACTTACAGATAGAGAAATATACCGTCCGTATCTCGTTTTGCCGTAGAAAAGATTGCTGGCTGCGACAACCCGAAGACAGGGTAAAATGGCGTAATATTGATTAGGCCTATGTCCAATAGTGGACAACAATATAGGCTAATGATTATGATGAGGTCGCTAAGGAAGGTATGAGTAGTGAAAGAACATGACCTTGTGTTTAATGCTGTTCCGATTGATGCGGCTGCAATACTTTATATAATAACGGCTTTAAATGATAAAAGTCATCATCATCATCATATCAGCCACAGGAAGTCCACTGCTGAACATAGGCCTCCCCCAATGATCTCCACAATGACCTGTTGGAAGCGGCCTGCATCCAGCGACTTCCTGCGACCTTAGTCAGATCGTCCGTCCACCTTGTAGGCGGGCGTCCAACACTTCGCTTGCCTGTACGTGGCCTCCACTCGAGAACCTTTCGGCCCCAACGGCTATCAGTTCTACGAGCTATGTGCCCGGCCCACTGCCACTTCAACTTGCCAATCCTATGGGCTATGTCGGTAACCTTGGTTCTCCTACGGATCTCCTCATTTCTGATTCGATCTCGTAGGGAAACACCGAGCATAGCCCGCTCCATGGCTCGTTGAGTGACTTTGAGCCTTTTAATGAGGCCCACAGTGAGAGGCCACGTCTCGGTGCCGTATGTCATCACTGGTAACACACAACTATCGAAGACTTTCGATTTTAGGCACTGAGGTATTTTGGACGAGAAGACGTCGCGAAGTTTCCCGAACGCTGCCCAACCGAGTTGGATTCGCCGATTGACCTCTCTCTCGAAGTTGGACCTGCCTAACCGGACCACTTGTCCTAAATAGACATATTCGTCTACAACTTCGAGAGTCGAGCCCCCAACTCCAATGGGGGTGGGCACAACATGGATATTCGACATGATCTTCGTTTTATCCATGTTCATTTTAAGACCCACCTGTTGGGAAACTCGATTAAGGTCTTCGAGCATAGTGCTAAGGTCTTCCAGCGATTCTGCCAAGACTACAATATCGTCGGCAAATCGAAGGTGAGTAATATACTCGCCGTTGATGTTGATGCCGAATCCTTTCCACTGCAAGAGCTTGAAGGCATTTTCCAGCGCGGCAGTGAACAGTTTCGGAGATATGACATCTCCCTGTCTCACACCTCTCTATAGTGGAATAGCCTTCGTGCTCTGATCCTGTACTCGGACCGACATGGTGGCGTTGTTGTATATACACCTCAACACTTCGATGTACCGATAGTCTATGTGGCACCGCTGAAGAGACTGTAGCACAGCCCAGGTCTCGATCGAATCAAAGGCTTTCTCATAGTCCACAAACGCT
The DNA here is from genome assembly GCA_023078785.2 of Hyles euphorbiae. Lineage (NCBI taxonomy): Eukaryota > Metazoa > Arthropoda > Insecta > Lepidoptera > Sphingidae > Hyles > Hyles euphorbiae. The sequence continues at coordinate 10,934,224 of CM041044.1, read as the reverse complement.
AAACAAAGCGGCAAGTTATACTCCTCGGTTTTTTGTATAACCTGCCGTAGCGTATGAATATGGTCTATGGTACTAAAGCCTTTTCGGAAACCGGCTTGTTCGGGAGGCTGGAAGTCATCAAACCTGCCTTCGAGACGATTTGTGATGACCCTTGAAAACAACTTATAGACATGGCTCAGGAGCGAGATGGGCCTGTAGTTCTTCAGCAAAGTGTTATCACCTTTTTTGAAGAACAGTACCACCACGCTCCTGCTCCATGCCTCCGGCATTGAGCCCTCGAGGAGAACGGAATTGAAGAGCCTCTGAAGGACTTTCAGTACCGGCGTTCCGCCCGCTTTCAGAAGCTCTGAAGTGATTCCGTCCTCGCCCGGCGCCTTGTTGTTTTTAAGTTATTTGAGGGCCATCTCAATCTCAAACAGGCTGATGTCCGGGATATCATCGCTAAAGTGTCGGATTAACTCGGCTCTCGGGTCTTCGGCCGAGCTAACAGTTGGTTCGGCAACCGAGGTGTAAAGCTGTCCGTAGAACCTCTCGATCTCCCTTAATACCTCTGCCCTCGTCGATACCACGCGGCCGTCTTCCGTCTTCAGCCTAGACAACTGGCTTTGCCCAATAGACAAGTCTCTTGCAAACACTTTGGAGCCTCCGTTCCGCTCAATTGTCTCCTTAATGCTCACAGTATTGTGAGCACGGACATCGTGTCGCAAGGACTTCCAGATCCGTCTATTGAGCCGCCGATATGCTTCGGCGTCAACGGAAGACTGCAGCGTCAAAGATCGACGTTCGGCCATGAGGTCAAGAGTGTGGATCGAGAATTTTTGTGGTCTATCTCTACGGCGAGGTCTAAAATACTTAGATCCCACCGTATGGACAGCTTCTACCAAACCGCTGTTTAACTCGTCCACTGCAAGGTTTTCTTTTAGACAATCAAAGCGATTTGTCAACTCGAGTTGAAAGCTCTCGGGGTTTTGGATATGGGCGCGAGTAGGTCGGAGCGTAGACTTCATCAAGCGGCGCCTTTCTAATTGGACGTTGATATTCAATGTGCCCCTAACCATTCGGTGATCGCTACCGGTTTTCACCCTGTTGATCACAGAGACATCACTGAACATCCGTCTATTCGTCGTCAAGATGAAATCTATCTCATTTCTCGTAGAACCGTCAGGACTCAACCAGGTCCATTTCCTGTGAGGCGGCTTCTGGAAAAAAGAGTTCATCGCGAAGAGTCCCTCTTTTTCCAGAAAGTCGGCCAGCCTCTGACCCCTGAGGTTCCGTTGCCCATGTCCAAATTGCCCCACTTTCAACTCTGCATCGCTTCTCTTGCCCAACTTTGCGTTGAAGTCCCCCATAACAACATTGAAGTAGGGGCCCTACTATATTCAACGAAACGAAGTTCGAAACTTCGGATGATCGAAGTTTATATACGATACGAATACCTACATATACTTATGGTCGTTATTGACTTATTGTCGTAACCATAAACTTATGGTCACGTTGTACTTTATACAAATTCGAACTTTTACAAAGTAGATACATTCGTATCGTATATAAACTCCGATCGTCCGAAGTTTCGAACTTCGTTTCGGATTTATATAGTAGGGCCCTTGGTTTTGGAAGTATGTATGGCCCGACTAATGTCCTCATACATCTCCTCTACTTCTTCATCTGGGTGTGTCGAGGTCGGCGCGTATACCTGTATGACCTTCAACGAATATCTTTTGGATATTCTGAGTATAAGGTATACTACCCTGTCGACACACTTTCGATGGATACGATGTTGTTGATGAGAGACCTGTGGACGAGAAATCCGACACCTCCTTGGGACTGTTGGTCGTCCCCCCGGTAGAAGAGCAGGTTACCAGACTTCAGGGTTATCGTATTCTCCCCGATTCTTCGGACTTCCGGTAACCCCAGAATATCCAAGTGTAACCCGCTCAATTCTTCTTCCAGTTCGACAATCTTCTCGTCTGTCCTCAAAGTGCGTATGTTGTGTGTTACCAGGGCCAGTCGTCGTCGGGGGTGGTAGCCGGGGCCAACCCGGGGATTCTTAGCACCCCCTGCCCCACCGTAACCATGGCTGCTACCATCGCCAGGAATAGTGGGGCTGCCGGGGACTGGGGGCCTGGTCAATTTTTGTGTCGCCATTGAGGGGTATTTGCCAATACTCGCCACGCTTGGCAGGCGGGTTGGCGAGCGCAGGAGGGGGCTCGCGCTGACGACGCTGCTGCCCATCATCAGCGGGGGAAAGGAAATAGGGTTTGTGAGTAGAGGATATAATGGGACAGGAGAGTATGGCCTGTAGGAGTGGATACTGCAGTCATGGAAGGGAATGTTTGTAGTGACTGCAGTAGCTCGGGGGGCCGAGGTCGCGTACTCGTAGCACCTATTCTAGGACAAGCCATGCCCACTAGATAGGAGCACCCCTGACTTGATAAAAGTAATAACATTCAAATAAAATAGTAATATCTGTTGTGGTTAAAACGAATCACTAAGCAAAATTAAAGATCTTATTCATAGGCAATTAGAGCACGAGCATACAGTCTAATACAATTCATGTTTTGTTTACTATTGGCGATGTAATAGTATCAAAGAGCAAGCGACATTTTAAAAATATACAAGATTGTAATGTTTTTGACGGGATTAAATAAATAAATATACCCCACATAGTCCTGAACCCACACTAAGATCGAGGCTTGTGTCGTGGGTATCAGAAACTACGAGATATATTTTTGTCTCACACCCAGACGTGTAACAAATACTTATGGATTACACAAATATTTAATACAGCAGGTGTATGTAAAATAATATTAAAACAATATTATTTGTGACAAAGACCGCATAGCGTCGCCCAATGGCGTCGAATCGGGGCGGACGTAAATAAATTTCTGTTGAAGTTAAAAAATGGCCGTTCGTAATTCATGACAGTGAATTCATGAAGGGAAAGGACATTTCGGCGAAAATCGCATGAATTTCCTTTCATTAAATATGTCATCGAAAGTCTAACACTTCAAATTAGTCTGTTAGTAATCCTACTAAATCTTTTTTACTAGATACTGACTCGTAGGGACGACTTTTCTATTAATTTTTAATTAATAAGTATAGCCAAAAATAAAAAATAAAATTACTTTATATTTTATCGAAAATAGATTCAAATATTTTTCATGGTAAAAATACTCGGATCAGTTTGCCTTGCGTGGAAAATTTAGAACCTGAAGGTTTAAAAATCATCTTTATTACCACTACATCAAAAATCTAATAATATTAATAACTAAGACGTAAACTAAAACCCAGCATAAAAGTATCAAAACCACAATTTTCCCAGATCGCGTAAAATCTTCTTTAACTCGTCCAATTCCAAACGGGATTTCCCTTTGAGTTTTAATAATTTTAAATTTTAATGTATGATAATGAGGCCCGGTATTTCTGGTATAATAAGACGACCGCCATCTGTCGCGCATTGTTAGTCCAGCTGACTTCAATTTTCAAATGGATCCAGGTATAACCGTTTTGAAATTCCGGGATAAAGATTATCTGGATGTAGCAATATTAAAGGATTTTCTTTACTCTTTAGCTACAAAGTTTTAGAAATCAGGAATCAAACACCGGTATTTCTTGAAATTAAAACATTTGTTATATTCATTTCATAAAATCTATATAAAAAAGCAATAAACTAATTTTATTTTATCTTTTTGATGCGAAGTCTGAAGCTTGAGCGGAGAAATGCTTGTTAGGTCTCTCGTAGTTTCTAATACCCGCGACACAAGACTTCAAATATCTTAGTGTGGGCACAGGACTGCGTGTGTGACTGCTGGGTGTTATTTACTGCTGAACTCCACCTTACTGATGGGTCAGGGCTATGCATGTGATTATAGAGTATATTTATTTATTGTTTACTGGTGGATATAGATCTACCCAAAGAATACCCATAGCGATTTACTGAAAGCTACCCCCCATCTAGCGGTTTGCTGCAACCCAGGCTTCCTTAATTCTTGGAAGACGATAATGCAATTGGCAGGAATTTTAAGGCAAATGGGAAGCTCCTGGTCTGTTTGGGCTTACTTAGCTAGTTAAGAACGGTCAATTGAATATTTAACAAATCCAGTTTTTCTATATATCAATGTTCACAGAATCCTTTAAGACTTTCTCGACAAGATCTCAATTGTTTCGAAGGAGAATTTCAGTGATTCCGCATAACTATTTGTTTTAATCGTAGCTCAGGTGAATTTAAATGAAATCCTTGTTAAAAACTAGAAGTATATTTTCAAAACTGAGAGATTATTGAGAATTCATAATTATTTGTCATCCGTTGAAATCCGTTTATTTAAAATGATGCAAATTGTTTCAAATATTAAATCAACTTCTACCTGTAAATAACTCGTTAAAAAATCAATGACCGTACCTTACTTCGATATTATCAAAATCCTAAAATAACAATGGAGTCATCAAATTTAAAAAAAAAAGTGTTTATTGAGCTACTTCTATAAAAATATCTAATTAGGTGCTATTTAGGTACGATTTATAGAACAAATCTACTACTGTTTTGTAACAACAAATCCAAACAATATTTGGAACCAATTGTTTGACTCAAACATTTGCATGTTCCTACTTGTTTGTTATATGTAATTACTGACATAACTCAAATTCACCTCCTAATGTAGATCCAATTATTTGAGAACTAATATCGTCAAATATTCCCAAGGCACTGTAATTACGTGTTACATAATACTGGATATACGTGTGGTAATCAAGCCAAATTTAATGTACAATGTGTTAAGAATACTAAATAGCTTTTGATAGATGAAATGCTAATTTTAGAATACATATCCATTTCGGAGAGATTGATAGAAATATAATGACAAAGAAGAAAACTTTTTAGTATTTTTGGCGAATTTTGAAAACAATGTTATAATAATTTAATAAGCAAAATTTTAATAAGGTTCTTAACAGAGTTTTTTGTCCAAAATATATCGATATATTTTGAGAGATTCGTTTAAGATATAATTACATAATGAAAATATTACAAAAATCAATTAAGCGGTCTCTATCTAAAATTAACCATTCACAGACGGTTCCAAAACTATTAATTTTATTAAATTTGCTCACCGCAGCATCTTAATAAATTAACAGTCAGCAGTTTCTAAGTCTGTGCAGAGATGTTTGCATTCTATTATTAGTTCTTGAATAAGTTCAACATAAATGGAATTGAATCGTGTTTTGTCTTAGGCCGATTATTTTTTAACCGACTTCAATAAAAGAGGATTTTCCCAATTCGTCGGTATCTTTTTCTTTACGTATGTTCACCGATTATCATATGACTGGTGGTAGGTCTCTCAAATGTGTGAGGCCACCTAGGTAGGTACTACCAGTAGTACAAGCAGTAGTGTAAATGCACTGTTCTGTTTCGGTTTGAAGGACATTTTAGCCAGAGTAACTACTGGACATATTAAGACTTAATATCATGTCTCAGGATGGCGAGCGCAGTGGAATGCCAAGCAATGCTTTTAAATTTATGGTGATGCTTGGTTTTGCTACTGTCCATGAGCAGTCGTATCGTTTATCATCAGGTGTATCGCATACTCATTTCACCATTTATCGCAAAAAAAGAAATAAAACAAAACTCAAGTCTTAGAAAATGTATCAAAAGAGTATTCCTATATTAGCTATCTATATTTAATTAATTTACAACTATTAATCTATTTTGTAATAAAACAGCGGGAGTGACCGGTGTTACTCTTTTCAGGTACTCTTCAAAAATAGCGGCGTCTTTGCCCATCGGTTTTGTGTTCTTTGCATGCTCTTTGAACATCTGAAACAAAAGAACAACAAATAATTATGAAGCTCATATACGTCCCACTACAGGCGGACTTTAAATACCATAGAAATTCTTACAAATTCCGTATAGTATGCAAGGTTTCCTCACGATGTTTTCCTTTACTGTTAAATTACGTGGTGATTGACTATCAGTTCACATGACTTCGAAAAGTCAGAGGTGTGCACTGGGATTTGAACCCGCGACCACTGTGAGCATGTTAGCAATACTACCGAGAGCCCGATCGATAGAGGTTAGGCCATACCACGCTGGCCTATTGCGGGTTGGTGGAGTTGGCATAAAATAGATTTATTGAAATTTAATTATTTAGTGCTTCTTGATAATATGCACATTAAAAAATCTCATATTTTTTCTTTTGTTGCCTCGCGAGAAATTTTTAGTTGTAGTAGTGATTGATCACTGTACACACAGCTAGAAAGCTGTCAGAATGAGACAGGGAAGTGTTTATCCGGTTTTTATTAGGCCGCCAAAATTATGACAAACCGATGGAATATTTGAATCACATTGCACTTACAATCAAGTGTGCAGATTTTCAGTTTAGCCTATAATTCAAAAAACGAAATACCTTATACCCGCTTCCACCTCTCCTGAGGAATTCCAACGTGGATATTTGATAGGTCTTGTCCAAGTCTAAGGGCACGTATCCATCGCCTTCTTTAACTTCTACTGATATTACGTGGCGTGGTTGTGTTACGTTTAATTTTACCCGTAAACCTGTCGACAAAGCAAATCAAAGGTCACATACATAAAATGAAATGAAATTTTCTTTTATGTAGCAATATTAATTCCATACTTAATAATATGATTTTTCAGCATATGGAATTAATGTTCCGACATATTAACTTTTCTTACAAGATTAGTTTTACAAAGGAAAATTTAGAAAGAAATGAAGAATATAGTTACACAATATTTAAAACACCGATTTTCAAGCAAATGTTTCCTGTAACCAAAAAGTAAGCAAAACCTGGAAAACATCAATTCTAAGTGGATGAAAAACACTCCACCTTTTGTCCTTACTCCTTAGTAAGGACAAAAAGGTGTCGGAATTAAATTTCCCCCATCTCTTTCAGTGCTGCAAGCGAAAATTTAAACTGAAAGGATTAAAAAGTTTCGCGCATTCTCTAAGGTTGCTTTTTTCTTGACGTCAAGTAAATTTAAAGTTAAGGAAATAAATGCACCGGAAATTAATAAGTTCTTATCTTGGGAATGATAATGCTAGCGACATTTTCGTTTCTTTATATTCCTAGTTTTGTTTTAGTATTTTAAAAAGAATGACGTAAGTAAAGTAAAGTAAGATGTATTAAAAGCATTAACGTCATGAATCGTAGCTTAAAACTTGAAAATACCAATTTACAGATAAATTCAACGACATAAATTATTTTTTTGATAAAATTACTCACAGTTACAAAGTTATAATCCTACAATAAATAAACAGACATGTTTTTCCAGCATCAAAAACTACAATATAATATTGGTAGCAAAATACCAAGAAACAATTTTTTGTATCTAGAAACATGTTTTTCTGTTCTCATCAGATTTTTATTATTACTATTACAATTTGTTGATGTTTCTCTACAAATGTTTAGATACGAAAAAGATAATTACCTGATACTTGGGGCATCAACGGGCCTGCAAAGGGTTCGTCAGACCAAGAAGATTTTAGGGACCAATTCAATGCTTCTAAAATATATCTACCGGGCAACTCGAACGATACCAATGTATTGGTAAATGGAAGGATATTTATGATAGCACCTCTGGTTATATCTGCAAAATAAATCATAATTATATACATACATAAACTCATGCCTTTTTTCAGAAGGGCTAGGTAGAGATGCTACCAGGATTCCCACTTTCGCCTGGCGTGTTCCACGATGTGATAGGGGGCGAGCCTATCTCCATATCTGGCACAAATTCCTGACTCCGGACTGATAATTAATAGAAAAATCCAATATCGCTTGCCCGACCCGGGATTCGAACCCGTAACCTCTTTGCAATCATACCGTAATACAGTTGCGCCACCATGCCAGTCCAGGCAAACAAGAACTATTAATTTATGTACTACCTCTCAGTCTCTCTTTTCACTGAGGTGGCAACGTGTATTGTGATTTTATGAACCTTGGATCAAAAATTCGATTCCAGGTTGAGTAAACTTAAAGCTTTTCGTTTTGATATATTTAATTTCGGTTCAGGACCGAATTTTGGAGCTGGTTTAACAATATGTTCATCTGGACTGCCAAGCCTTTTTATGCCGGCTTGCCATAATAATTTAGGTATTTTAAAATTAGTGCAATTTATGATAAATAAGTACGTAGCAAATCATACCTCCTTTAGGCAGTGATCCTCTTATGTTATTCCGAACGACCAAAGAAACACTGGTCAAGTTGGTAGGATTGGTCAACCTAGCCTGAGGAAGAAATAATTTATGAAAATATATTGCAAAAATCCTGTAAGATAGAGGGGAAGATAAGCAGGAAGTTGCTGGATGCAGGCCGCTTCCAACAGATCGATGTGGAGATCCTTGGGGGAGACCTATGTTCAGCAGTGGACTTTTTTATTTTATTATTGCAATGAATGGCGAGACGAGCAAGCGGTTCGCCTGATGGTAAGCGATACATAAGATGTTTATTTTATTTATTATGTTAAGTCTGAATATGTCCAGTAGCTACTCTGGCTACAATGTCCTTCAATCCGAGACACAACAGTGCATTCACACTGCCAATTGATGGGAGAAATAGACATTGCGGTGGCACCCACCCAGATGGCCTCTCACATATGAGGGACCTACCACTAGTAAACTTCTGTGGCTGAGATAATGATAATGATGATTTAACTTACCTGGCTTAACAATGCATCAGCTACGAGGTTGCCAATAGCACACTCCATAGATCCACACGGTCTTGCTGGTAAATCGCCATTACTGAACCCAACCACCTCTTCTACCAATCGATGAATTCGATCGCTGAACGGTTTCAATAGTGATTTAATTTCTGGATCTGTAAATTATTTTTATTAATTTCTCTGATCACTGTAAATATCAACCTACAAACGCTCTTTGCTGAGCACTGAACTCCTTTAGATATTTTGTTTGTCTTATTACTATAAATATAATGCTCCGAATACACCCACTGTTGGGTATATAACTGTTCATCAATCGACTGTTCTATTATGATCTTGAGTCATAATCCAGAACGATAGATTCGCTACGGCGAGCGTGAAGAAGCATCTTTACAGGCGTGCGTAATTATGTCGAAAATCATGGAACCATCTGATACCATTCGACATTCTGGACGGCATTACGCTTATTTTCAACCAGATTAGATATAATCTCTGTGCCGTCGCAGATTTTAAAAAATAAGACAAGTATGCTTTTGGGTCCAGTAGAATAATTGTTCAGACTATATCCAAGTTACTATATATGGCATAGTAACTATCAATAAGGGAAGGTATTGTAGTGTCTACTATACACACTGTCAAAGAAGCTTAAGATAGTTTATACATATATTCAAACAGAATTTCATAAATGTAAGTTATCCATCGCTGAATTTTCTATCTGGCTATCACCTATCATCACATGCTACTATCTTCGAACATTTTATTTTATGAAAATAAGATGGCCAGAGAACAATAATACTTGAAACTCATCAACAAACAAAATTACCAAACCATACTAACAAAGCATTACTAAAATTTAAAAAAATAACAGTGTACCAACCTTCAGGGATGGATCTATTTAAAAATATAGGCGTGCCATCAAAAGATTGAAGTTTCCCGTAATCGTCGAAGTAAACTGTAATGTTTCCTAGATATTTGGTGAACGCTGACGCTGTGACTATAAGCACCTGAAACAAGGAAATAAAATTGATGTTGCACTTGAAATAAATAAAATTACTGTTGAAAAAATGATAATATCTCTTGATCCTTTAAGGAGAAATATGAACGTGTCATTATAATTAATTATATGTGTAAATCACGATTGCAAGATAAGTTTTGAAAGAAAATAAATATAATAATTTGAAAGTATATTAACATTTTTCTCTGATTATGAAAAATTTTACTTCAAGTTACTATTCCAGAGTTAAAATATTGCAGTGTAGCCTGTATTTGTATCATCCCATATTATACCTACATACGTCCCACTGCAGGGCACGGGTCTCCTCTGCAACCGAGGGTAAGATTGAGACGGGTTAGGCCATATAATCCAGAGGTCCGCCCTGCTCGCCTCGTTCGGTACTGGACTGGTGGTGGGCAGGATTCGGCGACTGGGCCTCACGGTGGCCCTCAACAAGACCGAGACCGTGTGTGTCCACGGTCCTCGGTGTGGGCCTCCGCCTGGGGCCCACATCACGGTGGAGAGCGTGCGGATTCCCGGCTCGAGGATGAAATACCTCGGTGTCGTCCTCGACAGTCGATGGGATTTCCGCGCGCATTTTGCGGAGTTGTCGCCGAAGCTGGTGAGGACGGCGGGCGCACTGGGGCGCCTGCTGCCCAACACTGATGGTCCTGGCATCCCTTGCCGAAACCTTTATGCTGGTGTCGTGCGGTCCATGGCCCTCTACAGGTGTCCCGTTTGGGCCGGGTCCCTGGGCGATCGCTGCGTCCGCCTGCTGCATCGTCCGCAGCGCATGGTGGCGCAGCGAATAATCAGGGGCTACCGCACGGTCTCGCACGAGGCGGCCTGCGTATTGGCGGGAACTCTGCCCTGGGTGCTGGACGCCAAGACCCTCTCGTCGGCTTTCTTCCGGCGAGAGGAGGCGTCCGGGCGTGGGCAGAGGTTGGTTCCCCAAAGGGTCGAGGCCATGTTGGCCTCCCTCCGCAGGTCTGCTGTGGAGGAGTGGCGTTCCAGGCTGGAGAACCCTAGTGCTGGTACGAGAACCGTCGCGGCAGTGCGACCTGTCCTCGAGCAGTGGCTGGACAGGCGCCACGGCGCGCCGACATACCGGCTGACGCAGGTGCTCACCGGGCACGGCTGCTTCGGTGCGTACCTGTGTCGCATAGCCGGAGCGGAGGAATCCGCCGTGTGCCACCATTGTGGCAACTGCCGTGAGGACACGGCCCAGCACACGCTGTAGGAGTGCCCAGCCTGGGACGAGGAGCGCAGCGCTCTCATCGCGGTCGTGGGAAGCGACCTTTCGCTGCCGGCCGTGGTCGCCGCCATGGTCGGCAGCCGGAGTTCGTGGCGGGCCATGCTCTCCTTCTGCGAACGTGTCATGTCGCAGAAGGAAAGCGCTGAGCGGGATCGGGAGCAGACCGATCCCGCTCGTCGCCACAGGAGACGTAGGAGGCGCCGGGACAACATCTAACCCGGCGCCGCAGAGGCCACATGGGGTCGCCGTCCCTATCTTGGCGGCCCCCGAGACGTAACGCCAAACGCGTTAAAAGCCGCGTCGCTTTAAGCGGCAGTGCACAAGGAGGCGGTCCTGGCGCGTCTGTTGAGCGGTATCCCGGGGCCGTCTCCAAAGTGCACCGATGGTGGCAACCGCGGGGTTTTTAGTCGGTATTTCGGTGCGCAGACTACGATAGGGACCCGACCCAGCTCCATGTCTCGCTGGACCGGAAGGCGCACCGGTGAGTCCGACACACCCCCGCCCCTTCGAGATGGGATGGTCCGTAAAGGGAAAAAAAAAGGCCATATAATCCACCACGATGGTCTAATAAAAATGATAATAGTAATGTTCAAATAATATTTTTACTATATTGTATGCAATAGTCGTCACAATAATTAATGTCTGCTAGAGACGTGGTATTAATCCTACATTAGTAATTGATTAAAATATTTTTACAGTAAAATTTGCATACCTGAAATATTTATTTGTAACGGTATTGTTATTGGTATTGTTTTACTGTTTAGATAATTATAACCCGGAAATGTTTATTTAGTTTTTATATAAGTGCTTTGTAAAATAATGAAAATGTTTTTGATTATCAATTTTACTTAATTTATGTATTTTTCTACTACGTATTTACTGCCTTAGTGGGCCATTTGTGCTGCGGAACGATTAAAATGCTGACGTCTCGGGTTCAAATCCCAGTTCAGGCTTAGTGATATTGGATTTTTGGAATACCTCGCAATCAAGAATTTGTACCTGATATAGCGATAGGCTCACCCCCTATCACATCGTGGAACGGAACACGCAAGATGAAACGTGGTTCTCTGACTACCCCTTTTGGGAAAAAGGCGTAAGATTATGTATGACGTATTTATAATGTAATTCATATACATGCCCAGTCAGGGTTGAATACAGAAAAACTTGTATGTTCAGAAAATCTGTAACAATACCTGTAAACCGTATTCTACAATTTTCAATTTGAGTGTTTCCTTGATACCATTTAAACCATTTATTTTTCCACACACACAATACAACAAAATGACAATACAAGTAATTAAAATAAAACCAAATCCACAATAAAATCTGTAAATAATAGTTTTATTTCAATGAGTAACATTCGCGTAAACCTAAGAAATCATTACAATACAAGTAAGTTAATAATAAGGTAACAGTTAACAGGCCCATTCTGATATTTGCTGTAATATGCGTGGAGAATGGATACAAGCTTTACAACAGCACTGATTTTCAGCTTTCTTCTTTCAGAGTGTAATGCTTTCCTAGCCTTATGTACTTATGTCGTGTGTACCCACAGCTCCAGTGGCGCAATCGGTTAGCGCACGGTACTTATATGACAGTACGAGAAATGCCGGGGTTGTGAGTTCGAACCTCACCTGGAGCATACATTTTTGCCTTTTTTTTAGCAACAATGGAACCACGGCGCTCCAATCCCTGTCTAATCTGAAGCAACTTGTAATCTGACGTGTCTATAAATCAAAACGCCTTTCGAAATTATACGTTTTATTCCGGCTTTATTACAGGGTAGGGGAGAGTCCCCCAGTGCCGGCCGGCATCCAGTATCGGCCAGTTGCAATTTCTATAATCCTATAATAGATGGCGCTAGGAGTTTTACCGATATTAGTGCGATACACTCGTGCAAGTATATGTCCCGCGCGGCGTCAATCTGTCGCGACGGGTTTGCTAGCAGCGCGAAGATTTGTGTTGCGCGTGAGTAACGTACGTTACGTAATTATAATTCAGTTAGTGATTTTCAAAGTTTAACGATTCAAATTATAACAAGTAACTCCAGGTAAGTAAATAATGTTTATATGACTATTAAAAATCGAATGTTAAATCAAATTTTGATGGTTAGTTTTTCTCTAAAATAAATCTTTGTTTTTTTTCGGTTTCCTTCAGTACCGGTCATAGCGTTGTCCTGCAGTACCGGCCATTCCTTGAGTTAACTTTTAATGGGTGTTTATTATTTACAGATACTTCAAAATGCCTAGGGACACAAACGATGTTCTGACAAAGCAAAAGAAGGGCACCTGGGATCCGGAAGATATGCATAAAGCTGTGGAAAAGGTTCTAAATAACGAGATGAGTGCGCGTCACGCCGCAGAACGCTATCAGGTACCCCGAAGTACATTGAACGACAGAATCAGTGCTATTAAAAACAATAAAGAGATGTCCATTGCTCCAGTTATGGGTCGTTTTCACAAAACGTTTTGCTCTGAACATGAAGAATTATTAGCAGCACATGTTAAAGACATGGCCAACAGGTTAATGCCTTTAAACAGGCAAGAATTTTTACGTCTCGCTTTTCAACTAGCTGAAAGATTAAAGTTACCTCATCAGTTCAATAAAGAGAAAAAATCTGCAGGTAAAAATTACTATTATTCGTTCATGAAAAGACATCCTGACTTATCTTTGCGGACTGCTGAATCAACGAGCCTAATGAGAGCTGTAGGATTCAACAGACCTCAGGTTGAGCGTTTCTTTGAAGGCCTTGAGACTTTGCTCGAGAAGTTTAAATTCACTCCTTATAAAATATGGAATTGTGATGAGACTGGCGTGAGCATTGTCCAAAAGCATGCCAAAGTGTTAGCTACTAAAAACCAAAGACAAATTGGAAAGCTTACGTCAGCAGAACGTGGAAAGAATGTGACAATACTTTTTGCAATGAGTGCTGGAGGACAGTTCTTACCACCTTACTTCATATTTCCACGGACCCGAATGAATGAAAGACTCATGATTAATTCTCCAACTGAAAGTGTAGGTGAAGCTCAGCCAAACGGCTGGATGAATGCCGAGCTGTTTTTGAAATGGATGCATCACTTTGTGCAATATTCTAATCCTACAGCCGAGAATCCAGTTCTATTGATTCTAGATGGACATGCCAGTCATAAAGACTTGGATGTTATTGAATTTGCCAGGAAAAATAATATTCATATGCTTAGCACCCCCCCACATACAACCCACAAATTACAGCCACTAGATCGTACGTTCATGAAACCATTTAAATCCGCTTACAATGACGCATGCGACTTGTGGATGAGATCAAATCCTGCTGTTAGAATAAGTGAATACGAAATTGCTGGCTTTGTTGCTTCTGCTTTTTATCGAGTCTCGCGCATGGATATCGCAGTTAATGGCTTTCGCTGCACCGGCATACACCCCTTCGATAGGAATGTTTTCAGTGATTTGGATTTCATTGGTTCTTTCATGACTGACGTTACAGGGAATCCACCATTATCAGAACCATTGCTTTTACCTTCTCAGCTGTCAGATCCAATACCTTCAACATCTGCTCAATCATCAATTGTGCCAAATTTTAATCCTCAACTGCAGGACGCAACAACAGAAGCGACATCACTACCCTCTCCAGAACTTAGATCTCAGATTCCTATCTCAGATTTTGTGGTCCAATCTACAACTTGTGTGCAACCTGACTTTAGAGCTGCACTAACAGAACTCTCGCCCGTTCCTGATGCTTCTAAAAGACGAGCTACTGCACGACGTCGCAAAGCTGAAAGAAGTGAAATCATGACAAGTTCCCCTTACAAAAAGATCCTGGAAGAGAAAAGAGGTGATAAAAGAAATGTCGAATCTGCTAAGCGAGATATGAAATTCCTTAGACCAAGAGATAAAAATGTTTCAGGAAAAGGTAAAAAAGGTAAGGGTTTACTATCAGGAAAAGATGTCAGTAAAAAAACAACACGAACCACCAATGAAAACCTACCTCGTCCACACAAGTCGACTGAACAAGAGACAGTTTGCCCTTTGTGTGCTGAATCTCACGACGAAGATTGGATACAATGTGGAAACTGTAAGGTTTGGGTCCATGAAGCCTGTGCAAACATACCAGAGCTTTCCGATCAATACATTTGTGATTATTGTGTCATATAATGGTTACTAACTTAGTGGCCGGTACTGAAGGACAATTTTAATAAGTTTAATTTTTTCAAATCTTTGAATTATAATAATAAAGCAGATTTTCATAAATGATTTGATTGTTTTTTTATTTTTATGAGTAGCACAATAGTTCTTTTAAATGTATCAGGAGGTATTGAACATGTAACCTTAGGTATTTTGATTTCTTAGCTGATAAACCTTAAGGTGACGGTACTGTAGGACTCTCCCCTATATCAAGACTGCGACCGAAAACAAAGCCGGGTGGTAGTTTTAGTGACTTCAGGCACAATGCAAATAAAAATATAAACAATGCGATTTTTGTTACGTAATAAATATCATCGTGTTTGAGTGATAAATTCAGAAATTTTCCTAGATTAATAATGAAAACCCTTGGGTTAAATTCTGCATAAGATATTTCTTAAATAAATATTAAACTGTATAATTACCAGTTACTAATACATGCAATGCAGTAGCCGTCCAAAAAATATATACACAAAGGCCTGTAATACACTAAACTAGTTTTAAACATGCATGCCGACCACAATCTCATACGTTTTGCCAGAGTGGACGGCACGTCGACAGTAAATATTGTTGCATATTTAATGGAAACTCTTGTGAGATACGCTTCCTATAACAAATGGGTTTTATCGAACGCTTTGTCATTTTGCTGTAGAGAAAATGTGTCGGATGTTGTAATAATGTGTGTGTTTGTTATGGTTTTAGGGCTTAATTAATATACTGATTGTTGTGGAATTTTGTATTAGTGTAGTCAGGGGTATAGAAAAGAACATAGGATAAGTATTGTAATGAAAATACTGTTTTCTATTAAAAAAATACTGTTTTCTGTCTGCTGTATAAGTGTAAGTAAGATGAATTTTCATTGATAGAATCTACATTAAGGTGCAGCTGTAGACAAACTCAACAATGTTATAAAATAGTAACATTTATACATAAATCCACGCCTTTTTATCTAGAAGGGGCAGAGGTTCCAAGACACCCACATTAAGCCTTATATGTTCCGCCCCACGATATGATACGGGACGAGCCTATCACCATATCAGGCACAAATTCCTGACTCCGCGCTAATAATGAATAGAAAAATCTAACGTCACTGCCCGACCCGGGATTCGAACCCGAGACCTCAGATTTTTAACCTTACCATAATGCAACTGGGCCAGCGAGGTATAAAGGAATATAGGATACATGATGTAATTCAAAAAATAATATAAGTATTCTATGAAAATATAACCGTTTTGACTGCCTCGGTGGCGTAGTTGTACTAAGGTACGGTTACAAAGCTGAGGTCTCGGGTTCGAATCCCGGGTTGGGCAAAGTGATATTGGATTTTTCTTTTCATTGTCAGCCCAGAGTCATGAATTTGTGCCCGATATGGCGATAGGCTCGCCACCTATCACATTGTGGGATGGAACATCCAAGGCGAAATGTGGGTGTCCTGGCACCTCTGCCTACCCCTTCTGGGATATAGGCGTGAGTTTATGTATGTATGTATGTATAACCGTTTTCTGCCTGCTACATAAGTGTCATCAGTAAGCTGAATTAATTGATAAAATCTACATTAAAGTGAAGTAGACAAAACCTAACAACTTAATAAATTATCAAGTGCATGTATAAAGCAAATCATAGCTCTGTTGGGTAAGAACCAGACAGTGTAACGGCACGTCACGGGTTCAAACCCATAGCACAGGCCATTGACTTTCAAAGTTACGTGTATTCACTGTACATGACCACTTGCTTTAATTGCAGAGGAAAATACCTGCATGTCTGAGAGTATTTTACATTTTGTTTAATGTTTGATTCCTCTTATCCTATTGAGGAGTCAATGAAATACATTTTTGCCAGGGGTTGGTTTCTAAAGTTTTGTCTTTAAATATTGTGTTTAAATGCGTAAGTATCATCCATTAATATTATACTTAAATTTTAAGTAAAAATTTAATTTATTTATTTCCTTTAATGAATAATCTTGTGAATAAAATATTGTTTGTGTTTTACATAATTATTTAAACTCGGGGACAGTTTCTCGCCTCAATAATACGATTATCGCACGGATATAAAAAAGTTGCATCATTGCAAATTTTCCCTAAACGCTAAAATTTAGAATAGGTCAATCTTATAGGGATAATCGTATACGATAGTGGCATACGATAAACTGTCTCCATATAAATGTGCTATTTATTGGTCAGAATATCTACTGGTGGTAGGTCTCTCATAAGTCATATGTAAGAGGTCGCCTACGTGGGTACCACCGCAATGTTCATTTCTCCCACCAAACAGCAGTATTAATGCACTGTTGTGCTTCTGTCAGGATGATATTGTAGCCAGAGTAACTACTGGTCATATTGAAACTCAACATCTTATATCTCAGGATGGCGAGCGCAGTGGAATGCCAAGCATTGCTTTGTAATACAAGGTGTTGTTTGGTTTTGCTACTGTTAATGAGCTGTCGTATCGCTTACCATCAGACGAAAGGCATGCTCGTCTCGAAATTCATTGTAATAAATAAAAAAAATATGGAATACTAAATACCCTTCTTTAACCAGTCTTTCGTTTCACCTCACACAATAGGTATTAGGCAGCGGCGTGCACAGGATTATGACACTGGGTATGCGGCGGAGTACTCGGTCACAAAAACTTTTTCTTTTATAGTTTTTTAGCATAGCCACAGCCACGCGACGGATCTCTAAGTCGGAAACCATGCCAACATAACAAGTCTTAGATGTACTACTATTCATGTCCACCTTCTACGGCAACGCAGACAAAACAGCGATCGATCGTCGCGGCGGAAGAAATTCTAATAAGTAAAATAAAAGAACTCACCTAGTCAGCTTTCAATTTTCACATATTCAAGGTTCCGGTTAGTTGAGATTACTATACCTATCCCGATGTAAATAAACGCAAGATTCCGGCCACCTCATTCATTCATTTGATAAACATACATTTTTAATACAAACCTCACAATCAAATAACATTTGAAAAAATAAACAAACACACTAGTAAAACCAAATGACTACAATTAATATCGAAACTTAGTAATAAACTGTTAAATGTACACACTTTTTAATATTGAAATGAAAATCTTTTAAGAAATCTATTTTTTTTACAAACATACTAGTATAAAATAGTAAACAACCTAAAACACATAAAAAAAGCAAAATGGCCCCCGCGAAACACAAAGCATTTCTATTTAAACAAATAAAACCTTACTAACCAAAAATGCATAATGTGCATAGGTGATTTATTAGATTCCTGCCTATTAATTTTACTCGGATTATAGGCAACGAACATTTACGATTACTCCCGACAACTGCCGAACTTCCGAGGCCTGCCGCAGGAGTCGCGGCTTTCAATATTCATGGGTGTGTGCGTTTGCGACTGTGCACGGACACCAAAATTACTACACACATGCAAACAAATGTAATGCGGGACGCGGCGGCATGACTTGGTTGATTAGGTACATTATTTTGCTTTGCAGCGCCTCTTGCTTTTGGCGTGGCAAACATAATGTTTGCGTGATTGCAAATAGGTGCTATTTATAAAATATTAGGCGTTTTTAAGTTATTATATTTTGTTTATTCATTTATTTACTATAAATTAAAGTCATCTAAAACGTACGAACGTTATAATAAAATATCTGTGAATGGCAAGTAAAGCACTGCATTTCTGCCTTCAAGGAGTGCATGCCCCTGGTATTAGGTACCTATTTTATATTTCTGAACCATCCTACGTTTCGACGTATAAAATCGCGTTCCCCTAATTGGCAGCCTCAAAAAACAGTGTACAGTCAGCAGAGAAAAATAACTCAAGCAAGGTTGGGCCAATCAGACTTCAAATCACTATCCAATTTAATTCTTTATCGGGTTACCGAACGAACGGCGAAAACTGATTCATTGAGCTGATTTCAGCAAACTTTTATATCACGTGAGACTTATCTGATTTTCAAAGGTTTAAAAAATAACTTCGCTTTTTAGTTAGATTGATTGGGGTCATTGGACTTGCAGTCGGTTATACAGATCTTATAGCTTTTGAAGTAGAATAATAAATTGGTAATAATAATTTTTCCCATGGTTGTCTGGAAGATATTGCTATGGAAGATATTATTTTTTATATTGTTTCTGTATAGTAGTTTAAGTTTGTATACAATAAAGATTTAAATAAATAATAATAATAATAAATTGTAGAACGAACCTTGTGTCCATTTGCATGTTGAGTCTCGACCATGACTGGGTAAGGTCCAGATATTTCCTCGTGGCTAGGAGACGTTCCATTCCACAGAAGACTGTGAGAGTGCCCGCCCACGATCATGTCGATATTTTTACCAACTGCTTCTGCCATTCGTCTGTTGAAAAAAATCACGACATTATTGTAGTGGTAGCATGGAATGTGAATAAAATCAATTCTGAGTTACAGCAATAGATGTGTGATTTTCGCTTTTAACATTTTATTTGAATTTCCCGAAACTGGAATAATATCACTTTACATTCCGAATGGCGAAAGGATCTCCATTCACATTCACCATAAAAAGAGTGATCCACCGAAAAAATTTAATGAAATTCATCTAAACTCTATTGGCGTGTGACGAGATTTGGAACTAAATATCAATTTAACGCATTAAGATCTGGTTCTTCATTATAAACAATAAGCATGTAAAATGAACATATATTCATAATCTAATAGTATTCATATGTCCAATATAGTAAAATGGGAAGAGAGAAAAACTGTTTCTTATATTTTGATAACAGCATGACAACAATGCATTCTGACGCCAAAAGATCGTAGACAATCTAGTATAATTCATTTATTTCAAAAATCGAACAGCTTGTAATAGTTATTTGATATCAATCCCCAAACCAAGATCTACATTTTTTAAATATAAATAATTACTGGTGAGACGAGTATGCGATTCGCCTGATGGTAAGCGATACGACCACTCATGAACAGTACCAAAACCGAACAACACCTTGAATTACCAAGCAAGGCTTGGCATTTCACTACGGTCACCATCCTGAGACTTAACATCAAGTCTCAATATGTCCAGTAGTTACGCTAGCTACAATTTCTTTCAAACCGAAACACAACAGTACATTTACACTGCTGTTTGGCGGGAGAAATAGACAATGCAGTGGTACCTACCCAGACAGCCTCTCACAAATGAGAGTATATAAAATACTCTCTGCAAATTCTGATAAATTGACCATAAGGTTCCGTCTGCAATATATCAAGATGCAACTTACCAAGCTGCACTTTATGCTATTTTATCAGAAAATATATAAGATGAGGACTGCGTTTGCATTTAAATCGGCTGTTACTCGATAAGGATGACTTAAAGAGGGCTGAGTCGATATCTTGATAGATTACTCCGTTTGAATTTGAATTTTAATACGCTGAATACATCAATGGTTTAAAGGGACGTGTATGGAGTTGTATGTTAGGTCCTGGATTCAGATCCAAGTCAAACAGTCTGTTTTATTTGAGTTTCACATATAAATAAGTACAAATATAAATTCACGCCTTTTTCTAGAAGGGGTAGGCAGAGGTGCAGGACACCCACGTTTCGCGTTGTTTTTTCCATCTCACGATTTGGTATGATGCAAGCCTATCGCTATCGGGATTCGAACCCGAGACCACAGCTTTGCAATCATAACGTAGTACTACGTCACCGAGGCAGTGGATAAGAGACTTAGGCAGAGATATAAGTTTTTCAGTTATATCTCTATATATATCTCTCTATATATATAGTTATATATCTGCTTAAATGCACTGTTGTGTTTCGGATTGAAGGACATTGTAGCCAGAGCAACTACTGGACATATTGAGACGTAACATCTTATGTCTCAGGATGGCGAGCGCAGTGGAATATTTCTACTGTTTATGAGCGGTCGTATAGCTTACCATCAGGCAAACGGCTTGCTCGTCTCGCCATTCATTGCAATAAAAAAAAAAAAAAAAATATGTATAATGCCCTGTCAGTTGTCTGGAATTTTGGGCGTATTTCTGTCCTTCACTTCATTTAGAACAGAAAAGGCACGGAGAAAATTATATGGCAGTACTTTTATCTCTGCCTATCCTTAGGGGCTTTACGGGTGAGCCTACTTATTGATGTCAAAAAATCCTTTTCAACCCTATTATTAACTTGACTAAAACTAACTAATAAACTACTGTCTCTACACTGAAGGCATTCAAAGTTGGCGCTTTATAATTAGCTCCACGGATGGCCGGTCAGGTCTTGGCTGATTATGAAATTTCTTGCATAAACACAATCAAAACTTAAAACAATTAGCTGTATAATGCACTTGAAGTATTCAAGATTGTATAATATTTTTATTTTAAGGCATTGTTTTGATTTGTGCGAACCGTGGGATACTAAGAGCGAAATATCTAAATATAACAGTTTTAGAGTTTATTATTACGCCAAACTGCAAGTTTTAATGTGGATATGCATAATTAAACTTATTAAAACATAATATATAGTGTGCAATGTGTTTTGAACTATATATTTGGCTTTAATATCCGATAAAGAACACTTAATTTTCAAAAAAATTAAGCAATTACAAAGACATTTACGTTTTTTGTATTGAGATTTTAAGAATATTGTTTTATTTAGAATTCAAATATTGATTTGTTTAATACTTGTTAAGTTATTATGCAAACAATTTATTAACAATTATGATGATATGATGATGATCTCCATTTTCAAAATGGCACAAGATGGCGTTGACGGATACGAAAGTTTTTTTTTACTATTGCGATTACCAGGTGTGGGCTTTTTTTATTATTGCATTTTACAGGGTGGGGGTTAACTCAAGCTGAGGAATCGATTTCATAGGTTTTTTATTTCGGCTTTGTATGTATATATAAATAATCTTTGGAAGAGATCGCTAAAAAGCAATAACACCGCCATTTTCTGCACTCTCTAATTCATCATATAATTGTTAACTATGTATTATATTTTTGTATTAAATGGTGCACACTAAAGTATTCCATCTATCTATCTTTTGTCATGTAACATAATTAGCTTGATCTTATCCATTGCTTCTTCGAATCACTTGTTTTAATTAAAATAAAAAATGGCAGGCAAAAGAAATAAAACAACAAACAATTGTCACGAAGGCAAAAAGTCTCTAGTAGTTTTTTAAACTTCCAAAAATAACTTGACCCTTCGTCTAAGGTCAAGACTATGCCCATAGTCATGACCTTACTTGACCGTAAAATTTCTTAAGTATTTATTCAGGCAAAACGATACTTCAAACATGAAGAAAAAAATCATGAGGAAACAGCATACCATAGGGATTTAGAATTTCTATTGTATGTAAAGTCCGCCAACACACATGAGCTAGCAAGGTGGACTATATGGCCTAACCTCTCACAATCACACTTACGTTTGTAGAGGAGACCCGTGCCCTGCAGTGGGACGCAAATGGGCTGATACTAAAACGATACTTACTTGTCAACATCAAGTCCGCAATGAGATAAAACAATTATGATATCTACACCTTGGTCTGTAAGTAGCTGTGCTTCTTTCTCTACTATTGGTATAGGGTCGAGGAATATTGCGTTTTGCGGGTTTGATGATGTCTGGAAGAAGAAATTCAATATTAGTTTGTTACTTTAAAATTATTGCCTCGTGTCATGCATAATATGTCGTAATGTATGAATAATATCTGAATTCCCGACAATTTACTTCTCGTAATTATTATTGTCATTTATGGTATTTTGATTATCTAAATTAATGTGATTTCCATTAAAGCATTTTTCGATTCAATTTTTATTGTTTTCATACAGCCGCTGCCAATAAACAATCCCAATCCAAAATTTGCCGTTTGAGATTGACAGCTCAATCTTTTTTCTGCTACTATATTGCCAATAATCAATCTCAGTAGTGAAAAAACGATGGCAACATGGTAAATGACAAATCGAAAAGTAGAAAACAATCCGGATTGACTTCAATCTAATTTTTTCGATTGATTATTGGCATCGGCCGTTAATGTTCAGTGTATTATTTTCAAATAAATTAAAATTCAAGTAGATATCAATTTGTTTGTTGAACCTCTATCTCCTTCTGTCTTTATAAGATTATTTGAGCTAAAATAAACCTTAAATGATGTATGCTACAATATATCAAAATCAATTAATAAATGGTTTTCTTAATGTTTTATAGCCATGAATGACGAGCATGCCGTTCATTTGATGATTAGCGATACCACAGAGCGATACGAACGCTCATTAACAGTGGCAAAACCAAACAACACCTTGACTTACAAATCAATGCTTGGCATTCCACTGTGCTCACCATCCTAAGATATAAGATTTTAGGTCTCAATATTTCCAGTAGTTACTCTGGGTACAATGTTCTTCACACCGAAACACAATAGTGTATTTACACTACTATTTGGCGGGAGAAATAGATATTACGGTGATATCTACCCAGGTGGCCTCTCACATAGGAGAGCATCTCCACCATTAATCAATGCTAAAATCTGTGCTAAGTGATCTATCCTTCTGCGTAGATCGGATCGCAAACATAGACTAGAATATTTAAAATTATTTTTTTAAACTAATAATTGTAAAATAAGGGTAGTTGAATTGTAACAGTCACAGAGCGGACGTCTAATACCTCAGTCCGCCCCGTGACCACGAAAGTTGTAAAGTAATCGAAACGTCGGGAACTTAAAAATGTAAAAATTAAACCAAATCCGCGATAAAATCCGTAAATAATAGTTTTATTTCATCAATAAATGGTTTTTCTAATGTATAAGAATCTACCTTTGTTTCTGTAGTAATGAGTCCAATGATACCAATCTTCCTTCCATTCCGTTCTACCACTACGTGTGGTTTGAACAATCCTGTTAGGGATGGTTCACCTGTGGTGTCTAAGTTAGCAGCTACCACGGGCGCCCGCAGTCCTCGGAAGTACGGCGCTAGACCTGCTATACCGTCGTCAAACTCGTGGTTGCCTACTGCCTAGAAACAATATTGTATTTTATAAATTAGTTTAAATTGTTACGGGTTTTTGGAAATTGAAATTGTGTCTTAAAATTAAATGATAAAATGATCATTCTTTGAGTGCCTGGAATAAAATATAGCAGTGAAGACTTAAAATCCAATAAAATGGAGATGCTGAACTTAATCGCTTATTTGGTAATAATGTATCCTTTCTTTCTATGCGTACTAATATATCCATTCCATCGTTGCCTGTAAGAAATTACCTAGTGTGATAAGGCCTCCACTTTTACTATTACTTTCTATTGCGTCATTTCCAAATTGTATATCTGTAGAGTACAAAAACGGAATAAATAAATAAATTTTATGCCAAATAATGTTCTGCGGGTTAATTGAATTTCATAGATTAATGAGTAATCTAATGCTTGAACTACCAAGAACCAAAATTTGTATCAAAAAGGCTAAAATACTCCTACTACCGATTAGAAACCCTTTAACTATAAAGCTAATCTTAACATCAACCAATTCCTCAACACATTCCCTATTTAGCTAAGTTCACTCAACTCCTAAACCTCTATACAACAGGTTAGAAAAATTTCAGAATTTTAGCTTCTGAACTTTCATATCACTGAAAACACAACTTACATGAGCATCATTCGGCAGCATGTTGATGAACTCCAAAGTCACGTTCCATTTGAAGAGTGTGTACCAGTAGGTGCCTTGGAACGCATCGCCAGCATTCAGGAGTAGGGCATCAGGGTACTGCTTCAGTAACATCTTGATCTCTTGCACCATGCGAGCAAATCCTCCCAGGCAGCTTGTGTCGTTAGACTGACATACGGGGTACTTTACTGAGGTTTCTTCGAATCTGTGGATAAAATGGAAAAATCTTTATCATTCCTGGGTAGGTACCGCCGCAATGTCTATTTCTCCCGTCAAACAGCAATGTCAATGTACTGTTGTGATTTGGTTTGAAGAACATTGCAGCCAGAGTAACTAAGAACATATTGAGACTTAACATCTTATGTCTCGGGATGGCGAGCGCAGTAGTATGCCAAACATTGCTTTGTAATTCACGGTGTTTGGTTTTGCTACTGTTTATGAGCGGTCGTATCGCTTACCATCAGGCGAACGGCATGCTCGTCTCACCATGAAATGCAATAAAAAAAGTAGTCTTGGTAATATTATGAATCAGTAAAGATTTCATAGTATTCGTAAGATTTGTATAGAGAGATACAAAATAAGATAAAGATTATTTGACTTATAAGCGATTAAGATGTTGCTTTGCCTCAGTTTTTGTGTGTAGTAATACTGACATAGCCAAGACGGTTCTTTAAAGCCACGCTCTATTTCAAATGAGATGATATTTTATTTCTTCTTCCTTCAAAACTTATATGAATGGCTCACAATCTCACTATCAACCGAATGTCAAATTTCATGGAAAATTTGTTTTTTTGTTGACTAGTGTAACATTGCTTTGCAGCTATGTACATTTTGACCCATCTTTCTGTCCAACAAGTAAGTATTTTAAATTCTTTAAAAGATCTTAATGTATTCTAACTATGTTTAAACCTTCATCGCTAAATTAAAACGATGCACTTAGTGAATTTTTTTATGAAAAACATTGATTTGTATAATGCAATGAGTTGAAGGTCAAGTTATTCAGATTCTGATGTCGTTGGGTGAAGTCCCTTGCCGTTGACATTGGCACCACCTTTGGTATTATTAAAACTAATGAATGACGTCATTAACGTGTGTGGACGACCCAATTACTTTAGAAATTGTAGTGTGGAGATAGAAATGAGATAAAAATACATTTTAAAATAAAGTTGACAAACAAGCAAACATGTGATGGTAAATTATAATGATCTATGAATATACATTCTTAGTGCGTGGTGGCATGTTGGTATCGTACTTTGCGGATGCGTGTACTTTGGTCGCGGGTTTGAATCCCAGAACATACCACTGACGCTCTGGTGTATATGGGTGAACGGCATGCTCGTCTCGCCATTCATTGCAATAAAAAAAAAGTTAAATATCTTTTAAAACGGACTCGGTAAAATGACTATATTTAAATAACTTAACAGTATCGCAACAGATAACGATTGTAGGTTTTTACACAAGGAAAATTATACACAAGACTACATAAGTCCGATGTTTTGCAATAAGCAGCACGTGCGGTAATGTCCCTATGTCATTTAAGCTGCATTAAATTGTAAACAAAACGGGACAGAACCCAATCCTGTATCTTCAAACGAGGCGTAAAGAGAGTACTCTCCTAAGGGTAGGCAGTGTCTTTGTTGTGCTGGCCCCCTGGCACTGCAAAGGGCTATGGGTAGAGGTAGTCAATTACCATCAAGCGGGCCGCTAGGTCGTCTGCGTATAATAGCAAAAAAAAAACTTTTGTAAGTTCTGAGATATTTATTTAATTAATTCCCAAAAGAATTTGTACAAAAACAAAGGTTCTGACACCCAAACTAGGTTTTACCTATATTTAAAGCGTTAGTGTAAATAAAATTTGTTTTAATTTTTATTGTCACATATTTTGGGATGTAACAATATTTGTTATGAACTGTATAAGTTCGCATTAATTTAAATGATTCAGACTCTAAATCTGCTATGAAGTCCTTCTGTTATGTGTGCGTATGCATGTATATTACCCACCGATATGACAAGGGGCTAGCCAGTCGCCATATCGGGAGTGAATTCCAGTCCCAGGTAGCGACAGGTTTCCAGCTAAAAGTGGATTCCCTGAGCTAGGTCGCAAACACAAGAAGTCGCAAACGCAAAGATTCCATCAGTCATTCATTAAATTAAAACCAATATTATATAGAGGATTGATTTCATTGTTATTTGCATTGACATTGAATACGCTCTGAAACTACTGGACTGATTTAAAAATAATTTTCACCGTTAGAAATCTTCATGATGAACAAAGACGATATATTTTCAAAGAAATGCATCTGCACCTGGGCGAATCTGAGCCGAGCCTCTAGTCAAGAATAATTTGTCTATTCTGAAATCTAGCCACCATTACAGATTTCAACATACGATTCCACTTGCATCACGAATTTCTTACGATACTGCTCGTAACCTTCATATTAAAATAAACACCGATATTTTTCCCATATGAGCTTTTAAATCAGCTATGAAAGGAGTTATAACAAAACCAGGAAAATACTTCGCTCTGTCTGGGCTTGAATTTTAATCAGAATATCAGATTTTTTGATACTCAAGGATATGTCGCAATATTTCCTGCTTGTTTTATGCCTTATTTCTACCAGGTCTATTAAATACTGAATTTATTTCCTTGAGATTTTAGTAAATAAAATTATTATTCACGATATTTACTTGTTTTTGGAACCTACGACACAAAACACGATCTTAGTGTGGGGTCTAGGACTACGTATGTGACTGTCGTGAGTGTATTTATTACATTTTTGTATTATCTTATAGCATGGTATAAAATCCTTATCGCGTCACAGTCCTTCAGTGGAGTAACCGGAACTCTAATAAAATCTTCAAAGACATATCCGTCAATGGCAAACCTTATTTGGTTTCATCCTCAATTCTCAACGGCCGGAATTACACTCATGATTCTGGTGTTGTAAGGGTTCATGGGAAATGAGGTGAGGTGTGCCGTTTGTTCGTAAGCTTATTGTATAAAAACCTTATTATAAGCCTACCTTTTATTTGATGTGTTATTATTTAATTAGAAAAATATCGTATTTATGTTGCATAAATGTTGTTAATTTAATCTTTGCACGCTGTAGTGTTCTATTAATAAATATAAATACAAATCTTCAACCCTTTTTTATAGATCGAAATTACTAAATTTAGTTACGGTGCCATAACTCTTCGCCTTAGAAACATACATTGATTTGTAGTTTTCCTTTTAAGCGTACATATTTGTTATTTAAAATCATAATATGATACAAAACACACTGCGGCAATGGTCTGAGATTATTCAGTCTCGAGTGCCACTCCTCCACAGAGCCAATGGGCTAGACTAGAGGTAGCGTAATAACTATGGTTTTTGAGGTCTTAGGTTTCAAGCCAATCAACTATGTATTAGTTCGATATTGTTATTTTGTAGTCTGATAATTGTACTATTATCAGTACTACACTACGTCACTACAGCTCCACCAGCATAGAGCCAGTGAAACCATACTACTTTAAGCCCTTACTGAGGTACCTGAAACGAAGATTAACATGCTATCTATCGTCAAATTAATCAACAAGAAGTGAAAAATATGATCTGCATTAATTAATAATACTAAATAAAAATAATATAAAATCGTCATCCGAAAATGGACCAAACTAACCTACATCTTCTTACAAAGGGTAATAACTAGTACGTTATATCACAGAATACTAAGTTATATTTACATAACCGTCTACAAGATGTACGAACTTGACCCCCACTATCTTCTACACGCAAGTTACAAAATATTATCATTCATTACGCGTCCACCAACTTCACTGTGTTAGTCGGTTAAAGGTCACGCGGAATTGGAATACTCAATGCCAATTATTGTCGCGATAACATGGTAGCAATTTTTATCTTTATTTTTTAAGCAGAGTAGTTCAAATGCTTGTTTATATGCATTTTGACACATTTGTGCCCATCTGTATATCAGCCATGTGTATCAGTGGTTAGGCCATATAGTTCATCAAACTGTCCTAGTTCGTGCTGGCGGACTTTACATACGATGGAATTTCTTATAAATCGTTATGGTATTCGGGTTTCCTTATTACGTGTTAATTGACTATAAATACACACATGACCAAAAACTATGTAACCATGATTTTTTTGACTATTGGTAGATAAAAAATTGAATGCACATAAAATTCCATGTGACGTGTTGCAACCACTCATTAGCCCAAATTATTTCACTAAGGTCAAACGCCATTGTTTGCTTGGCTATTATAATCATATTTATGCTAATAGACCGTATTACTGATATTCTGCGGACAAAATGAGGACAAGTACCTGAGGGGGAAATCTGATAAACGAGCAAAGAAAAGGCCGCGGGTTTGATTCCCGCACCAATACAAATATTTGTGTGATCCTCAGGCATTTGTTTCGGTTCTGAATTATGAAGAGATTGAAGATTGAATATACATTTAACTACATACATATGTATGTATCCTTGTGCGAGCATCTTCAATAACAGGAGAGTACAGCTTGTTAAATAAATACTTATAAGTTATTCGTGAATTCGTTTATTTTAATGACGGCAACCACACAATATTAACAAAATACATACAGTATGAGATATCTTATAATTACACTAAGATAGAATAGATGCTTTGCTTTAGACACGCGCCATATCACATTTGGATGTGAAAGCTTGATGAACTATGGGCGACACTATTGAAATTTCTGTCTGTACGATTAAGGATACTAGCATAAGGTAATAAATAAATGAATACACCTAACAGTCACATACATACACCTGGCCTCACACTAGGATTGAGTCTTGTGCCATATGCATTAAAAACTATGAGAGACTTTTCGGTCTCGCAAGTACCCAGACCCGAAACAAATACGTGCGGGTCACATAAACATTTGTCCCAGAGCGGGGATCGAACCCGCGACCTCTTATTTCACATTAGGCATCTATACAACTGCAGCACGGAAGCGTTAATTTTGTATGTTAAATATGTAATTAATAAGAAAATATGTAATTAATAAGACTTTAAACATTTTGTTAAGTTTGTTGTACTGGTGGTAGGTCTCTCATATGTGAGAGGCCATCTGGGTAGGTACCGCCGCAATGTCTATTTCTCCCGTGAAACAACACTGCGTAAATGCACTGTTGTGTTTCGGATTGAAGGACGTTGTAGCCAGAGTAACTACTGGACATATTGAGACTTAACATCTTATGTCTCAGGATGGCGAGCGCAGTGGAACGTTGCTACTGTTTATGAGCGGTCGTATCGCTTACCATCAGGCGAACGGCTTGCTCATCTCGCCATTAATTGCAATAAAAAAGAAAAAAAAAAATAAGGATCTTAACATTGTGTTAAAACACATCATAATAAAAATTATTCGAGGTACTAAGAATGATAATTTGCATATTCATAGCATTTGATGCCACTGAAGGTAAATAATATTTATTAGGTATCGTAAAAAGCACTACGGAACATGAAGTTCGTCGAAACAACATTAAATTACGACAATATTAAATATACGTGAATACATACAATGTTTTTTATAAAATCCGCCACTGCAAAATGTACCAAAATCGATAAGAAATATAGCCCAATTTCATCTATCAATGGTAGTACTAACAAATATATACATTGTAACTATCTACAACTGCACTAATAAGAATCAATTTTTATTATCCTTAATTTGTAGTTTTGCTTATACAAAATCTTTGACAGCCTCCGTGGCGCAGTTGGTTAGACGCCGGCTGTGAAACGAGAGGCCGCGGGTTCGATCCCCGCACCGAAACAAATATTTGTGTCAACCATAGGTATGTGTTTCGGGTCTGGGTGTTTGTGAGACCGAAAAGTCTCTCGTAGTTCCTGATACCCGCGACACAAGACTCGATCTTAGTGTGTGGTCAGGACTATGTATGTGACTGTTGGGTTATTTATTTATATCCTCCCACAGCTTAGCACAGCACTCTTGTTGAACTAAAAGTTTGATAGAAGGATAGGTCATGGTCCACCACTTCATTTTATTCCGGTTGTCAGACTTCAAACACCACATATAATACATAATAAACATATAAACGAGGTTTAAAGAGAGTACTCTCCTCGAGGTAGGCTGCAACTTTGTTGTGCTGTCCCGTGGCACTACGGAGGTCCATAAGCAGCGGTAGCCGCTTACCATCAGGCGGGCCGCTAGCTTGTCTGCCTACATGGCAATAAAAAAAAACATATATTTTTTTTTATATAATGTTGTCAAGATATCTATGGTATGCAGGTTTCCTATCGATGCTTAGCTTCACCGTTAAATGCTTGGTATTCAACTATACACACATCCAAAAAGTCAGAGGTATGGCCTGGGATTCAAACCCACGTTAAAGCCTTAACTGCCGCGGCCGGCTCCTTAGCAACGGACCAACACGCACTAAATTCTATGCAACTCTAAAATTACGAGCATTATGCAATGTCCGTCTGCCTGTTTTGGTGAAAGTAGCTCTGTCATGTGGTTTTACTTTTTTCGACGCTAATTATGTTTGTTTAAGAAGGTTGAGTAATTCATTAAAGAAATAACATTTTTGACGATTCATGCTAAAACATAACTATTTGAACGTCAGCCGACTGACGCGCCGAGCGGAACATGTTTGTTTTTTACAATATACCCTATTTAAACAAATATTAAGTTTACATTGCATTGATACACATAGACTACATAGTAAAAGTTGCTATGAATGATATAAAAATTCTAAAGACCGTGCTGCCTTCCACTTAAGAATAATATGTAAGCGATGAATACTCTACTTTCTAATCAATTGAACAATTATTCTGATCGGTCATTCACACGAATTTCGATAGAAGATATCCGAATGTTTTTTACATTTATTTTTTTATTTGTATGTATATTATGACTTCGGATTTCTTAGTGTTTCGCCATTGTTGATTGAAATTCTGTTTTATAGATGATAACTGCACAA
This sequence comes from Hyles euphorbiae, assembly GCA_023078785.2. Classification (NCBI taxonomy): domain Eukaryota; kingdom Metazoa; phylum Arthropoda; class Insecta; order Lepidoptera; family Sphingidae; genus Hyles; species Hyles euphorbiae. The sequence goes on along the minus strand of CM041044.1, from coordinate 10,902,566 downwards.
ATACACTATGTAATCATATAATTTGTTCAGAGTTAGATTGCCTCATGATAAAAATTAATTACTGTCTTTATAGACCTGGGGTAGCAAACCTTTGGCGCTTTGGATATATGAACTATTACAAAATGAAGTCTCTGGATCCAAGCTGCTTTCAATAGGTTTTATTGGAATTATTTGCGAGTAATCTACGCTTAGTACTGGACTTCCTATAATTGAAAATGATAATGACGATATAATAAAAAAATATTATTTAATTTACGTCACAAAATAGTCAAAAAGTCTGACTATCCCAGTCATAGATAATCTACTTAAATTTTAATTTTACCTCAATATTCAAACAATGGTGGTCGCGGGTTCAAATCCCAGGGCACACCTCTGACTTTTCGGAGTCATGTGTGTATTGATAATCAATCACCACGCACTAAAAACGGTGAAGGAAAACATCGTGAGGAAACCTGCATACCATAGCGATTTATAAAAATTTCTATGGTAGTATGTAAGTCTACCAACCCGCACTAGGCCAGCGTGGTGGACTATATGGCCTAATCACTCTCAATCGTATTCTCGATTGTAGAGTAGGCCCGTGCCCTGCAGTGGGATGTATATGGGTTGATACAGATTCAAACAATTGCCTATCACTATTTTCTATTGCAATAGATTATATTGACTAATACTTCAAAGATAATTGGTTTCCCACTTCTGTATAAAATACTTGAGGAAACTTGATACAAACAACACCTCAATTAAACCTTAGATAATGATAATGTTACAACAATGGCATTGTTAATGAATAAAATCCTGAGTATATAATAGAGATGCAATTTTGAATATTGTAAGATAAATGTTTCAAATTTATGCACCCGGATTACTGTAAACAATGCTGAAAATCCCTTAATTAAGAGTTCGTACAATTGCGATACGATATTGCATCGTATAAATCTACTTGCAACTACGACGCACAGCAAGAACTTGCGAATTGATTCGTATCGCGCATTTCTGCTTCTGTGTTTCTTTTACTATATTTTAGTAACAATTATCGTCACTGAAATCGTTCACAGGAGACGACTTGCGGCAAAAAACAGCATCGCAGTGATTCGTATCGCAGTTTTCTGCGTTGCGAATTTGCATCACGACTATCCATAGCTTGTGTATTTAGTTTGTCCATTTTTCGGATTCATACTATGTATAACAAGGGTGATATACCTATTTGTTTCAAATAGCAAGAAATAGTCATCTCACGTTGGTGAATTTCCTTTGGACTCTCTCTCTTTTCCTTCAGCCGCAGCAAATCTGTTGAACATAGGTCTCCCACAAGGATCTCCACATCGACCTGTGGGAAGCAACCTACATCCAGTGACTTCTTGCAATCTTAACCAGGTCGTGCATCCGCCATATACGCGGGCGTCCAGCACTGCGCAATATCGTCCTTTGGACAACATTACACTTATAATCAGTTGCGTAATGATAGATCCACACCTCAGTTACCTTCTGTACAGCAATATTTTGCAACCGTGTTATCAATGTCAGGCAACACGGTATAATGTACTGACGTTTTGTTAGTAGATGTTCCTCAGTTATGTTTGGCAATGGTAAATCTTAGAATGAAAGTTAAAGGACATTTTAGTACAATACCCGATCTAAAATTTAAGTTAGCTATTTTTATAATAAAACTAACCGTTTGATCTGAAAATCCAAAAAACCCATGTTTGTGACTTTTTACCTTGAATAAAATGTTTTGCATTTTGCATCAATGGGGACTTATCAGGACTTCATGGTGCTATCACTTACGTTATTTTCAGCTTGTTATGAATTAATGAAAGGGTCTATTTTAACCGGGCATTGTGTTGCTTATTGACTGCCTCAGTGGCGTAGTTGAACTACAGTATCATTGCAAATTTGAGGTGTCGGTTTCGAATCCCGGATCGGACAAAGTGATATCGGATTTTTCTATTCATTATCAGCCCGGAGTCAGGAATTTGTACCCGATATGGCGGTAGAATCAACCCCTATAACATCGTGGGACGGAACATACTAGGCTAAATGTGGGTGTCCTGGTTGCACCATTGCCTACCCCTTCTGGGAAAAAGAAGTGAGTTTATGCATGTATGTATTTTATTGCTTATAAGTTTGGAATGCAAGAACCAAATAAAATAATAAGCCAATAATAATAATGACATTTCAATGGACATTATTATTGTAATTCCTGTAATTTTCTTCGTAAATGTTATTATATTAGTGCCCCTTCATGATAACATGACTACCACTATCATATTCGTCACTTTTTACTCCGTGCGTCATTATATTATATTTTTTACATAATTATGATTTCCGTGTATTTACTATTTCCGTGTATTAATTAATTGAAGAATAATAAGCAATACTTATTAAAACAGACTATTTTCAATCGTTTTTAATAATGGGTAATGAAACGCAGATAAAAATCATTGTATAAAGTGTAGGTTCTCCGTAAAATGGATCATTGTCTAGAAAGAGACAATGCGATTGTGCTATGTTGTGAGATCCATATAATACCAAGTCGATTAATTTATTTAGTCCTTGCTTAAGGGACCTTCTGTATAAAGTTATTACGTAAGTTATTATCATATCAATATTAAAAATTCTTTACGTTTTAAATAAATAGATCGACTTGGCCATCGCATTAAAACATAATGTATCGTACAATTTATACATAATGCTGCTGCCGTGCCCCCAGATTTGGTTGCTAGATTTTGGATATTATAGATGCCTTGATTACAATACAATAAAGACAATAAAACATTGAGTTAAATACCCAATTAAAAAGGTTTTAAGACCTAAGTCCACCATTGTGGCCTAATGCGGTTAGGTGGACTTCACATGCCTTCAAAATAATTTAAATTTTCCACTAACAAACTCTTTCGATATAAATCTTTCTATTCGTACGTTCCATGGTACTGATTCATCAACAATTTATCGTAGCATTTCAATACCTAGCCTTGACATTCACACATTGATGACTTTAAAAACAAAGATTTTTGATTAGAGACTTTGAGGTTAAGTACAAAATCATTTTATTATTCAAAAGCAGTTTTCGCGAACTTTTGCATATAAATACGATATCTAAAACGATATCACTAAAATAGTTCGTGAGTGCAACTTGAGTTAGCCAATCCGAAGTACAATCCACTCCAAAAAACAATGGGTTCTCAGAGAAATCTGATGACATTCATATATCAGCTGATGACACTTGAGCAGCCTTATATGTCATGAGTTATAGTTATACGCGACTATAAAGGCTGCTATTATGTTAGTAGCCAAAATAAAAAGTATAGGCAGTGCATCTTGAGGCATAAAATTCGATTATTTTGACAGCCTTAATGGCTCAGTTGGTTAGACACCGCCTGTGAAACGAGAAGCCGCGGGTTCGATGCCCGCACCAAGAGAGATGTTTGTGCGGCCCACAAATATTTCTTCCGGGTCTGAGTGTTTCTGAGACCGAAAAGTCTCTGGTAGTTCCTGATACTCTTGACACAAGACTCGATCTTAGTGTGGGGTCAGAACTGTGTATGTGAGTTGGGTGTTATTTATTTATTAAATTATTATGTCCAGGTGTGTAAATAACAACATACTTTAATAAATAAGAACTTAAATGTCCAGAAAATGCAAAAAATTGCTAATAAACTACATATTTACTTCTTCTTTAGAAATATGCACGGATAACAGAAGACCATGATTTTATATTTAATTTCCTAATATTGGACAAAATGGGCCAAAAGATTCTGGAGTGGAGGCCACGTACAGGCAAGCCAAGGGTCAGACACCCGCCTACAAGGTGGACGACCTGGTTATGGTTGCGGGAAGTCGCTGGATGCAGGCCGCTTTCAACAGGTCGCTGTGGAGATCTTTGGGAAAGGGTTAAGTTCAGCAGTGGACTTTCTATGGCCGAAAAGAGAGAGAGAGAGGATGCACATAATAATATTTAACCGCAAATTACGAGTAAATAAAGATATCCCATGGTCACATAAATCATTTTAACCCCACACTAAAGCACAACTCTTGCAACGTGGTTACCAGAACGTGAGTATCAGAAACGGGTACGTATTTTTCGGTTTCTTAAACACCCAGACCCGAAATAATTCAAATACTTGTGGATCACACAAACATTTGTTTCTGTACAGGATTCGAATCCGTGGCATCTCGTTTCTAGTGTAACCGACTACACCATGGAGCCTATCAAACAATAATTCAGTTATTAGTTACATGATAGTATATTAAATAGACCATCAGAAAATGTGAATAATATGAATGTAAATATTTTATACGAAACGCGTATTCTGCTTGGGTAACTTTAATAAAATTAAAATTTTAAGGTTATTTCAGTCGTAATTAATCGATCAAAAATTAATAATAATTAATCTAAAAAATTAAGTTACATAAAATATGTTTTATTATGAAATCTCTTATAATGACACAAGGTCTATTCCAGAAGGGGTTGTCCAATTCCTAAGGGTCGCGTAACGCCTTCGATCAAGTATATACTTCACGATACCGTTATCAACTATAATTGTGTAAAAAGACGTGTAGAAATCTTCAATTAATAAGAGCCATTTAAAAATATTATGCAACTTTATTGCGCATTTCATTAAATAAAGATTTAATTTAAATTCAAATATACAGATAATATTGTTTATACATAAAAAAGTAAAATATTCTAAGTAAAAATTCAACACGAAAATCTAATTTTAAAAGAGCTAAATATTATCCAAAACAAGAAAAAATCCAATTAAAAACACGAACCAAATAACTCACCTGGCGTGAAAATCATTATAATGCACTATGTGCAGCGGAAACAAATCATTTTTTAATACTCTAGCACCAACAATTGCACATAAAAACACAAAACAAACATAATTTAACACAGCCATTTTTAAAATACTGCAAAACTTTTTACCGCATATTGCACTAGTCAGTTCAATTCAAAAGTTTAAACCGTACTGACCATCCGTATGCTCTAAGGCCTAAAACAGTTAACAAATCACATTTGATAACGTGACATTGTGAACTCTAATTCGCTGATAATACGGTCGATAATGAACATTTGGTCACGGTATGCCTGTTGCGTGTCGCAATTCATATAACGATATTACTGTAATTAAAAATTACACAATTGATTTAGTGAACATTTTCTTGGTGCAGTCTGTTTTTGAAGAGGCAAATGTTGTGTAGTGATGTGTGTGTTGTATTTATTTATAAGTATTGACAACCCTGTAATAGACATAGGGTTGTCTCCATACTGTAACAGCCCTGAATCAACAACTTCTCTCCATAGCTAAATCCAAACTGCCTCGGTGGCGTAGTTGTACTCCGGTACGGTTACAAAGCTGAGGTCTCGGGTTCGAATCCCGGGTTGGGCAAAGTGATATTGGATTTTTCTATTCATTATCAGCCCAGAGTCAGGAATTTGTGCCCGATATGGCGATAGGCTCGCCACCTATCAAATCATGGGACAGAACATACAAGGCGAAATGTGGGTGTCCTGGCACCTCTGCCTACCCCTTCTGGGAAAAAGGCGTGAGTTTATGTATGTATGTATGTATGCTAAATCCAAAATCTAATCTAGCTAGTTCTATTGAGAATGACCAGACTATAGCCATAGTAACATAGTGGGATTCAGACTTAAAACCTATATCATAGACATTTTTGTTAGGATCTCAATGGTATGCGAGATTACTTACAATGTTTTTTGCATACCTAGGGTTGTCTCACAATTTTAAGCTATGAAATATTTTAACAGTCCAGATATTTGCTTCTTTCTATAATCCAAGATTTATTTATGGTGGTGGTGGAGAAAATTGTAATCAGCCAGCATTATTTCTTAATATGAGTACGTGCAGCTTTTTTTTGAAAAAGATTTCTTCTTAGGCAAATAATATTAATGAGGGCAAAAACACAAATTGGATTTTTCGAACTAATAAACACCGGGACCTCGAAGATCATCACAAACATAATATGTTTGTATAGGGTATCCTAAAACTAAAATTATTTATTTATTTCCATAAATTATTATTATCAATGACGATTTGCAATTTGAATAGATTAGTATATTTTTAAAGAAAAATGATCAAAATTCAAGATCATTTTTGAATTATTTATCAATCAGATTTGACCCATGCCATGGTTTAAAAAAATGGCGCATTCTAAGTGTTGATCAAATAGATAATTTGTAATCTTTACTACGCTGCCTGTTTTTCCAGTGCATCATAGCTTGGTTTATGTCCCTTTTTTAGTCTATTGTCTATTTTTTGAACATCCTGTATATTTAATTCTTGTTTTAATTTTGATTTAACATAATATCTAGCATTCTTAGAACTACATAAAGTAATTTCATAATAGGTCTTGCCCTAGAGATAAGAAAACTAAACATATTTTATTTTACTCAATAAATTACCCGGCCTTCACCAAGATACCACTGGGAATACCATATTTGATAACTACGTAATTTTTGAAGGTATTCCAAGTAACCTGAATCAAAGGTTATTTGGTAGATAAAAAAGAATGACCAATCACTGCTGTGAGACTGGTGGTAGGTCTCTCATATGTGAGGAGCTATATGGGTAGCTACCACCGCATTTTTTATTTCTCCCGTCAAACACCAGTGTAAATGCACAGTCGTGTTCCTGTTTGAAGGATATTGTAACCACCGAACTTATTGAGACTTAACATCTTATGTCTCAGGATGTCGAACGCAGTGAAATGCCAAGCATTGCTTTGTAATTCATGGTGTTGTTTGCTTTTGCTACTGTTCATGAGCAGTCGAATCGCTTACCATCAGGCGAATGATACACTCATTTAGCACACAAAGTGTTGCGTTTCGAGTTCAACCTGTATTTACTCGTTTTCTATTATTAATTTCATCTCTTTATTTTATTTAACATATTTTTTTCTATTTTTACATATATAAATTATAAAAAATATACATTTTTTAATTTTTTAAAAAAAATATTATTTTACTATAATTAGTTATATAATTTTATATTACTATTCTCTTTATTTTTTTTAACATATTTTTTCTATTTTTACATATATAAATTATAAAAAAATATACATATAAAAATATAAAAAATAATTTATTTACCCTCCGGTGGTGAGGCTCAAGACCCAAGCCACCGGCGGTTAGGGAGAATAAGTGAGGAACCGCCTCACAATGCGTGCCGTGTCCAATAATACTGCCTTCTGTATTTGACCTTTGACCCAACAGTCAATTGAGAGCCTCTGTAGGTGTTGGTCGAGGCTCTTTGGTATCAACCCATGAGCAGATACGACAATCGGGACAATAATTGTTGAATCGACATCCCACATGTCGGCAACCTCGTGTGCTAAATCTAAGTATTTAGACATTTTATCTTTTTCAGCTTTGACGAGGTTATCGTCATGCGGGATGGCGACGTCAACAAGTATAGCCCGGCGCGCCAATCGATCTATTATCACAATATCAGGCTTATTGGCGACAATAGTCCTGTCTGTGATAATAGATCGATCCCAGTACAACGTTGCATGACCATTTTCAAGAACTGGTTGAGGAACATACTGGTAATATGGCACTTCAGAAGTCACAAGTCCATATCGAAGAGCAATTTGCTGGTGAATGATCTTGGCTACTAGGTTATGTCTATGCAAATACTCGCCGTTAGCAAGATACGAACAACCGGAGATAACATGCCTGATGGACTCGCCAGGACGGTGGCATGCCCGACAGATGTCGACCGTACCGTCCTTCAGGATGTATTTCCTATAGTTGTTCGTCTTAATAACTTCGTCCATAATTGCAAAGACAAAACCCTCAGTTTCCCCAAAGAGGTTACCGAAGCGCAGCCAAGACACAGACGCTAGTCGGTTCACATCAGGTCCATGAAGAGCTCGATAGAACCGACCGTGCAGCTCTTTGCTCTTCCATATGTCCTCGCGATCCCTAATGCCTACCACCAGAGGTTTCCGCCAGTTCTCAATCGCCAAAGACAGCGGGGTAAATCCTTTATCTACCATAACTACAACCCTATGCATATCCACGTTACTGTGAAGGAAATAATCCCTGAGATTGCACACCTCGCGATTATGTAGGTCTTTAGCATTAAGAATGCCTCGGCCCCCACATCTCCGCGGGATGTACAATCTCATCACTGACGAACGTGGATGATGCATACGATGTGCAGTTAGGAGAGTTCGGACTTTACGATCCAGGGCGTCCAATTCGGTCTGAGTCCATTTGAGTATGCCGAAAGAGTACATGAGTACAGGCATAACCCAACCGTTGAAAGCGCGAATCTTGTTTCCACCTGACAAAAAAAAAAATAAAATATTAAAATAAAATATTAATAAAATAAAATATTACTATTATTATTATTCTTAAGTTACTAAATAAATAATTTTATTATTGATATTATTTATTATCCGTACTACACTTTTCACCACGGGTATTATTTATCGTGGCTATACCTAAGTATACAAATTAGCTATGCTCAGAACGTTCTTAGAATTCACTGCCACGCTGCAATTATGTAGATAAGAAACAATTACTTCATTATTAAAATTGCATAAAGGTATGTTCATGATATAGATTATCACGCTTGGGTGAATGCGATGAACCGCCATTCCCGATTTTTTTATTGTTATGTATGGCGAGACGAGCATGACTTTCGCCTGTTGGTAAGCGATACGACCATTCCTGGGCAGTAGCAAAACAAAACACGATTTATATAAAGCAATGCTTAGAATTTCACTGCCCTCGCCATCCGGTGACATAAGATGTCTTAATTCGTCCAATAGTTACTCTAGCTACAAAGTCCTTTAAACCGGAATACAACATTGCATTATTACTGCTGTTTGGCATGAGAAATAAAAATCATGGTGATACCTACTTAGACAGCCTGTTGACCTGGCCTTCTTGCAATTTCAGATCATAAAAGGGAGTCAAAAATCCGATGTAGTTCAAAATACTAGTTTTATCTCAATTGATTTTTATTTACTTTATAATAAAACGTTCAACCCTAACCACAAACCATTTACATCTTCGACACGAGTAGCGCAGGTAAACTTGCGCCACAGTTCAATGCATCTGATCTATAAGTGTTCATGATCAGACAAAGGCTCGCGAGTACAATTTACCGGTCTATTATTGTTGTAGCCTTGCGAAGTAGAAAGGCGGCTTGGGAATTCCATTTTCTATATTAACTAGATATATTCCTGATTCTGTTTACTGTTTTGTGATAAACTTGATTCGCGGACTATTTTTATGGAACACATCCAACAAAAGGACAAATAGTTCATTCACCTTACCATCGGGTTTCTCCGCAATACGTGGATCTTAGGTGCGTAGGTCCATCCTCTAGATATGCTCTAGATTAATAAATAAATACACCCAACAGTCACATAAATAGTCCTGACCCCATTGTGACGACGGGATTTGGGATGTCTTAATAAAACAACGTCCAATGTGCAACTGCTTACAAATATATTGCTTACTCGACGCTATATTTATATAATATGATTATAATTCTTATGTACTACATCACACCATAATAAGATCGAGTCTTATGTCGTGGGTATCAGAAACTACGAGACACTTTTCGATCTCACAAACACGCAACCCGAAACAAATATCTGTGCATCACACAAATATTTTTTTCGGTGCAGAGATCGAATCCGCAGCCTCACGTTACATAGCCGGTGTCTGACCAACTGCGGCACGGAGGCTGTCAAGATTCTAGATGTGAGGTATTCTACGCTCACGTTGTCTATTCATGGACGGCCCATGCCGACCTGTTTGGTATTGAATGTACTCGGGTCGATAAAGGAAAATGACGGGGATAAGCTTTGTATGCAGTACTCGGTATCCTGGATATAACCCCAAAACATCTTCACGAGTTCATGTTGTACCCTTTGTAGGCAAAAAGGGGGTTCTTGCTGCCAAGCGTTTAAATGCACTGTTGCGTTTCGGATTGAAGGAGATTGTAACCAGAGTAACTGGAGATATTTTGACTTAACATCTTACGTCTCAGGATGGCGAACGCAGTGGAATGCCAAGCATTGCTTTGTAATTCAAGGTGTTGTTTGGTTTTGCTATTGTTTATGAGCGGTCGTATCGCTTACCATCAGATGAACGGCATGCTCGTCTCGCCATTCAGGGCAATAAAAAAAAACGGAAAGAGAATAGGAAAATAACTCCAAAAAAGGTGAAGGTCCTTGTTCTGCCTTGCACTCTTTAGCCTATCTTAACATAGGCTGTATAAAAAACATACAAACAAACCTATACCCTATAAATAAGGCACGGAATAACTATTCTACGTGCCGTTGTTTTCTCATGCAGTTTTTCTTGCTTCATACAATCGATATCAAGGTCGATTATTTAAGTCGCTCTATTTATATCACAATAATTATAGTAATTTATTTAAATGACAAACGGAATATGAAAGCGATGTGTATTAATTTTACAGTTGTACGTGTTGTCCTTCAGACTATATTTGGCTATTGTATTGATGATTGAGCTTTTTGTACTGGTACGGTAAAATATGCAAGGCACTTCTAAACTGATAGCCTCCATGGCGCAATTGGTAAGATGGCTGTGAAACGTGAGCACGCGGGATCGAGAACTGAGACAAATATATTTTGTGTGTGATCCACTGGTGTTTGTTTCTGGTCTGGTCGTTTGTGAGACCGAAAATTCTCTCATAGTTCTTGATACCAACGACACAATGCTCGAGCTTATTGTGGGGTGAGGGCTATGTATGTGACTGTCGGGTGTATTTGTTATTTTTATTATTATTAAACTAATATGATAAATAGGAATGATTTGATTATTTTGTTTGCATTGATTATTTGAAAAATTATTGACTGATTTGAAAAATTATTTCACCATTATAATCCTACATTATCCCTGATGAACATAGATGACAGAATATTTTCAAAACTTGCCGGGTGGAGAGCAGAGACTAGCCTTTAGTCGTAGTATATTGAAGGCTATCGATATCAAGCTCCATTGTCAAAGGATATCTTGCAGGTCGACACTGTAACACCCGTCTAATTGATATCAGATGTACAGAGAATTAACCAAAAACACTCCACTCTAGCGAAGATATACGTTAATCTTCTCTCCATTAAGTATGACTGCTGCTGTTCGCGTAGCTATAGGCTCCGAAGCAATCTCACTCGTCCTTTGGAGAAACGCAATATGAAAAAGTGCGTAGTGGCTTGTTGGAAACGGATCAGACGCCGTTGCCAACATGTTTACGGTGGTTGCAGGTTCAAATCCCAGGGCACACACCAGACTTTTCCGAGTCATGTGTATTGATAGTCAATCAGCGCGCACTTTAATGACGAAAGCTAACAACTTGAGAAAACCCGCATACCATAGCGATTTGTACGAATTTTATCGTATGTAAAGTCTGCCAACCTGCACTAGGCCAGCGTGGTGTGCTACATGGTTTAACCCCTCTCAATTTTAATTATAGAGGAAACCCGTGATCTCTGTCGGACGTATATGGGCTCATACATTACACTACAAAACCCGTTATCAGTGGTATCACAAATTCAACCATTTTTATTGCAGATTAACTTTAACAGAAAACAATAGTACCGGACCCAAATCTTAGTTTGTCTCTGTCACTCCTACGTAGTCACATAATCTTCTTTCCCATTATACTCACTTACTGCGTTCTTGGTACGCGCGTAGAGATATTACTTATTTCATTCAAATAATAATATTTACAGTATTCATATATAAGAACCCCTAAAATCAGAAAATATTTATGAAATAAAAGTAATAACTATACCATAACACAATTCCAACAAAATCAAATTCTATCTAATCGACATTCAAAGTTCTGAAAGTTCCAGCGAGTCCCAAATACTGTGATCTGTACATTTCGGTCTCTCGCATGCCTTCTTCTGTTCGTATTTCTTTCATTTTCTTGAGTAACTCTAAGTTCTTTTTGTCAGCAAGTTCGTCCAACCATTTATCTGTAAATGTGGAACATTAATTAAAAACCGCACAGCTATGTGTCACAAGTTCCAAAATTTTAGAGTTACAAAATACCTACTGTCAAACCGAAAATATATCAATCACAGAAAGTTCACTGTTTAATTTTGCCTCCCTCTAAAATTCAGCTATCCTGTTACCATCAGTGGACTCTTTTTTAGAGACTTTCCCGCCCTCACACCACTGCAACTCTTGTCAGGCAGGATTAACAGTGGCACACAAATAATGGACACCGAGCTTCAGAGCTCAGCGAGTCTCTCAGGGACATTAGCTTGTTTTTAACCCGCATCGAAATTAATCAGAAAGAAAAACAAATAGGAGGAGTTGGAAGCAAATTATTGTCCACTCCCCTCCGCAGCAAAGCGGGTGACAAAATATTGAGTATCACCAGCGGACTGTCTATCAACATAACTTTGACTTAAAATCTTATGTCTCAGGATGGCGAGCGCAGTGGAATGCCAACCATTGCTTTGTAATTCAAGGTGTTTGGTTTTGCTTCTATTAATGAGCGGTCGTATCGCTTACCATCAGGCGAACGGCATGCTCGTCTCACCATTCATAGCAGTAAATAAACTCACCATAAAGTGTTATCAGCGGTTGCTCCTGCCCCCCATATTCAACTGGTAGTATTTCTTTAGGCACCACATTGTACAGCGACTCCAATGTCTTATGGACATGCATCCGCTCGCTTATCTTAGCGCTTAACATCGTCCTCATCAGCCTTAAGAGCACTTCCACTGCCCTTGATGACGTCAGGTAGTGAATGCCTTTTATCCTCATGTCGTAACCTTCCTGGAAATCGAAATATACTGATAGTTACCTATATACATATTATATAAGGCATAACATAGTCCTGATCCACACTAAGATAAAAGTCCTTTGTCGTGGATATCAGAAACTACCAGACATTTTTATGTCTCACCAAAAACCCAGACTCGACACAAATGTAAGGTGCGTTGGGGTAACCCCGTAATACAAGGATGGAAGGCGTAAGAACGTAAACTCCTATATTTTATATGAGTTTACATTCTTACCCCTTACGCACTACTATTACGGTGTTACCCCTTTTTTTTTTAACGAGAGTAATGCTCCTTTAGCCTTCCTTCCGACACTCGGGGGTGCTAGGTCAGATAATTATTTTAAGGGATTGAAGACCGATCCCGTTTCTTTGCTGTCCAGTGTATTTAGATATTTACCCCATTATGTTTTCAAAATTAACTGCCTCGGTGGCGTAGTTGTACTTCGGTACGGTTACGAAGCTGAGGTCTCGGGTTCGAATCCCGGGCTGGCTTTTCTATTAATTATCAGCCCAGAGTCAGGAATTTGTGCCCGATATGGCGATAGGCTCACCACCTATCACATCGTGGAACTGAACATACAAGGCGAAATGTGGGTGCCCTGGCACCTACGCCTACCCCTTCTGGGATAAAGGCGTGAGTTTATGAGTTTATGTATGTTTTCAAAATTTAAAAACTCCTACAAATTGAATTTCTATTCGAAGGTAAAAATATCCAATATTTCCGGGTCACAGTATAGTGTGCACTTCATTAATAAAAGTATAAAACACAAGAGGCATATTAAATATTTTTTAGTAGCAAAGGATTTACCAGTTCTGTGCAATCCGGTTTCAAGTAGCTTTTATATAGCACATTGGTACGAAGTAAGCTTGAGGCAAGTTCATGCGTATGGAACCCGCACGAAAAGACATATTATTCTCTTGTTCTAGAAAAGATACAGAAGGCTTTTCTACGATTTCTATTTAAATTTGTCTCGGGCTACTATACATATTTGTACCCAACAAAATACTTTTTGGGATGCCTAGGATATAATTTGCTTGAGACAAGAAGAAGTTATGACCAATTGATCTGTATGATTGAAATATGCCGTAGTATGAGCGATACGCCGGAGATTCACAGTGAGTTGATTGACAAATCTATATTCCCAACAACTATCTTCGAAATAGAAGACACAAGTTGTTTGCGACACCTGTTTGTCGTACGGTGGCACGAGCCATGTCGCCTGTACCACGAGTTCTCAATCAGCTAAATGCTTTCATGGAAGCTTACCCGCAATTCGATATCTTCAACGACGAATGGAAGCCGCTTGTTAGGAACTGTCTAAATTTTAGCGAAAATTATATTCCTCAGTAAGCTGTCTATAAATATTATTATTTTAGTATAAGTTTATTTGTAATGTATGTTAAAATTTGTTAAGTTTTGTGTTTTGTTCTTTATATTATAATAGGTAATTGAATAATGTAATTGATGTTTAATAATCGTACTGTTCAAAATAAATAAATAAATAAAAAAATTAAGTAGGCTGGTGTAATAAAATTGTTGTTATTTTTTGCCAGTCCCTTGATTTATTTCCGTATACATTGTAGATGCTTCATTACCCTACACTTTTAGAATGGCCTATTTCTAGGAGCGCGTGAATTTCAAAAACGTAGATAAATGGGCGAACCACTTTTTTCTGTGCAATCGAAAAAAAATGTGTCTATCCCATACACATTTTTATTGATTTTAGAATATTAAATAAAAATAGTTTAGTGCTATTGATTTCCATTGAAAATCGTCTTGCGCGGAAAATAATTGAAAATACTTTCGGCTACCTTCGGGAAGGAGAAAGAGAGGGCAGTGTAAAAATAAAGAAATTATGTACTGTAAGAATAAGGAGTTAATTTTAATTACCGTGGCAATGGTTAAGATGTTTCGCAACTCTGTGTAACTTATATTCGTGCTCAAACGCATGATGTTGATATCCCTTATGTCCGCAATCAAAATAAAACCGTTGCAATAGTCGTATTCCTTCAAATACTCGTTTATCTGCAAAAAGATCACAGTAACGCAATTAATAACATAAATAAATTAATAACAACCAACAGTAACATACATAGTCCTGACCCCACACTAAGATCGAGTCTTGTGTCGTAGGTATCAGGAACTACAAGAGACTTTTCAGTCTCACAAACACCCAGACCCGAAATAAATATTTTTGGGCCGCATTAACATTTATCTTGGTGCGAGAATTGAATCCGTGGCCTACACTAATCAGCCAATAAGCTTAGACTCTAAATGGTAATTAAAATACTTACTAATATACCAAGTCTGTATATATCTGTTTGCGTTTTCATCCCGTCTTTCCGGTATTTACCCAAATATACTTGGTAATTCTCAGGTGTCAATGTCGGAATTATTCCTTGGATGCTGGAATAAAGAAATAGCGAATTTAGTTAAAGAACAACTACCGGGTATATCCAGACTGCGATCGAAAGCCTGGTGGTAGTTTTGGACAAACACAATGCAACAAAAAATTCGCGAAAAACAAGTGATGATTATTTTTGTAATATTATACTCGTACCTATCGTCGTGTAAATATAACACATTACATTACGTACACTCATTTCATTTTTAAATGCACAATAGTACGCAAGAGTTTAAATTATTATAAGTATTAACATTTTTTTGTAGGATGAATATACCCTTTATAATATCAAACCATACTTGTTCCCAGCACAATGATCATATAACTTTATATTGTTTTGAAGCTATCAGAAATCTTCATGAAACCCAACTTAAGCAGTTTATTTTAGTTGGGTAAGAACTAGAATGCTTAACCTGAGGTTGCGAATTCTAACTCAAGGCCCACATAATATGTGTATAATATGTATAATATGACTATATTATATGACACCATACTCGGCTTCAATCCAGTGAACTCTTATTTGTATCGTTTCGTTGCTATCATAAATCATCTTCATAAAACCCAACTTATTCAACCTTTAGCTAAGTGGGATGAGGAGTGACTAAAGTGTCAGAGGACAGATGTTATGGGTTCTAATCCAAAGCACACACCATAGACATTTCCAATTTACTAGTGCCTTTTTATTGATTCTTAATATATCTTTAACAGTGTTTGAAAAAATCTTGTATGACATACGAATAATAAGAGGTTTCCACAGAATTAAAACCTGCCTTTATAAAAATAAGGTGGTAAAAAAAGCATAATATAAATAGCACTCACAAATAATTTCTTAAGTGGCCGAAGTCGTTTTTAGCGTGGTATTTCTCGAAGAACGTCGGCATTATAGTTTTTAATGCGCAGAGCTGATCTAATTGCATTTTAGCACGTTCCACAGACCCTTTGTTTATTATTATTGTGTTTTCTAAATAACTCCTGGCTGAAAAAAAATATCACAAATAATAGTTGAATTAAGCGCACGGTCGCTAGATGGTAATATGCTTAACGGGGCTGCTGAAATGCCGCCAACTCAGATTCGAATCTCCTGAGATTGTAGAGGCACCAGTAACTTTTCGAAGTCATGTGTGTATTGATAGTTACTTAACACACACGTTTACTTATTTATTTGTGCTTTTGATAAATTGTAAAAAAATAAATTACGTAAATAAAACATTTTTTTGTAGTATTGCAATAAAAACCGATATCACAAGTGCCTTTAGGCTATTTTTATTTACGCTGCACCGGCTGTTAAACGAGAGGCCGTGGTTTCGATCTCCGCGCAAAGTTGCCGATCGCTGAGTTAATTGATTAATCTTTTGACTAGTTGAATTTCAAAATATCCTTATGTTTTTGCATTGAGACTTTTTATAGAAGGCCTGACAAAGGCAGCCCGACAAGCCACTCAACTTTCACTACTTAAAAGCACAGACTTATAAGTACCTAATAACTCGTGACTACTGAGCGATCAACCTTCTATGGTTGAAACAAGAAAAAGAGGAAGTATAGGATTGAAAGATTAAATCAATATACGCAGCGTCTCAGGCAATCTCATATCATATCATGACAGCCTCCGTGACGCAGTTGGTTAAACGCCAGCTGTGAATCGAGATGCTACGGATTCGATTCCCGCACTGAATCAAATGTTTGTGGGATCCACAGGTATTTGTTCCGGGCCTGGGTGTTTGTGAGACCGAAAAGTCTGTCATAGTTCCTGATACCCACGACACAGGACTCGATCTTATTGTGGGGTCAGGACTATGTGACTGATGAATTTATTTATTTATTCATTCATATTTACGTAAGAGAAATGTCTTATTTACGTCAGTTATATAAGAAACCTTCCAAACAAAAAAATACATGATTCTCTTTCATCAAAAATGATACAAATTACCAGTTCCTATGACGTCCGGGTCAATAAAATCGATATCAACAATCTATTTCACGTCGAATCATTAATTTTTAACAAAAATTTACGAAAAGTGACCGATCGATAATTCATAATCTAAATCATTTGTTATTTTTTATTATACTATTAATTTGAATAAGCAATCACGTTATTATGATCCTTTGAAATCTCATGTCTAAAGGTGCATTCAAATCTTATAAATAACAATAGAAAACTCGGACTAAATAGATGGGGAAATAAAGAATAAATATAAATAAATAAAACCCGCATTAGGCCAGCGTGGTGGACTATATGGCCTAACCACTCTTAATCGTACTCTCGATTGTAGAATAGGTCCGTGCCCTGCAGTGGGACGTATATGGGCTGATCCAGATAAATAAATACACCCAACAGTTACATACATAGTCCTGATCCCACACCAAAATGGTGTCTTGTCGTAGGCATCAGGAACTACGAGAGACTTTTCGGTCCCACAAACACCCAGACCCGAAACAGATACCAATGAATCACACAAATATTTATCACCGTGCGGGGATCGAACCCGCAGCCCCTCGTTTCGCAGCAGGCCTTCAACCAACTGCGCCACAAAGGCTGTCAAAAGACATGAAAAAAGTGCGGGTGGTATGAACCTCGATTGTGAGAGGCCATCTGGACCGGTACCATTGCTTTGCTAATTTTTTCCGACAAGCAGAAGCGTTCGTTCTGGTTTAAAGGCCATTACAAGTGCTAACTTTTTATGCATTGCAATGTATGGCGAGACGAGCTTGCCAGTCACCGATGGTAAGCGATACGACCACTCATGGACAATAGCAGAACCAAACAACACCATGATTATCAAAGCAATGCTTGGCATTCAACGAAACATCCTGAGACATATGTTAAGTCTGTAAATGTCCAGTCTCTGGTTGTAATGTTCTTCAAATCGGAACACAACAATGCATTTACACTGCTGTATGGCGAAAGAAAAATCAAAAATCTTATATCTCGGAATGAAGAGCAATCTATTGTTTGCTTAGTCATCATGCGTTATGAGTTGACCTTCCTAAATTTCCGATGACAAAAAAGAAAACAAAGTACTTACAAAAATTCTTCCTTCGAAAATGAGTCTGTTTCTTCACCCATTCTTCCAATAAATCCACACATTCTTTCACCTCAGCTGTTGTATTAAAATTGCACAGTTTCCTTACAGTCACCATAGTGTCGGGATGGAATTCCAAAATGGGATTTTTTGGTATGCACTCCATTTTAGTGTTGCTTCTCCAAGATTTAAAAACATACTAATACGTTTTTACGCTCTTGTATCACACGTAAATGAAGGCCATAATATTTATAAAAACTTAAGCACTCGTGTGAACAAGAACCATATAATTTGTTTACCAGTTTTTATATGGAATGAAATTGAAAATACAATGATTTATCTCTCGTTGTTTCAATTTTTACACGACTTTACCAAAGGAGATGGTTCTTAATATGCCGGATTTTTTTATATATTTTTACCATATACTAGACACATGAATCGATTTGGAAAATTATTTTGTAAATCAGAGGACTAAAATTATGATTATGATATTAACTTTTCACAGAAAGTCCACTACATAACGTAGGGCAGCTTCGTTGATTTCTACAAAGAGTTGTTGGAAGCTGCCTGGCATTAAGATACGTCAATTTCCATAATGCCATTTGTCCATCTGTCTATTTCTCCCGCCAAAAAGTAGTAAATGCACTCTTGTGTTTCCGTTTGAAGGATATTGTAGCCAGAGTAACTACTGGGCCAATTGAGACTTAACATCTTATGTCTCAGGATGGCGAGCGCAGTGGAATCCCAAGCATTGCTTTGTAATTTAAGGCGTTGTTTGGTTTTGCTACTGTTCATGAGCGATTATATCGCTTAGCATCAGGCGAACGGCATACATTACAAAATCACAAAATGACGATAAAATGTAGTCTAATGATTAAATATTAAATTGAATCGCATAATTAATCTACATATCGCGTGTGAGTTTCGAGATCCTAGATAATATCACGACTGGCAAGCCAAGTTTTTATCGACAGGTACGAAAGATATTTTTGGTCTGAGGTTACACGATTTACCAAGGGTATAAACCTTTTCGAACTAGTAATTTTTGAAACGCCCTTCGTACAATAATAAATCATGACGCAAAACTATCGACTACATAAGTAAAAAGCAACATTTATAAAACATTTCCAATTCTATATACAGTCAGAAATCGACGCCAGGTGATAGTTTTAGTGTCATCAGACCATCATCAGACACAATGAAGATAATTTTAGTTTTTTTTTTTTTTACCTCCTGTTTTTTTTTGGTATATACTAATAATTTTATTTTGAAAGACGCGTGGGGTGCTACGAAATGAGTAATTTATGTAAACACCCCACACTTTATAACAAGAAAAAGTATGTATTCTACTCTATTTTCTAATCTTAAACTCATTATTAATTATTTTTTAGTCGAATCTTTTATAAAAACGTGTTTGTTTAGATTTTAAAGTATAATGTACTTCAAAATGGTAGGCTTCTCATATGTGAGAGGTACCACCGCAATGTCTATTTCTCCCGTCAAACATCAGTTTAAATGCACTGTTGTGTTTCGGATTGAGGGGCATTGTAGCCAGAGTAATTACTGGACATATTGAGACTTAGCAACTTGTGTCTCAGGATGGCGAGCGCAGTGGAGTGCCAAGCATGGCTTTGTAATTCAAGGTGTTGTTTGGTTTTGCTACTGTTCATGAGCGGTCGCATCGCTTACCATCAGGCGAACGGCATGCTCGTCTCGCCATTCACTGAAATAAAAAAAAATGAGCACTCGAGTGACATTATAGGCCATAGTTATAGTACGCAGCCGTGTCGTCGTCGGAGGAACTAAATTCGCATATAATTTTAATTCATCTGTATTACAAATAATATTAAAATATTCTAGCCTTTTAATTAATTCAATTTATAATTTTAAATATATTTCCTATTTTCTTCAATGTTGCCGTGAGAGGTAATCAAAACTAATACAGTTGCTGATTTATTTTAGAGTATATCGTTTCAAGAATTACCCTTTTTTTATTTTATTGCGTTAATATAATAATTAGAATTATGAAACTGAATTAAATAATAGAAACCTCGGTGGCGTAGTTGTACTAGGGCACGGTTACAAAGCTGAGGTATCTGCTACGAATCCCGGGTTGGGCAGTGATATTGAATTTCTCTATTCTTTATCAGCCCAGAGTCAGGAATTTATGCCTATATGACAAGTTCGCTCCCTATCACATCGTGGGACGGAACATACAAGACAAAATGTCTAACATATCTGGAAAAAGGCCTGAGTTTTTGTATGTATGTATATTAATAAATATACATACCTATTTACTATAAGGATTTCCCTTTACTTAGCAAAACCAAACAAGTCCGTGAATAGTAAATAATGCTTAGCATTCCACTGCTCTCGCCATCCTGAGTCATAAGACGTTAAGTCTCATGATGTCCCGTAGTTACTCTGGCTAATACCGAATAACCTTCAAACCGAAATTCAGCAGTGTATTTACAATGCTGTTTGGCGGGAGAAATAAACATTGCGGTGGTACAGTCAGCAACATAAGTCGCTACACATTCACGAGATTTGGAATTGTCTTATCATCCAAAATAATAATTATTTTCATAGATGACTTTACTTGGTTATATTTTACGACTACAGAGTAGTACGTACAAATTTAAATTCATAAAAAGGTTATCAAAAAATGTGAGGTGTTTAGCGACTTATGTTGCTGACTGTACCTACCCAGGCGGTCTTTCACATATACCTACCATCATTCATGGCCCAAAGACAAGTTGATGACGGGTAGCCGTCATCAGAACGACGAGCAAAGACCTGTATTAGCCAATCGGCTAAGCGTGACGAAAAATGACAAAACCACCTCATAATGTATCTTTTAAAATATGCATCGTCACGACCATCATAACTATGATTCAGTTTTTGTTTTGTTTCATTCAAACCACAAAAACATATTAACATGATCAACATTTCAATGTCAAATGCCAACAATTGACGTATGTCGATTGACGTATGTCACTTGTTTTGGTGCATGGTTTGAAATTAGATTTTTTTTATTTACTTGTGATTTTACTGAAATATCTATAAAAGAGAGGCTAGGCGAGAATAATATTATAAGCAAATACGCATCAAGAGTCTTCTTGCCTTCATCAATGAAAATTTAAATGATATGATACTCAAATATCACACCATTAAACGTCTAAAACCGCATTAATCTTTTAAATCGAGTCATGGGTGGGTAAACACCCAAGCCGCTTTAAAATAATTCTTGAATGAAGGAATTATTTTAATTACAAAACTAAGATTTTTGAATGTAAGAGAACCTTGGCATAGCTAATTTATTTTTCTTAGTGCCCAGTGGTCCATTGAAATACTGTTCATAGTTTTCGTTATGGGGATACATACATGAAAAGGAGCCTACATCGTTCGTCCTATTGACTGAGTGGTCATGGTTTCCGCGATGTTGATACATGACATTTTGCCTACATTGTTGGTTCTTTAAATGATCATAATGCTACAAAGGCTGTTTTACTTTTTATATATGGATGGATGGTAAATATATAGTTTAAGCTAAAATAATAATTCAAACCCTTCCGTACCATTTGTTTTTAAAATAAAAGGGTATATATAAATATTTAAGGACATACTATTTATTTTTCACCCAAAATAAAAATAAAAAAAATTTCATCACTTTTTGCGAAATTATTAATTGCATTATCTCCTTCATCATTAAATGCCAACTGGCTTCGTTTTCAATCGCAGTCTATACCCTGTATGTATAATTAATTAAATTCTCATCTCAGTTGTTTAATATCCAGAATAAGTGAATGTACGTTAATTACTTACGCAGTTGAAATTCAATTAAGCGTCGGTGGCCGCAGGACGGCGGGGGCGTTGTACACTGATTGACATCGGCAAAATGTAGGTAACGGGACGTTTATATGGATTAATTAAAACATTATTGTTTTCAGATTTAGCAAAATATTTAAAAGTACCTGTTGTCGCTTTAATATGTGTTACTGAAGATACACAGTCACCTTTACTTGATTTTTTCATTTTTTCATTGCTGTTCGAACAGGACCCAGGCCCAGGGCACTGCACTGACTTTTCAGTCATGTGTGTATTGATAGTGAATCACCAAGCAATCGAAGAAATCTGCTTACCGCAGCGATTTGTAAAAATGTCTATGGTAAGTTAAGTCTGCCAACCCGCACTAGCCGCCCACCTACGAAAGTTGTGGATTTTATGGCCTAACCAATCTCAAACGTACTTCCGAATGCAGAGGAAGCCCCTGGCCTGCAGTGGACTTATATGGGCTAATACAGACAGTTCAGATAA
This sequence comes from Hyles euphorbiae, assembly GCA_023078785.2. Classification (NCBI taxonomy): domain Eukaryota; kingdom Metazoa; phylum Arthropoda; class Insecta; order Lepidoptera; family Sphingidae; genus Hyles; species Hyles euphorbiae. The sequence goes on along the minus strand of CM041044.1, from coordinate 10,880,018 downwards.
AATATCTGCACATAAATGTCAGGCTTACACAAAATAGCAGCCTCTTTGAAACTGGTTATGATATACCAGAAATGCGACAAACATGCCAAGGTTCTTTTGAAGTTTTTCTACTATGATGCATCATCGTTAACTGTGGTTATTGCTATCAGGAATGTAATAAATATTTTATTTATTTTATTTTATTCTTTTTTGTACACCAAATAATACTTAAACTAAAACTTATATTTAACATAAGAGTACAAATGGCAGTCGTATCGCTCAAGGCAATCTCTTACCGACTACCATGGGATGGACATTCAGAAATAACTTGCTGAAACAGAAAATTCATTTCATCCATGTACCTAATTCTTTATTTTCTCCACAGAATTTTTTTACAATATTTCCCTCTAAATAATTCGATATTTATGTTCCAAAATTATAACCTGAAATAACTAGACGTCAGTCGGAGCCATATAAACCAAACACTACGCAGTGTAACGCCAATGACTACGCTTTGAAAGTAAATTAAATTTTCTTGAAACACGGCACACGCAAATGTTATTGTTTATTAAACTTATTTGTGCGAGGCTGATATGCATTTACGTGTTCGAAAATGTGGTTTCGTGAACCAACAACCCCTGTATATAGAATGTCAATACACTTTACTAGTGGTAGGTATCTCATATGTGAGCGGCCGCCTGGGTAGGTACCACCGCAATGTCTATTTCTCCCACCACATAGTAGTGTAAATACACTGTTGTGCTTCGGTTTGAAGGACATTGTAGCTAGAGTAACTACAAACATATTGAGACTTAACATCCTATGTCTCAGGATGGCGAGCGTAGTGTTTGTTGCAATATGTTTAGTTGCTTTGTGTCTGAAGTCACTAAAACTACCAACCGGCTTTGTTTTCGGTCGCAGTATTGATATACAATACACACCGTCCTCCGTCCCTCTACACTACCTTAAGGGCGAGAGGAAACAATAACAATAGATATTAAGTCCGGTCGTACTATTAAAATATAAATTTATGAGAAAAGTGCAAAAACGGTTTAAGGAAGTTCAAAAATGATAGTAATCAAGACGATGATATAAAAATGATATTATGTTAACAGATATTGAATTTTGAACTTAAAATAATTTTGTTACAACCTTCGCAACTTTATGAACTAATTAATTTTATCTGTATTGTTATTTTAAGTAAAAAAAAACAACGGCTTCCATGTTAAATAAAGGACTGTTTAGACTGAAGTGAAATTGAACGCGAAAGGCATTGTTTTGGTAGTCGATTCTTACCGGCTTCCCCTTTTTTCGTAGATCGAACTTATATTCATTTAGTTAAACCATACATACTGACGCAGTTTTATCCAGATTGGGTAGGCCGAGATGCTGGTAGCAATCCGTACACCAACGTTTCGCCTTGTGTTTCGTTAGAGAGCCGAGCCTATCACCATATCGGGCACAAATTCCTGACTGCGGGTTGTAAATGAAATAAGAAATCCATCACTTCGCCCGACCCGGGATTCGAACCCGAGACCTCAGCTTTGTAGTATACCGTAGTCCAGCTGCGCCACCGAGGCAATCAAGTAGTCATATTTTATTTAATAGTTGAATATGTTCCTCTCCACAGTTAATTTTGTGGTTTTTAAGTTTTACATAATATTTCTGGAAATGAGTACGCGTTTATGTATCATAATGGTCAACGTTACATAAACGCGTACTCATAAAACGATGTCACAAAACAATTTGTTTTATATGACTTTATTTATATCATGTTTATACCACATAATTATAGTATTTAATGCCAGTACAAACAATTTACTTTTACAAAGTTCTTATAACGAAGTATTTGTAATATATATAATATTAAAATAGGTATAATGAGAAGAAAAGCGTGTAAATTGATTATAAGTGAATGAAGTGTTACCAAAAATAACCACATTTTAAGCTGAATACTGTAATTTGGTTTACAAAAAAAATATTTTCTTGTATTGTAAGTATTATGTATGCCATCAATATACGAAAGCTGTACTTCCATAGTACTGAAATAACTCTACAGTATTTTCGAATCAAATCCACGTACTAGCAAAAATCGCAAGCCCGAATTCGCGTCAATGTGAACGAAGCATAATTTAATAACAAAATGAAATTATGTTTCCAATAAAAATTGGTAAATCGTTTACCTAAGTAAGACCATAATGAGCCCGCGATCTGAAAATATTGTAACAACACTTTTATAATAAGTATTCAATATTCATGAATACCTTTACAGGATTTGTCGGTTCTTATTACGGTTTTCAAATAAATATACTACAATTATTTTACTGTCTGTCATATTTGAGAGGCCGCCTGGGTAGGTCCCACCGCAATGTTTATTTCTCCCGCCAAACAACAGTATAAGTGCACTGTTGTGTTTCGATGTGAAGGATATTGTTGTCAGAATACCTACTAGACATATTGAGACTTAAAATTTTATGTCTCAGGGTGACAATCGCAGTGTCAAGCATTGCTTTGTAATTCAAGGTGTTGTTTGGTTTTGCTACTGTTCATGAGCGGTCGTATCGCTTACCATCAGGCGAACGGCATGCTCGTCATTGACATGCAATATAAAAGCCTTTGTTTGTGTTCATTCATTTTTATTTTTTATAATAATGTCCAATACAATTTTAGACAAAACATATATGTAATTCGTTGCCTCAAAGCTCACAATTCCTTGCAAAGACGACAGAAATCATCGCAATTTTCCTTGTCATTAGCGTCCCAGATTCCCCGCGATCCATTCACCTGATGACAGTTTTTGTTTTGCCAAGAATAAAGGTCATGTTTCAACGCGTATGCAACGTTTTCCTATTTTCAGGTCACACGTACTTTTTTTACTGGGATGTCAATGATTATAATGCTTCATAAGTGTAGCGTACAAGCCTTTCTATTTGGTTTCATCTGCATCGGCAATCCATCTGCCATCAGTTTGTTGGTTGGCAAGTCCCACGGCAGGGCACGGGACTCTTTTACAATCGGGACCAAGATTGAGAAGGGTTAGGACATATGGTGGTATATACATACCGTCGTATATACATGCGTACCATCATAAAATACGTTATAAATCGTCATAGTATGCAGGTTTTCGCTCAAAGTTTTTCATCAAATTAGTTATCTAATCCGAAAGATTACACAAACTTAAGCCTAGTGCGACGCAGTAGCGGGGTTCAGTATAGTGTATAAATACATATAAGTAAACTAGCGGTTCAGCCCAGCTCCGCCAGGGTGACCCACTTTTTTGAAAATACTCTATCGCCTATGTTCATCACGAATAATGTAGGCTTCTAACGATAAAAGATTTTCTCAAATCAGTCCAGTAGTTTCAGAACTTATTCAATACAAACATACAATCAAAACTTTCCTCTTTATATTAGTTTAGTTATTTCACACTTTATTGTTTGTTGATCGCTCTCCAGACGGGAGACGAAATGTTCGGCAATCTGTCTCACAAATAAAACACAATATTAAAGTTGCGAGGTTATTTACAAGGTAACACCTCTATCATGTGAATTTAAGGGTCAAGCGGATAAATACATGCTGTACAGATCGTCTACGATCTATGACGCTGAAAGCGCTGTTGTCACAATAATAAGAATAGTTTTTCTCTCTTAAATCAAACATATGAATACTATTTAAATTATAAAAACATATGACAATACAACCTCAAACAATGCGTTAAAAATGTATTATTTTATTTTTATTTGTAGTTCCAATTTTCGCCACACACCAATAGATTTTGAACAATCTGTATAATAGTGCCACGATGTACATAATATTTCCATAAAATAATTTAAGAGTAAGTATCAAAATTACTTTATGACTTGACCATGGTAGGTCAGCCATAAATCCAATGGTTACCATAAACACTGTCGCAAAGATATAGTCAAGAGTCTATTTCTAAATACTCGTATAATTATTACTGAACAAATCTGCTATATTCGCAGGAATTAATCTGAAAATAATTGGAAAATAAGACATACAATGGACGGATCATCTAATAATGGTTTCAGGATAACACTAAAAGCAGGTGACTTCCAATAACTCGTTTTGAAAATCCTTGTTGGGATTTCATCAACATCAGTACAGATTTCAACAGCCTATACTGTTGTCTACTGCTGGACATAGGCCTCCTCCAAATTGCGCCATTTGACCCTGGCTTCTTCTTCTGGATTTCTTCGGCTGGTGGCATCGAGCATCTACCAGCGACTTTTAACAAAGCGTCACTCCACCTATCTAGAGGACGTCGTACACTACCCTTGCCAAGACGTGGTCTCCACTCAAGAACGCGTTTGTTGGGGTTTACGATCAGCAAAAGGCTTGCTGTGGCAGTAGAGATTATTCCATAATACTGTACTCGTATTTTCGGAGGAATGAGGCACCCTTTAGGTGGTAGATTAAAAAGCTTACAACTGAAATTTTTGATATCAGTGAGCTGATCTGTAATCAAATTATAAGCCAAAACAATTGACATCGTAGCTGAAATAACTTGTGGTGACGACCCCATAAAATTAGGACCCCATATAGATAGGCTGTAGGATGAATGTTGGTTTTGAATGGAAAGTAAGAAAGTTATTTTTTAGTAGCATGCCATATTTATAGTATGATGATACTGCATCATTATACTAATCATCATATATGTATATTAATATGTATGAACTTATTCCTTCTTATGTATAGAAACCAACACAAAATCCAATTGAATTTTAATTATATTATACATTAACATAATATTGAAATACATAACTAAAATATGGTTTAGCTTTAAACGAGACAATGAATTTCAATAATTGAAGCTGTTGCCAATTTTCAATACTAACGAATGAATCCAAATGGATTAAAACCGCAACTTGATAATTGGTTTCGTTATCTAATGGATCTCATTTGGAAAAATGCAGATAAAGCACATAAAAAAATTGTCGGTCGGCCGCATTCAAAGACAATGTCAATTAAATTATTCCTTATAACGTATATATATTCTTTTCATAAAATATATATTACGTAATGATTCAATTACATTAAATACCCCTGTGCCAACCCGCACTAGGCCAGCGTGGTGGACTATATGGCCTAACCACTCTCAATCGTACTCTCGATTGTAGAGGAGGCCCGTTCCCTGCAGTGGGACGTATATGGGCTGATACAGAAATACCCCTGAGAATGCCAAGCATTGTATTGTATTTCATGGTGTTGTTTGATTTTTCTACTATTCAATAGCCGTCTTATCGCTTACCATCAGGCATATATGTGTATTTTGGAAATCTAAAGCCGAAACACTATTTAATTTATAGACATATTTTATTGATCATAATTTGATTTATTCATAGAATCTTCACATTCAGCTAATTAGTTGTATATGGTAATTCTTTCTTCAGTGATGACGTGGAGCGGAGACAGTCTCTCGATGTATGATCTCAAAACATCCTGGTCGTGTCCTATGACTCGCATGTTTTTCTTGAAGTTTTTGAACATCTGGAAGAGAAAATTCAATGTTTATTAATAACGATGATGAATCTTGATATTTTTGTACCCAATTTAATCTACGATACATATAATAATTACATTATGTTGTCCAATACCCCTTCCCTCTTCTCATATTTTCCTTTCGATTGCATAGGCCGGCAACACATCAATAATCCAAGTGCTATGGATGTTCATGGGTGGCAGTGATCGCTTACCAGGTTATTTGGTCACAGAATACTAACAGAAGTCAAGCTTGTGTATGTACTTCACTTTTGTTGCCACACTCACACTACGCTCGGCGTTCGCGCAAGGGTTGTTTACTCTGGCTAATGCGAAAACACGTATCGTGTTAATAGCACTCATATAGTTTGATAGAATTTTTTAATAAAATATATAAAACACGATAATATAATAAATAAATTTTAATTTTATTTATGAACTCGCTGAGAATGTGTCTGGCATCATTCTAAGTATTTTTTTAATAGTTTTTGTATGATATATGTTTTATTTAAATGAAATTTATATTTAATTATTATACTCTGGTGTTTTATATACAAGTGTAATAACCTTTATTCATTTGCTCCATCTTTGCACAAAACATCTCACTATTTGCGTGCCCGAAGCGGGTGACACTCGCGCTCGCAATTGTTTCGACTGGTTTGAATTATCGTGTCAGGGTTGATGCGAATATTCGCATCCGCATCCGCAAATGCGGAACTTCCGCATAAATTTTGACATCTGCATCCGCATCCGCATCCGCAATAATCGATGCGGATATTTATGCGGATGCGGATGTAATACAAGATGAGATAAGATAGAAATTTGGTGGTGCCGGCGAATGGCGTGTGCCGTTCGCACATGACATTGACCAGTGGAAGCGAAAGATGTGGATGAAAATCCTCTTAAGTGGTGTTCATCGAGAGGAATTTAAGATAAACTCATTTGCAAAAAAAAAACGGGCACTTAAGCAATGAACCATTTCCAATGTTACTATTGGTTTGTTTGATAATTATAGGTAGTTTTACTTTCACAATTTTGTAAATTAATAAGCAAATAATCGTTTTCGTCAGTATTATCATAACATTTTGATAAAATTTATGGGTTTTAATGCTAAAGTTCACTAGTAGTGTATGCTCGCTAGTAGTGCATATGCTCGTGAAGTAAAAGTTAACAAAGATTTTTGTTTGTTTTTTTCTTTAATAAAGTAAAAGCAGATAAATGTTTAGTATCGAGTGTGACCCCCTCTATCTGAAATCACAGCTTGAATTTGTCTGGGTATGCTAGCGAGGATATCCCGGATACTTGCTTGCGGAATACGTTCCCACTCCGCAGTAATCACATTCTTCAGCACTCTATGGTCTGCGGAGCCGGTTGTACTGATCTCACGCGTCGTTTTAGAACGTCCCAGACATGCTCTATAGGATTGAGGTCGGGACTTCGAGCTGGCCAATCCAAACGACGAATGCCGACTTCTTGCACATACGCTTCCACATCGCCAGACCGGTGGGCGCGAGCGTTGTCGTCCATAAAAATTGAGTCGTCGCCTCAAGCGGCCAATGCGGGTTGTGCATAAGAAATTAGAACTTCCATTATGTATCGATGTCCAGTCAGTGAGCCGTTTTCAATGAAGACTAACTCTGTACGATCCATTGAATTTATTCCTGCCCAAAACATAACAGAGCCCCCACCATAAGGTGTGATTTCTTCAAAACAAGCCTCTGCAAAGCGTTCTCCTCGTCTTCGTAGCACTCGCCGACGTCGATCTTCACCGAACAGAGATATCCTGGCTTCATCGGAGAACAATACCCTATTCCAGTCTTCTTGAGTCCATGACTCACAATTTCGAGCAAACCTAAGCCTGGCAACTCTGTGCTCACAGAGTAACTTAGGGCCACGGGCCGGGCGATGACTGCGTATATTGGCCGCGAGAAGCCTCCTCCTGACCGTCCATAGACTAATATGCACATTTCTTACTTCTTCGAGGTTGTTCTTAAGGTCCACATACGAAGACTTGCGATTTCTCAATGCGCGACTCACAAGAAAACGATCATCCCGTGGTTGGGTACATGGTTTTTTTCCAGGACCAAGCCTTCTCTCGACGAAACCGGTGTCTTGATACCGCTGCCAGGTCCTTTGAACCGTCGAGCTACCCACACTTAGCCCAGAGGCTAAGTGGCTCAGAAGCCACGAAGAATTTGGCTGCAACCCTCTTCGAGCAGCGCAATAATTTTGGTAGCTTTTACCACTTTCTCTAACATTATTGAGACAGCTAAACAGCAATAAATGAAGCTTTGACAATTAAGAATATGAAATAAATTCATAAAAATTGACTAAAAGTTATGAAAACCGATTTTATCTTTTGGGACTTCGCACCAAAAATGTAGGATAAAAAGTGGTTTTTTGTAAAAACGAGCATCAAACGAAAATTTGAATTTAGAACGTACTGTTTTAAACACCATGGCATTTTTAAAACCGGCCAGTAACATGTACAAATGATTGAAATCATTTTGGTACCGTATTTTTTTAAAGAAGAATTAAAATCAAAACCGACCGTTTTTTTTTTGCAAATGAGTGTATTATTGTCGATAGCTCGAAGATTTTTATCCACTCCACTAATTAGTGATCCTAGCGAACAATTATTTGCAGGTTTAATTTACGAACCTCTTCCTTACCGCCTTGTATTAGAAAAGGCGACGTTATACTTAATAAATAAAATGGTGTTCTTTTGCGAGCACTTGGGGCTACTCAAAACGAAGGTGATGAATTTAGTTATCAATAGAAAAGATGGCTAGAACCTTGCACAAGGATGGGATCGAATTCTACACATAAATAAATCGGAACCCAAAAGACCAACTGCCAGACATCAAGACAGTGAGCTTCTTCTGCGTAGATTGAAACGCAAAAACAGACTAACGTTTTAAATTATCTTTTTTATTTAATAATTGTAAATTATGGGTAGTTAAATTACAATAGTCACTGAGCGGATGAGCTTATACTCAGTCCGCCCCTTGACCATGAATCATGGAAAGTAATAGAAATATCGGGAAGTTAAAATATATAAAAAATAATATAGATAAATCGATAAATAATAGTAAGCGATAAAATCCGTAAATAATAGTTTAATTTTAATATTCATTCATATACTATATTTATAGAGAATCTTAAACATCCGCATCCGCATCCGCATCCGCGGATGTGAGCCTTTAAAAATCCGCATCCGCATCCGCATCCGCGGATGTGAAAAAATCGACATCCGCAACATCCCTATATCGTGTCGGTGAACGCTGTCTATGTGTGCGTTGATTTAGCGCGCTTTGTATGGAGCTTGACTTCTGTTATATAGTTTAGTATTCTGTGATTTGGTTAAGTGTTAGCTCGTTTGCCAGACCTATACAATTAAAAAAATATCTTGAAATAAAACTATTATTTACGGATTTTATCGCGGATTTGGTTTAATTTTTACTGGCGTTACCACGAAAGCTGTAAAGTAATCGAAACGTCGGTAACTCAAAAAATGTAAAAATTAATCCAAATCCGCGATAAAATCCGTAAATAATAGTTTTATTTCAATGTGTAACATTCGCGTAAATCTAAGAAACCATTATGCAAAAAATTATCCCTTTATAATGGTGTATTCGTATTGTCCAGCTGTGCTTCTAACAAAAGTCTTGAGGATTTAATACCCATTACCATGAGGGCAGCTCATTCTTTTAAACGCTATAATTATATTAAAGAACTTTTTTACATAACGTATAATGATCAAAACAGCTGACAATTGGCAATAGCAAAGCGATTTTGCTAAAGAACCAAAGACGCTTCGCTCGCCATCCTGAGACATAAGATGTTAAGCCTCAATATGTCCAGTAGTTACTCGGGCTACAATGATCTTCAACCCATAACATGCGATACACTGTTACGGTGCATACAAACTTATTATTGAATATGTAAAATATTCCAATATGTATGTATTAAATTAAGAGCGTATACACCTTGCGCGCAGAGTCAACTATAGGTATTTCTTCGTTAATTTCACGCACACATAAGCGACCAAAGCTGTGTGCGTAGAGCTGCCGCGTCGGCTCGCTATACAATCGGCTCAAACAACTTTGATCCGTGCGCTTCAAATATTCAATTGAAATGTAACTGTAATATAATATCATAAAAATATTTTATTTGCATTATAAGTAGACAAATATTACTGTGCAAGCAAAGAATAATACAAATTTTGGATACTAATCATATTTTCGTTATTATTACATTGTTAAGTTGCATTCAAATCAGTGTTCAATCAGTAGACACTTCGGACGTTTTATTAATCATTTCGTGTTCGAACACATAAATAATGTTAGGGGCCTCACAACCCCTTACAATTACGAAATATATTTAATTTTATATTACAATACATAACATAATTTAGGTAGCCTCGGAATTACGTCCCATTATATTACCTGAAACATAATTTATACTCACTACAAAATCATTGTAGGTAATAAAAATAATTAAATATTTTACTACCAAAGTACTAAGATGTGGTAATCGCATTCCGCGCGTGGCTATTTTTACTACGCGCGGCATAATCGACTGCAGCCAGGCCGGAGCGACGAGCGATACGTCCTCCCTCTAGAAGGCCTTGCGGCGGTCTGATTTGATCCACGTCGGACAGCGTGTTTTATAGTGGTTTTTAAAATATTTGTAGAAAACATGAAAACTAATTTTGTTGAAATATAAAAATGGTAATTTATTGATAAGATGTTCTTCTATTATAATATGCAATTGTTATAAAAAATTATGTACGATAAGTTGGTGAAAAAAAATATGTTCTTGACGAGAGTTTCTGAATAATTTCGCATTGTTTGAATTTTTATTTTTCAGGAACTAAACACAAAAAGATTATTTTTCTCAGCAAAATCCCTCCATAAGGGTCTTATTAGTCTGATAATGTTTTTATTTTCATCTTATATTTAGTGGTTAAGGATATCTTAAGCTTCTAAATTGCTATTTAAAGCCTAAATAACGAAACTTGTGTTCAGTAATCCGTATAGTACTCACAAATTATCCATCAATCTATAATGTTTTCCACCAAAATCCCTAGATGACAACCTTTTCTAAAATTAATAATAATTATTTTTCCTTTAAATTGTTTATTGGTGGCTATTAACTCATTTGAAAAGTCCTGTTTTTAAGCCAAAAAGCGCGTGCAGGGTATAAACGCACTTAATAACAGATACATACAGTGTACCCTTCGCCCCCATCAGCTAAAAATCCAGGTGCGGTGACTTGGTAGTACTTCTTGCGTCGAAGTGGAACATTATCGTCTCCAACGGTCACTGAAGTCACTCTTTTGCCTTCAGGATTTGTTATGTTGTACACCACTTTTAGACCTGGAATTTTATTTCAAAGATACTTGAGAAAAATAATGTTGAGGTAGTGATAGTTTTAGATATAATTATCGCCTCGTTTTCCATGGCATATGAATTTTGTTGGGATGAAGAACATCAAGTAAAACAATACATAAATTTCAAATTTTGATACAAGATATTTCTTTGTGTATCATCATTTATATTTTATAATAATACAATGTCTTCCATTTTACGTTCGTTTTTAAATTAATTAAACTTTTCCATTAATTGTAGTGCGTGGTGGCCTGTTGGTAAACGGACTAGAAGCGACTGCCAGTATGTTCACGGTGGTCGCGGGTTCGAATCCCAGAGCACATCTCTGACTTTTCGGAGTCATGTGTGTATTGATAGTCAATCACCACGCACTAAAACGGTGAAGGAAAACATCGTGAGGAAACCTGCATCCATCCATCCATCCATCAGCCAAAGGAAGTCCACTGCTGAACATAGGCCTCCCCCAATGATTTCCACAGAGACCTGTTGGAGGCAGCCTGCATCCAGCGACGTCCCGCGACCTTTACCAGGTCGTCCGACCATCTTGTGGGTGGACGTCCTACGCTGCGCTTTCCGCTACGCGGAAACCTGCATACCATAGCGATTTATAAAAATTTCTATGGTATGTAAGTCCGCCAACCCGTACTAGGTCAGCGTGGTGGACTATATGGCCTAACCACTCTCAATCGTACTGTCGATTGTAGAGGAGGCCCGTGCCCTGCAATGGGACGTATATGGGCTGATACAGGCAGATTAATTGTACTACTTCTACTTTTGGATAGATCTTATACAATTGTATCATGTAGAATTATAATATGGTAAATATATTTACAGACAAGCATAAAACACATTTGTAATGTTTTCTTATATTTAGATTAAGATAATATGTAATTATCAAATGGAATAAATGAAAAACATATTATTTATTATGATTTTGGAAAATATGTATTCTAAATACATACCAGATACTTGTAGCAGCGAAGGAACATTAAAACCATTGGAATATTGGGCATCCCTAACACCGAACTCAAGAGCGTCCATAATGTTCCTTCCTTTGAGATTAAACGTTTCTATTTGGTCGTAGTAAGGCAGCAATTCAACCAGCTCTCCGTGCGTTATTACTGTAAAATAATAAAATACTGAAATATTGAGGCGAGTGCGAATGAAAGAGGAAATAAATAAATACACCCAACAGTCACATACATAGTCCTGACCCCACACTAAGATCGAGTCTTGTGTGTGTGATGTGTCGTTGGTATCAGGAACTACGAGAGACTTTTCGGTCTCACGAATACCCAGACCCGTGACAAATATTTGTGGGCCACAAATCACACTTACTATTTATTACTTTTATACTCCATCGGTTTAGGTACTTTACTAAATGTAAACAAACCAGAACACGTGATGCATGGTTGTTCAACATTTTATTGCAATGTCCAATTTACGAATATTTTCTTAGTCAACCAAGTAACAAGTATTAACAACAATTAACAGCAGCTTATAACAAATAATAACTAAAACAGAGTAAAGAACAAAGATGAACACTTCCAAACACTTCACCACTGCACGAAAACAGTAAGTACATTAACGCAATGAATAATAATTGGTTGCCATAAATAACATATGATGATGCTTAGTTATCCGACCTAACGCATTATCTTTCATTTAAATGGTCGCATTACGGTAAAGTCGTACTTCTAGATTTTGTAGCATAAAATTTCTTGTAACTTTTATGAAAATGTTTTGGATGCCTGACTGTTTGGGTCTTTTTTATGGACAGATTGCATTATGTAAAATTAGACCGTTTAATTTAGATAATTTAATTATGATCTTACATAATTTAATTGTTTCCAAGCTTACACATTCATAATTATAATCGTTGTAATAAATTGGAACATGCAATGTAGTTTTACATTTACGTAAACATTTTTTTGTCTTCAATTAATTTAGAAATGAGAAATGGCAATGTTAAATCACCTTTTTTATGTTTTTTTTACATTTAGTTAAGTACCTAAACCCATGGAGTATAGATATGGTGGAAGTGAGAATGAAGAATATAGTTTTCTCCCGCCAAACAACGGTATAAATCCACTCCACTGTTGTGTACTGGTTTGAAGGTTTAGCCAGATTAGCTACTGGACATTTTGAGACTTAACATTTATGTCTCAGGATGGCGAGTGCAGTGAAATGACAAGCATGCATTGCTTTGTAATTCATGATGTTTGGTTTTGCTTCTGCCTATGAGCGATCGTATCGCTTACCATCACCAGAATGGCAGGCAAGTCTCGCCATTAACCGCTATTTATAATGATTGCTCAAGGCAAATGGCCAGATCACGACTACAATAGAACTTTGAGTATATTTTGGATACTTACCTCCTTCAGGTAAGGACACTGGTAAATAATTTTGCTGTGCGAACGAGATATAGTCGTAACCAGTTCCCACAGTACTTCTTGCCTGAAAATAGAAGAATATTGCAAATTGTATACGCATGATTAAATTCTCACACGCGAAAATGTTTTGAACCTCAACATCCTGCATGATTAAGTATAAATATGTATAACTTTCTTATGTACATATTTTTTTGGGATAAATGCTTAGGGTAAGTATCATTTTAATTTTATGCTGGCCGTAAGAAAATATTTCGTAAGGAGCGATGATTAGACATCCATGATCCTTCGAATGAGATGACTATTGCTTTTAATATAAAATATTAATTTAATTTTGACACCAAACAGTCTTGTGTCATGGGTATCTGAATCTACGAGACTCTCGGTCTCACAAACACCCAGACCCGAGAAAAATACCCGAGAAAAATATATAATATGGATTACACAAACAGTTATCTCGGTGCGAGGATCAAATTTGTGGTCTCTTATTTCTCAGCGGCGTCCTACCAACTGCGCCAGGGAAGCTGTCACCTTCCTCATCTTAGTTTTAACAGTATAATACAATACAATCATTCTTTATTGCACACCAAATTACAGTATTCAGCTTAAAGATAAGTTTGGTAATACAATGGGCGGTCTTATCGCTACAATGATACAGGCTGATAAAGATCCAACTCACCAGGTCATTCAAGGCGTCAGTCATTAGGTTTCCAAGAGCGCATTCTCCACGCGAGCAGTCTTCGTGTGGCATATTGGTGACACTCTGGCCTATTGGAGTCTGCTGGGCTAGATGTACCAGCTCTGTTAAAGGCGCCAGCATCGCTTTTACTCCAAGATCTAAAATAAAAGTAATGTTCATTAGCGGATACCAATATTGGCTGCTTTTGAAGTAAAAATTAGTTTCTACAGTTTCTACCAGATATTGCTAGTTAAACATTTTGAAAATATCCTGCTTAAAGACTCGTTAATTGACATATTTGCACAGTAACAACTCCTGGTACTAATTATTATTTACTTAATTACATCGTGAGTTACTAAAGTAATATTTTTTCTTTAAAAAAAGCTTATTTGCAAGACTTACCTTCCGGGATTGATCGGTTAAGGTAGATCATACCTCCCTCCCATTTGACGTAGTTACCGTCACAATCAAAGACCACTGTTAGGTTACCAACGAACTTGCTAAACGCTGACGCTTGTACCACTACAACCTGAAATAACGTCGTATTTCAATATTAATCAACTGCAGGTGTCCTCACGATGTTCTTCATTGCTATAGTGCGTGGTGATTGACTAATAAACACACGACACTAAGGAATCCAGAGGTATTCCCGGGGATTCGAACCCGCGACCACCTTGAAAACTTTTTTATGAACATACATAGAGTGATAATTGTGTTATAGTTACCGTTGCGTCCGGATCAGCAGTGCTTTCAACAATAACAGGGTAGGGACGTTCGACTGTTTGTGCTCTATGAGAATGTCCTCCGACAATTATATCGATGTCTTGGCCGAATTCACGAGCCAATAATCTGGAAATAACACCAATATATAAATACCAAAGGATAATATCGTTCAATTTCGGAACTATCTTGGTAAGTAATACCTATTAAGAGAGTAAAAATCAATCGTCATTTCTACATCATAGCGACACCATTAACAAAATCCGTAGAGGTCATGAGGACATAAGGTCGTATCCATCTATTTATCAGCAATAAGAAGCCCACTGCTGAATAAAGGCCTCCCCCAATAATTTCCACTGTGACCTGTGGCCTCCGTTCGAGAACTTTTTCAAGTGTAAGTCTTGGATAGTTGTTTGTTTAAGTGTTGTTACTAAGTTGAAGTGGCAATGGGCGGGGCACATAGCGCGGGAAACTAATAGCCGTTGAGGCTAACTAGGATTAATTAGGGTTCCCATATCCGTTGTCAGTCATGACTGAGCGAGCTCATTCAAGGTGGCACCAATATCTCAAAAGAAAACGATGTGAAGCGACAGTTTTGCAGTAGCATTTCATTCGGTGAGTAAAATTGCTGGATGTCCAATACTCCTTTCCTCATCCCATCCTTTTTCCTTACCGCTCCCCTCCCAATATGATGAATTTTGCTATACATTCACGATCCAAGTGTTAAGGATTTTCATAAGCGGTAAAATTTTGAACTAATCCCTTTCTTTGAATTGAGAAAATATCCTTTAACTTAATACACGTACTCAGTAATAGCTATAATATTATCAGATGGTTGTCATACTTACTCGTCAGTCTCAAAGCCGCAATGAGACAGCACTATAATGAAGTCCACGTCTTTTTTGTACAGGGCTTTGATCTCGCGGTTTAATGTCATTCGAGGGTCAGCGAATCTGACATTGCCAACATTAGAGAATAACTAGAACAGAAATATTTAAATTACACGTATTTCTGCATTAAGATGTTAGTATAAATGAAATACTGGTGGCAGATCTCTCAAATGTGATAGACCACGTCTGGGTAGGTACCTCCGCATTGTCTATTTCTACCGCCAAAGAACGATGTAAATGTACTTTTGTGTTATGGTTAGAAGGTCATTGTAGCCAGTGTTCCGTACACTAGCACAAATCTGTAAAAGTAAAATTAAATATATTTCTAAATTATCTTTGGCTGTATATGTACAATTTCTGAACGCACCCTAAGATGCGGCGAGTATAGCCAACGCGGAACGCACTTCCTTCCGAGTCCGACCGCCATAACTGTTGCAACGCATAATGCGTGTGCGCCGCGCAAATATCTAATTAAACACATAAACCAGCTATCAATATCATAACATATCAGTGAAATGAAACACTAGCAGTGCCATTCAAATTATTGGAGGTGACCAGCAACCTTCCGGATCTAACCAGCACGAGGGGTACCCCGAAGACCAGCGGTGCCGCGAGGTGCAGGTTAGTGCATATACAGTCCACTGCATAGGATTCCATAACATGTTTTTGGCCCTTCGAACCCAATAATCCAATAATTGAAAGGTTTGTGCTAGTGTGCAATTTCACAAATCGGCTGAGTCATCCGCCATTTGCATTAACATAACTAACATTTCACTCAAGCGCGTGTGTCACTGCAATTAATATTAGCATTAACAAAATATCACAACATTTCTTATCGTATCTTGGTATCTTTTGTCTACGTATTCCGTACTAGACACATTATTTCAACAATACGTATTTTTCATATTTTATCGTATTTTCGTACGATTAACATTTTTTATTTCGTCTACCTACCTGACACATAAGAGTATTTATCATGGAGTTAGAACACTTAAAATTCCAACGTGAAGTTTATTTAAATAGCATACAACGTATGGCTGATTGTTCTGCTTTCGATGAAGCCGAATTTCGTGCTCGTTATAAGGAGCTGAATAACATTAAAAAACAATTCTTTCTCATTCAAGAAAAAATCGAAAAATCATTAGCAAAATGTGACGAATTTAAACCGGAAGAACAATTAGAAATACGTAACAAATTTGATAACTTTTACTACAAAGTGCAAATATCAGCCGATCAAATAAAAAATATTCAAGGTCAAAGTGAAGTTAGCGTGCGGACGGATACTTGTTGTCATAAGCAAACTGTTTCAAAGGATAGGCTACCCGTACTTTCGTTACCCATTTTCGATGGTAATTTAACAGAATGGAAAGCATATTATGATTTGTATTTGTCATTAGTTCACGACAATGATCAATTAACAAATGCAGAACGTTTTCGATATTTACTTTTATCTTTACGAGGTGAACCTTATAATTTAATTAAATCGCTTCCCATAACAGGGGACAATTACATTAACGCCATAGAGGTATTGTTAGGGCGATATCAAAACAATAGGCTTATTGCATCGAAACATCTGGACAAGATTCTCGACCTTGACCCAGTTATTGAAAAGAATTATGAACATAGTTTACGTAACCTTTTAATGGTTTACAAAGAAAATTCAACCGCTTTAAAATCTCTCGAGTTACCTGTTAATGAATGGAGTTTTATTTTATTAAATATTTTGCTACGAAAGATAACACCTAATCTTCGTAAGCGTTTCGAATTATCATTAAATTCATGCAGTAGCATACCGAGTGTAGACAATTTAATTGATTTATTGGATAAAGAGCTCGCTGCGACCGAGGTCATGTGCATCTCCTCTGCCGCGCCGCGTTCGATCACCAACGAACTCGCGACCCGCCATTCTCATTCTCCGGCGTCGCCGCGCCATTCGGGCGGTGCAAGCCGCGCCGCTAGTCGGCCGCACTCAGGCGCGTTCCGTTCCACTACATCTATGCGTACTTCGGATGCGCCGCTTACGCGATCGATTTGTTCGCGTTCGATAAGTACTCACGCCGCGACTACTAGTCCTTGCGATTATGGACATAGTAAAAAATGTTTTTATTGCAAAGAAACTTCACATGCATTAAATAAATGTATTAACTTCGAAAAATTAACTTTATCTGAAAGGAAGAATTTTATAAAACAAAACAAAATTTGCATTAATTGTTTATTTACGGGTCACGAACTTAAAGATTGTAAATCACAATATAACTGCCGTGTATGTTCACAACGTCATCACACTTCTATACACGAAGATGTATCTTCCAATGTAATATTGAATACTCAATGTCATTTTTCTTCCCCTGATGTACCATCAGTAGCGGAAACTTCTTCATCGTCGGTAATTGATGAATCTAGTAGGCGTAAAAATAATTATACAGTTTTGCTAACAACAGCGCTGGTTAATATTCGTCGGGCAGATGATAATATTCATTCTCCGCGACTTGTACGCACGTTAGTCGATCAGGGATCCCAAGTCACGCTCATTTCGGAGTCTTGCGTTCAGCGACTCGGATTAAGGCGGTATCATTCGAAAACCGGCATGACTATAACTGGCATTGGTGACAAAAATGAGCAACCTCGCGGAAGTGTTTTTTGTGAAGTCACGCCGCATAACAAACCAGAGCCTAAATTGTTTATCGAAGCTCTTATCTTACCAAAACTAACAAATTATCTACCTAACATTCCAAGCTCTTTCGAGCATATTCCTCATCTTAAAAATCTTCCTCTGGCGGACCCAGAATTGCGTTCTGCGCGTCCTGTCGAACTTTTACTGGGATCAGATTACACTGACCTGATATTATTACATGGTATCATTAAAGGCCCACAAGGTACACCTGTGGCAATCAAAAGTATTTTTGGTTATTTACTTAATGGCAAAATTTCCCATTCATCGCCAACACAAGTTTGCATGAATATTAGCACATATCAGTTAGATATGCAATTACAAAGATTCTGGGAGCTTGAGTCAGTGCCTGACTCAAAGCCTCTCACTAAAGAAGAAGCGTTGTGTGAGTCGATTTTCGTCAAAACCCACACACGTGATGATTGTGGAAAATACATTGTTTCACTTCCCTTTAAGGAACATGCACCCCCTCTCGGCGATTCTCGCCAAACTGCTCTTCGTCGGTTGTATAAGCTTGAACAACGACTTTCCCTTGATCCCTATTTACAAGAAGAATATAGTAAATGTCTCAGAGAGTATGAGACATTGGGTCATATGGAAATGGTTGGTGAACATAATGCCTCTGATAAGATTCCTTATTACATTCCTCACCATTGTGTGGTGAAAGGGAGTTCTGCCACTACTAAATTGCGAGTAGTATTTGATGCCTCGTGTAAAACGACAAATGGTCGTTCTCTCAATGATAATTTACTTATTGGTCAAAAATTACAGCATGACATAAGTGAAGTTCTTTTAAAATTCCGACTACACAAGATAGTTTTCACAGCTGATATAAAAATGATGTATCGATTCATTCAAATAAGACCAGAAGATCGTGATTTTCAACGCATACTTTGGAGATACTCTTCCAAACAACCGGTAAAAGAATATCGACTTTGCACGGTTACTTTCGGTGTCGCTTCAGCACCATTTTTGGCACTTCGTACAGTTCGTCAATTAGCGATTGATGAAGCTGACTCTTTTCCACTTGCTTCGCAAATACTGTTGAATGACGTTTTTGTCGATGACATTGTTTCAGGCGCTAACACTTTAGAGGACGCTCTTGTGTTGAAGCGCGAACTTATTGGTATTTGCAAGGCAGGATCTTTTGAACTCCGCAAATGGACAAGCAATTGTGATGAATTTTTGTCAACTATACGTAACGACAATCCAAATTCAGAAGAAGAAGCTCTAATTCTTTCTGCTTTCGACACTGATACGTCAATTAAGGTTTTAGGCCTTAAATGGAATCCTCAGTCTGATTCTTTTTCTTATCAAGTTATGACTCCTTCTGCGTCATGTACGAAACGCAAAATGCTTTCGGAAATATCTAAAATTTATGATCCACTTGGCTTTCTCAGTCCGATCATACTTTATGTCAAACATTTAATTCAACTATTATGGATATCGGGTACGGAGTGGGATGAAACCCCTCCAAAGGAAATTTCTGATGTTTGGTTTACTTTTATATCCGAACTTCCACTTCTTGAAACTATTTCATTGCCACGTTTCGTGTTGCCTAGTCACGACAGGAACATTCAAATTCATGGTTTCTCAGACGCATCTGAGAAGGCTTACGCTGCCTGCGTATATTTACGTACCATTGATACTCAAGGTATTGTACACGTTAACCTTCTTCTTGCCAAGACAAAGGTTGCTCCTTTAAAACGTATCACAATTCCACGCTTAGAACTATGTGGAGCTTTGCTCTTATCAAAATTGATACAAAAGGTTATATTAACATACAATACTTTTTTGTCCATTAACAATGTGTATGCTTGGAGTGATTCTACAGTAACCCTTGCGTGGTTGCGTTCTTCGTCACACGAATGGCGCACCTTCGTGTCCAATCGCGTGACGGAGATAACAAACCGTGTGCCAGCTGCTTACTGGCGTCACGTACGCTCTGAGGATAACCCCGCGGATCCAGCATCCCGAGGTGTACTTTTATCAAATTTAGACAAAACCCTATGGTTTAATGGACCTATTTGGCTCAAGTGGCCTCAATCAGAGTGGCCTATTTCAAGTGTCGATTTGCACACGAATGAAGAACGTCGTCAACACGTTCTCGTTTCTCAACAAGTCACGCCGGACTTAACATTTATGGAACGATTTTCATCATTTTCAAAATTATTACGCGTCATTTCTTTAACTTTCCGCTTTTATCACAAATGTCGTAAGACACAAATTTATTCATATCAGCATGTTACGGTTTCAGAAACAAAATTTGCTTTAACTCGAGTTATTAATCTCGTACAATTGGAACAATTTGCTGAAGATATTTCGCGACTTAAATATAATAAAGTTTGTTCAAACAAATTGCGAAAACTTAAACCCTTCGTTGACGATGCTGGGCTTCTCAGGGTCGGCGGCAGGATACAACGAGCTCATATATCTTATGATGCTAAACATCAAATTATCTTACCTAAAAAACATATCTTTACAACTTTACTCATTGACCATTATCACAAATTATATTTGCACGTTGGTCCTCAAACTTTGCAATTTTTACTATTTCAAAAGTATTGGATAATATCAGCCCGCGATGCAATTCGTATGCGCACGCGTCGTTGTGTTCGATGCTTTCGCTCGCGACCTTCTGCTCCGCAGCCACCCATGGCTCCTCTTCCTGCTGCAAGAGTGAGCGCTCTTCGACCTTTCTTACACGTGGGCGTAGACTTTGCAGGGCATTTCAATTTAAAATCGTCCAAATTGCGTAATGCTAAAATTTACAAATCCTATGTATGTGTCTTTGTCTGTATGTCAACAAAGGCCGTACACCTTGAACTTGTTCCTGACTTATCAACGGATTCATTTCTAAATGCTTTACGTCGTTTTATTTCTAGACGTGGGTTGTGTACAGATATTTACTCCGACTGCGGTCGAAACTTTGTAGGCTGCCATAGTTATCTCAAAGATTTGCAGGCGTTCTTGCAAAGCACTTCTAATCAAAATATCATTAATAAGAAATTAGCTGATTTTTCAATAACTTGGCATTTTAACCCGCCGTATGCTAGTCATTTTGGTGGTATTTTCGAAGCAGCAGTCAAAAGTATGAAAACTCATTTGTATCGAGTCGTAGGACAACTTACATTGAATTATGACGAAATGAATACACTTCTGTGTCAGATAGAAGCAGTCCTTAACTCCAGGCCGCTTTGTTTACAGAGCAACGATCCCTCTGATCCGTTACCTCTAACACCGGGACATTTCTTAGTCGGGCAACCATTAACTTCTTTACCCGAAATCGATTTTTCTGCTGACTCTGTCACTCGACTTGTTCGATGGCAAATCATCCAGCAAGCTGTACAACACTTTTGGAAACGGTGGAGTGTTGAATACCTTCATCAACTTCAACAAAGAAGTAAATGGTTTCAAGACACTACAAACAAAACCCTTAAAGTAGGTTCCGTTGTTGTGTTACTTGACAATACATTGCCACCGCTACAGTGGCGTTTAGCTCGCGTACATCAACTCCATCCGGGTGCAGATGGCATTACACGGGTTGTCACAGTACGCACTGGTGACTCATTCACTAAACGACCTGTCGTAAAGGTCTGTCCTCTCCCTATCGATTAGTTTTACTCTTTATTTTTATCTTTTTATTAAACATATCTTAGTCTTATATTAGCAGTTGTTACGATTATCTTTTCATTTTCGGTGTTTTCGTTTTTCATTAAAATAGTATTTTAAGGTCGGCGGTATGTTCCGTACACTAGCACAAATCTGTAAAAGTAAAATTAAATATATTTCTAAATTATCTTTGGCTGTATATGTACAATTTCTGAACGCACCCTAAGATGCGGCGAGTATAGCCAACGCGGAACGCACTTCCTTCCGAGTCCGACCGCCATAACTGTTGCAACGCATAATGCGTGTGCGCCGCGCAAATATCTAATTAAACACATAAACCAGCTATCAATATCATAACATATCAGTGAAATGAAACACTAGCAGTGCCATTCAAATTATTGGAGGTGACCAGCAACCTTCCGGATCTAACCAGCACGAGGGGTACCCCGAAGACCAGCGGTGCCGCGAGGTGCAGGTTAGTGCATATACAGTCCACTGCATAGGATTCCATAACAGCCAGTATAACCACTGGACATATTAAGAACTAGCTCTTTTGTCTCAGGATGGCTAGCGCAGTGGAATGCCATACTTTGTAATTCATTGTGTTGTTCGGTTTTGCTAATATCCGTGAGCGGTCGTCACGCATATCATCAGGCGAAATGCATGCTAGTCTCGCCATTCATTGCAATAAAAAAAAACAAAATCCGTTTATTTATATCTTTCTTACGCAGCAACGAAGCAAATGATATTATTTGACATAGAGATAATCACTTTTACCTATTCCTACTGGGAAAAAGGTGTGAGTTTTATGTAAAATCTCACGTTTGAGAGAATTTTGGAATTTGTACGCCACATAAAAGTCTTGAATGAAAGGTCGGAAGTCAATTTTGTTGAAATGAATCATGATAATTCTGAACTGATCATAATTCACATTTGACCTTTATCCATCAAGCCGACGCGATGGGCTAAAATCTAGTTTTATACCGAAACTAACGAAATCAAACAAAAACATGAATTATAAATAATGATTGGCGTTCGAAGATGTTGTCTCAATATGTCCAGTAGTTACTCTGGCTATAATGTCCTTCAAACCGGAACAAAACATTGCATTTACACTGCTGTTTGGCGGGAGAAAGAAACATTGCGGTGGTACCTGCCCAGATGGCCTCTCACATATGAGGGACTTACCACCACTAACTAACTAACATTTGTATCACATTTTATAATAGATTGTAGTATTGTGTGTGTTTATATTCATTAAAACTAACACACGGTTTGATTTATGGTAGTAATCTTGGTATACCTTGTATATGACACATGATTTATGTCAAGTTGATAAAACATATTCTTACTAATCCTAGTTCTTTAACGTTCTTACCTCTGTATCAGTAGTAATAAGTCCAATAATGCCAATCTTCTTGCCCTTTCGTTCAACAACGATATGAGGCCGGTACAGTCCCTGTAGAGTAGGTTCAAAGCTGGCGTCCATGTTGGCAGCCAGTACTGGGGCTTTTAACGCTGATATGTATCCAGCCAGGCCTATAGGACCATCGTCGAAATCGTGGTTTCCAACTGTCTGAAAATCAAAGAGGTTTTGTAAGCTAACGTGATGCAAATATCTCTTTTATTGCATAGTTCCGGCAATTAGCAAACATGTCACATGATGGTAAGTGCTCACAGCCACCCATGAATATCCATAATGCTTGACTCATGGATGTTGCCGGACCTTTAGATCGAAAGGGGTGCGGGATGGAAGTATAATGGGAAGATCTTGTCTTTTAACCTAGCATGACTACATGATTACGAAGCAACAATAACAACAATATTGGCTTACAAGGGCTACCATGATATAATTGTGGAATACAATATAGGTACTAATCAAAGATCCAATTTGGCCCTGGACTAAATCTTAGTCATCCTGAACTAATAAGCTGCAATAATTCATGATTATGACGTCAGGCACGCGGAGTGAATTTTAGGATCTGCGTCAAGCATAATATATAGGGTTAACTAACTTAAACAGTATCGACAGTAGGGCATTTTTTCTGCTAGATAATGTTCTAACTCATAGGTCAAATGCCGAGGTCATAAGATTTCCCGACAGACAGGTTTTTGTGCATAAGAATCATAGTTCTGGTCATTTGTGTCTCGTGATGTTTTATATTAGAATCATTATGCGTTGCAAAGCTGTCAGTATTATTAATATATAGGTATTTTTGAATTTTGATGAAGGTGACTAGTTAGAAGTTTGATATTCAAAAACAAGAAATTGATAAATGTGGTTCACATTTAAAACCGGAAGTTCTTAAATGGGCACAAATCATTAAAAGACAAAACTTAAGCAATTAACTGAACTACTGGGCATAGGTCATTTTTAACTTCGAAATTCAAAAAATAGACCCAACAGTCACATAGTCCTGACTCCACCAAGTCATATAAACTTTAAATTTAGGCTTTCACAATTATTCATTGCGTTGGCGAAGCAGAGGATACTAATTCTTCGTTCGTTCAACTTCGCTTCACTCAGCCATATTAAATATATCGCAAACATGTATTTAAAATGTTGTAACAAATTATTTATGAACTGCTCTGATTTTATCTACTTGTAACTTTTATAATAATCATTTAATTGTATTAAACTGGTTTTGAAAAGAGCAACACTAGAGTTTCTTGCCCGTTCTTCTCTAGAGAACACAGCTTTCCGAACCGGTTGGTAGATAAAAAAAAATGTCTGAATCTTAATAGATTCTATACTTAAATTATTTTCATTTCATTTCATATAAAAGTTAAAGACTCTCCGGCCTCTCTAAAGACTCACAAACTGTGAAAGACTTTCCGGTCGCACAGTTTTAAACAAAAGCTTTTAGGCTTATTGTAGGCAACACTAATATATTTGATTAAATATATTTGTCTAAGGGGGAAGTAAGGGGAGAGATAGTATGTGCAATATCAAGAAGAAATAAAAAACCACTTAATATGTTTTTTGTGAATTTAGAACCAGGTCCCAACAACATAGAGGCAAGACGTATACAATATATATACCACACTAAAGTCCAGATAGAAGACCCTCGTAAAACTAATGATATACCACAATGCATAAGATGCCAACAATACGGGCACACGAAAAATAATTGTATGCGTCCCTATCGATGTGTCAAATGTGCTGAAGGACACAAAACAACAGAATGCCCAAAGAAGGATAGAAATACACCAGCAACATGTGCCCTTTGCTTTGGGAATCATCCTGCCAATTATAAGGGATGTCAAATATATAAAGAAATACGAGCGAGAAGAATAACACACCCAACACATAAAAAAGCCGCAACAAACACTCAGACCAACAAAACCAATGTGCCCTCCCCTCAATTAGATAAATTTCCATACCTTAAACCAAGCAGCTATGCTAAGAAACATCCAACAAGCCCTCACACTACAGAGCAAAGAAATAGCAGCTACTGGAATAAAACCCCAGAGAATCCACAATCTCAGCCAACAAATTTGTTAGAACAAATCATTATGAAACAATCTCAGAAAATAGATACTCTTATACAACAAATAGGAACCCTAGTGGGCCTACTAACGACACTAATCGCAGAGTATAAGAAATGAAGTTCCTACGAATTGCCACATGGAATATAAATGGCTTATCGCCTAATAAGCAGGAAGTAGAACTGTTTGTCAGACATAATAAAATAGATGTACTACTAATATCTGAATCACACATGACAGATGAAAAGTTATTTAAAATCAAAGGTTACAATATTTACTGTACCAACCATCCAGATGGAACGTCACATGCTGGAGCTGCAATTATAATAAGGGAAAATATCAAGCACCATCTTCTTTCGGACTTTAAATACGCATATCTCCAAGCCACTGCAGTTTCAATAGACGACTGGCAAGGGCCACTAAAAGCCGTAGCTGTATACTGTCCACCCCGGCATAGAATTGATGAACAAATGTATAATGAATTCTTTCACACGCTTGGTAATAGATTCATTGCTGGTGGAGATTGGAATGCCAAAAATACCTTCTGGGGCTCTAGATTAACTACAACAAGAGGCAGAGAACTAAAGAAAAGCATAGATAGAAACTTACTCAGCACAATGACAACAGGAGAACCAACCCACTGGCCATCGGACTCTAACAAAATACCTGATCTGATAGATTTCTTTATCACCAAAGGAATGTCAGGACTCTACGCAAAAATAGAATCATGCCTAGATGGTTCCTCTGACCATACACCAGTGATATGCACATTAAGCACTACCATAATTTATCGAGAACCTCAAAGCACACTCTACAACAGGAAAACTGACTGGAATGCCTTCCAAGACTATATACACGAAAACACTAACCTAAATATATCACTCAAAACGGAGGAAGATATAGAAAATGCTGCTTGGTATACCACCAACCTCATTCAAACAGCTGCTTGGGTCTCCACTCCGTACATTGAATACAATCCTCAAAATCAAGATTACACTCTAGTTATACGCAAGAAAATAGCTGAAAAAAGAAAGATGAGGAGAAAATGGCAAACCAGCAGGAGTGCGCATGACAAAAAAGTTCTAAATAAGGCACAAAAAGAATTGAAAAGATTGCTTAAGGAGCATGAAAATAACACACTTCAAGATAAACTAAAGGCATTATCACCACACAAAACAGACGACTACTCGCTCTGGAAAATGACCAAATCCTTAAAAAGATCCAGGGAACATATGCCTCCACTAAAGCAACCTAATGGTGTCTGGTCAAGAAAACCTGATGAAAAAGCTGAACTGTTTGCCCAATTCTTAAAAGACGTTTTTAAGCCGAATGAACCTGATGCTGGCTGCAGTGAAGAAGAAATTGAGGGTATTCTTAATAACGAACAACAGATGTCCTTACCATTGAGACTGTGTACCCCAGCTGAGATAATCAAAACTATCAAGCAACTTAAAAATAAAAAGGCACCAGGATTTGACTTGATAACTTCAGAAGTACTTAAACATCTGCCAAGAAAAGGAATTGTCCTATTGACGATTCTCTGTAATGCAGTATTGAGACTACACTATTTCCCACTTATATGGAAAGTCTCAGTTATAAACATGGTTGCCAAACCTGGAAAACCGCCAACAGAAGTCACCTCATATAGACCAATAAGTCTCTTGCCACTGTTGTCAAAATTGTTCGAAAAGGTGTTGCTGCAGCGACTGCTACCCATATTAGAGGAACAAAAAACAATACCCGATCACCAATTCGGCTTTAGAGCACAACATGGAACGACGGAACAAATACGCAGAGTGGTACATACCATCAGGCAAACACTGGAGAGAAAAGAATACTGTTCAGCTGTGTTTCTTGATGTGCAACAAGCATTTGATCGCGTATGGCACAAGGGTCTCTTATGCAAACTAAAATTATGCTTTCCACAAAATGCATACTTGCTTCTCAGATCTTATCTACATGACAGGATGTTCCAAGTTAAATGTGGAAATAGCTTATCCTCTCTCCATCAAATAAGAGCTGGAGTCCCTCAAGGCTCTGTTTTAGGCCCTATTTTGTACACGATCTACACAGCTGACCTACCTACTTCTGAAAAAGTGATCACCGCCACTTACGCTGATGACACGGCTGTTTTATCGTGTGACAAAGATCATATCACAGCATCTGTGAAACTCCAAGAACATCTAGACAATATCGAACTTTGGCTTAAAAAATGGAGGATTAGAGCTAGTGTTGCAAAATCTGTTCACATAACTTTCACATTGAGGAGACATGACTGCCCACCAGTAAAATTAAATAATAATGTACTTCCACAGCAGCATACTGCCAAATACTTAGGGATGCACTTGGATAGAAGGCTAAATTGGCGAGAACATATAAAGATTAAAAGAGATCAGGCAAACAGAAAACTGGCAGATTTTTACTGGTTAATAGGCCGCCAGTCCTCGCTCAGTATTGAAAGTAAACTACTCATCTACAAGTGCATTCTAAAACCGGTATGGACATATGGGATAGAGCTCTGGGGATCAGCGAGCCATTCTAATATAGAAATACTACAACGCTTTCAGAATAAAGTATTGAAGACACTGAGCAGTGCACCCTGGTACATAAGAACCAGTGAAATTCACGAATATTTAAAAGTACCATTGGTTAAAGATGATGTGGAAAGATCATGCAGGAAGTATAAAGATCGACTTGAACGGCATAAAAATCAACTCGCCGTGATGTTATTAGACTCTAAAGACTCTAAATATCGGCTAAAAAGGAAAAGGATAGCCTCAATTTAATTGCTATCTGCATTAAATTGATATTACAACGGGTTAAGTACCAGTGGGTGCGATAAACCCAAACTGTCATTTAATAGCTCCAACCAGATCTGATTATAGCTATGTGGCTGATTACAGATAGAAAAAAGAGGAAAAAGAAAAAAAAAAAAAAAAAAAAAAATATATTTGTCTCGGGGATCGAATATGCGGCTTCTCATATCACGGCCGGCGTTCTACCAACCGCGACATAGTCTCTCTGTGCGTGAAAATTAAATAAATAAATAGACCCAACAGTCACATACATAGTCAGCGGTTAGATACCGGCTGTGAAACGAGGGGCTGCAGAAGGCCCGCACCGAGACAAATGTTTGTGAGACCCACAGGTATATGTCTCGGGTCTGGGTGTTTGTGAAACCGAAAAGTCTCGTAGTTTCTGATACCCACGAGAGGAGACTTAATGATCTTAATGCGAGGTCAGGATTATGTTTGTGGCTGTTGGATGTACTTTTTTTTATTGTACCGAATGACAAATCGAGCATGGCGTTATAGCAAGCGATACGACTACTCATAAACAGTAACAAAACCAAACAACACCTTGAATTACAAGGCAATGATTGGCATTCTCCTGCGCTCGCCATCCTGAGACATAAGATGTTAAGTATCAATATGTCCAGTAGTTACTCTGGCTACAAAATCCTTCAAACACAACAGTGCCTTATCACTGGTGTGTGGCGGAAGAAATAGATGTAGCGGTGGAACCTACCCAGGCGGGTGCTCACATATGAGAGACCTACCACCAGTAAACTAGTAGTACTTATATATTCATTAGTTACTTTGTAATACAGTGTTGTTAAAATACCTCATAAGACTTACATGAGCATCGAGAGGAAGTAAATTCATGAACTCCTGCAGCACGTTCCACTTGAAGAAGGTGTACCAGTAGGTGCCTTGGAAGCTGTCTCCAGCGTTCAGGACTAGGGCATCAGGCTTCTCCTTCTTCAGCTCTTTGATGACGTGATACAACCGAGGAAACCCGCCGAGGCATAGGGTGTCGTTTGAGTGACATGTCGGGGAATCCGAAGCGGTCTCTTCAAATCTAAATGTTTTGGAAATATTAATTTAAAATGGTAACTTTATTTATTTAATTCAAATTACAATTATGTTTTATTTTAAATGTATTTGCAATTACTTAATATAGTTATAATGATTCCAATTCTATATGTGATTAGGTTCGCGAAAGAAATGTGTTGAGGTGAAACCGACATCATTCATGAATTTTTCGAAGTCCTTGAATTAATATTATTAAAAAACATGTAGCGATAAGCTCTAAGAATTAACCATTATATAAAATTGTAAATAGTACCTACTGTCTTAGAAATTCATCTGGTTTAAAACAAATATGGTAATTAATTGGTAGCCTATAAAGCACAAATTTCTGAAATCGTCTTCCTTCAAATAAATTAATAAGAATTATTCACTAACGAGCTAAGGAAACGGACTGATCCCATCAATCGAATAGTTTAAGATATTTAAATTTTAATAATATTTTAGAAATCCAAAGTTCTTAATCATTCCTGTATGTTACTTATTTATGTATACTTTATTTTTAAATCCATCACAGAATTGTTTGCCTGTGACTGAATTTTTGTTAATACCAAATTATTTTATTTTGAAATCCTTTAGTCCTTGCTTGTAACACATTTTTTTCACATATGTCCATTACCTTGGCAGCTAAGTTACTTCTTCACAATATCTTTAAAAATTAAAACATTAACAAAGTAGCTAATCAAAAGGAACTTATCTCTCTCTTTCTCTCTCTCTATTCAGCCACAAGGAGGCAACTGCTGAACATAGGCCTCGCTCAAGGATCTCCACATCGACATGTTTCAAGCAGCCTGCATTCAGCTACTGGTAATTTCGTTTATTTTATTGTATCAGTCCGTAATCCATATACGTCCCATTGCAGGACACGGGCCTCCTCAACAATCAAGATTGAACGGTGAAGGAAAACATCTTGAGAAAACCTAGCCTTTAATTTTACGTACTAATAAATTGAATTGCTCACCTCGCATGAAAATCATTAAAATGTATCAAATCCAGTTCGTAATTATCATTGCATTCCGATTGTGCGTATACAAACGCACCTAAATACAGTAATACTATATACCTAATTTGCCACATTATTTAGATCACACCACTTAACTGAATACAAGTGAACTCCTGAATGACACGATCTGCTTTTAAAACCAGATAACCTTATAGACGAAGACTATTTTAAGAATTTGCATATTTCTAGACATTTGCGTTGGAGATCCGTGGTAGGATATTTGAACCCTTGTTTTGTGAATTAAAATATGTGACAGCCTCAGTAGCCCTATTATTTACAAGCCAGCTGCAAAACAAACCGATGATATTTTTTGTAATCCACAAATTCTAAACAATTTCGGGTCTGTGTGTTTGTAAGACCGAAATTCTCTCGTAGTTCCTGATACCAGCGACACAAAACTAGATCAGTATGTCAATTCTTGTTTGATAAATATAATTATTTTTTCTTACTTTGTAAGTCAGGGTTTACATGTGTTTGTCTTCCAAATAAATAAAATTTTAAAACAATTTTGGGGGTAGGTCAGGGTCATTTATTTACAGAACATAAAACTTAAAAGTTATTAAACTTACATACAAACAATAAGTTTATATATGTGACTGTTGAGTGAATTTATTAATTTCAATCCCCTATACTTGTGCCAAGTAAAGACCACTTCATCTACAAAGAGGAGTTCAGGCTTTAGTGCAACACACTGACCGGAACCTGTTGGCAGAATATACTGGTGGTTTCACAGGTCTCTCATATGTGAGAAGTCGCCTGGGTAGGTACCATCGCAATATCTATTTCGTTCAGTCCTTCAGAAGTGTAAACGCACTGTTGAGTTACGGATTGAAGGAAATCGTAGTCAGAGGACTACTGGACATATTGAGGCTTAACATCTGGCATTGCTTTGTCATTCAGTGCTTTGGTTGGTTTTGCTACTGTTCATGAGCGGTCGTATCACTTAGCATCAGGATAAAGACATGCTCATCTCACCATTTTTAGCAAAAAATAATTTAAAAGAAAACTTTATGCTTCTACATAATATAAAGTTAGGTATAAGGGTTTTTTTTCTTTTTTTATATTATAGAGGGCAAACGAGCATGCGGTTCACCTGATGGTAAGTGAACACCGCCGCCCATGGACATCTGCAACACCACAGGGCATGGAGATGCGTTGCTGGCCTTTGAGATGGGAATACGCTCGTTTTTTGAAGGTCGCTAGGTCGTATGTGTCCGGGAATGATGCCGCTGGCGACTGGTTCCACAGATTTGTAGCACATGGGAGAAAGTGCCGGGTAAAACGTACTGTGGTAGATTTCCAACCTCCAAGGTGATGTGGGTGGTATTTGGAGGTTTGTCGTGTTGTACGGTGGCGGAACTCAGCAGCAGGGATAAGTCCGAACAATTCGCGAGAACACTCCCCGTGGTAAATGCGACAGAGAATGCAGAGCGAAGCTATGTACATCTCTACGCAAAGCCAAAGGATCAAGCCGGTCGGAGAGAACCTGGTCGTCGATGATTCGAGCAGCCCGACGTTGAATGCGGTCGAAAGGAAGAAGCTGGTTCTGGGGTGCCCCTGCCCAAAGATGGGAGCAATATTCCACGTGGGGTCGGACCTGCGCCTTATAAAGTTGCATACGTTGACCCGACGTGAAATATCGCCTCGATCTGTTGAGCACACCAAGCTTCTTAGAGGCCAATTTGGTCTTACTTTCAAGGTGACCGCGGAACTGAACGTCACTCGATATCTCGACACCAAGAATTCCGATACTGGCTGTGGAAAAAAGGGGAGTGCCTTGAAACTGAGGTGATACGACGAAAGGCGATTATTTGCGGTAAACGCACAAACTTGTGTTTGTGAGGCGTTAAATTCGACCGTTGTGTCGGCCCCAATCCGAGACTCTGGATAGTAAGGACTCGACTTCAGACACAAGTTTGTTTCGGCACTCGTAGACGTTTTCTCGAGAAATATTGGCTCGGCCGGTTGGATCCGGTGGTAACAATAAACCGCTACGCACCGTTGTAATAATTATCATGGTCCACTAATAAATTTAATTTAATTTGACTAACGTAAATAATGTATTTCTCTGAAAAATAAATTACCATAAAGTAATAATTAATACTTTAAATAAAATATGAATGAAAACTAAATAAATAAATAAAACTAATTATAAATAAAAATAAAATTTATATAAAAATAAATAAATAAAATTACTAAATAAAATAAAGCAAGAAATTACAACGATTTTTTTATTTTTATTTATTATGCATCAAACATTCATTAATTTACAAATGTATTCTTACAAAATTAAGTTTAACAAAAGACCTATAGTGCCGTATACAAAATAATACAAGAAAAAAGATAGTAATATGTGGAACACTTACAGATAGTAGTACGAGGACGCGAATAAAGTATTAAATAAAGTAAACTACACACAGCATTGACTGCAGTGGCGTAACTACCACATCGGGGGCCCGTGGCAAAGTTCATCAAATGGGGCCCTTCGTAAATATAAAAAAAGTTTCGTTCTCGTCCAAATTCTCGTCCGATCACCGAAGTGAAGCAACGTCGGGCGCGGTCAGTACTTGGATGGGTGACCGCCTGGGAACACCGCGTGATGTTGGCTTTTTGCAATTTTTGTTTTTATATTATAATATTATTATAAGATTAAATACTGTTTTAGTAATGCACGTCGATATGTACATTTTGCATTACGCTACATTCGGCAGAGCACTCGCCAACGTCCATACCACGTTGAATACACCGGTTCTCGTCCGATCACCGAAGTCAAGCAACGTCGGGCGCGGTCAGTACTTGGATGGGTGACCGCCTGGGAACACCGCGTGATGTTGGCTTTTTGCAATTTTTGTTTTTATATTATAATATTATTATAAGATTAAATACTGTTTTAGTAATGCACGTCGATATGTACATTTTGCATTACGCTACATTCGGCAGAGCACTCGCCAACGTCCATACCACGTTGAATACACCGGTTCTCGTCCGATCACCGAAGTCAAGCAACGTCGGGCGCGGTCAGTACTTGGATGGGTGACCGCCTGGGAACACCGCGTGATGTTGGCTTTTTGCAATTTTTGTTTTTATATTATAATATTATTATAAGATTAAATACTGTTTTAGTAATGCACGTCGATATGTACATTTTGCATTACGCTACATTCGGCAGAGCACTCGCCAACGTCCATACCACGTTGAATACACCGGTTCTCGTCCGATCACCGAAGTCAAGCAACGTCGGGCGCGGTCAGTACTTGGATGGGTGACCGCCTGGGAACACCGCGTGATGTTGGCTTTTTGCAATTTTTGTTTTTATATTATAATATTATTATAAGATTAAATACTGTTTTAGTAATGCACGTCGATATGTACATTTTGCATTACGCTACATTCGGCAGAGCACTCGCCAACGTCCATACCACGTTGAATACACCGGTTCTCGTCCGATCACCGAAGTCAAGCAACGTCGGGCGCGGTCAGTACTTGGATGGGTGACCGCCTGGGAACACCGCGTGATGTTGGCTTTTTGCAATTTTTGTTTTTATATTATAATATTATTATAAGATTAAATACTGTTTTAGTAATGCACGTCGATATGTACATTTTGCATTACGCTACATTCGGCAGAGCACTCGCCAACGTCCATACCACGTTGAATACACCGGTTCTCGTCCGATCACCGAAGTCAAGCAACGTCGGGCGCGGTCAGTACTTGGATGGGTGACCGCCTGGGAACACCGCGTGATGTTGGCTTTTTGCAATTTTTGTTTTTATATTATAATATTATTATAAGATTAAATACTGTTTTAGTAATGCACGTCGATATGTACATTTTGCATTACGCTACATTCGGCAGAGCACTCGCCAACGTCCATACCACGTTGAATACACCGGTTCTCGTCCGATCACCGAAGTCAAGCAACGTCGGGCGCGGTCAGTACTTGGATGGGTGACCGCCTGGGAACACCGCGTGATGTTGGCTTTTTGCAATTTTTGTTTTTATATTATAATATTATTATAAGATTAAATACTGTTTTAGTAATGCACGTCGATATGTACATTTTGCATTACGCTACATTCGGCAGAGCACTCGCCAACGTCCATACCACGTTGAATACACCGGTTCTCGTCCGATCACCGAAGTCAAGCAACGTCGGGCGCGGTCAGTACTTGGATGGGTGACCGCCTGGGAACACCGCGTGATGTTGGCTTTTTGCAATTTTTGTTTTTATATTATAATATTATTACATATAAGATTAAATACTGTTTTAGTAATGCACGTCGATATGTACATTTTGCATTACGCTACATTCGGCAGAGCACTCGCCAACGTCCATACCACGTTGAATACACCGGTTCTCGTCCGATCACCGAAGTCAAGCAACGTCGGGCGCGGTCAGTACTTGGATGGGTGACCGCCTGGGAACACCGCGTGATGTTGGCTTTTTGCAATTTTTGTTTTTATATTATAATATTATTACATATAAGATTAAATAGTGTTTTAGTAATGCACGTCGATATGTACATTTTGCATTACGCTACATTCGGCAGAGCACTCGCCAACGTCCATACCACGTTGAATACACCGGTTCTCGTCCGATCACCGAAGTCAAGCAACGTCGGGCGCGGTCAGTACTTGGATGGGTGACCGCCTGGGAACACCGCGTGATGTTGGCTTTTTGCAATTTTTGTTTTTATATTATAATATTATTACATATAAGATTAAATAGTGTTTTAGTAATGCACGTCGATATGTACATTTTGCATTACGCTACATTCGGCAGAGCACTCGCCAACGTCCATACCACGTTGAATACACCGGTTCTCGTCCGATCACCGAAGTCAAGCAACGTCGGGCGCGGTCAGTACTTGGATGGGTGACCGCCTGGGAACACCGCGTGATGTTGGCTTTTTGCAATTTTTGTTTTTATATTATAATATTATTACATATAAGATTAAATAGTGTTTTAGTAATGCACGTCGATATGTACATTTTGCATTACGCTACATTCGGCAGAGCAGTCGCCAACGTCCATACCACGTTGAATACACCGGTTCTCGTCCGATCACCGAAGTCAAGCAACGTCGGGCGCGGTCAGTACTTGGATGGGTGACCGCCTGGGAACACCGCGTGATGTTGGCTTTTTGCAATTTTTGTTTTTATATTATAATATTATTACATATAAGATTAAATAGTGTTTTAGTAATGCACGTCGATATGTACATTTTGCATTACGCTACATTCGGCAGAGCAGTCGCCAACGTCCATACCACGTTGAATACA
Source organism: Hyles euphorbiae (assembly GCA_023078785.2). Classification (NCBI taxonomy): domain Eukaryota; kingdom Metazoa; phylum Arthropoda; class Insecta; order Lepidoptera; family Sphingidae; genus Hyles; species Hyles euphorbiae. Next base: position 10,844,540 of record CM041044.1, on the reverse strand, counting down.
CCGGTTCTCGTCCGATCACCGAAGTCAAGCAACGTCGGGCGCGGTCAGTACTTGGATGGGTGACCGCCTGGGAACACCGCGTGATGTTGGCTTTTTGCAATTTTTGTTTTTATATTATAATATTATTACATATAAGATTAAATAGTGTTTTAGTAATGCACGTCGATATGTACATTTTGCATTACGCTACATTCGGCAGAGCAGTCGCCAACGTCCATACCACGTTGAATACACCGGTTCTCGTCCGATCACCGAAGTCAAGCAACGTCGGGCGCGGTCAGTACTTGGATGGGTGACCGCCTGGGAACACCGCGTGATGTTGGCTTTTTGCAATTTTTGTTTTTATATTATAATATTATTACATATAAGATTAAATAGTGTTTTAGTAATGCACGTCGATATGTACATTTTGCATTACGCTACATTCGGCAGAGCAGTCGCCAACGTCCATACCACGTTGAATACACCGGTTCTCGTCCGATCACCGAAGTCAAGCAACGTCGGGCGCGGTCAGTACTTGGATGGGTGACCGCCTGGGAACACCGCGTGATGTTGGCTTTTTGCAATTTTTGTTTTTATATTATAATATTATTACATATAAGATTAAATAGTGTTTTAGTAATGCACGTCGATATGTACATTTTGCATTACGCTACATTCGGCAGAGCAGTCGCCAACGTCCATACCACGTTGAATACACCGGTTCTCGTCCGATCACCGAAGTCAAGCAACGTCGGGCGCGGTCAGTACTTGGATGGGTGACCGCCTGGGAACACCGCGTGATGTTGGCTTTTTGCAATTTTTGTTTTTATATTATAATATTATTACATATAAGATTAAATAGTGTTTTAGTAATGCACGTCGATATGTACATTTTGCATTACGCTACATTCGGCAGAGCAGTCGCCAACGTCCATACCACGTTGAATACACCGGTTCTCGTCCGATCACCGAAGTCAAGCAACGTCGGGCGCGGTCAGTACTTGGATGGGTGACCGCCTGGGAACACCGCGTGATGTTGGCTTTTTGCAATTTTTGTTTTTATATTATAATATTATTACATATAAGATTAAATAGTGTTTTAGTAATGCACGTCGATATGTACATTTTGCATTACGCTACATTCGGCAGAGCAGTCGCCAACGTCCATACCACGTTGAATACACCGGTTCTCGTCCGATCACCGAAGTCAAGCAACGTCGGGCGCGGTCAGTACTTGGATGGGTGACCGCCTGGGAACACCGCGTGATGTTGGCTTTTTGCAATTTTTGTTTTTATATTATAATATTATTACATATAAGATTAAATAGTGTTTTAGTAATGCACGTCGATATGTACATTTTGCATTACGCTACATTCGGCAGAGCAGTCGCCAACGTCCATACCACGTTGAATACACCGGTTCTCGTCCGATCACCGAAGTCAAGCAACGTCGGGCGCGGTCAGTACTTGGATGGGTGACCGCCTGGGAACACCGCGTGATGTTGGCTTTTTGCAATTTTTGTTTTTATATTATAATATTATTACATATAAGATTAAATAGTGTTTTAGTAATGCACGTCGATATGTACATTTTGCATTACGCTACATTCGGCAGAGCAGTCGCCAACGTCCATACCACGTTGAATACACCGGTTCTCGTCCGATCACCGAAGTCAAGCAACGTCGGGCGCGGTCAGTACTTGGATGGGTGACCGCCTGGGAACACCGCGTGATGTTGGCTTTTTGCAATTTTTGTTTTTATATTATAATATTATTACATATAAGATTAAATAGTGTTTTAGTAATGCACGTCGATATGTACATTTTGCATTACGCTACATTCGGCAGAGCACTCGCCAACGTCCATACCACGTTGAATACACCGGTTCTCGTCCGATCACCGAAGTCAAGCAACGTCGGGCGCGGTCAGTACTTGGATGGGTGACCGCCTGGGAACACCGCGTGATGTTGGCTTTTTGCAATTTTTGTTTTTATATTATAATATTATTACATATAAGATTAAATAGTGTTTTAGTAATGCACGTCGATATGTACATTTTGCATTACGCTACATTCGGCAGAGCAGTCGCCAACGTCCATACCACGTTGAATACACCGGTTCTCGTCCGATCACCGAAGTCAAGCAACGTCGGGCGCGGTCAGTACTTGGATGGGTGACCGCCTGGGAACACCGCGTGATGTTGGCTTTTTGCAATTTTTGTTTTTATATTATAATATTATTACATATAAGATTAAATAGTGTTTTAGTAATGCACGTCGATATGTACATTTTGCATTACGCTACATTCGGCAGAGCAGTCGCCAACGTCCATACCACGTTGAATACACCGGTTCTCGTCCGATCACCGAAGTCAAGCAACGTCGGGCGCGGTCAGTACTTGGATGGGTGACCGCCTGGGAACACCGCGTGATGTTGGCTTTTTGCAATTTTTGTTTTTATATTATAATATTATTACATATAAGATTAAATAGTGTTTTAGTAATGCACGTCGATATGTACATTTTGCATTACGCTACATTCGGCAGAGCAGTCGCCAACGTCCATACCACGTTGAATACACCGGTTCTCGTCCGATCACCGAAGTCAAGCAACGTCGGGCGCGGTCAGTACTTGGATGGGTGACCGCCTGGGAACACCGCGTGATGTTGGCTTTTTGCAATTTTTGTTTTTATATTATAATATTATTACATATAAGATTAAATAGTGTTTTAGTAATGCACGTCGATATGTACATTTTGCATTACGCTACATTCGGCAGAGCAGTCGCCAACGTCCATACCACGTTGAATACACCGGTTCTCGTCCGATCACCGAAGTCAAGCAACGTCGGGCGCGGTCAGTACTTGGATGGGTGACCGCCTGGGAACACCGCGTGATGTTGGCTTTTTGCAATTTTTGTTTTTATATTATAATATTATTACATATAAGATTAAATACTGTTTTAGTAATGCACGTCGATATGTACATTTTGCATTACGCTACATTCGGCAGAGCAGTCGCCAACGTCCATACCACGTTGAATACACCGGTTCTCGTCCGATCACCGAAGTCAAGCAACGTCGGGCGCGGTCAGTACTTGGATGGGTGACCGCCTGGGAACACCGCGTGATGTTGGCTTTTTGCAATTTTTGTTTTTATATTATAATATTATTACATATAAGATTAAATAGTGTTTTAGTAATGCACGTCGATATGTACATTTTGCATTACGCTACATTCGGCAGAGCAGTCGCCAACGTCCATACCACGTTGAATACACCGGTTCTCGTCCGATCACCGAAGTCAAGCAACGTCGGGCGCGGTCAGTACTTGGATGGGTGACCGCCTGGGAACACCGCGTGATGTTGGCTTTTTGCAATTTTTGTTTTTATATTATAATATTATTACATATAAGATTAAATAGTGTTTTAGTAATGCACGTCGATATGTACATTTTGCATTACGCTACATTCGGCAGAGCAGTCGCCAACGTCCATACCACGTTGAATACACCGGTTCTCGTCCGATCACCGAAGTCAAGCAACGTCGGGCGCGGTCAGTACTTGGATGGGTGACCGCCTGGGAACACCGCGTGATGTTGGCTTTTTGCAATTTTTGTTTTTATATTATAATATTATTACATATAAGATTAAATAGTGTTTTAGTAATGCACGTCGATATGTACATTTTGCATTACGCTACATTCGGCAGAGCAGTCGCCAACGTCCATACCACGTTGAATACACCGGTTCTCGTCCGATCACCGAAGTCAAGCAACGTCGGGCGCGGTCAGTACTTGGATGGGTGACCGCCTGGGAACACCGCGTGATGTTGGCTTTTTGCAATTTTTGTTTTTATATTATAATATTATTACATATAAGATTAAATAGTGTTTTAGTAATGCACGTCGATATGTACATTTTGCATTACGCTACATTCGGCAGAGCAGTCGCCAACGTCCATACCACGTTGAATACACCGGTTCTCGTCCGATCACCGAAGTCAAGCAACGTCGGGCGCGGTCAGTACTTGGATGGGTGACCGCCTGGGAACACCGCGTGATGTTGGCTTTTTGCAATTTTTGTTTTTATATTATAATATTATTACATATAAGATTAAATAGTGTTTTAGTAATGCACGTCGATATGTACATTTTGCATTACGCTACATTCGGCAGAGCAGTCGCCAACGTCCATACCACGTTGAATACACCGGTTCTCGTCCGATCACCGAAGTCAAGCAACGTCGGGCGCGGTCAGTACTTGGATGGGTGACCGCCTGGGAACACCGCGTGATGTTGGCTTTTTGCAATTTTTGTTTTTATATTATAATATTATTACATATAAGATTAAATAGTGTTTTAGTAATGCACGTCGATATGTACATTTTGCATTACGCTACATTCGGCAGAGCAGTCGCCAACGTCCATACCACGTTGAATACACCGGTTCTCGTCCGATCACCGAAGTCAAGCAACGTCGGGCGCGGTCAGTACTTGGATGGGTGACCGCCTGGGAACACCGCGTGATGTTGGCTTTTTGCAATTTTTGTTTTTATATTATAATATTATTACATATAAGATTAAATAGTGTTTTAGTAATGCACGTCGATATGTACATTTTGCATTACGCTACATTCGGCAGAGCAGTCGCCAACGTCCATACCACGTTGAATACACCGGTTCTCGTCCGATCACCGAAGTCAAGCAACGTCGGGCGCGGTCAGTACTTGGATGGGTGACCGCCTGGGAACACCGCGTGATGTTGGCTTTTTGCAATTTTTGTTTTTATATTATAATATTATTACATATAAGATTAAATAGTGTTTTAGTAATGCACGTCGATATGTACATTTTGCATTACGCTACATTCGGCAGAGCAGTCGCCAACGTCCATACCACGTTGAATACACCGGTTCTCGTCCGATCACCGAAGTCAAGCAACGTCGGGCGCGGTCAGTACTTGGATGGGTGACCGCCTGGGAACACCGCGTGATGTTGGCTTTTTGCAATTTTTGTTTTTATATTATAATATTATTACATATAAGATTAAATAGTGTTTTAGTAATGCACGTCGATATGTACATTTTGCATTACGCTACATTCGGCAGAGCAGTCGCCAACGTCCATACCACGTTGAATACACCGGTTCTCGTCCGATCACCGAAGTCAAGCAACGTCGGGCGCGGTCAGTACTTGGATGGGTGACCGCCTGGGAACACCGCGTGATGTTGGCTTTTTGCAATTTTTGTTTTTATATTATAATATTATTACATATAAGATTAAATAGTGTTTTAGTAATGCACGTCGATATGTACATTTTGCATTACGCTACATTCGGCAGAGCAGTCGCCAACGTCCATACCACGTTGAATACACCGGTTCTCGTCCGATCACCGAAGTCAAGCAACGTCGGGCGCGGTCAGTACTTGGATGGGTGACCGCCTGGGAACACCGCGTGATGTTGGCTTTTTGCAATTTTTGTTTTTATATTATAATATTATTACATATAAGATTAAATAGTGTTTTAGTAATGCACGTCGATATGTACATTTTGCATTACGCTACATTCGGCAGAGCAGTCGCCAACGTCCATACCACGTTGAATACACCGGTTCTCGTCCGATCACCGAAGTCAAGCAACGTCGGGCGCGGTCAGTACTTGGATGGGTGACCGCCTGGGAACACCGCGTGATGTTGGCTTTTTGCAATTTTTGTTTTTATATTATAATATTATTACATATAAGATTAAATAGTGTTTTAGTAATGCACGTCGATATGTACATTTTGCATTACGCTACATTCGGCAGAGCAGTCGCCAACGTCCATACCACGTTGAATACACCGGTTCTCGTCCGATCACCGAAGTCAAGCAACGTCGGGCGCGGTCAGTACTTGGATGGGTGACCGCCTGGGAACACCGCGTGATGTTGGCTTTTTGCAATTTTTGTTTTTATATTATAATATTATTACATATAAGATTAAATAGTGTTTTAGTAATGCACGTCGATATGTACATTTTGCATTACGCTACATTCGGCAGAGCAGTCGCCAACGTCCATACCACGTTGAATACACCGGTTCTCGTCCGATCACCGAAGTCAAGCAACGTCGGGCGCGGTCAGTACTTGGATGGGTGACCGCCTGGGAACACCGCGTGATGTTGGCTTTTTGCAATTTTTGTTTTTATATTATAATATTATTACATATAAGATTAAATAGTGTTTTAGTAATGCACGTCGATATGTACATTTTGCATTACGCTACATTCGGCAGAGCAGTCGCCAACGTCCATACCACGTTGAATACACCGGTTCTCGTCCGATCACCGAAGTCAAGCAACGTCGGGCGCGGTCAGTACTTGGATGGGTGACCGCCTGGGAACACCGCGTGATGTTGGCTTTTTGCAATTTTTGTTTTTATATTATAATATTATTACATATAAGATTAAATAGTGTTTTAGTAATGCACGTCGATATGTACATTTTGCATTACGCTACATTCGGCAGAGCAGTCGCCAACGTCCATACCACGTTGAATACACCGGTTCTCGTCCGATCACCGAAGTCAAGCAACGTCGGGCGCGGTCAGTACTTGGATGGGTGACCGCCTGGGAACACCGCGTGATGTTGGCTTTTTGCAATTTTTGTTTTTATATTATAATATTATTACATATAAGATTAAATAGTGTTTTAGTAATGCACGTCGATATGTACATTTTGCATTACGCTACATTCGGCAGAGCAGTCGCCAACGTCCATACCACGTTGAATACACCGGTTCTCGTCCGATCACCGAAGTCAAGCAACGTCGGGCGCGGTCAGTACTTGGATGGGTGACCGCCTGGGAACACCGCGTGATGTTGGCTTTTTGCAATTTTTGTTTTTATATTATAATATTATTACATATAAGATTAAATAGTGTTTTAGTAATGCACGTCGATATGTACATTTTGCATTACGCTACATTCGGCAGAGCAGTCGCCAACGTCCATACCACGTTGAATACACCGGTTCTCGTCCGATCACCGAAGTCAAGCAACGTCGGGCGCGGTCAGTACTTGGATGGGTGACCGCCTGGGAACACCGCGTGATGTTGGCTTTTTGCAATTTTTGTTTTTATATTATAATATTATTACATATAAGATTAAATAGTGTTTTAGTAATGCACGTCGATATGTACATTTTGCATTACGCTACATTCGGCAGAGCAGTCGCCAACGTCCATACCACGTTGAATACACCGGTTCTCGTCCGATCACCGAAGTCAAGCAACGTCGGGCGCGGTCAGTACTTGGATGGGTGACCGCCTGGGAACACCGCGTGATGTTGGCTTTTTGCAATTTTTGTTTTTATATTATAATATTATTACATATAAGATTAAATAGTGTTTTAGTAATGCACGTCGATATGTACATTTTGCATTACGCTACATTCGGCAGAGCAGTCGCCAACGTCCATACCACGTTGAATACACCGGTTCTCGTCCGATCACCGAAGTCAAGCAACGTCGGGCGCGGTCAGTACTTGGATGGGTGACCGCCTGGGAACACCGCGTGATGTTGGCTTTTTGCAATTTTTGTTTTTATATTATAATATTATTACATATAAGATTAAATAGTGTTTTAGTAATGCACGTCGATATGTACATTTTGCATTACGCTACATTCGGCAGAGCAGTCGCCAACGTCCATACCACGTTGAATACACCGGTTCTCGTCCGATCACCGAAGTCAAGCAACGTCGGGCGCGGTCAGTACTTGGATGGGTGACCGCCTGGGAACACCGCGTGATGTTGGCTTTTTGCAATTTTTGTTTTTATATTATAATATTATTACATATAAGATTAAATAGTGTTTTAGTAATGCACGTCGATATGTACATTTTGCATTACGCTACATTCGGCAGAGCAGTCGCCAACGTCCATACCACGTTGAATACACCGGTTCTCGTCCGATCACCGAAGTCAAGCAACGTCGGGCGCGGTCAGTACTTGGATGGGTGACCGCCTGGGAACACCGCGTGATGTTGGCTTTTTGCAATTTTTGTTTTTATATTATAATATTATTACATATAAGATTAAATAGTGTTTTAGTAATGCACGTCGATATGTACATTTTGCATTACGCTACATTCGGCAGAGCAGTCGCCAACGTCCATACCACGTTGAATACACCGGTTCTCGTCCGATCACCGAAGTCAAGCAACGTCGGGCGCGGTCAGTACTTGGATGGGTGACCGCCTGGGAACACCGCGTGATGTTGGCTTTTTGCAATTTTTGTTTTTATATTATAATATTATTACATATAAGATTAAATAGTGTTTTAGTAATGCACGTCGATATGTACATTTTGCATTACGCTACATTCGGCAGAGCAGTCGCCAACGTCCATACCACGTTGAATACACCGGTTCTCGTCCGATCACCGAAGTCAAGCAACGTCGGGCGCGGTCAGTACTTGGATGGGTGACCGCCTGGGAACACCGCGTGATGTTGGCTTTTTGCAATTTTTGTTTTTATATTATAATATTATTACATATAAGATTAAATAGTGTTTTAGTAATGCACGTCGATATGTACATTTTGCATTACGCTACATTCGGCAGAGCAGTCGCCAACGTCCATACCACGTTGAATACACCGGTTCTCGTCCGATCACCGAAGTCAAGCAACGTCGGGCGCGGTCAGTACTTGGATGGGTGACCGCCTGGGAACACCGCGTGATGTTGGCTTTTTGCAATTTTTGTTTTTATATTATAATATTATTACATATAAGATTAAATAGTGTTTTAGTAATGCACGTCGATATGTACATTTTGCATTACGCTACATTCGGCAGAGCAGTCGCCAACGTCCATACCACGTTGAATACACCGGTTCTCGTCCGATCACCGAAGTCAAGCAACGTCGGGCGCGGTCAGTACTTGGATGGGTGACCGCCTGGGAACACCGCGTGATGTTGGCTTTTTGCAATTTTTGTTTTTATATTATAATATTATTACATATAAGATTAAATAGTGTTTTAGTAATGCACGTCGATATGTACATTTTGCATTACGCTACATTCGGCAGAGCAGTCGCCAACGTCCATACCACGTTGAATACACCGGTTCTCGTCCGATCACCGAAGTCAAGCAACGTCGGGCGCGGTCAGTACTTGGATGGGTGACCGCCTGGGAACACCGCGTGATGTTGGCTTTTTGCAATTTTTGTTTTTATATTATAATATTATTACATATAAGATTAAATAGTGTTTTAGTAATGCACGTCGATATGTACATTTTGCATTACGCTACATTCGGCAGAGCAGTCGCCAACGTCCATACCACGTTGAATACACCGGTTCTCGTCCGATCACCGAAGTCAAGCAACGTCGGGCGCGGTCAGTACTTGGATGGGTGACCGCCTGGGAACACCGCGTGATGTTGGCTTTTTGCAATTTTTGTTTTTATATTATAATATTATTACATATAAGATTAAATAGTGTTTTAGTAATGCACGTCGATATGTACATTTTGCATTACGCTACATTCGGCAGAGCAGTCGCCAACGTCCATACCACGTTGAATACACCGGTTCTCGTCCGATCACCGAAGTCAAGCAACGTCGGGCGCGGTCAGTACTTGGATGGGTGACCGCCTGGGAACACCGCGTGATGTTGGCTTTTTGCAATTTTTGTTTTTATATTATAATATTATTACATATAAGATTAAATAGTGTTTTAGTAATGCACGTCGATATGTACATTTTGCATTACGCTACATTCGGCAGAGCAGTCGCCAACGTCCATACCACGTTGAATACACCGGTTCTCGTCCGATCACCGAAGTCAAGCAACGTCGGGCGCGGTCAGTACTTGGATGGGTGACCGCCTGGGAACACCGCGTGATGTTGGCTTTTTGCAATTTTTGTTTTTATATTATAATATTATTACATATAAGATTAAATAGTGTTTTAGTAATGCACGTCGATATGTACATTTTGCATTACGCTACATTCGGCAGAGCAGTCGCCAACGTCCATACCACGTTGAATACACCGGTTCTCGTCCGATCACCGAAGTCAAGCAACGTCGGGCGCGGTCAGTACTTGGATGGGTGACCGCCTGGGAACACCGCGTGATGTTGGCTTTTTGCAATTTTTGTTTTTATATTATAATATTATTACATATAAGATTAAATAGTGTTTTAGTAATGCACGTCGATATGTACATTTTGCATTACGCTACATTCGGCAGAGCAGTCGCCAACGTCCATACCACGTTGAATACACCGGTTCTCGTCCGATCACCGAAGTCAAGCAACGTCGGGCGCGGTCAGTACTTGGATGGGTGACCGCCTGGGAACACCGCGTGATGTTGGCTTTTTGCAATTTTTGTTTTTATATTATAATATTATTACATATAAGATTAAATAGTGTTTTAGTAATGCACGTCGATATGTACATTTTGCATTACGCTACATTCGGCAGAGCAGTCGCCAACGTCCATACCACGTTGAATACACCGGTTCTCGTCCGATCACCGAAGTCAAGCAACGTCGGGCGCGGTCAGTACTTGGATGGGTGACCGCCTGGGAACACCGCGTGATGTTGGCTTTTTGCAATTTTTGTTTTTATATTATAATATTATTACATATAAGATTAAATAGTGTTTTAGTAATGCACGTCGATATGTACATTTTGCATTACGCTACATTCGGCAGAGCAGTCGCCAACGTCCATACCACGTTGAATACACCGGTTCTCGTCCGATCACCGAAGTCAAGCAACGTCGGGCGCGGTCAGTACTTGGATGGGTGACCGCCTGGGAACACCGCGTGATGTTGGCTTTTTGCAATTTTTGTTTTTATATTATAATATTATTACATATAAGATTAAATAGTGTTTTAGTAATGCACGTCGATATGTACATTTTGCATTACGCTACATTCGGCAGAGCAGTCGCCAACGTCCATACCACGTTGAATACACCGGTTCTCGTCCGATCACCGAAGTCAAGCAACGTCGGGCGCGGTCAGTACTTGGATGGGTGACCGCCTGGGAACACCGCGTGATGTTGGCTTTTTGCAATTTTTGTTTTTATATTATAATATTATTACATATAAGATTAAATAGTGTTTTAGTAATGCACGTCGATATGTACATTTTGCATTACGCTACATTCGGCAGAGCAGTCGCCAACGTCCATACCACGTTGAATACACCGGTTCTCGTCCGATCACCGAAGTCAAGCAACGTCGGGCGCGGTCAGTACTTGGATGGGTGACCGCCTGGGAACACCGCGTGATGTTGGCTTTTTGCAATTTTTGTTTTTATATTATAATATTATTACATATAAGATTAAATAGTGTTTTAGTAATGCACGTCGATATGTACATTTTGCATTACGCTACATTCGGCAGAGCAGTCGCCAACGTCCATACCACGTTGAATACACCGGTTCTCGTCCGATCACCGAAGTCAAGCAACGTCGGGCGCGGTCAGTACTTGGATGGGTGACCGCCTGGGAACACCGCGTGATGTTGGCTTTTTGCAATTTTTGTTTTTATATTATAATATTATTACATATAAGATTAAATAGTGTTTTAGTAATGCACGTCGATATGTACATTTTGCATTACGCTACATTCGGCAGAGCAGTCGCCAACGTCCATACCACGTTGAATACACCGGTTCTCGTCCGATCACCGAAGTCAAGCAACGTCGGGCGCGGTCAGTACTTGGATGGGTGACCGCCTGGGAACACCGCGTGATGTTGGCTTTTTGCAATTTTTGTTTTTATATTATAATATTATTACATATAAGATTAAATAGTGTTTTAGTAATGCACGTCGATATGTACATTTTGCATTACGCTACATTCGGCAGAGCAGTCGCCAACGTCCATACCACGTTGAATACACCGGTTCTCGTCCGATCACCGAAGTCAAGCAACGTCGGGCGCGGTCAGTACTTGGATGGGTGACCGCCTGGGAACACCGCGTGATGTTGGCTTTTTGCAATTTTTGTTTTTATATTATAATATTATTACATATAAGATTAAATAGTGTTTTAGTAATGCACGTCGATATGTACATTTTGCATTACGCTACATTCGGCAGAGCAGTCGCCAACGTCCATACCACGTTGAATACACCGGTTCTCGTCCGATCACCGAAGTCAAGCAACGTCGGGCGCGGTCAGTACTTGGATGGGTGACCGCCTGGGAACACCGCGTGATGTTGGCTTTTTGCAATTTTTGTTTTTATATTATAATATTATTACATATAAGATTAAATAGTGTTTTAGTAATGCACGTCGATATGTACATTTTGCATTACGCTACATTCGGCAGAGCAGTCGCCAACGTCCATACCACGTTGAATACACCGGTTCTCGTCCGATCACCGAAGTCAAGCAACGTCGGGCGCGGTCAGTACTTGGATGGGTGACCGCCTGGGAACACCGCGTGATGTTGGCTTTTTGCAATTTTTGTTTTTATATTATAATATTATTACATATAAGATTAAATAGTGTTTTAGTAATGCACGTCGATATGTACATTTTGCATTACGCTACATTCGGCAGAGCAGTCGCCAACGTCCATACCACGTTGAATACACCGGTTCTCGTCCGATCACCGAAGTCAAGCAACGTCGGGCGCGGTCAGTACTTGGATGGGTGACCGCCTGGGAACACCGCGTGATGTTGGCTTTTTGCAATTTTTGTTTTTATATTATAATATTATTACATATAAGATTAAATAGTGTTTTAGTAATGCACGTCGATATGTACATTTTGCATTACGCTACATTCGGCAGAGCAGTCGCCAACGTCCATACCACGTTGAATACACCGGTTCTCGTCCGATCACCGAAGTCAAGCAACGTCGGGCGCGGTCAGTACTTGGATGGGTGACCGCCTGGGAACACCGCGTGATGTTGGCTTTTTGCAATTTTTGTTTTTATATTATAATATTATTACATATAAGATTAAATAGTGTTTTAGTAATGCACGTCGATATGTACATTTTGCATTACGCTACATTCGGCAGAGCAGTCGCCAACGTCCATACCACGTTGAATACACCGGTTCTCGTCCGATCACCGAAGTCAAGCAACGTCGGGCGCGGTCAGTACTTGGATGGGTGACCGCCTGGGAACACCGCGTGATGTTGGCTTTTTGCAATTTTTGTTTTTATATTATAATATTATTACATATAAGATTAAATAGTGTTTTAGTAATGCACGTCGATATGTACATTTTGCATTACGCTACATTCGGCAGAGCAGTCGCCAACGTCCATACCACGTTGAATACACCGGTTCTCGTCCGATCACCGAAGTCAAGCAACGTCGGGCGCGGTCAGTACTTGGATGGGTGACCGCCTGGGAGCACGGCGCGTACTCGCGGCGCTGAGCGCGGTCAGCAGCTCTCCTTGCATTTTAACTTCTCGTCACGTCAAAATAATTAATTGAAAAATCAAGGAAAATTTTGTTAATTTAAAAACGCAGCGACATATCAAAATCAGATACTTCAGTCAATATTAAAAAACGATTTCATACATTTGAAATTAAGTTATGCAATGTTTAGGTAACATATTTCATCAATATGTTTACTCTTATATTTACCATAAAATATATCCATGTCGGGTTCGAATCCCGGGTTGGGCAAAGTGATATTGGATTTTTCTATTCATTATCAAGCCAGAATCAGGAATTTGTGCCCGATACGCCACCTATCACATCGTCGGACGGAACATACGAGGCGAAATGTGGGTGTCCTGGCACCACTGCCCACCCCTTCTGGAAAAAAGGCGTGAGTTTATGTATGTATATCCATAGGTAAATGTCAGCAACCATTTTGTATATTGACTAAAAAACAACAATATAACAAATAAATATATTATTTATAAATATATAATTTATCTAATTTTCGTGTATGACAATGCGTCCGTCGAGTTGTATGTTAAGAGGCGAGTGCTTCTTAATATATTCTTCTAAAACCACCTCGTCGCGTCCGATCACTTTCACATTTCTTCTGTGGTCTCGGAACATCTGAAATTATATTTAAACCATTATTTAGTAATAATAATAAATTTTACTTTTTTTTGGAAACGTTACGAACTATTGTGATACGAGCCCTATTAGGAACTTGTATTGATTTCTTTTTACTCTATTTTTCATCGTATAAGCCGCCTAGCTAGGTTCCATCGGAATCTCTATATCTTCCGCCAAAGCAGAAGTGTAAATGCACTGTTGAGGTTTGAAGGACATTGTAGCCAGAGTAACTACTGGACATATTGATACCTAACATCTTATGTCTCAAGATGGCGAGCGGAGTGAAATGCCAAGCTTTCTTTATAATTCATGGCATTATTTGGCCTTACTACTGTCCATTAGCGGTCGTATCGCTTTCAATCAGGGAACGTCTCGTCATTTATAGCAATAAAAATGAACCAGGTAAGTGCAGTGCAGTCCGAACAAAGATTATTTTTTGCTACAATTATTCATGACTTCAAACCATCCTCAACTTTAAACTTAGGATTAACGTCCGTTCTCTATAATCTATCTATCTTTAACAAGAGATTTCATTAGATATTTCGATGCATTTTATTGATAGAGAGGTATGGATATGGTGCTAATATTTATAGATACCTATCTCTCAATCTCTTAATACATATCTCTGTTTAATGAACCTTAGAATTGTACCTGTAATTGTAATTGTACATAGTGATGGTAGCTATTTTAATCTACAGTTAAAAATAGATAGGTTATAGAGAACGTCTATAAATGAACATACCGTGTACCCGTCGCCGCCATCAGCTAAATATGCCGGCATAGTGAGTTGGTAATATTTGTCCAAGTCGATTGGTTCTCCATCCACTATGGCTGACGTCACGCGCTCGCCTTCTGGTAGTGTTACGTTGTATGTCACTCGGACTCCTGCAAACAATATTATCATTAAAATGGAAATAAATAAATGAATAACACCCAACAGTCACATACATAGTCCTGACCCCACACTAAGATCGAGTCTTTTGTCGTGTATCAAGAACAACGAGAGACATTGGAATAAAACTATTATTTACAGTGGTCAGTCCGCCCCGTGACCACGAAAGCTGTAAAGTAATCGAAACGTCGGGAAGTCAAAAAATGTAAAATTAAACCAAATCCACGATAAAATCTGTAAATGATAGTTTTATTTCAATGAGTAACAATCGCATAAATCTAAGAAACCATTAACCACGAGAGACTTCGGTCTCACAAACAACCCAGACTCGAAAGAAAAGTACGGGGATTGAACCCGTGGCCTCTCGCCACCTGCGTCACGGAGGCTGTCATAAAGCACATCTAAAAATATCTGAGGAATTATAATAAAGAAGACTATCAAATATAATTAAACCATTAAAATTAAAAATAGAAAAGGTTAGCAAAAGATTGAAAGAATTATAAAAAAGAAAACAGGGACCGAAACCCATTCGACATTACGGTACCGGTATCGACGAATTTCGGTTACCTTTAAGATTTCGGTAACCGCTATGACGCATTATAAAGGTTACCCTTATATACGGTAACCGTTTTAATACCGGTAACCTAAAAAAACCTTGAATGCAAAAGAAAATGCGTTGTTGTTGCATAACAAATAAAAATCATACTTGTCGTGTTGTTTACACAATATCGCTGGATACGGTTCATTTCATTTTTTGTGGGTAATTCTGTTGAAAAAATCATGAAATGAGTAAAGATAATTGTGTGGTATAGTGTCATAATGTTTAGTACACACACAGGCACTGCCCCCGCTTTGACTTATAAGGAACTTCGCATGAAACATAAAGGTAACCGTTATTTCGGTTACCGGTATGATACCGGTTAAATTCTAGGAATCGAATAAAATTGGCGGATACCGGTTACCATTAAAAATACCGGTATTATTTTTTTCGGTTGATACCAAAAAATACCGGTATTTTCGATACCGGTTTCGGTCCCTGAAAGAAAACCATTAAATGGTTTTAAACGACTACAATCAAGTATATTACGATTGATTATATATTTTATGCAAGTATTCATATCAGTAGGAATATATCTAGGTATGATAATATTATAATATACTATTGGTATTCTTAAATTATTTATAATATTAAATGTACTACACATTGGTACTTCACGATCAAGAAACTCGAATTATTTTAGTTAAAAAATATTCGATCCTGTCCGAATACAACAGTTTGGATGGTAAATCCGTGGTTTTTGGTAAAGTCTGAAGTCACTAAAACTACTATCCGGCTTCGTTTTCAGTAACATTCTTGATATACCCTGTATATTTGTTCGTTCTGGCGTTACGCGACCGATAATACGCGAAGTATTTTCTGTCAGATATCTACAGACACCTGTGACACACCCATAATATGTCGAATGTCAAGAGTAGCACTATTGAGCAGAGTTGCTATTTTTTATTGGCAGGCGTAACGCGTTAGCGTTGATGGTAACATCGGAAGAGGTCTTATTCATAGACAATTTAAAATCTATTTTAGCTATAGAATTTTTTCTCTTAGTCGCTCAAACTGATTTAAAAAGTCTTTCAAAAGGGACTAAACATTCGCTATCTAGAATGGGCTTAACAGCAGTGTAATACGGCTGTTACTCTTTTCATTATCATACTCACAAATTAGAATCACACTGATTATTAATTGCATTACACACCAAAGCCGCTTTGCTTAGGTGCGAATTGCGTATTAAAGCGCATCTATAAAAAAATCTTCATTTATTCTCACCAGCATGTGTGTATTGATAGTCAATCACCACGCACTAAAACGGTGTAGCAAAACATCGTGAGAAAACCTGCACACCGTAGCGATTTATAAGAATTTATATAGTATAAGTCCGCCAACCCGCACTAGGCCAGCGTGGTGGACAATATGGCCTAACTACTCTCAATCGTACTCTCAATTTATAGGAGGCCCGTGCACTGCAGTGGGACGTACATATATGGGCTAATACAAAAGTTCTATCGTGTACTAAAGATGTATCTGTATTAAGCTATAAAACAACCGGATTTTTTTTGGTATCTGATAAAAAAAATCTTACCAGCTACTTGTAATACCCACGGCCCTTTGAACTTGTTGTAAGCCCAAGGTTCCGACACGCTCCTCTCCAAAGCTTCCAGCACGTACTTCCCTTGTAGTTCCAACGCGTATATCCTGTCATTGAAGGGAAGCAGCTCGAATATATCGCCTCGGGTTACATCTGAAATAAAGCAGTAAATAAATTACAATTATAATAAAGTGCAGCTTTATATAAAATGCCTAAATCGATTGGAGAGAAAGTCCGCGCCCTGCTGCGAGATGTATATGGTGATACGATCGTTTTTTTCAGCCACAGGAAGTGCACTACTGAACATGGACCCCCTTAAAGTATTTATGATATAGAAAGAGCGCTGGTACTTCAAAAACGTAGATAAAAATGGTGGTGCCGGGCCACCTTTTTCTGCGCTCCTATTGGCTGATTTTTGAGTTGATATTTAACACGTTTCCAACATACACGAATTATTTGGAGAATAAAAAACAATGTAAATAAGTTCAGGACTATTTAATTCAACTCAAACTCATTTTAAAAGGATAATTATTCCATGTACTTTCGGTTAGCAAAGAAATGTATGGCAAATTGTTATTAAATAATAATTTGTTCAATTTCCACAAATATGGGATTGGCGCCAACATTACGATCAATGAAATATCGACGTTTTTGAAAACGCAAATTATATATGACGCGCTCCCTCCCTTTTAATTATAATGGGTGTTTTTTATAGAGGAGAACTTTGAAATGGAATAAAACAAAAATGATTTTTTAAATTGACTTGAAATTGGCCATATTCGAAAGATAATCTTCTGGCATTAAAATTTAAATATGACTTCTGGCATATGACCGCCACGGCTGGCTCGGACGTAGTATATCTGGGGGTAAAATTTTCTATGACGTTTCCGAACATTTGTGGCCGTATATCGAATGTTGTCTTCTTAGTGGTCTATGGTTTCGGGCTTATAAAAACACCTTATACTTATATACTTTAGGGCCTCCCCCAATGATCTCTACAACCACAATATAATACAATAAATAACTACCTATTCGAAAGGTAGATTTCACCACAGGAAAACGAGCAAGAAACTCAAGTTTTCAAAATCAGTTTACAATACATTGGTACAAAAGTGTAGCTGCAGTATTTAATTCAGAGTTCAGTGGAACTCCTAGACCATATGTTTCCTATAAATTGTTGTACTTATTATAAATTAGAATATTATTTTAAATAATATTACCTCCTTGCGGTATCGACGATTTTATGTTACCACGCTGGATGAATGATAAATAATTTTCATCAGATTTGGACACTGATTTTGCCTGAAAAATATTATAGATTAATTTATTTCCTCGCAGAGTTGACCAAGACGTCTTTTGCCATTACTAAGGGTTAGACTTATTGCTGAGAGTCAGAAGACCTATAGTAATGTAACGGACAAAGGAAGCTCATAATTATGATATAAGATTTTATAATGCAAAAAACTCATTCAATATGAATTGTCAATGATTTGAATCCAGCACCTCTCGATCATATGCATATGGAGATGGTTTCTGATATGCATGACATAAAACGTAAAAAACTGTGGAGTCAAATCTAAATAACTGTCAGCTTTGGATATTTAGTTTTCATTTATTTATAACTCATACTTGTCTTCATTAGACCAGTGATTCTCAACCTTTTTTTGTTGCGGCACATATTTAACGATTTCAAAATTTGGCGGCACACAAAGACCGCCTTGAGACATATTTCTTTTGCTATGCACGCCGCTTCATCACAATTTGGCACTAAGAAAAAACGCGTTGCAAAGCAAATAATAAAATAATTAACTTTTTTGTGGATTTAAATACATATTCATGTTAAAAATATTTTTCTTTTAACCAACAATAATGACTTACGTTATACATATTGTTTACTATATACAAGCCTCCTTATTGAAAATACATACATAAATCACGCCCTTTTTCCCAGAAGGGGTAGGCAGAGGTGCCAGGACACCCACTTTTTGTCTTGTATGTTCCGTCCCGTGATGTGATAGTAAAAATATAAATAGTCTGACAATACTGGAAAAAGATATTGGTAGGCATAGCGCGTATAGTTTCAGATAGGATTCCCGCTTTAAATCCCAAATGCGGTCTAAAGCTTCGTCACGAAATAAATCATATTTCTATACAGGGTATATCAAGACTGCTACCTAAAACGAAGCCGGGTGGTAGTTTTGGTGTAAATATTTATTTAATGCAACTAACAATTCCGCAAAGAAACGCGACTATTTTTGTGATTTGCTAAATCTCAATCACGGTGGTCGCGGTTCACGGTGGTCGCGGGTTCAGTTCACGGTGGTCGCGGGTTCAAATCCCAGGGCACACGTCTGACTTTTCGGAGTCATGTGTGTATTGATAGTCAATCACCACGCACTAAAAACGGTGAAGGAAAACATCGTAAGGAAACCTGCATACCATTAGGGATTCATAAGAATTTCTATGGTATGTAAGTCCGCCAACCCGCAATAGGCCAGCGTGGTGGACTATATGGCCTAACCACTCTCAATCGTAGTCTCGATTGTGGAGGAGGCCCTGCAGTGGGACGTATATGGACTGATATAGAATATATAAAAAGATACTGACATGTTCAACAAAAGCATCGACCAGCAAGTCTCCAAGAGTGCACTCTCCATACACGCAGTCTTCGAACCGCAACGTGGCTTCACTCGAACCCACCGGCACGTTCTCAGCCTCGTGCACCAACTTGGCGTACGGTTCTAGACGCTTCTTTATATCTAGGTCTGAAATATAGCCATTAATAATCATTTTTAACCGGATATTTTATGATTACTTTTGTGGTATGATAAAAGTGGTGATTATTGTAAAAATTATAAATAAAAAAGAACACCCAACAGTAACATACATAGTCACTAAGATCAAGTCTTGTGTCGTGGGTATTAGGAACTATGAGAGACTTTATGGTCTCACAAACACCCAGACCCGAAACAAATATTTCCGAGATGAATACTTGTAGGCCTCACAAACATTTGTCCCTGTCCAGGGATCGAACCTGCGGCCTCTTGTTTCACATTCAACATTTAAGCAACAGCACTATTATTATTGCAAAATTTTTAGTAGCATTGTGTTTGAAGTCGCTTAAACTACCATCCGGCGCGGCGTCTTGATATACCGTGTATTGTCGATATAGGTAAAAAAAGACAATTGTTTTATAAATATGAGCAGAAAGTGTATTACCTTCAGGTATAGATCTATTCAGGAATATGGGTCCGCCTTCCCATTTGACAAAGTCCCCCTTGTAGTCAAAGTACACGGATAAATTGCCCATGTACTTCGTGAACGCTGACGCTTGCACTATCAACACCTGGAAAAATTAATATAAATATATATCTTATATATTTAAACGAGAAATTCTTGTATGTATATATATATATATATATATATATATATTCTCTGAATCTCGGAAACGCCTCCAACAATTTTGGTGAAATTTTGTATACACGGGCTTTCGGGGGCGATAAATCGATCTAGCTAGGATTCATTTTTAGAAAATGTTATAAAAAAATAAAAATATAAACTGATATTACTCTTCCTGACATCTATTGGCGAATAATAATACTATTTGTTTTATTGTGTGCACCTAACTGCATAACCATACAATAACACTAAAGATATTCCAGCAGATGGCGTTGTTAAGCAACGCTAAGCCAATGAGTGGTATTAGCTATTAGGTTTATTGGGATATAATATGTCAAAACTTTAAAAATAGTAAGTGAAATTGGTAACTTGGCGTTTAATTTTGGATATGGCTATTTGTTTGAATCATGGATTATTAAAGATATACTGCCGGATTGAGCGAGTATTGAATCGAGAGAGAATATATTATATAAAGTACGGTATATTCCGCGGAGCGTTACTAGGAATAATTTGTAAACGAAAATAAGACCATGTTGAACTGTATTGGAATTATAAATAGTAAAAAGTACAAGAAGACTTAGTGGAGTAATTCCTTCTAGGGTGCTATTTCTTAAGTCCATAAAAACCGAGCTATGCTCGGTCATCCAGGTACTATACAGGGTATATCAAGACTGCTACCTAAAACGAAGCCGGGTGGTAGTTAAAGCGACTTCAGACACAATGCAACAGAAAAAGTTGCAAAAAAAAAGCGACAATTTTTTTTTGTTATTTTTTTCCTATGACCATATTTGGGTGGTAAATACATTTTTTCCTAAAATAATAGTGTATAACCTTTTATTTATAAATAATCTAAGGTATAAAAGTGTTTAAATTATTATTTTAGCAATAACTATGGATTTACCACCCAAAAATGACGATATTTAAAAAATCATAAAAAATCACTGTCGCGTTTCTTTGCGAAATGTTTAGTTGCATTATGTTTGTAGTCACTAAAACTACCACCCGGCTTCGTTTTCGGTAGCAGTCTTGAGATACCCGGTATATTTATAAATCAAGATAATAACAATATAAGGTTTACAGGTGTTAGGTCTCTCATATGTGAGAGGCCGCCTGGGTAGGTACCACCGCAATGTCTATTTCTCCTACGAAACAGCAAATGCACTGTTGTGTTTCGGTTTGAAAGACATTGTAGCGAGAGTACTGGACATATTGAGACTTAACATCTTATGTCTCAGGATGGCGAGCGCAGTGGAATGTTGCTACTGTTCATGAGCGGTCGTATCGCTTACCATCAGGCGAACGGCTTGCTCGTCTCACCATTACATTGCAATAAAAAATCTCTGATTCCCAGAGCTCCACTGAATTCTTAATTTTACAATAAGAATTTTTTGTTAGATATCTTTTGATACCCTGAACTGGACATATTGAGATTTAACATCTTATGTCTCAGGATGGCGAGCGCAGTGGAATGATAAACATGCTATGTAATTCATTCATGTTCATGAGCGGTTCAGGCGAATGGCATGCTCGTCTCGCCATTTATAGTGACAAAAATGTATTTATAAATATATGTAAGTATGTTTATATATATAAATGAAGCTGAAGCTGCCCCATTTTTCGTTCTTTCTCGTTTATCCATCCCATGGTTGTCTGGCAAAGATTGCTTTAAGTAATAATACCGCCACTTGTGCATATATTTTTCATTTCATGTATTTTGTCATTTTTATGTATATGTACAATAAACTGTTAAAAAAATATATAAATAAAAATGTATGTATACAAGATTTACCTTATGCTTTTTATCATTCGCAGCCTGTATAATGATTGGGTAAGGCCCGGCCACCGCCTCATCACTGGGAGAGACTCCATTCCACAACAATGAATGCGAATGCCCTCCTACTATGATGTCAATCAAATGGCCGTATTGGTCAGCCAGCTCTCTGAAACATAATAAGATAATATAAACATATAATCTGAGGCTTTAATATCGTTGTATTACAAACTACAGTCCATACATAAGAAAGGTTGAAAGAAAATTTGAGTCTTTCTTCAAACCTAAAGGTAAATTGCATCACCTCAGAGAAAGCTTCAGGCACTGAGTCACCTATACACCCCATACACCCGACAGTCACATACATAGTCCTGATCCCACACTAAGATCAATGAAGTCAGAGTATCACGAAGTACGAGAGATTTTTCGGTCTCACAAACAACTAGACTCGAGACAAATACTTGTGGGCCTCACAAACATCTGTCTTGGTACAGGAACGAACCCGCGGCCTCTCGTTTCCTGAATACTTTACTAAACATCCGTCCGAACATTCGAGAGTATAAAGCAGCCCCCAGGACTAGATAATAATGGGAGTTTAGAACTTACTTGTCAATCTGCAACCCGCAATGTGAGAGCAGAATGATAATATCAACTCCTTTTTCATTCAGCGCTTCCGCCTCCCGCCTAGTTGCCTCGAACGGATCAGTGAACGTGACATTACCGGGATTTGAGAGTATCTGAAATTAATCATTTTAATATAATTTAATTATGTTGTCTTGTACACATTTCTTTTTCCATTTTTTATACCCATCGTCTGATCTGTCACGATGTTTTCCTTTAAATTTATAGTGCGTGGTGATAGAATATCAATAGTCAATACACCCATCACTGAAAAGTTAGAGATGTGCCCTGGGATTCGAACCCGCAACCACCGTACCATAACCTACATACCATAGCGATTAGTATGAATTTCTATGGTACTTAAAGTCTGCCAACGCGCACTAAGCCAGTGTGGTGGACTATACCTAACCACTCTCAATTCAACTCTGGGTTGTGGAGGCGGCCCATGATCTGCAATGGGACGTATATGGGCCGGTACAGTAATGATTTGTCAAAAAAATCTAGGGCGATATGACTGCTATTTACAGTTTAGTAAATACAATGTATATCTATGAATGACAGCCTCTGTGGCGCAGTAGATTAGATGCTGGCTATAAAACGAGAGGACGCGGGTTCGATCCCCGCACCGAAACAATATTCGTGTGATCCACAGGTATTCGTTTCGGGACTGAGTGTTTGTGAGACCGAAAAGTCTCTCGTTTCTGATACTCACGACACAAGAATCAATCTTAATGTAGGGTCAGGACATGGTATGCATTTATGCGTCTAGTATCAATACTTTGTGTAGTGTTAATAATATGTAAATTGAAGTATAGACACCGCTTGCAATATTTTTGGAACAAAAAATCATCCTTAGATTACATACATAAACTCACGCCATTTTCCCAAAAGAGGTAGGCAGAGGTGCCAGGACTCCCTCATTTCGCTTTTAAATTCCGTCCCATGATGTGATAGGGGGCGAGCCTATCGCCATACCGGGCACATATTCCTGACTCCAGGCTGATAATGAATAGAAAAATCCAATATCACTTTGCCCGACCCGTGATTTATCTTAGATTAACTGTAACTAAACCTTCATTGTTTCAACGGCAATCATTTTCTCCGTTCAACCTTATCGGTACAAATTAGTAATGTTTAATTACTTATCAGATCTCTGATTTTGAACGTTAGTCAACCTATTAAATATTGTTGCGTAATAGAAATAAAAAAATGGCAATGGATATTGAATTGCGCAATTAGGTTAGGTAAAATATAGGTGTGCAAAAGATAATATTTTTTATTATGTACATTTTCCCATACTTAATTGAAGACGGCAATATGAATTATATTGTTGCATATAATTATGTGCAAGTATCTTTTTTTTTTGTCCTACAGTCACATACATAGTCCTGATCCCACACTAAGATCGAATCTTGTGTCGTGAGAATCGAAACTTTCCTGTGGTTTTCTGGACTTTTCGGTTTCACAAACACCCAGATGCGAAACAAATACAAATGTATATTTGTTTTGGTGCAGGGATCGAACCCGTAACTGTATAATAAGATAATGATATAATTTTCGAGAGATGACTTGGGTTACCCTATGATAAGAAAAAAAATCTAATGATCGAACGTTTTACGTAAAATTGTACGAATGTATCTCGAAAATAAAATCCTTTATCATACGTCGTAACCTAGACTAAATCTGAAATGAAAGAAAATCATCATAGAGAACAGTAATAATTTTAGAAGTGGAAAACTTAGCTTACTTCGGACATCGAATATCCGAACTTCGTTTCGGATGGTAGTGTTATTGATTAATATCGAATTCGCTAAATGCAAAATTAAAATAGGTCACTGTATTTGTTGGATGCTTTGTTTATCAGTGGTCAATGTGAGACTGATATAATGACGATGACGCTCATGGAGTGATACCGATGATGATTATAAATGATGATGAAAGATACTCATAATTTTAAAACTAAATAGCGGAAATTGAAAATATTCTATCGCCCATGTTCATCAAGGGTAATGTAGCACACTAATCGTGAAATAATTTTTCAAATCAATCTAGTAATTTCAAAGACTATTTAATGCAAGAGGAAATATTTAATCTCTTTCCTCTTTATAATTTTATTTTGGATAACTTTAGAGATATCAACCAGTTCCGAACAAGAAAAAAATATTTTAATAATAACAATTCAGTAAAGCTAGGAATCGAAGTCAGATCATCATCTATCTATACCAGGGATCTTGCGAATGTTCGCATCCGCATCCGCAAATGCGGAACTTCCGCATAAATTTGGACTTCTGCATCCGCATCCGCATCCGCAATAATCGATGCGGATATTTATGCGGATGCGGATGTAATACAAAATGAGACAAAACAGAAATTTGGCGGTACCGCCGAATGGCGCGTGCTGTTCGGACGTGACATTGACCAATGGGAGTGAAATAAATAGTGACATGATCCGACGCGTTTGTTGTTGTTATGATGTTAGATTCTTCTAGTGAAAATAAGAGTCGAGAAATACCAGAAAATGGTAGCATTGAAGCTGTACTCCAAAAATAATTTCTTTCTTACCCCAATAAAAAAAGAGTCTATGTGGATGAAAATCCTCTTAAGTGGTGTTTATCGAGAGGAATTTAAAGATATTATTACCGATAGCACAAAGATTTTTATCCACTCCACTAAGAAGTAATCCTAGCGAACAATTATTTGCAGCGTGGGTTTAATTTACGAACCTCTTCCTAACCGCCTTGCTATCAGAAAAGGCGGCGCGGTGTTATCTACACTAATATTATAAAGAGGAAAACTTTGTTTGTTTGTTTGGTTGTAATGAATAGGCTCAAAAACTACTGGACCGATTTTAAAAATTCTTTCACCATTCGAAAGCTACATTATCCACGAGTAACATAGACTATATTTTATTTTGAAAAAAAATAGATATTTGGATTTTTCGGACACAAACTGAAAAAAATCAACCAAAGAAGTTACTTATTTTGCGTACGCTGCCTAAACTACAAAAGATAGAACCATAAAATGTTATAATTAATTGTAGATCTTATAAATATCTACAAAAAAGTCCGCGACACACTATACCTATCTATGTCGAGTGAGGCACAACAACCACATTTTTATTTAAAAATCTTGAATTTTTTTTGGACTACATTTAAACGCGTTTATTTTACTCATGCTATTAATCCTTATCGAAATAAATTATTTCATCAATAAGTACAGTTTATGTTGATAATATTTGGTCTTTGAATTATTAAAATTGGACGTTTGGTTTTGAAGTTGTGGTGAAATTAAAATATTACGATTTCTGCTGCACGGCCCGTTATATAAGATATATATGGATGTTTGTGGAGAGAAGGGACATAAAATAAAATAGAATCGAAGGTACAGGAGAGGGCTGGGATAGATCACAAATTTGTTAAGACGAAATTTAAATGCACGTTATAAAACGGGATGGATAATAAAGAGAAGGGACGGGACGGATTGGGAAGAGACTGAACAGGCGGATGAGACGGGATTGAGCCGGACAGTAGGATAGCTACGTCAAGTTTAAGCATACAAGAGTTTATACGAAAAACAACATGTATTTGCTGTGGAGTGGAATCAAAAAATATATGCACCCAGGCGAAGCTGGGTCGGGCCGCTAGTACTTAACAAATAAAACGGTGTTCTTTTGCGAGCTCTTGGGGTTACTCAAAACGAAGGTAATGCATTTAATTATCAAAAGAGAAGATGGCTAGAACTTTCCACAAGCATGGGATCGAATTCTACAATTAATTATATCGGAACCAAAAAGACCAACTGCCCGACATCAAGACACAGTGAGCTTCTTCTGCGTAGAATGAAATGCAAAAACAGATTAATGTTTTAAGTTCACTTTTTAATTTAATTTAATTTTTAACTTAATAATTATAAATAAAGGGTAATTAAATTCTGCCCCGTGGTGACCATGAATCCTTTAAAGTAATCGAAACATCGGGAAGTTAAAAAATATAAAAAAATAACATAGATAAATCGATAAATATTGGTAAGCGATAAAATCCGTAAATAATTGTTTAATTTCAATATTCATTCCTATACTATACTAGCGTTCGGGCACGGCTCCGCCCGGGTGCATACACGTTTTAAAATGGCGGTCAAAATGTTTAATTCTGACTATCAGTTTGAATATCGACCAACCGGACCACGAAAAACGAACAAAATTTCTTCGTATTTGCTAGAAATATCACTATTGCTTTCCTCCTATAGGTCATAGCGTGATGAAATATAGCTTATAGCCTTCCTCGATAAATGAACTACCCAACACTGAAAGAATCATTCAAATCGGATCAGTAGTTCCAGAGATTTTAAACAAACAAACTCTGCAGCTTTATAATATTAGTATAGATTTATATAATATCTTAAACATCCGCATCCGCATCCGCATCCGCGGATGTGAGCCTTTGAAAATCCGCATCCACATCCGCATCCGCGGATGTGAAAAAATTGACATCCGCAACATCCCTAATCTATACATATAAATAAAATTGAAGTGTCTGTTTTAAGAGTGAAAATAAAAAAAAATGTCCAACTACATATCGTTATATGCACGATACCTGTGCCGAAAATGATCTTTAAAATTTTTTTGTCTGTCTGTTTGTGTGTTTGTTTGTTCCGGCTAATCTCTGAAATGGCTGGACCGATTTTGACGGGACTTTTTTGTTAGGTAGTTGATATAACAAGGAGTAACTTCGGCTAAATTTATTTTAGAAAAGTTCTTTTAGTAAATTAGAAAAAAAAAATTGTTAAATTCCACGTGGACGAAGTCGCGGGCACAGCTAGTAGTATATACGAGCAGTCACTACGCTAATAACATCATAATCATCTTATAGATACATCACATCCCATCACGCATTTCATGAAACGTTGATAGTGTTTGATAAAAGATAAAATTATCTCAATATGAGTTTCACGCAATGATCATGGCAGCATCATTACAGCACGTTCGTATTCAATGACGTTTTGAAGAACTTAACGTATATCTTTATTTTACTTTAGGCATTTATATTTTATTTAGATAAAAGGGGATACATTTTTAGGATAAAATTAGGATTTATTATGTTATTGGACCACACGCTTATTTGTCCTCTTATTTTTCTTAACGTTTTTTAGGCCGTTAGTTATAATCTACTGTATACGTATATTCTTTCGAAGTTGCAAGGTCTACCAATTCGATCTAACCCGTCATTTAAACTTCTTTCGTGAAGGTATATGCTCTATACAAAGACTAACGAAGATAATATGATCAAGGTATAACTTAATAAATTAATTATTCTAATACATACGCATAGTTCAGATCGCGTGAGATACAACGACTCTCATTTTGGTCTTAGAACGCCAAGAAACAAATGATTGCGGGTCAGACGAAATTTCTGTCCCATAGGTACATACAGTACATATATACATTCACCCAATAGTCACATATAAACATATAACTAAGACGGAGTCTTGTGTCGTGGGTATCAGGAACTACGAGACTTTTCGGTCTCACAAACACAAAAAAAAACAAATATCTAATATACCCGCAACCTCATCCAATAGCCTGCATCTAACCAACGGCGCTATGGAAGCTGTAAATGTATGGATTTTGAATAAGCTCACCGCAGTATCAGTAGTAATTAATCCAATAATCCCGATTCTTCTTCCGTTCCTCTCTACAATAATATGAGGTTTGTAAAGTCCTTCCATCTCTGCGAAATTAGATGTGTCCATGTTGGCAGCCACTACTGGAGACTTGAGGGCTTTTAGATACGGAGCCAGACCTTCAGGGCCGTCGTCGAACTCGTGGTTGCCTATCGCCTGAAAATATATTAAAAATGAATTACTAAGAATTATTTTTTACTGGTAGTAGGTTTCTATCAATACTAAAACATTGCGATGAAGGAAAACATGGTGAAGAAACCTGAATACCATAGCGATTTATAACAATTTCTATGGTATGTAAGTCTGTCAACCCGCACTAGGCCAGCGAGGCGGACTATATGGCCTAACCACTCTCAATCGTACTGTCGATTGTAGAGGAGGCCCGTGCCCTGCAGTGAGACGTATATGGGTTGATACAGTAGGTCCATCATACATATGTGGCTACCTGATGACCAAGACTGACTTTACATCAATCAACCTTTATAATTCGACTTTCCACCTCATACACCTATCACTGCAACTCCTGTCAACCAGGATCAACAGTGGCACGCCAATAGAAGTTGTTATTAAAAAAAAATTGAGAGAATTTTCGGTCCGCAAAAACCCCGAAAGAAATATATCGATGAATTTGTCAGAGATTAATGGCCATCTATTTAATAGAATATCATTATACGTAATCATAACGTGAAACATGAATGCGTGTAGTATGCTGGGTTATATCTATAAGTACTTAAGTACTTCAATATAAATGTTATCGCTCGTTACGATACTGTCGGATAATTTCACTTGGTAAAACCGTATCTCGCGGAAAACACAGAAGATATACTGCCAATCTCAATCCTCCAAAAACTTCAAACAAAAATGACTGCAGGCCATAAGATTTGTACAAAATTTTTAAATGATAAAATTAACCCGACTCCGCTGTAGACCTAGAAGGAGATGGCCGGGCAAACTTGAGTCATATCTTCCGAAGTAGCAGCAGTTAGCATGTGGCTGATGAATGGAAGCAAAGGGGGGAGACCTTTGCCCAGCAGTGGGATATAAGGGCTTATAATAATAATAAAAACAAACCTCTGTAACTCACAAAGAAACGCATTTAAAAACATAGCAATTAATCCTTAAATCATAATTTGACAAAGACTAATACAACGAGATATAGCGATAGGCTCGTCCATTATCACACAATGGGTCGGAAATTACCTCCGGAGATTATTATTATCCTTCCGGAATTACGGATACATACTCGTATCATTAGATCTTGAGCACATCAAAGGCCTCCACTATAATCCTAGGCCAGCAAAAATGTATGAAATATCCTTACATGGGCATCATGAGGCAACAAATTCATGAACTCCTGTGTGATGTTCCACTTCAGCAGCGTATACCAATAGGTTCCTTGAAAGCTGTCGCCAGCATTGAGGAGTATGGCGTCTGGCTTCTCCTTCAAGAGCGTGTGAATATGGTGGTACAGTCTCGGAAATCCTCCGAGACAGTAGCTGTCGTTTGTCTTGCATCTCGCAGTCTCTACTGAGGTTTCTTCGTATCTGAAATATATAAATAATAAAAAATATACCAGCAGTGACACACAGTCTTGCCACGGAGATATATTTGTGGATTTTATTTTAAACGTGTATGTCGAACATTCGTTTCGGAGAATAAAGGAATACTCGGAATGAAGTAAAAACGTAGTCGGATTACTTTTATCATTTAATATATTTGTACAAATCTGATGGCCTGTAAAGTAATACCCCAGCAGTCCACGGCTAAATAGTTCCAATATTATATACATTTTCAGTAATTCTATTTGCCTTAATAGCATACCCAAGAGTCCTACACACAATAAACAGTTGATGTATATTTAAAACTCATTTCCATAAAAAAGAATCCTGTAAATCAGACCAATGGTTCTCGAGTTATATGTTTACAAAAACACAGAGAAACCTTTTTGCCGTGTAATTAATAAAATCATCGCATGTAAACATATTTCCGATGAAATTACAAGAATTTATTTAAATATCAGTTACGTATTATGTGCGCAGGTGTTTAATTGTTAATTATAGATGTCGGTATGTTCAAACGAGTGGTTAAAGTATTTTAAAAACTCATGACAAAAACTATATTAGTTTATAAATATAGATTAATCCAATTTTGTTAAAAATAAAACAAAGAAGACACATTTTGTTTTTGGCTGACTATTTGAAGTAAGGTAATAATAATATTTGATTTGGAAAATATAGAAGCTTCTTTCAGTAGGTACAGTAATATAACCGTTTTAGATCCCAAATTTAAACAATAGAATAAATACAACCACAGGCAACATCCAGGCATAAAATCTAAATACATTTACTTGATCGATTATGTACCTATGTACATACACAAAACTTTGCAGTCTGAAAGAAGTGATTTGTGCTGAAAGTCGAATCAAGAAAATTAAATCTTAAATAGTGTTGATAATAGCTGACAATTTAAATGAATATATTTAAAAAAACATTTAAATGCGTGTGAATTGCGTGATGGCCTGTTGGTAAACGGACTAGACGCTGCTGCCAACATGTTCACGGTGGTTGCGAATTCGAAGCCCAGGGCACATCGCTGACTTTTCGGAGTCATTTGTGTATTGACAGTCACAGTCACGCAAGTTAACGGTGAAGTAAATCATCGTAAGGAAACCTACATACCATAGGAATTTGTAAGAATTTATATGGTATGTAAAGTCTGCCGACCCGCGCTTGGCCAGTGTAGTGGACTAACCACCTAATTACTCTCAATCGTACTCTCGATTGTAGAGGAGGCCCGTGTCCTGCATTAGGACGTATATGGGCTAATACAGACAAATAGGTTAGAATGCGCCCAGCAACTGCAGGATTTAATGTTGATCTCTTGTCATACATAGCCGGCATCCAGACAGACAGTCGTTTCGTTATGCTACAGACCATTCAATTGTTAAATTACTGTGCTCACATAACAAATAAGGATAAATGAACAGACGTTTATAGACGTTTTTATATGAACCACTGTCTCATAAATTCAGAGTTAAGTACGTTTTGTTTCCTGTGTATCGTAAACATTGCAAGATAATGCCATGTAATTGACGGAGTCATTTTTGTGTGAAATATTATTTTACCTGTAATAAATATTGATTAGTTGCGTCATTGAAGATATATTAAAGATTTAATAGTACATCGTCAACATTTTTAACGTTTCCTTATCGTTTCAGAAGCATGAACGGGCTACGAACCAGAATTTCCTGGGTTTTGTAAGCGTACACAAAACATGATATTTCAATATGAATCTAAGACGTGATCTAGTTATGTGAATCACTGCGAAAGGTTTTTTGAACACTCCAGACTTAAACAAATATCCTACCATAAAAAATGTATAAGTTTATCTTCTCAAACATTTGCAAATCACACAAACATTTAAACCAACACGGAATTCGACACCAAACTCGCGTTTTTCAGCCACAGAACATATTAGTATTGCATACACCCCAATTAGGTCAATTGTACACAAATAGCCAATAACAAATTGTTTTGACATTTCGCAGTTCAAGCGAAACAGTATCAAGGACAGATGCGGATAGATATTTACAACAAACAAATAGCTCTTATCAACGGAATGTTTTGAGATTGCCTAGTTCCAGAAATATGTATGAATAGAAAGATATTTTGATGTACAAGCGACATTTCCTAGTTCCTTGTTGTAGGATATTGGCATCTGCCTCATCTACCGATGCTATGTTACATACTAGCGATCGTGGGCGAATAGCCTCTCATGACACAACTTCAGACCAGGTACCAGAGGTTACAAAAACATATTTTCACACACAACAAATTCCAATCTATTCTATCTAACTTTATTGCATAGGTCCGGCAAACTAGCAAAGGGATCCTGATGGTAAGTGATTACTACCGCTCGTAAACAGGGATATGTTGCCTAGTTATCAAATCAGGAAGGGAAAGGAAAAACGATGAGAAAAGGGCCAATACCCCTTGTATTGGGCATCTGGCAATCTCACTCACTGAATGAAATGCGATAGCTAAGCTGTCGCTTAAGGTCTCCTGTGAGACAGTGGCACCGGCCCGGACGAGCCTGCCCATTACTTTTTTTAATTTTATTTTATTATTCTGGCCAGGCATAGTAGCCGCATTGCGCCTGATGGTAAGCGCAAATGCCGCCCTGGCAGAGTGTCTACTGGCATCGGACGGCAGTCCCATGTCAATAGACACAATTATGCCATTATTACTGCAGAGTTATGACTGACAACAGCGTGGGCTGTGGCTTTACCACCCTTTAACACCTTGTAATTTATTGAATGACTAGTGCGGCAGTAATTCAGTTTAATGCAGTCCAATTGGACTATGTAATCACTCTTCCGTTTTCCTGTAAAGTTGCAGTTTTGGCTACAAAAATAGTTCTTATTGTGTCCTGAGAAATTATAACAAGAATTTTACTTTTATAGTTTGTAATAATTATATGTAATTTCTATGGTATGTAAGGCCGCCAACCCACACTAGACCAGCGTGGTGGACTATATGGTCTAACCACTCTCAATCGTACTCTCGATTTTAGAGGAGGCCCGTGCCCTGCAGTGGGACGTATATGAGCTGATACAAAATTATGTGTAGTAAAGCAATTATTATGTTTGTTTGTAGAAACCACAGAAATATATCAGTAAATATCTCGATATATTTCTGTGGTAGACACCCTGGCTGTCGGATTTAAAAAGCCTTCACATCTTTGATATTCCTTTGTGAATTTCATAAATATTTTTGTCTCAGCGCGGAAATCGTAATCGCGACCTCTCGTTCATACTTGTTTACTATCTACACTTCGACTCCTATCGAAATATTCAATCGGATGACTTTATAAAATAAAATAAAAATAAAATAGAAGTTATTAGAACTGGAAATTCACATAAAATTCTTTTTTAGAATTATGAATGGCGTATGGAATGGAATAATTAATAATGGAATAATTAAGACGAGCATGCTGTTTGATACGACCGCTCATGGGCAGAAGCAAAACCAAACACCATGAATTACAAAGCAATGCTTGGCATTTCACTGCGTTCGGCATCTATAACATATTAAGTCTCAATATGAAAAATGATCTTCAAACCGGAACCACAGATTAATCCTAAATGGGGTTGGTTGTAATCTGTGACCGGAACACAACAGTGCATTGACACTCCTGTTTGGCGGAAGAAATATATAGGTACTACATTGCGGTATACTGCGGTATACAGTACATTTTCTAATACTTAACTATCACAAACACATTGAGTTTACAAAACTAGGTCCTCGGTGTTGTAGGCAAACATTATCGTTACTGAATAAATTAAATAAAACTTGAACAATGAAGGTAAGTACATTAGTAAAGTAAATATTTAATACTCTGGCCTCCTGTATGCTGATTATGTTTATATAGACAAGTCTTTGTCTCATTGGCTAGGACCAAGGGCTCGTTCGTCACTTGTTGAAATTGATCGTAGACCTATAAAAACGTTTGTTTGGATCGAACCACAGATCACTTCCAATAGATACCGCATTACGATAGTTTTGTTTTGAACCGAAAACGCCAACGAAGGGAACGGCGCGGGGGGTGGGCGGGTTGCAGCGCGGTCACGTGGACTTCACTGGAGAGATGAAGCATAAGTCGATAAATAAAAAAATGTATCGATAGTTCGATTTGTCAGTAAGTTCATGTGTTATGATCGCTTCTATAACTTGATTACCAACTTGTTAAATGTTTGATATTATTTTTTCACCGGCCTGATCTGATAAATTATACCAACCGGCAACAGCTAACTACGAATAAAATAGGATTAAGATTTATACTTTAGTATGTAACGGTTTTATTTCTATTATTCACCGTGTATTTTTGTATACCATAATGGCGAAATACCCAAATTAAGTGTTAATATAAAAGATCAGATCAAAATATGAAATAGTAAATAACTAAACCTCATACCCTAAAGGGCTACAATAACTTATTCCGTTTCTTGAATTCTGACGGCGGCTGTATTAAATGTAATATCGACAAGTGACGATGAAACCCACTTGAACTATGAATGTTTTTGAGACGATATATACAATGTATGTTAAAATTAGTGCAATAGCTTGCTACTGATTCTCAATAAACTTAGTATACTAAAACTTATAATAAATACCCTCCCATTATATTTGAAAACGTATACAACTAGAGGAAAAAAAGTAAATTTAATTACGCCAAAGATAAAAATATATAAATAAATATTGTAAAATTATCTAGTTAACAAATTTAACTATTTCAAATTACATAAAATAACGTAATTATGGTAATTTGCAATTTTTATTTAAATCAATATATATTTTGTGACATTGTCATTTAATAAAATTAATTTACATTTTTGTTTTAAAATATCGATATTTCTAGGAATTATATTATAAACATGCGTCAAACACTAGAAGAACGCGTGATTTCGTCAAAAAAAGATGGCTTATTACGGTTATTGCTATGCGAAAAAGAGACGGCTGATTTTCCATCCGAACTCGACTGTTTGACATTGATACTTTATCCAGTATAAATTGAGCTCGCTCGGGACCAAATTAATTTAAAGAATATTAGTTATCGATGAAAACTTATTGTGTTTTGTTAGATACTTTATTTTTTTGAGGTTTTGCACACCATTTTATTGAACAAATCGTTTTTAACTGTAATATTATGTTCCCAAAATGTAATTTTCGCCAACGCGCTACGATATGTGCGGGTCCACTACTTGGACGACACTGATGACGCGACATTTGGCATCGGTTTATATATTTCTGATAGCTTATATGTGTGGCGCACAACCGCTGCCTTGCATTAGGTATCTATTGGGAGTGATCTGTGGATCGAACCCATGCTATTTAATTTCGCAGACGATTAAATATTCATCGTTATACCATCACCACATTGATAAACGTAAATTATGTATGTCCTTGAATATTTTATTAGCATAAATATTTATAAATAATAAATAAGAAGTCTAACACAAATACCATATAAAAATTTATTTAATAAATTATCAATTTTTTTGTAACTAGAGGATAACTAATATGTATTGCCTTTTCATAATAGCTATTTAAATACTTCATGACCAATCAACGAATTTCATTTATTTATTTTAATTGAATTTATTTTTAAAGTTGGATCGCGCCCTGTGCCTCAGAGATTAGGAATTTAATTATACTGTACTGTATCAGCCCATATACGTCCCACTTAAAGGCACTACAATCGAGAGTACGATTAAGAGGGCTTAGGCCACGTATTTCACCACACTGACCTAGAACGGATCGGCGGTAGAAATTCTTGAAAACCCGTAGCATTTCATTCCCTATGCATGTTTCCTCACAATGTTTTCCTTCAACGTTATAGTGCTTGTATAACGGTAGACTATGCATTATTAATACATAATAATTATATAAACAACACCTTTGGGGGAGTAGATAAAGTTAAAAGACACCAATATTTTCACGAGTCTTATATGACCCGAATTCCGAAACAAAGTCTGAATGTTCGAACGTAGTACCACAGAATAGTAAATTAGTATTCTGTGGTAGTACGTAAAATATGTGCATATGTCCACCACAAAATGTTTTAATCCTCCATCATGCGTCGTAATATTATATGGGCTGATACAAATCCATTTTACAGATTCTGAATTGCCTAAAATTAACATAATGATCTTGTAAATTATGCAGTCATTGATTCGTTTCCACGTCACTGAATGGCCTTTCGTGTTACCAACTGCGCTTTTGAAACTACTTTTCTTTGACACAATACGTGTTTTTCTGACCTTTATCTGTTGAACTTCTTAAGAGACAAAACTGGATTATATGACTTTATTAATGTTTTGTGTTACATTAGCAGTATCAATAGTACACCGTAATTATAAGATGCGGGTCAACGACTTGCGATATAGTTACAATTAAGTCCTAAAGGAACTTTCGGTATCCCATAGCTAGGTAAAGACCTCTCTTTTTCTTCAACTCATATCCTGTTTGACACCAGTAGATACTTTTATCAGAAGGGTGAAGGGTTATTTTCAATCCAGTTATTTATTACACAAAGGTCCTATAGAACCTTTTTAGTCGCCTGAAAAGGCAGACAGGGTTTCTCCGATAGGTTTTCTACGCCTCCTTGCCACAAGTAACGGCAACTTTAGAATATTTTTATCTCGAACTCTAAAGGTGGTAAGTTATCTTTAGACATCAGCAGCGGCGGCTCGTAATATTTTTTGATGGGGGTTCACAAAAAAACTAATTGAAAAACTAGAGCTTACTATTTATTATATTTGCCGCCGATCTTTATGGCGTGCGAAGATATCTATTTCTTTCTTGTGAAAATCAGAAATGGAATTGATAAAGCATAGAAACTATTTTTTCATACTTAAAAAAAAACTGCGTATTAACTGAGTGACGCGTGAGCGGCGCTCCAGATTACGCTAATTTCTCATACGATATCTTTTGTTTCACGCGTCGGCGCGAGTCGTAGCTCTCTTTCGCACTCATTGAATACAGTACTAAGAGTCGTACTAAACTTCGTTTCATAGGAGCACAATCGCTGGCGCTCCACTCGTTACAAATTGACACTACATGTACCTATATAGGTAATATAATATACTTATTATAGACGTAGTAAAATATAAAGAATGTAATGTAAGGATATATGTATTATAAATATATATAAATTATTAAATTAGCTAAGTATGTAATTTTCGTGGGAGTGCACTGCACCAGCGCTCTTTCGGATGAGCCGCCTCTGGACATCAGATGAGCATTCTATGTAGTATGTATTATGAAATATTAGTGATCTTTCTACCGAAACGACTTACACATGTAAAACACGTAAGAGCTCTAGTAATGATAAGGTTATTTTATAAACATGAAATAATCAGTAAGAACCAACTGCAATAAGTAGCATACAAAATGAATTATTGTAAAATTCAACAATTATTTTTTTTTAAATTTTGTTGAATTGTAAACGGTCAAGGCCGTCTAGAGACACTTAAAACACGTGAATCATCTTTATAACAAAAGTTTGGATTATGTTCTTGAAGATACCTATGACCTATTCAAGCTGAGTACTGATTTTAATACTATGGCATATGAGGGGGATTTGCAGCATAACAACTCAACCGCTAATTCTGCGATAAAACCGCCAATTTTACTGTAAATATAGGTGAGTTTTTTTTGTTTTGTATTTTTTCTGTTTGGGTTGTACAATAAAGTAATAAAATGAAAATAAAATCTCAAGCTAGGAACTCGATTTTTATTTTTATTCGTATTGGAGTATTGAAATTTGAAATGCAGATGGAAGTAAGTTCATTGCAATTCAAATAGATTATTTATGCAACGAAGAGCGTGGTGGCCTGTTGGTAAACGACTGCCAACATGTTCACGGTGGTCCCGGGTTCGAATCCCAGGGCACACCTCTGACTTTTCGGAGTCATGTGTGTATTGATAGTCAATCACCACGCACTAAAACGGTGAAGGAAAACATCGTGAGGAAACCTGCATACCATAGCGATTTATAAAAATTTCTATGGTATGTAAGTCCGCCAACCCGCACTAGGCCAGCGTGGTGGACTATATGGCCTAACCACTCTCAATCGTGCTGTCGATTGTAGAGGAGGCCCGTGCCCTGCAGTGGGACGTATATGGGCTGATACAGATTTATGCAACTAGTGATTATTCTGCTAGTCTATTGGAAACTAGAATACGTATGCACAAGCTGAACCTAAAACAGGACATACTGGCATTTGTCATTCTGGCGTGTTATCCACCATCAAAAGAATAAAAAGTCCGCCTTTACTACCCAAAAATGCACGATAAATTCACTGAATTTAGAATCGGAATCTAGTATTGGGAATTATTGCTATTTCGAATTAACATCATCACCTTGTTATTTTTGAAGCCTTAGCATGCACTTTTTTTTCCACTATTGCTAATTGCCACCAGAATTTGTAAACAAAAAACTGGCCATAAATTATAACCATTTTTCACATCTAAATCAATCTTCAATCGCAAATTGCAAAATTTAGCTTATTTATAATACAACTTGTGAAATGTTATTATCTACTTCACGTGCTATTTGTGATTGATATTGCTATTTATTCCAACACTATCGGAATCTAGGGCCTTACTATATTCATCCGAAACGAAGTTCGAAACTTCGGACGATCGAAGTTTATATACGATACGAATGTATCTACTTTGTAAAAGTTCGAATTTGTATAACGTACAACGTAACCATAAGTTTATGGTTACGACAATAAGTCAATAACGACCATAAGTATATGTAGGTACATTCGTATCGTATATAAACTTCGATCATCCGAAGTTTCGAACTTCGTTTCGTTGAATATAGTAGGGCCCTTCTTCATCCGAAACGAAGTTCGAAACTTCGGATGGTCGAAGTTTGTATACGATAAGAATGTACCTATACTTATGGTCGTTATTGACTGTATTGATTTTATCCATAGACTTATAGTTACGATCTACGTTATACAAATTCAAACTTTTACAGAGTAGATACATTCATATCGTATAAAAAACTTCGTCTGAAGTTTCGAACTTCGTTTCGGATAAATATAGTAGGGCCCTTACACGGACAAACGTCGCGGTTAAAAACTTATTTTACGTATTGTTTTACGTAATGATAAAATCATTCCAGCATCCTTACCAATATAAGAACGCGGTTTATTGACACACGCTTCTCATGATTACCAGCATGTTGAATAATATTATCAGTGAATGCACAAGATAGTATAGTAGGTACGCATCTTGTAGTTATGCTAATTGCTTTGTATCTAAATTAATTCAGTTATCCTCATAAAGATAATGTTAACATATTTATTTATAGCTCTTATTTGATACCATTTGATAGCGGTCAACTGGTATCAAATAAGAGCACTGGTATCAAATAAAATAAGAGAGGTTACGACAAATAATTACGTGAGCTAATAATAACTTTAAAAATGTATATTTTGGAGGTTTTTTTTGCAAGACTTGTTTACCAAAACATGTTCTGGGTCTGAAGAAAGTATATCAACCTTTTAACCACACTTCTAAAAGAAATTTACTCTTTTCAGGCATAGGAAGTCCACTGAATGGCATTGGTCTGCCCCGAAGATGTAGTCATTGTTTAAAGAAATTGCTGACGCAGACGAATAAACTACATGTAAAAATAAAAACAACTGTAAATAACTGAAATTAGGTAAGTTTACTAAACGAGGCTTTGATATCGATTGTAAATAGCCAAATAAATCTCAATTATTAAAATCGTATCAAATATTAAGATAGATCTTAAATGCTAGTCATATTCGTTCCTAATTACAGTATTTTCACATCATATCACTTTGCAATCCAATATTATTGATTTTTTTAAATAATATTTTAATACCTATTTCTGTTTAAGGAAATGGAATACTAGATCTTACTGCTGATTAATGTAGCCTATTGGTCATGATTAGGACCTAGGTTTTAAAATTATTTCCACCACAATGAACCAGGGAACTTCATTTACTTTTGAAATTTTGTGAGAACTCTTCGAAATATAGTTCAAATGTACTTTGTTTCACGTTTAGTTATGTTAATAATAATTTACTACAAAAACATATGGAAAACACATATGGCATTAAAAAGCCAGAGGTATGCGTCCTGATTACTTACCTTCATTTTAAAATCAACTCAATATACATAAACACATCGCACACCTAGATCTAAAGTGGGACAACTCAAAAAATTTGAATTTTGAGTTATACCTGGATTCGAATTCTCGGCGATTTTACGCACCGGGCCGTTTTAACAGATACAAAAAAAGCTTAATAGATTCGTCGCTAGATGCAGTTAACTCTGTTTTGTTCAATCATCACGCCGTGTAACCCTCCCGCTTAAACAAGTATATTATTAGTTGACGTTCACGAGTCTAAGGTGTTCACGTATCAACTCGAGTGAAAACGCAGACAATTTGAATTGTTACTGTTTTGATGAGAAAGTATAAATTGGTTAATTTGAGTTGTTACAGTATTTGTGATTTATTCTGCAACATTACATCGACTTGTTCCAGTTTTGTTTGATAAGACACCTTTATATTTTGTATCTATTTTGAGTTAACTTTCTTTTGATAGATCAATATGTAAATTTCTTGTTAACCTCCTTTTGTTGAACTAAATTTATTGCAATATTTTTCTCTATAAAATGTGGCATTTTTTCGATGATTCAGTTAAAAATAGTATGCGATGCTAAAGCGCTGTTTCTAAATGTAACTGTTTTTAACCTAACTATCTATCACTTTGTTTTAAAGGCGATTTTTTGAATTGTCTCATTATTGCTGGATCAGTAAATCTTACAGTAACGAACTGTTTGTTTTTACGGAAAAATGAAGCGAGGCCGTTTTCTTGTCAATATTATAAAGGACCGATATAGGGAGAGCCATTAACAGTTAATGAAAACGAGTCAGATTAAGAAAATATCCCATTAAACACTGCTGTGCTGTTCGAACCCCTTCATAGCCAGCAAATCAATAAAGATCTTTTGTTTCATCAACTGATGCAAGCTTTATCGATGAGTCTGATATAGGTCTAAGCTATGTTTGATAAAAGAAAAAGAAGCTGCCCCCTAAAGTGATTCCTGACACATCTTCTCCAAGTGATAATACGTTCAATATCTCGAATTCTAGCAGTAGCTCTAGTAATAGCTCTGATTCCGAAACAAAAACAAGACCTGAGACCGATTCGGTGACACAAAATCTAATTAATGAATATCAACCTAATGAAGTTTTAAAAAAAGGAAAGAAGAGGAAAAGATTATAGACCTTTTATTTCAATTTCGCAATAATCCAGTCCATCCAAAGGTTGCCTGGAAGAGATCGCAGCTAGCGATAAGGCTGCCTATTGTAACGTAATGCGTCTTTCATTTTGGTGTACAATAAAGCATATATAAATAAATAAAAGAAAGGAAACCACATAGAAAGCTAAATTTGAAAAGGGCTAAGGAATTTTGATAAGGCTTATCAATCTTTGTCTAAAACTAAAAAAATATTTGCTGCAAGAAAAATTCGCACAGGATGCGGCAAAATGTAGGCAACAATGTCATACAAAAATTAAAGATGAAGCAAGACAAAAATATTTGACGCATATTGGAGCTTCGGTAATTTACAAAGACAGAAATTACATCGTTAGACATGGTTATGAAAATAAACTGAAATACAGGTATACTGGTACCCAAAATTATAGAAGTCTTAATAGAGATATGTTTAATAACTCATTGCTGTTTAATTTGTTGTATTATGGTTCATATTGATGTTTCATCACCTGTATATTATTATGGTTTTGTTTGAAGAATTGTATTTTTTTTTTCGTCTGATATAAGTTCAACTCAAAATAGTCAAAGAAAACTGATATAAGTCTAAATAGAGTTTGATTATTTTATACATTCATAGCTCTAAAGTGTAACAAGTCGAAAAATAGCGATTACAATAAAAATTATTGATTATTAGACCTAATTTATATACAGTCACATTATAAGACCTATGTATAATCTGATATAAAATAGAGTTTTATAACTTCCCTAACAAAAAATGCAGTAACGCGTTTTTTTCGTCTCCTGAAAAATCGTGTTTTTTGAGTTGTCCCAGTTTAGATCTAGGTGTGCGACATGTTTACTTATAGTAAAACAATTTCACTCACCTGGCATGAAAATCATTGTAATGTATAATATCCACCCTTTGCAGGCCTTCAAAAGGCAACGCGAAACCACTCACGTAACTTATTAATATAGTTAAAGCGAATACTTTTATTATAATATACATTTTTGGTATTTTTTCTTAGTTTACTAATTTAATTTATCATTACGATCGAATGTGCTAGTAAAATGCTTGACAGCTCTACACGCGACGGCAAACGCGCGGCAACTGAGGTGTTAAGAGCGTATACACCTTGCGCGCAAAGTCAACTATAGGTATTTCTTCGTTAATTTCACGCACACATAAGCGACCAAAGCTGTGTGCGTAGAGCTGCCGCGTCGGCTCGCTATACAATCGACTCAAACAACTTTGATCCGTGCGCTTCAAATATTCAATTGAAATGTAACTGTAATATAATATCATAAAAATATTTTATTTGCATTATAAGTAGACAAATATTACTGTGCAAGCAAAGAATAATACAAATTTAGATACTAATCATATTTTCGTTCTTATTACATTGTTAAGTTGCATTCAAATCAGTGTTCAATCAGTAGACACTACGGACGTTTTATTAACAATTTCGTGTGCGAACACATAAATAGTGTTTTAGGGCCTTACAACCTCTTACAATTACGAAATATATTTAATTTTATATTACAATACATAACATAATTTAGCCTCGGAATTACATCCCATTATATTACCTGAAACATAATTTATACTCACTACAAAATCATTGTAGGTAATAAAAATAAT
This sequence comes from Hyles euphorbiae, assembly GCA_023078785.2. Classification (NCBI taxonomy): domain Eukaryota; kingdom Metazoa; phylum Arthropoda; class Insecta; order Lepidoptera; family Sphingidae; genus Hyles; species Hyles euphorbiae. The sequence continues at coordinate 10,801,548 of CM041044.1, read as the reverse complement.
TAAATATTTTACTACCAAAGTACTAAGATGTGGTAATCGCAGTCCGCGCGTGGCTATATTTACTACGCACGGCAAAAATCGACTGCAGCTAGGCCGGAGCGACGAGCGATACGTCCTCCCTCTAGAAGGCCTTGCGGCGGTTTGATTTGAGCCACGTCGGACAGCGTGTTTTATAGTGGTTTTTAAAATATTTGTAGAAAACATGAAAACTAATTTTGTTGAAATATAAAAATGGTAATTTATTGATAACATGTTCTTCTATTATAATATGCAATTGCTATAAAAAATTATGTACGATAAGTTGGTGAAAAAAAATATGTTCTTGACGAGAGTTTCTGAATAATTTCGCATTGTTTAAATTTTTATTTTTCAGGAACTAAACACAAAAAGATTATTTTTCTCAGCAAAATCCCTCCATAAGGGTCTTATTAGTCTGATAATATTTTTATTTTCATCTTATATTTAGTGGTTTCGGATATCTTAAGCTTCTAAATTGCCATTTAAAGCCTAAATAACGAAACTTGTGTTCAGTAATCCTTATAGTACTCACAAATAATCCATCAATCTATAATGTTTTCCACCAAAATCCCTAGATGACAACCTTTTCTAAAATAAGTACTAATTATTTTTCCTTTAAATTGTTTATTGGTGGCTATTAACTCATTTAAAAAGTCCTGTTTTTAAGCCAAAAAGCGCGCACAGGGTATAAACGCTCTTAAACGTGATTGGCCAACGAATGTAGGCTTGGCATTGTTGTAAATATCGATACTCGTCGATGTATCGATGTTTCATGACGAATATTAGTTCGATATCATCGTCGTCTCAAGCCATAGAAATAGCAAGTGCTATTTCTATGGCATAAGTATGCCTGATTGTTTCTTTTAAGATTTCTACAACGTGTTTGGAACTATCGTGGACCCATTAGCTCCATGACTCGATGGCGTATACCAAAGCCCATGAGGAATTATTCTGTGTTTTATGGAAAACATATAAAAGGTGATATTCTTCACTGACCAGTATAGATTTGAACACAAGAATTAAGATACTCTACCAATATCTATCCGTATACTGTAAGATGTAGAACGAATAGGATGAGTTACGGGCTGACCGCTGACTTGCCGATGTATCGATATATTTATTCGCTTTATCGATACATTTAAAAGCCTAACCAATGTTATATGAATTGATCTGATTCACAAATTACAAGTCGTGAGTCGTGAGTCGTCGAATGAATAGGACAAGTTAGCTCATAGTTGATGAGTAAATTGAGTATGAATGGAAACGATAGGCAATATTACTAAAGCAATTCTACGAAGTACTTACCTAGATATTATGTGTACTACGTAGAGAGAACACTCAGTACTTTATATGGAAAATGTAACATAAATCGGGCCATTTATAAGTACCTACCTAAGATTCATAATATTAGTACTAATACATTCGTCAGTGGAAATTACAAATATAGGTTTTATAAAGTTGCGATGATTATATTATGAAGATAAGATAAGCTGAGAATGTAAAAATCATGAAGTACCTATTGAGAGAGTAATGACAATATCAAACACTGCTATGACCGTTACTCCAATAACTTCCTTTAGGCTGTCACAGGTTCGATAACAAGTCTAACCAAGTCCTAGAAACACATAATAACTACTGTATTCTTTCATCCCCTTTATTTAGGTATATCACATTGCAGGCCACGCGCCTTCTTTAAAATCGAGAGTAAGATTGAAAGGAAATCCTTTCATGTAGCTTAAACTTAGCATTTTTCACAAATATATTATGCAGTAAAAGTTGCATATTTATGTAAATTTTCACTACGATGACAAAAACAATAACGTGACCTGGTAATGGAAGTGCTGTTTTAAGGCTTTGTTTATTATATAATGAATAACATTGGAGCCTGGGCTGCTGTTAACATAGACCAAATTTAGTTGAAGAAACTTGTAAAATCCATAGTAATTTACAATCGTGGCAACCAGTGGCGTAACAATAGGGTGGCATAGTGGGCAAAATGCCACGGGCCCCCGACCTTAGGGGCCCCCGGCGCGGCGGCCCAGCAGGGCCCCTCAGGCCCGAGAGACTGTAAGCAGAGAAAGAACCTAACTAATTTATTACCAACAAAATTGATTAACAAAAACATTTTTTTTAATTGTTATTAAAGATACCAAGGTTTATTTGTGATACATAAAAATAATAATGGTTCTTTAGATTTATGCGAATTTTACTCATTTAAATAAAACTTTTTTGTACAGATTATAGCGCAGATTTGGTTTAAAAAAGAATAAAACTTCAATATTAGGCTTCTGAGGGGCCCCATCACCATTGCTGCTTTTGGGTTTCGGCCACATAGTACCGAGTATACCTAGATATTACGATGACTGATTGGTCTCGTTGTCGAGTTTCTTTTATGGCCTGCAGGCATACGAGCATAAAGTCTGCCTGACGGTCAGCGGTCACCGCCGCTCATGGATTTTCGCAAATCCAGGGAAATTAAGTCTCTACCGTAAGGAGAGCACTCACACAGATAGGTTATAGCGCCAAGGGAATTCCGAAGCAGGAAGTTAATTTCAGAGCTTGCACGTGCGTGGTAGAAAAGATCACTGAAAACGTATGTACTTTCCGGGAACGGATAGTTTCCAAGTATTACGACTTTACACTTTACGACTGCCCTCTAATTATCCTTTAATCAAATCCATCCCATGGTTGTCTGTAAGACATTGCCTTTGAGCGATAAGACCGCCAATTGTACTTTTATTATTGTGATTTTCATTTTATTTGTATTTTTTTTTGTGCAATAAAGTGTATAAATAAGTAAATAAATAAATATTAAGAATGAACTCTACTGCGGTGCGGTGCGGGAAGTGTGATGGAAGATTAGCGATAGTAGCGCCATCTTCCTCAGAGCACTTTCCGTTGAATAATCGAGACCCGAAGTCTCACCGCAATCCTAACGGCTCCATATTCTCCGTTAGATCGGGATTATCGACGATTCGAAGAGCTCGGCGCTGTAAGGAGTCAGGTGGGCCGAGCTGGTATTTTGGGGCTTCTACCCAGAGGTGAGAGCAGTACTCCACGTGGTGCCAGTCTCCAGGTGGTGAAGTATAGCTTGGCTCTGTTGAGAATCCCTAGCTTTTTGCTGGTCAATCTGCCCTTGTCTTCCAAATAAATATATACATCAATACACCCAACAGTCACATACATACATAGTCCTCACCCCACATTCATATCAATTAAGTCTTGTGTCGTGGGTATCGGGAACTACGATACTGATTCTTCGTTCTGGGCGACTTCGCTTCACTCACCCATAGTAATTATTATATGATAATATTCGTATCAAAAATATTTATTGTAAATTTACAACAAATTATTATTAAACTGCTCTTATTTAAACCAACTTGTAAATTTAGTAATAACTTACTACATTGTAAACTGGTTTTGAAAAGAGCAACACTAGAGTTTCTTGCCCGTTCTTCTCTAGTGAAAACCGTTTTCCGAACCGGGTGGTAGATAAAAAAAAATATTGAATCTCAATGATGTTAAACATTTTAATGGATTCAATAAATTATTTTCATTTCATTTCATTACGAGAGACTTTTCGGTCTCAGAAACTCCCAGACCCGAGACAAATACTTGTGGGCCTCACAAACATTTGTGTCGGTGCGGGGATCGAACCCGCGGCCTCTCGTTTCACAGGCAGCGTCTGCGCCACGGCGGCTGTCAACAAATGACACAAATGACAGTGTCTCAATGACAACAGGGGTCTTCTTGGTTCCAAAGGAACTAAGGAGTGGTTGGAGTAAACTTGTGTCTTCGTGGGGTTAAACTGAGCTATGTTCAATCTACCACATTGGGAGGCACGCCCCAGAGAGGTCTTGGCTTACGACAAAAGTTGAGACCATCTTTCCTCAACAGATCCCCGATAGAGATTCTTTAGTCCGATGTATCCTGCGTCTCTAACTAGCATCTGCATAACAATACCAGCTGGTGATAGTCAACATGTCATTGATAAGCACTTAGGCAGAACAGACTGTCGGTGGAAGCATCGAGCCTTATGGAACACCAGAATTAATGGTCTTGGTCTCGATACAAAAGGTGTCCAATACAACTTTTATGCTCCGAGCATTCAGAAAGCTGGCGATGTGCTTTCGGTGTTCCTCGAGTTGAAATACCAGGCACGACCTTCACTAGAATGACGCCATGCCGCACTCAATAAAAAATTCAAGGCCTACTGTAATCACCTCACCCATACTATCCAATGCCTCCGCCTGATGGTGTGTGGGTTAATGAGGAAATCAGATGACGTATTTCCTCAACTCAACCTCACTCGAGGATCCTCTAGGAAAGGTATATTTTTAACTAAGCATACCATATTCGAGGATTCCTTGAATTCATTTTAAACTTCACCTCGACAAGGTTAAGGTTGAGGTACATTCGAGGAAACGTCTTAGAATATGGGTATAAGAATTCCAGCACGATCTCCCACGCAAGACTTATGAGGCTACCTAAAGGAGCCACCGGAGTAACTGCTCTGCGGTGCAGTCTTACTAACTTTGATTCCGAGATGGACAACTGAGCACGTGATCTCGCCCACAAAATCTTAAAGGGGCGTCAAGATCTAGACATAAGTGGATATCAACTTTGCTCCCCATTGAGAGAGACCTGCTTCCTGGTTTTGCGCCGGGCGATCACTGGAAAGGAATCAGGGCGCTTCTCGTCCTGAGATTATTTATTTTTTTATTTATTTAATCCTTTATTGCACAAAGATAAAAATACAGGTAAGAAACAACACAATAATAATAGTACAAGAGGCGGCCTTATCACTCTAGGTAATTTCTTCTAGGCAACCTTTTATATCCAGTACCGCCCGAAATGCGGAAGACGGTCTTATTCGGTATGCTAGCGCAGGTTTTTGTTAAGGATCCGCCTCGACCGCAATGTGCTGGCAGGCCAGTGACACTGATATATTCTGATATATTCCTTTCGATCTCCTCCGGGGTACCGGAAACTAAAATTCTCAATTTTTCTTTCTAAAAAAAAGGGGGGCCCCCATCCGATGATTTTGCCACGGGCCCCAGATGGTGTAGTTACGCCACTGGTGGCAACTGAAAACTGTTGCTGGCAACTTTGATCAAAAACAAGTAAAATTATTAACAGCCTTATCTATAGACAGTTTTAAAACCTATTTTAGTTTTATAATGTTATGTCCCTTTCGAACAACATTCAAATTCAGTTTGAGCGAAAACGATAAAATATGCGATAGCTAAAATAGGTTTTAAAACTGTCCGTGAATAAGGCCGTGACAGTTTCCACATACGTAGAAGATATTGCGTAATAGTTTCCTTCAACTAATGCAAAACACTGAAACAACTGTCTTATTAAACTTGAACTTGAAGAAGCGGGTATCAGCAGGGTAATAATATTAATGTCTTGCTGATAAACTAACAACAAATAAGTAGTCACTGAATTTTAACTGGTCTAATCACTAATGGCCGATGCCAGGGAGATGTGTTATTGTGTACCTATGTTTTAAATCTTGCAAGTCATATCTACCATCCTGATAGGACATAGAGACCAACAACATCTTTTTAAAAAGTTTTCAAAAGTTAAGCACCCACAAGTGATCTTTTGCTGCCATTTTGCGCAACATTATATGAGATCAGAATTCCATATGACATATGAATTATAGTGTCCTTCCTAAAATAATCACGGAAATTGTTTCTATAATTACTGTCGTAGGTGTGGCTTGTACAGTGAAAGTAATTATCTGAATGTAACTGGGGCTAATTGCGAAAAGTCACGGTACCAATCGCAATATCATTTCTTATGTAACTTGGTCAATAAAATATATTTGATTGACACTATCTAACATCGATTTGAATTTTGTAGTATTTGCCTGTCATCGCTTCTTGAGTAGAACAAGTAGCTTAACAAATAATATATGACCATAATCGCCCTCGGATATCTAAAATTGAATTGTAGGTGGTTATTATCATCATCATCAGCCCATTGCAAGATCTTTGGGCTTCTTCCACGGGATGTCACAGAGCCCGGTCGGCCGCTTTATGCATTCAGTCACTGCCAGCTCTCTTTTGCAAGTCATTCTGTCATCTACCCAGAGGGTGTATCACGCAACGTTTGCCAAGAGCTCGTTCTCCATAGTGTATCAGCCCATATACATCCCACTGCAGGGCACGGGTCCCTCTACAATCGACAGTACGATTGAGAGTGGTTAGGCCATATAGTCCACCACGCTGGCCTAGTGCGGGTTGGCCTTGGTTGTCCATACTAGAACACGCATACTCAAGTGGTTGTCCGTTCAGCAATCGAAGGAATCAATAGTATTATACTATTCAAGTTGGGCTGTTTTTCTAATGGTCCCAAGTACGTATTAAACTAATCCATGAATAGTCCAAATTAATTCGGTACCAGCTCATATATTATGATATACGTCCCACTGCAGGGCACAGACCTCTCTACAATCGAGAGTACGATATAGCCACACTAGCCAAGTGCAGGCGGGCGGACTTTACACATCACAGATTTTTTTACAAATCGCGATGATATGTAGGTATCCTTACGATGTTTTACTTCACGTGGTGATTGACAATCAATACTCGCATAAAGAACTCGCCACCACCGTGAACATGTTGGCAGCCTCGTCAGGTCCGTTGCTAACAGGTTTTTTAAAATTGTTATAGTAAAGGTAAATTATATAATACCTTAATTATTATTATTGTGTGGACTTTATAGTTAGACTATTTATCTAAGCTATCGTTTTGTTATGGCTTCAAAATAAATTACGTCTTTAATTTACGGTTCAGTGTTATCGCCAATGCTTAGTCATTATAATTTGTTATTAGATAAAGTACATTCACCCAATATGAAGTTTTTTTTTATTTATTTCAATGAATGACGAGACATGCCGTTCGCCTGATGGTAAGTGATACGACAGCTCATAAACAGTAGCAGAACCAAACAACACCACGAAACACGAAGCAATGCTTGGCAGTCCACTGCGCTCGCCATCCTGAGACATAAGATGTTAAGTCTCAACATGTCCTCTGGCTACAATGTCCTTCAATCCGAAACACAACAGTGCATTTACGCAGTGTTGTTTCACGGGAGAAATAGAAATTGCGGTGGTACCTACCCAGGCGGTCTATCATATGTGACCAGACCTACCAGTGAAATCACAATGTATTGTAAAGAACGATAAAATATAAATATTATGTTTGTTTTTATTGTCACGACAGTAATTACAAATTACAATGCACTGCATGCACTTGATACAAGGCAGTTAAGTGTCAACCTGTAAGATTACTGATGTCAGACATGTTCTTACAACGCTTTACATTTTTACCTCGTACCGAGTTTATATGTTGTACGTGAAACTGTACGAATAACTATAATGCGCGTCAGGTAGAGGTATACTGTGGTATACTGCACTTCCGAGTCCGTATCGACCGCGTTATCCATTTCGATCCCAAATTATTCTTTGTGTATTATATTGTTACATATTGAATTGATTGCGATAGCTTTTAAAGCTAGAGAAAATAACAATAATTATAATTTTTTTCTCATATGTCTTCCGTATGTAGATATCGATCAATTACAAATTATGGATAATATATTTTGTCATATTGCATATTATGAACTTGGCTTAATTATGTTTACTCTTATTTCATTGGGTTGCAAAAACAAATATCGATATAAACTACTTAGAACGTGATGTACATCACTAGAAAATTGTGATCTCGGCTTGTCGTGCACAGTATGTACTTCACGAAATTTTCGAATCCTCTATCGTCCGTATCACTTAAAAAAAATACAAAGAAAATGTTCTCAAAACTATCAAACATATCCTGAGTCCGTTTGTTATTGTAGTAGACATTTTTTCCAACAAAATTCAATCAATATTATTCGATAGCACAACTTAAACGTTATTTATAAAAAAATTGCAGATAGACTTTGTTAGATAAAGGTTCATCACCCCTGCAATACATCTTGACTTCTTGGCTTATCATGTTGAAAATAAAAACTACAAGTATTTATTTATATCAATAATAATTTATTTACAATATGTACAATAATAGAACATCAATATCACAATGGAGGCCAATAGAGCGTAACCTCATTATGTGCAGACTCTGGCAGCCATTTCAGATATTCATCGAGAAGATCTGAAAAGAAAATATAAAATTGTAACCATTGTTTGTATAAAAAAATAATTGTTGATGGTATTAATATCTTAAAACCAAAATTAGGTCGTAAGTCCTTTCAGCATTTTTCGCTATTCCTCAGTTTCGGTTTTGCTGTACTTAAGAACACAAAGTTCACAACTTCGAATCAAAATATATTTTTTATAACAACTAGACCACTCTTTTTCTAATTGAAAGGCATTCATAATTTAGAGTTGAGTGTATTAAATTGTCTTTTACAACCTAGAAATTGAAACTACACAAAAAATACTCACAATTTTTATCGTCTTCCCAAAGGCTTCTCAATGTTTCTCTAGTTCCCGCTCTTTTTGCTATCAGCGCTTTTAAAATGATCTCCGTACGAGGTTGTAGTTTCGCCCAAGATTTAACCATTGTCGACGGAGGTGATAGTAACGAGGACGTATATTTCTTTAGTTTTGGGAACACATCGCCTTGTAGTAGAAATCTGGCGAACCACCTGTAAATAAACGAAAACATGTTGATTATTGATTTGATCTAAAATTGGATACTTCAATTGGATATTTTTTATTTAAAATTTTTAGTTGATTTACTAAAAACATTTGACATTAAAAAAATCATAATCATAAATAACGAAACGATGTCAGAAAATACGTAGAAAAAAACATAAAATTAGTCCAACTTTTCGGAATACAGACCATAATTGTTGAATTTAATACTACTTTAATAAAATAAATAAATAAGAATAAAAAAAAAGGAAAACATACATATGTATATAAACTCCCGACTTCTCCTCGAAGGAGTAGGTAGAGGTGTCACCAGGCACACTGCCTTATGTGTCTCATCCCACAAAGTGATAAGAGAGCCCACTGCCATATCGCGCACAAATTTCTGATTCCGGGCTTATAATGCACAGAAAAATCCAATATCACTTTGCCCAACCCGGGATTCGAACCCGAAACCGCTACTGTACAATCGTACCGTGGTACAACTGTGTCAAAAAGGCAGTTAAACAAGAAAACATAGTTTGAATCTCACCTATATCTGTCTATTTTATCCGGATAATCAATTTCAACGAGCGGCAGTTCCCAGCCGGCCTTGCCGAATGTCCCCTTGAAATGGCACTTCACACGACCCGACCTCTCGTCGAATCTAGGCTCTGGATCCGATAAGGGATCACCTGGAAAATAATAAATGAATTAAATGAAATACAGACTAAAAGTGAAGGTGTCACAATATTCCTACAATATTTTTCTTTTTTGTTTTTCTTAACTATGTCGAAATTAGTTTAATATTTATATGTGGTGGCTTGTCATTAGCAATTAGAAAACTTAATTAAGCAAATAAAAATAATAAAATTAGTGTGTAACCCCCAAATACTGGAACGCAACTTAAATATAATTTGCGCTTAACTACGTTAATCCCGCTTAAATGTACTGGCTAAGTGGGCCGTGCGCTTTTAAGAGCTACTTATTATTTGAATGGCGTTCCAGTATTCGGGCGTAAGTTTTCTAAAAAATTGTAAAGTGTAATTGAATGTGTATTTCTCCCGCCAAACAGCAGTATAAATGTACTGTTGTGTTTTGCATTGAAATACATTGTAGCCAAAGTAACTACTGGACATATTGAGACTTAAAATCTTATATCTCAGGATGGCGAGCGCAGTGTAATTCCAAGCATTGCTTTGTAATCCAAGGTGTTCTTTAGTTCTGCTACTGTTTATGAGCGGTCGTATCGCTTACCATCAGGCGAACGGCATGCTCATCTCGTTATTCACTGCAATAAAAAAAAACTTAATTTACGTAATTTAAAATGACATTACGTTGAAATTACATTGACTAACCTCTACAGAAGTCTTACTAACTAAAATTACTTACCTAAGTTACACATCTGCGGCACATAAACAGGCAGCCACTCTGGCTCTATGGCGGTGACATTACTCATGACCATCTTCCTTCGTTCCTCAGCGCCCGTCTCATACATCTGCTGGTACACCACCCACTCGGGGATCACCTTGCGAAGTATCGACGATGAGTGAAGGTGCACAGGCTCTTCTAATTCACCGCAGTGGTACGCGTATTTGTATTTGCGTTTGTCTTCACCTGAAACAAATTATTTATTTATTACTAAAATGGTGAAGGAAGACATCGTGAGGAAACCATATCATAGCGATTTATAAGAATTTCTATGGTATGTAAGTCCACCAACCCGCATTAGGCCAGCATGGTGGACTATAATATAGTTTCACCACTCTCAATCTACTCTCGAATGTAGAGTAGGTCCGTATTTAACACACACACACAGTCATTACAGGTATTATTATTTTTAATGGTAGATTATGGTGAAAAGAGTGAGGGGAGAGGGTTATAATAGGTATTATTAAGATAATTTATTGGAGCGTTGCTAAGTATTGAGGATCAAAATTTTGCTCCACGAGTTCAGTTCGAATGACTGAGATAATATCTACCCTTTCATCTATAAATCATTTTTATGAAAATATTTGCTTGTATAAGTTGATGTATATGTTTTGTCTATGTTGTAAAATTATCAGTTTTTCAATATTACGACTGGCCTGTTTGCCTAACATAAGCAACTTTGTTTTAGCATTCAAGCAGTTAATAAACCATTTTGACATTTTTTTGTGGCCATTTAATTCTTACAAAGAACTCACACTTACAAAAGTTCCTTTAAGCCATCCTTCACCGTTGAAACCTATAATAATATAATTATTTTTTTATAAAAGGATTACCTTCTTTAACCTCCTCCATAGCTATCTTCCTTCCGACCTGGTCTCCTAACCCACTAAGGACTAACTGCCTCAACAACCTCGCTTGATTGTCGTCCGGAGGTTTCATTTCTGGATCGATAGTCGCAGCCACTCCAGCTATACTCAAGTTTATCTCAGAAGTTAGTTGCTTGCGAATCTTTCGTATTTCTTTTACTGCCTAGAACGAATTTATATTATTTGTATTTATTCAATCTTTTTTTACACAAACATAGAGAACATAACAATATAAAACAATACAAAACGGCGTCTTATCCTATAATCGATCTCTACTCAACAACCTTTGGATGGATATAAAAGAAGGAGAGAGGAAGATTATTGATTTGAATGATAATTTGTGTGGTATGAGCGAGGCCCTGACTGCGGGATGCGCAAAAGTGTGTCGTCATGTAAATATTTTTTTTTAGCACAAAACTATCTGTGAGGAACCTAAAACATTTTTTTATCTCATCTGCAATTTATTTTAATTTCTTATGAGTATACTTTAACTCAAAGTGCCTTTTACTATTATGGACATGGAATCACGGGTTGCAACCTGTTTTCTACATGTTGATTCAAAAATAATCCGTAATTATGAGATAATGACTATGATTATGATATTTAATGAGTAACTCCAAAATTTAAAATCAACTATCCCGTGTTTAAATAACTTCTATCACTTAAACTTTAGGGGTGACTGAAAACCAGCACTGATCTAAACTCTAGTTTCGGTCAGCATATGCTGAGTTATTTCCTTTTGTCTTTCGATAATATTACTTACATTAATTTGTATTATTTGTTAATTTTAAGGCAATAAACATTTTTTTATACTTTTTTTTAAACTTTACCTTTTCCCTCAGTCCGTATTTAGCGCAGAAAACATCCTCTTCTCCCTTTAGATGTGCATATTCCGCTGCACCAACAGCTCTCAACAGTACCCCGGGGTCTCCCAACAACAACGTGTTACCCGTCGCAGGCCAACAATCTGCCTTACCCGACATCACCTGAAATTATGTATACATTAGTGGAGAAATTATTTAGAATAATATATAGGCGATACAGAGAGGTGAGATGAATGATGAGTAACATAATTCAATGCTTTTAATGTAACATTTGAATTCTCGAAAATTTTGATTTGTATTTATTTAAATTGTCTTTTTATTATTTTTCGTCTTATTATTGATGTATGAGGTGTTCTATAAAGAATTTATAAATAAATAAATGTAAGTTATTTGAATTGATTTAAGTATTGTATTTGTAACCAAGACGATTTTGAACTCCTTTGAGAAATACCAAAAGCTACTAACTATTTGTTTTTTTTGCACTATACAGAGCTATTATTTAGTGGCGGCCTTATAATACTCGGTAATTTCTTACAGGAAATCATGAAATGTATATATAAATAAGACAAATAAACTTAAAACGAATTATAAGGGAAAAACTGGCCAAAAATCACTATAATAAATCTACATATTATGATCTTACCTCTGGCACTGTTAGAGCCGCCACAAGTGTTATAGTGTATGGCAGCAGATTCTGTTGATGACTTAGAGCCAACATCTTGCCGTAGCGCGGTAACAATGGGAAAGCAGACACTGCTTTACCCAGTGGAGTCACTTTTAGTACCTGAAATAAATATTTAAGAGATAAAGAGAGCACGAATAATACTAATGCTCATACAGGAATAACAATAATTAATAAAATGGTGAATGCTCTGAATAATTGTTCAACTTGATCCCCTCCTCTCCATTCCTAGCCAGAATCACGCGTGCTGGCTTGCGAAGCCATAGCTTGACGGTCCACACCATCCCGGCGAGAACCAAACAGTTCTCAAATTCATTTTTGTGCCGCACCGTCAGGCTTTGGAATTGTTTACCGTCTCACGTGTTCCCTCCATCCTATAATCTTGGGTCTTTCCGCCGTAGTGTATAGGCATCTTAGCAGGCCGGCATAATTGTATCGAATGGCATGGGACTGCCGTCTGATACCATTCCATACTCTGTCTGGTTGGCATTTGCGCTTACCATCAGGCGTAGTGTGGTCACTATGCCGGACCAATATAAAAAAATGAAGGATCACCCAAAAAAAAATTACTCATGTAAGATTATGGGTGCTCTAGGCTGCCCATCAAACACTAGAAATAGTATAATGCAACGTTAAATTTAGAGCTGAAACCTTATTAATTCCATATTTACATAAAGTACAATGGACTCATTTACTAAAATATATGGACAGGGCGGAAAACACCTTAAGTGTTCAAAGGTACCTTGCTTGTATTAAGACAGAAAGTTTAATAAAAATGAACATAATATTTGTTATCATATTCAGACAAAATCTATTAAATTAAGTTAATATAATATATTATATACGAACCTCTTCTTCTGTTTTCCTTAGATATGCATTCTTGGGTTCGTGTTTTTCTAGCATTCCGAGCACTTCTAACCTTTTCTCGGCTAGACGAAGTTGCATTCTATCTGGCGCCGTTGGAAATGGAAAGTTTACCACCTGCATGAATACATATTTTGTTGGTAGACTCGTAGGTTAATAATAAATTATATTTAAATTCTGTATCTGTATCAGTCCATATACATCTCACTGCAGGTGTGCCTCCTCTATAACCGTTAGTACGATTGAGAGGGCTTAGGACGTATAGTCCACCACGATGCCCTAGTGCGGGTCAGCGGACTTTAGATACTATAGAAATTCTTACAAATTGCTATGATAAGCAGGTTTCTTTACGATGTTTTCCTGCACCGTTATAGTGCGTGGTGATTGATTATTATTTGTCAATACACACACGAGTCCAAAAATTCTAGCTGTGCTTTGAGATTTGAACTCGCGACCACCGTGAACATGTTGACAGTCACGTCTAGTCCGTTCGTAGTTCCGTCCACAGAAAGTCCACTGCTGAACACAGCCTCCCCCAAGGATCTCCACATCAACTTGTTGGAAGCGGCCTGTATCCAGCGTCTTCCTGCAAACTTAGCCAGGTAACCAACTAGTTCGTTTACCAACGCAAATATTGCTGTATATTGTTGTTCATACGAGCACAAAACTTAAATAAATAATAACTAAAAATTTCCCTCACCTTATCAATACCCATACACTTCATCATCAACACCAGATCATCAACAGGTCGTCTGCACAGATCAGGTTCGTGATGCGGCTTGCACTCGTGTTGGAACACAGCCGAGCTGTACAGCCGGTACGCGTGTCCGGCGCCGAGCCTCCCCGCCCGCCCCGCGCGCTGCCCCGCGCTCGCCTGCGACGTGTACACCACGCGCCACGCACTCGCGCCCGTCACGTGGTCGTACACGCTACGTACACGTAACAATACAGGGTATAAAAACACGTTCATAGAGTACACGTTATAGTATAAAAATATTAGCCGATTGGCATTGTGAATCACAATCACAAATTGCAAAGCTTATTTATATTGCTATCTATTCCAACACTATTTTATACTTTAATAGGGGTCGGCGATATGTGGCTCTTTAATTCCATACGCTAATATAATTTATTTAAAAAATGGTTGCCTGTAAAGTCGGTTTTACGGGCGAAGATTTTACGTGACAACGTCTTTTTCTCGGTAGAATATTTATTGATATGAATATAATTAAATTGCACAATAGGAACAAGGAATTGAATGAAAATAAGAATTGCACAAATTTTAACTATAGAAATATATTTTGTTTACTAAAACATTGTACATGTAATGACGAATCTAAGCACTCCATATTTTCACTACAGACACAGCTGACGATACTTTAACCACACGTGTGAACTTGTATTGTGACGCTTTCTTGTTTTTCCAACGCCAAGAACGTTCGAGAAAGACAAAGACAGAGACACAAGCATGCGCCGATTCAATGCGCCTAATTCTCTAGTGCTGCGCGCGCGGCAGACCGATCATAGTTGAGTGGGAGAGAGACGCAAGGCATTCGGCGGGCCTCTCTCTCGTTCGGTGACTCATCGTAACGTTACCGGGCGTTACACTTTTTCATAAGTGACTCCCAGCCGCAACCTAATTTAATAATAATAATATAATATAATAATATAATCTTTATTTCAAGTACCAAAGACTCATAGCTTTTTACAATAACAAAAATTAGTCACATTACAAATGAAATAAAATCAGAATAATAATAGATAAACATAAAATAACAAAATACGCTTAAATTGTCAACATCATGCAACATGTAGCCCACAGCAGTGATTAATGATGGGGCAGTCAAGCCTACCTGCAAGCACCGCTAGCATGCTGTTGGCGCTTTCACGCACTCTGCGTACTAAAGAAGCGCCTCTCTTGCGTATTATCGTGTGGAAACAATCCACTCGCGCTTCCGCAAACATTTAAGACGTTGTCACGTCAATAAATTTTTTGGAGGTAAAATATTTTTTTTTGGGGGGGTAATTTTTTGCGTAATTTGGGATTTCTGGCGGGGTCAATTTGTAGCCCTCACCAAGACGGTTCCGAGGATACCAAACTCGGTGGGTCTACGATCTATATTGGCCGAGATAGGATTGGGGGGGTGAGGTAAATTTTCGGGGTGGGGGTAAGGGAGGGGGGGAGGAAGGTTTCGTGGGGAGGCTAACTTAAATTAATTGTTTTGGAGGTAAAATATTTTTTTTGGGGGGGTAATTTTTTGCGTAATTTGGGATTTCTGGCGGGGTCAATTTGTAGCCCTCACCAAGACGGTTCCGAGGATACCAAACTCGGTGGGTCTACGACCTATGTTGGCCGAGATAGGATTGGGGGGGGTGAGGTAAATTTTCGGGGTGGGGGTAGGGGAGGGGGGGGGGTAGGTTTCGTGGGGAGGCTAATAGGCACTATTTCGGAATAAGGGTGGGGGAAGGCAGGGGGGGGGCTATGGGACAATTTTGGAAAAAGTGGGTGAAACTGAAAAAAAATATAATTAAATTGAGTGGGAGAGAGACGCAAGGCATTCGGCGGGCCTCTCTCTCGTTCGGTGACTCATCGTAACGTTACCGGGCGTTACACTTTTTCATAAGTGACTCCCAGCCGCAACCTAATTTAAGACGTTGTCACGTCAAAACAATGGAACACTGTTTCCCGTCAAACAGTAGTTTAAATGCACTGTTGTGTTTCGGATTGAAGGACATTGTAGCCAAAGTAACTACTGGACATATTGAGACTTAACATCTTATGTTTCAGGATGGCGAGCGCAGTGGAATGCCAAGCATTGCTTTGTAAATCAAGGTGTTGTTTGGTTTTGCTTCTGTTCATGAGCGGTCGCAACGCTTACCATCAGACGAACGGCATGCTCGTCTCGCCATTCATTACAATAAAAAAAAAAAATACTAAAAAATCATTTTGAATCCATTAATGAGCATTAGACACAATTTCTATCTTGCCAATTGACCATATCCTATTCTAAATGTGTTAAGCCAAAATTCATTAATCAATATTTTCATACTAAATAATAAAATTAAAGTAACCTCAAAAATCTATTTAACACAAAAATCCCCATAAATATCATCATCAAAATACATCAAATTCCAACCATCAATACCACAAAACAAAACAATCCACCAATAATAATCATAAAAACGCAATACATTACCGCATCTTCTTCTTGCCGGTATCGACGACGTATTTAACAGCGGGAATGGTGAGCGAAGTCTCCGCTACGTCCGTGCTGACGACGCATAGCCGCGCCCCCACCGGCACGGGCGCGAACACGCGCGCTTGTTCGCGGGAGCTTAGCATCGAGTATAAGGGGAGTACCCATAGAGGCTGTCTACAGGACTTTATCTCTGGAGCTAGGGCGTCTTCTTCTGCGTCTAGTTTAAATATAGGCTTTTAGGAATGGGAAGCAAGCGTGAATCCAGGGGGGACGTCATGGGGGATCATGACTAAACTGGCTTCAGATTGGCAAAATTTATAAGCACAATTAATTCTTTATGTCGATAAGTAAGTAAAAAATTACGGATGTAACAAACTTTAAAAAGTCATTTTTCAATTGGAGTATTAAAATCGGACCTAGTGTTCTGATATGAACTATATGATTACCCCCCCTGGCGTAAAAGCTAGATCCGCCCTTGCTGGGAAGTCACGGGTATTTGCCACATTATCCACTGGTTATCGCAAGAGAAGATCTTTTATACAAAAATTACTTGTCACCTAAAACTTTTATTTACTAGGCATTACATAGCTCTGCATTGCTCTCGTCGTCTCAATATTTTAGGTGATAACTTTCCTAACTTAAATGAAAATGAAAAATGAGAATATTTTTTACTATTGGCACTAATTTTGAACAAAACTAAAACTAAATACTTTTTTGCATAATTATTTGTTTCAACAATGAGCTACTCTTTCAGCTTATATGTTGCGAAATTACCTGAATAATAACGCAACGCTGGTTGAACTGGCTTCTATTTAGCAGTATACCATACCTGAGT
The DNA here is from genome assembly GCA_023078785.2 of Hyles euphorbiae. Classification (NCBI taxonomy): domain Eukaryota; kingdom Metazoa; phylum Arthropoda; class Insecta; order Lepidoptera; family Sphingidae; genus Hyles; species Hyles euphorbiae. The sequence goes on along the minus strand of CM041044.1, from coordinate 10,784,181 downwards.
CGCTCAAATGTCCGTCACTGTCATCGTCATTCCCAACCAAATCCGCCTGTCCGTCATCCTCAGGCATGTCATAGTCATCCAAGTTGATCTTGGGAAGTTTCTTAGATTTCTGCTTGGCTTTTCTCCTTGCTTTGCGTGCGCGCTTCATTTCTCTCTCGACCTGGGAAATTTTTACATTATTTAGCTTAGTTTTCTTAGTAATAGTAATAAAACTATATTAAATAGTAGTATTAGAAATAATATACGAGGTTATTTTCAATGAAAAAGCAATAAAAAAAAATATATATTAATTTTGAATTACTTAAAATACTTTCACAAAAAATACCAGTCAAAAATTTAAAAATTTTACACATAACAAAAAATATAGCGTCTTAAATATAGGCGTACCGATATTGGCGACAAAAAATTACCAACAGTTGATACTTTATTTATACTAATTACTTACCAGCAGCAATATAAAAAAACCTGATGTCTTACCTCATCATCATCAGATTCAATATCATCAGGTTCTGAGTCTAAAGCCGCGTCCACATCACCAGTATTCTTCTTAGTGATCAACTTGCTGTAGTCCACATCTTTGCGGTACGGAAAGGAGGCTTTTAATTTGCGGACTAGATAATTCACCTGGAAAATAATGGATTTATACATGTATATAATCTGTATCTGTATCAGCCCGTATACCTCCCACTGCAGGGGTAAAGGCCTTCTCTACAATCGAGATTACGATTGAGAGTGATTAGGTCGTATAGTCCACCAAGCTGGCCTAATGAAGGTTAGTATATTATCAATTCATTTATTTAAAATACATAGTTTATATCAAACATTTATAATAATGAGTTGAATATTTCTTTGTTGCAATTTTATTCTTTTTCCAACACAAAGACACAACAATTTATAAACCAATTTAGAATTAACGTTGATTTGTTATTCAAATACTTGTTAAATATACAAACTCCAGAAAATTCTCCTTTGCCCGATTTTATGGCAGGGAAATGTCAAGGAAATATGTAGTTAGAAGTGTTAAAAAAAATACCCAATAAAATATACATATAATACCTATAGATAACCTTTTGCAATGTCACAACCTTCTTATACTAGAACAATAACATGTAAATAAAGTTACCTCTTGCTGTCCAGTAACAAATACGAGTATACCTCCCTCGGGCAGCCTTGTGTGTATTTTAACCGTTTTTTTGTATGCCTCTTTCAAATAATCACTGTATGTACGTTTGTTGAAGTGAATAGTCACTGGAAACTGCCTGGAGTCGATCTATGAAAATAATGAAAAAACACTCTTAAAGACAAAAAAATGGTTTTTAAAGACTACGAAAAATATTAAATATTTTTTTGACCAGTTGCAACAAGTCAGAAGCCAATATAAATCTTAAATACATTCAAGATGTGTAGAGTACTTGAGCCCAGCGTTTTTTTACACGCTTTATATTAGCTTCACTTGTATGTTTGTATGTTTGTATATTTGTATGTTTGTATGTTTGTATGTTTGTATGTTTGTATGTTTGTATGTTTGTATGTTTGTTTGTAACCGACTTCTTTGGGCGCGATTTTGACCCACTTTAAACGGCCAGATTTCGTTCAAATTTTGCACACCTGTCAAAGACCGATGACAATACAATAATTCGATTAAAATATATAATTATCCTGATTAGATTCGCCAGGATTAATTATTCTTATAATTGATGACCATTGCTACATTCATCGCTAGATGGCGTTAACATTGTATTCTTCCAAGAAGCTTATACCCAAATGGAGATTGCATTCCGTATAAAACACTGAAGCACAAAAATTTGACCTTGAATGCAATCGCTGTTGCCTGCTATCCTTTTCCTTAGAGTGACAATGAATGAAGTTCACGTGAAGTTCATTCATTGTTACGCTAAAGAAAAGGATAGCAGGCATCAGCGACGTCATTCAAGGTAAAATTTTTGTGCTTCACTTTTATATACGGAATGCAATCTCCATTTGGGTATAAGCTTCTTGTATTCTTCAAGTGTCAAATGTTACTACTGACCAACAGATGGCGTTATTGACTGGAAATACAGCCGTAGATGGATGTTTTTAGTCAAAACAATTATATAATAGTTAAAAAAAAACTAAAATACACGCTTTAATAAGATATACAACTAAAAAAGTAAAAATAATTGATACTGAATTTAAGATAAGAAAATGGAGTAAAATACATATATTTTATTGTTACAAAGCGTGGGGTGCAGGAGGATAAGTAATTGTTGTAAACACCCCACGCTTTGTAACAATAAAATATATGTATTTTACTCCATTTTCTTATCTTAAATTCAGTATCAATTATTTTTACTTTTTTAGTTGTATATCTTATTAAAGCGTGTATTTTAGTTTTTTTTTAACTATTATATAATTTGAGGTAAGAATATAATTCCAACGTATTTTCTAGTAATTCTATAGACAGTACTGTTCAACATTTTAGTAACCCTATACGTGGACACCATATCTGACCATTTAAAATTTTTGTGTTTATTTTTACTCCCAGCATAAATAATACTTATAAGAATTTATTTTGCTTAACACTAAATAGCCAATGCTTACCTGGATAACTGGAGGGGGTTCTTTAAAAAGCCTAGTATTCTCAGTGAAGTCTTCCACCCTCAAAGTAGCAGACATAATGATAAGTCTCAGGGGAAATCCTCTTTTCCGTCTCAACGGCACTATCCTTGACAACAAACCTAGGAGTATATCCGTGTAGACACTACGTTCATGGGCCTCATCTATGATAACCACTGAGTATTTGCTTAGTAGAAAGTCGCTTTGTATCTCTTTTAGGAGGACACCTGAAAATATATATATTTTTTATGTGTACTCTGTGTGGTGGTGTAAATTAATTATATTGAAACTGACAGTAATTGCAATGCAATCAAAATGGAGTGTCACAATTACGCCGAAGTTCTCGAAAGCAAAAATACATAAGCTGAACGTGCAAAATATAAGTGAGTTGTCGAAATGTATGTATGTTTTTCATAACCGTGTATTGTGGCGTCGTTATTTATGAAATTATCGCTTCAGCAGCTTTTCTATTTAGCTCACAGAGCCAAATGCAACAGTATAGATTACTCCACATTATTTTTTGTGTACGCCAACTGACGATATTTATCTATAGCATTTATGGTCAAGAATGCTTCCGACGACAAAGCCGGGTGGCAATTTTAGTGACTTCAATCACAACTAAAAATTTTGCAAAAATAAGTATAAGCATATATTTTGCGAAGTGCGTGGTGGCCTGTTGGTAAACGGACTAGACGCGGCTGCCAACATGTTCACGGTGGTCGCGGGTTCGAATCCCAGGGCACACCTCTGACTTTTCGGAGTCATGTGTGTATTGATAGTCAATCACCACGCACTAAAACGGTGAAGGAAAACATCGTGAGGAAACCTGCATACCATAGCGATTTTCTAAAAATTTCTATGGTATGTAAGTCTGCCAACCCGCACTAGGCCAGCGTGGTGGACTATATGGCCTAACCACTCTCAATCGTTCTTACGATTGTAGAGTAGGCCCGTGCCCTGCAGTGGGACGTTATATGGGCTGATACAGATACAGATATATTTTGCTGTTATTTTTTTTCCAATCGTCATTTTTCAAAAACGATTATATTTAAAAAAAATATAATTCCCGTGAATCTTTGTGAAAATTTTATTTGCATTATCTTTGTAGTCATTCAAACTACTACCTCGTTTTCAGTAGCAGTCTTGATATACCCTGTATTTTCTATTAAGCTCTGTTAATGTTACATGATTCCTATTAATTTCCCATTATTAAAAAGTATACAATAACTCACCATCAGTCATAAATTTAATCTTGGTGTCTTTTGTCACATTTCCTTCAAACCTCATCAAGTATGACACTTCGTTGCTAGTCAGACCCAGTTCATAGCCCACTCTCTCAGCCATCGCTACGGTGGCCACACGTCGCGGTTCGGTCACGGCTATCATCTTGGTTTGAGCGTATCCTGCTTCGTACAGGAATTGGGGTATCTGTGTGGTTTTTCCGCTACCTTTAATAGAAATTAACCATTTAAAAGGCACGTGAAAACTTTTTGAGAGAACTGCAACTATGATTATTGTAGGAATTCTGCATCAGGCTAGGGTGATGTACTATGTAATAAGATCTATGCAAAACACAAACAAAACTATAATATGATCTTTAAATAATTGAAATAAATTCACCTGTTTCACCAGCCACAATAAGAAATTCATTCTCATTGACTAACTCCATTATTCTTTGTTCCTCGCCCAATATTGGCAATTTCAATCTTGCAACTTGCACTTTTGGATCTCTCTTCACTTCTATATGAGTCGTTGGATGGCTCAATACTGGTTTATTATTCTGTTTATCTTTCTTTATTTCTTTTACATCTTTAGTATCTTTTTTACCTTCAGATTTAGTACTACCTGAATTTTCTTTTTTAATCTTTTTGTCTGTTTCTTTTTTATCTTTAGTTAAATCTGTGTCAGCTTCAATAATAATTTCGTTTTTAACATTGTCTGTATTCTTCTTTTCTGTTTTATTACTATTGTCTTCTGAATTATGTCCATTTTCTACTATTTCTGGTTCATTGTCACTCTCTGAAGCATCTGAATCTGATGATTCTTCATCAGAGGAATCTTCCAGTCCTACTACATTGGGATCATGTTTGCTCTTTTTAATTTTATCTGCTTTGTCTAGTTTTAAAAGGCGCAAACGTTTCTTGGCACCTGCAAAATGAAATTCACATATAAAATAAAAGTTTTGCAGTATTTTATTCCAAAACATAAGAATTAAATTGTCAATTGATATTGAAGAGCTTACACTTTAGAGGCTTGGTACAATTAATGTCGTGGGATTCACATGTTCCCTTAACAAAATGCAATATAAAAAACCATAATTCTGACCTGCTATACTACTAAACTTCTTGTTATCAAGCGGTTCAGCCACCTCATGTGCTGGCAATTCTAAGTTGAACTCATTAAGTCTTCGTAATCCCATAGTCTGTACTGCAGATATTGCTGTTAAATGCTTCACTTCATCTGGAGTGGCTTGCACTTGTGACAGTGATTCAAGTAGTGCTGCTCTCTGGATGAAAGAAATGTTATTTCAAACATTATAAAATAAAATTTTATCAACTGACTTTTATTTAGGACTGCAACTCAAGTAGCGCTCTTAATCATTTTTTAGTAAAATGTTTATTAAACCTTTCCTTAACCTACGCAACAAACAAAATTTTTATTGCATTCAATAGTCCTGCGGCTAAGATATGACAGTAATGAGAAATGGCTTGTGCTTATACTGGAATAGCCTTGTATAATAAACAACAGAAAAGAAAGTAATAGTGTAGTTTAATCATTAAAATATTGGATTTTCAGTATACACTAAAAAAAAACAAAAGTTAATGTAGACATGTCACCATAAACCTCTAACAATATGATTGCTATACTTCTATTAAAATGTTATTGATTTTTGAATCTACTGTCATTTCAAACAATTTTAAGTTATTTGTCACCTTGAAATTATTTGGGCGCACATTATTGACTGACATAAAACCCTTTACAGTCACTGTAACTAAAGTTAATGCTTTGATAAAAAATCACTTACATTTTCTTTCTTTTTCTTCTTATCCACAATTTTCTCCAAACGTTTCCTTTGTGCTTTGGAAAGGAATTTTGTCTTTTCCTTTTTTTCAGAGACAATTTTAGTTTGTCTCTTTTTAGATGGCAGTGCAAGTAGGTTACTTGTATCAGAGGTGCCATATTCACTTACACCAAACTCTAGTTTTATCTGCAAAAATATATATTATGAAGGTGTAAACACCATTATACAATGGAAATTTAACTTAAGCGTGCTTGGGTTCTGCCTGTGTAAATGCAGTCTACTTATAATGTCTATATAAGTATGGTGAGGATAAATAGCTTGGATGAAAAAAGTTTACAAAGCAGTTTTTAGCTGTATATTTTAAAACTATACAAAATAAAATAAAAAAAACCACACTACATATGATTCTGGATACTTCCAAACTTATATAGTTATTAGCAAATATATTTGTCAGTAATATGTTTAATTTTTTAAATAGATCTGAGCAATTTCAATTTACATTTGCAGAAACCATACTTGATTCAAAATATAAAGCGATTAATTTTGGTTACCTCACTCGTCTGTGTATCGTCAATATTTGTCTTAACGACTTGACGGGCTTTTGCGTTATATTTGTTTTTCCCCATTTTATATTACATTAATTGAAATTCAGAACATTTAAATAAATCCTAAAGTTTTATTCCACGGTGCAAATCAACGTGCTTTTGTTATGACATTTTCAAACTGACAGATTTGACATAACAAGCTTTTTATGTCAAATCTGAAAACGTGGTAAAGGAATAAAAAACATAGTGTCTAATAAATAGTCATAAATTAAGTTATTCATACTATTGAAATATGAATGTGGAATTGTACCTATTTATTAGTAAAATAATTAAGAATCGAGCTTGAAGCTTAATAAAATATGTACTATACAACACTAATGAGTCAATACTCAAAGTACTGACGTTGTGAGCTGACTATAATCTTGGAAATTGGCATATACGAGAGTGTCACCTACTGTTATAAGAAATATTTATATGTATACTGTGGTAGCCATCGAAATTAAAAAAAAATATTTTTGACATTAAAAATATAAACATTGAGCAAATTACAAAAATCATGGGAAATAGCAACGTGCTTTGAGAGAAACATATTGTGTTATATTATAATAAGTAAAAAATGAGTCAAGACACCGTTCAGGAGCTGTCTCGACGTTCAATTTTCCTAACCAGAAAGGAGGACACTACATTATCCTGGAACAATTCTGTGATTGTGGTCCGCACTGACCGAGGCAATCATTACTTCCAATTCACTTACAACTTAGAATGTATCGACAAAAATATAGATTTATTAGAATTCTCCACACCAGTACTGAAAGAGAGCCCGGCTGCAGACGTGTTTTCCGATAAATTATTCGCTAATCAATGGAGGAATTCGGATTTCACTGAGATGTTACTTACGCCTGCACTATGGCCTCATAATCAGTTAATGCTTGAAGAACTAACGAATATCAGTATATTTGAGTGGTCACCGAGAGGTTTCGTGCAAAACCGTGAATGTGCCTTAGCTGTTTTGAACAATATTGGCAATATCAACTTCTACATTTTTGTACAGAATAAATGGGTTAATATTTTCAGTCTTGCTCCACAGCTAAGACAATTCCTGTCTGAAAATTACATCGCAAAGGATATAGATGAATTAAAACAAGCTGTGAATACTGTAGGTGCTTCGAGTTTGTGTTGGGCACCAAATCTAAACTTAGATAATTCATGTTTCTTTGTAACAGCTCAGAAAAATGGTGCTATTGTTTTCTGGTGTGTGCAATGCTATGGCACCACAATGATTGCCAGGGTCTGTGGGAGAATAAATGATAATATGGAAGAAATTTGTACAATGCGGTGGATTCCAATATCAAATGAAAAGTTCATTCTCATATGTTCAGATTTTCTTGGCAGAATTTTGGCTTATAAATGCAATATTGATACTGAAGAAATAAAAAATGAGAATGTTTATGTATTATGGTCCAGTAAAGATAGAATGCTTGTAAAATATTTTTACTATATTGTAATAGGGAATAACATTGTACTTATGTGTAGTAAACATAGACACTTAGTGGTACAAATGTTTGATGAACATTGTAAAATTCTATCACAGTTTGTAAAAAATATAAATGACCACCGGATATCTGCAATAACCAACACCATTAATGGGTTTTATGTCTCCACTGTAAATTGTAAAATCTACCAACTGGGTATAAACATCATTGACAACAGTTTGGATGTAACATTAGTTCTGGTTGACTTTAAAGAACCGTGTGAAACATATGAGCTCCAATGCATGGGTTTCTCTGCTAATAATGTTATTCTTGCGCTGGGTATGGTCAATAGAAAAGTCATGTATAGAAAAGAACCTGTTCTACTTGATGTTATATTTGCAGCATCCGAGAATAGCCTTGAGGCTGCAATATCCATACTACTTAACAACCCAACCAAGAAATTAACCGAACACTGGGATTGTGTAGAGTTAATTAGATATAAAGCAATGAAAACTAATAGCATGCCTAAAATTAATTTTGATGCTTTATACTCAGAAGCCGATACAGATGTTTACAAGCAAAAAATATACTTGATACTTACAAAAATTTACATAACACTAAAGAAAGTCATTAAAATCAGTAATGTATCTTTACTGCCTGAAAGCTCAATAGAACTTATCAAGGAGAAAATCTTAGTGAACCAAGCAGTGACTGTTTTAAATGATTTGTATAATATGAATGAAAATAAAAATATGTTGACGAATTTCAAACTTGAATGTTATCAAGGGGCTAGGTATTATTTGGAATTTTATTGCGGAAAGTACGAGAAAAATGTTGAAGATTTTATCAAGCCAGCGAGACTGAATTATGTTGGTTCAAAGCTGGCCTATACCTGTCAGTGTTGCGATGATGAGTTAGAAGGATTTTCATGCAAAGAAGGACATTTAAATATGATTTGTTCATTAACATTCACCCCAATTGAGAGTGATGAATATTTAGTTTGTAAAAGTTGCCAGGCCGTAGCTAGAATTGAATTGTTTGCAATGCAGCCAATGTGTGTTTTCTGTGATTTGTATTTACAAAGGTCTTTTGTTAATATATGATTAAAAATATAATGTATTTTATTTGTAAATAATATTACAATTTTATAATTATATGTTACCTTTACACAATGACTCTAACACTCAGTATATTATACTCACAGATTATTCTGAGATTGAGACAGCCACTAAGGCGCAAATGGTAAGACGCTGCTGCGCTGATTTTAAAACGAGAGATATTGGGTTCGATCACGCCTCGACAAATGTTTGTGTGCTGCGCAAGTATTTATTTCGGGTTTCACAAGACTTATTTCATACTACTGTGAGTTCAGTGTTGTGTTTTGGAAGTTTGGATGTATTTCCCTATTCATAGGTGATTATAAGTGTTATCAAGAATTGCAATGATTATCTTTCAAATAAAAAACAGGGCAAAGTACAAGTTGCAGTATCTAGCCCATTATTGCACCTATGGACCCTATCAATAAGGATTTATCTATTAAATGTCAGGCATATCTATATCTTTGTAGATATTTTAACACTGGGGGTTTAATATAAATAAGTTGTGATACATTTGTACTAGGCGATATTTGAATTTTTGTGCATCGATATTTACTATGGCGTTCTTAAATAAAGAATATAAATTCGTGAATGATGAAAATTTCGAAGGATTCGTGAATTCTTGGGGTAAGTACCACTGAAAAATAAATCTATCTTCTGTTTATTGTACCTAATTAGCTGGAGCCTGGAAGTCAGATGAATGAGCAACATTACCTAGTATTTTTCTTTGCGTGTTTCAATGCCTTATTCCCTTGAAATGTGTCTTGAAATTTTTATTTTATTTTATTTAGAAATATCAAATAAAAAACTGAAAACATTAAAGACTAGTCATAAGTCCTTAACTACTTAATTCCTGGACAAATCGAGACTACCAAGCCGGAAGAAATGATTTATTTCTACTCTCTGTTCGCCTATATATAGGTATACTGTTTTTTGCATTAATCTAGGTTCAGTTCTAAAACGGGCACTGGATCCAAAAATTGAATAAATATATGCCATGTAAATCGCAAATCCACGGCACTTTAGTGCTAAAATAGACACAACTGTAAGCACCTACTAAATTAAGGTTTGAAATTAAAGGTCTTCCCGAAGAGGAAACCAAAAGATACAAGGATTACAAGCCTACCCAGAAGTTGACCCTCGATGGAGACACCTATACGTTCACAGCTACAACTCCTCAGTCTACTAAGACGGTGACTTTCAAGTCCGGCGTGGAATTCGATGAGCAATTAGATCGACATGCTGTAAGTATATTTTTTCATATGTTGATTAAATTGACGTTTTTATTAATTTGGTGGAATGGATTTCTGCGGAGAAACAGTATTATGTAAGCAATGTTGTGTTCCGGTCTGAAAGATATTATAGGCAGTACTCTGTAGTGTCGGGGCAACAATTTAACAGTCATAACATCTTAGATTTTTGTGGTGATGTGTTTAACAGCCGTTCGCTATAATGTATCTATATTTAACTAGAGATTTCATTAGATATTTCGATACAGGTTGTGTTTCAGTTAACAAAGATACAGAGAAATAAATATGATGCACATGTTTAGCTAGGAAAGACAAACCTATATTTCAATCTTAGTTTATTGAAGTGAAGAATTGTACCGATATAGTAATGGTATCTATATTAATTTCTTGTTAATGATAGATAGGATATAGAGAACGACCGTAAGTAGTGTAGTGTTGCCATGATCGTAGCCAGCCGTGGGATCAGGGTGGGGCAGAAGTCTTAAATCATATGTAATTAGCAAACTGCACCCACGGTATTCTTCTATAACACCCTGCATCTGTGTTTATAATTCGAATGATCCTAAATACTTTGTTATTGTTCACCTGCCTAGTACTTTTCCTAGATAATTTATTTTTTTATGGTTGGTTAGGTACCTGACAGGTCAAAACCAGGGTGGGGCAAGCGCCCCACTCTGCCCCACCGTGGCTACGCCCATGAGTGTTGCGTCTATGTGCAGGCGCAACGTTTTTATCATTAGACAATGTTAGGCAAGTAACTTGCCCACGATTTTCACGAAAGCAACAAAATTACATTCAAACTTCGAAGACTCAATTTAATTTGAGTCCATTCGGTAGGTCTTCTTGGTCTGTGGATGGGTCTGTGCAAGAAAGTGTACTAATGATTATCGGTACCTAACTAGAATTTACGATCGGTCTTCTGCAGGCATGCGGGATATAATATTTTAGAATGAGATTTTGCAAATAGTCCTTTTATCAACGAGCTAGTTTAGATCTGATTACTGATAGCACTTTCAATCCCACCGGGCCCTGTCAGTCGTGGCCTGCAATCAAAAACATCCTGCAACCATAAAAAGCTATTAGTTCAAAATATATTTTTTCAGTCAAAGTCGACAATAACTGTCGATGGCAATGTTATGACGCAAGTCCAGAAGTTTGATGATGGAAAGATTTTCACCTACAAGAGGCAGTTCAACGGAGATGATTTAGTTTTGGTAAGATAAAGAATATACTCATGATCGTAGCCAGCCGTGGGATCAGGGTGGGGCAGAAGTCTTAAATCATATGTAATTAGCAAACTGTACCCACGGTATTCTTCTATTACACTCTGTATCTGTGTTTATAATTGGAATTATCCTAAATACTTTCTTATTGCTCACCTGCCTAGTACTTTACCTAGATCATTTATTTTTTAGAGTTGGTTAAGTACCTTACAGATCAAATCCAGGGTGGGGCAAGCGCCCCACTCTGCCCCACCGTGGCTACGCCCATGAATATACTTAACATTATCTTTGAATTAACAATTATTTAAGCACGCAAAAAATGTTAAATGGGGTTATTTTGCAATTTGATAAGTCCGGACATCTGTAATAATCTTCGGGAGATCATAATTTATTTTTCTAAACCAAATAGTGACGTTTCCAAAATTTTAACATTTTGTTTCATTATAACATGAATAATAATTTTGGCTATATTCAACTTTGATAGTAACCATAAATAACTATCAGAATAAAAAAGGATGGCAGAATGTTTCCGCCCGGGATCGAACCGGGGACCTTGTGCGTGTGAAGCACACGTGATAACCGCTACACTACGGAAACTTACTACTGTGTAACGAAATTGTTTTTCACGTTGGATAAAGCAATCGACATGCATGTAGCAATGCACATTGAAATGAAGTAGAAATAAATGATTGTGAAAGCACGCTGATAATAATATTTCTTAAAATAAGAATATCTGACGTAGTAAACACTAATAAGGGGCCAAAATAGTTAGCAAAGTATGCTATTATTAATATTTATACTGAAGGCTCCTTTGATAATTGAAATAATGCATAGATATGTTTCAGTTTTAATGTTTTCTTAATCACAAAATGAAGACAGAAAATATAAATGTAATATAATTTACCTAATTTTCTCGTTTCTTTCAGACGATCACCACTAATTGCTGGGATGGCTTTTGTAAGAGATATTATAAAGCGTAAAAATAAATTATAATTATTTTCATAAAAATATTATAATTTATTATTTACAATCCCTTAAGGTTTTGAAATGAAAAGATATTAAAAAATAATCGAAACATAGGGACTTAAAAAAATATACGAAGTCCCGATAAAAACTAGGTATAAAAATGGTTTTATTTTAATGTGTGACATTTGCGGAAATCTACGAAACCGTCAGTCAAAGTTTTGTTAATCAAATCTATTGATGAGAGACTATCTTGAGATTTCCGCATGTCCAGGACGGAGCCGGGAGCACCTATTTCCTCTTTCCATCCTTTTCCTTCCCTCCCGATTGGAAATTTCGGCAACAAATCCATGATCCAAGCGTTGTCGCAGTAATCATTTACCATCCCGTGACCTAATTTCTCATTTAGTACATTCCAGCATGATTAATAGCTGAACGAATACAAAAAAATATGCATAGATTAGAATTATATACCTGCATACCATAGCGATTTATAAAATTTCTATGGTATGTAAGTCCGCCAACACGCACTAGGCCAGCGTGGTGGACTATATGGCCTAACCACTCTCAATCGTACTCTCGATTGTAGAGGAGGCCCGTGCCCTGCAGTGGGACGTATATGGGCTGATACAGATACAGAATTATATACAGAGATAGATGCGCAACTCCACCTTTTTTATTTTTCGACGTGATTTCGCCATCAGAGGGCGCGCTAGGCAAACGCGCGAAATTCCATATTTGTTATTCCAATATTTCAAAATGTGTACCTTTCGTAACCTCTTGAAAATTAACTAATATCAAGTTGAAATTATTTTTAATATCAAGAAAGTTCGTAATATCAACATACAAAACATGTTTATTGATTTAGTGGTATACTTCCGCCACTTAACAATTAGATTTAAACTAGAACTTACAAGATAATTTCCCGTTCTCGCCAGAGCGCGGCGCTAGAATCGAAATAATCGTTTTCAATATTTTTTTATGTACGAAGTCGCACACCTATGAAAATATACCTACTTGATAAGACTCGATGCCCACACCTACTGAGTAAATATTTTGTACTAGGATAAGACCACTTAAATATAAAAAAAAAACATACTTGTTGACTTAACGATAACTAAAATAGAACACAAGGTTTATTACTCATTTTATTGCTTACTAGGTCATAAAATGAACAATTGTTAATAAGTAACAATACGCTACTCATTGTTTGCTTAAACTATAATATAATTAAGCTGTGACAATGCAGTATTTCTTGTGTTTAATTATTTCTAAGTTTCATAGTCATAATGAAATATCAAGTCGTTACATACTATTTTCTATCAGTTATACATATCGATTATTAAGTAACATTTTGATAAAATATGGAGTTTTATTTTCTGCATGAGGTCAAAGGATATCTGCCTCTTTTTACAAAAGGAAAGCAGTAAAATTAATCCTTAAGTCTTCGTATACTTGGGAGAGACCTGATGGGCTATGCTGGTGTCATTGACTTTCTAGTGTTATTGTAGTCTATGCTAATAGATGGATAGCTGTAAGCCTTCGACTATCGTCACGCGCATAAAGAGTATTACTGTATACGTGAGACGTGAAGGTACGTACATTTCTTCTCCAAAAGAACTCAGGTAAGAGCCAAAATTGGTCCCTCAAATTGGAAGGACTCATGTTATTTTCATACCGTAGGCTATTACATTGTAAATCCATTTTAAATAAGTAGTCTTTAATAGTCAATAAAATATTTTCTTGTTGATTTTCCGTGAGACTGCGTGCCAACCATGTCGAACCGGCCAATCTCTTGTACTTCAAATTTCAAAAAAAGCTCATGGTGGTTCCACAAAAAATTATATTTATCAAAATTAAATTATAAAGTAAAAGACCGCATAAAAATAATTACATTTTATTAAAATAAATAAATATTAAAGAAATAAATTAAGCTTTGTAGTATCTGTACGCCGTGCCGTCCCAGTTGGAGGTAGTCAGGGTCTGAGAACAAAAATACAGCAATAAGTTTCCAGAGAAATGTCAATACCTAGGTGTTTTTATGAATTTTGTATTGAGGGCACTATTAAGTATATCAAGCTATTAAATACATACATTAACGCCTTTTCCCAAAAGGCGTAGGCTGAGGTGCTCGTAGCATTCAGTACCTACACCCACGTTTCGCCTTGTGTGTTTCGTCTAATGATGTGATAAAGGGCGAGCCTATCGCCATATCGGGCACAAATTCCTGACACGAGGGTGATAATGAATTGAAAAATCCACTATTATTTCGCCCGATCCGGAAATTTAACCCGAGACCTCAGTTTTATAATTAACTACGCCACCCAGGCATAAAAGCTATTGATTGAAGTTCTATTGTCAATATACAAGATCTACAATCAAATAATAAGTATGTATTTTTAATGAAGAAGCATCTAAATGACTGATTGCAAAAATACATTCAACTTAGGAGCATTTATTGATATAAAGAGTTAAAATTCTGTCTGTTTTTACTGGTGGTAGCCTCTTATATGTGAGAGGCCGCCTGTGTGGGTACTACCGTTATATCTATTGCTCCCGCCAAACAGTAGTGTAAATGCACTATTGTGTTTCGGATTGAAGGACATTGTAGCCAGAGTAACTACTGGACATATTGAGACTTAACATCTTGCGTCTCAGGATGGTGAGCGCAGTGGAAAGCCAAGCATTGCTTTGTGATTCAAGGTGTTGTTTGGTAGATATTTACCACTTTGAGTTCATCGCCGTTGAACTCTCTCTTGAAGAGGGCAGTTCCGGTGGCGCCTTGGATGTGTTGTGTTATTGTGTTGCCTTCAACTGTGTACGTAGACTTTATCTGGAATTTGAGACAATCGTGTTATAAATAGGTATAGTCTTTTGTCCTAAATCCGAATGTAGGGTAATTCTGATGATCACTAAATTCTCCTAAATACGGCAGTATAATTTTCTCCAACAATACTCATCTAACCATGGCGTTTAGATAGCCATGTTAATTCGCTCGCCTCCTTCGGTTCACTCAGATTCCTAAAAAGGAATTAGGGATACCAATTTAGTGATTATCGAGTTTCTCCGACATTCGGGTTTATGCATAATTTTCCTTCAACCACTACAAGTGCCATTAAAATTAACAGCTATTTTCTAAAAACGGCCTCCTCCAACTATTTTTTTTTTCCTTTATAATTTAACAAAGTCACGAATATTGAAGTTGTATATAATGGGATATGATGAATTTTATAATCCTATTCCGTGCGCAGTGGCTAGTGCATGGAAACGTTTCGTGTTCTGTTATAGTACGGTAAATTTTTAAGAAGTTTGTTGTATGCATTTTTAAATAGTTGTGTTCTCTGGTCAATTGATTTTGCACCTGAAAGCGCTGCCCTAAATCGTCTGGTTAACAGAAACTCGGCACTGAAACGAAAAGCCAAACGAACAAGAAAAATGTAAGTGGTTGTGAGATTGATTTTAAAAACTAAAGGCCCTTCAGTAATCGCGCTAAAATAAGTATTAAAATAACTTAATTTAATAGATTTCGTCTAAACGTTGATAAGAATTATTAATCTTTATTTTTATTAAACTTTCTTTCATAATCTAAGCAAGAATTTTTAAAATCGTTGCTAGCAACGACTAATTTCAGTAACGTTCTGCTATAGATGCACTGGAGCGCGCGCACCACTTGCGTTGGAACACACTTTCCGCCCGCTGCCCACATAATTATAATATCAAAGGTTTGTGATGTTAGAACATACCGGAGCGCCAGTGAATGCGACATCGTCGATCGCAACGCCAGAGACAAACTTAGTCTCCTTGGTGTCCTGGTCAGTCACGAGTTTCATCGTATAAGTGTCTCCATTCTTTTCTATCACAGTGCTTGGTTTGAAGTTGCAAATTTTCTCCACCTGCTCATCGGGGATTCCTGAAAACATTTAAATGTTAAATAATTAGACAACAATTGTAAGCAACTGACATTGAACTTAGTGATCACTGAACGTTACTCACTCAGAAATATTTATTGTCGATAAAATCCATCATAAAATTAATACTAAAACTGAAATTCGAAGGAAAACATCGTGAGGAAATCTGCTAAGTGCTTAATAGATAACTCAAGGTGAAGAGCGCAGGTCAGTCATACAGTAGAAATAATAGGACTAAAGTGGTTATGCTTCTAATCAAATCAAATCAAATCAAATATTTCTATTGTGGATATAGGTTTACATTCTTCTTCTGTTTATGTTGTATCTCTTATCATCAGATGAGCAACGAACTCTTCATTAAAACACTCATAATTAAAACGATGGACCGAAAACATGTGTTGACAATGCAAAAATAGAATTTGCCTGTTGTTTATTTATCTCCTTCGATTATTGCTATATGGAGGCCGTCAATATATGTAATCTCTATTGCAGTGTATTAACGGCTTATCAAACAGGACCCACGCCAGCTATTGTGATATCTATGATGTAATATATATTCCTAATCTAATATTTTTCATTAATACAAAATAAATATTTTTTATTAATACACTTGATATTATTTGATAAATAGTTAACGTGACCATTTATTTTTTGTGTCAGAGCGGGACATCAGTGGCATTAAATAGTAATTATACAAGTACAAGTTTTTATCATAGAAGATTGAATAACATAAAATAATAATCAAAATCGTATTTTTGTATTTGTCGGCTGAACAAATTGTTTTAAACCATCGGGTTTAGTTTTTAGATGTGTGGAACTCAGTACATTTTTTTATAAATATTATTTTCGTAATCAAAATAACTTTCATTACTGAGACACCTGTGTTTTATCACTTGTCCATATTTTGATAATGTGAGAAAAAACTCTTTCGATAGGTGCGTTACTTTCAGGCAGATACATAAAGTACTCAATAATTGTTGAAAAGTTTATTAAGTCAAGATGTTTTTACAAAAGTGTTGGTATATTACGACCCCACGGTTTTCAGTAATAGTTCGGTAAGGCATTCGAAGCGAGAAATACATTATAAATGATCGTTCGGTTTTTATTGGTATGTAGAGCGGGACTATGTCGGCCTTGCTGGGGACACCGGGACAGACTTCCTGAAAGCGGGACTGTCCCGCCTAAAGTGGGACGTATGGTCACGTTATATATAGGTAGTATACAATATTAACGCCCGAATACTGGAACGCAACTTAAATATAAGTTGCGTTTAACTACGTACGTACTGGCTAAGCGGGCCGTGCGTTTTAGTGCAGTTGTAGTACAAGTGCGTGGTGGCCTGTTGGTATCGGGCCAGACGCGACTGCCAACATGTTCACGGTGGTCGCGGGTACAAATCCTAGGGCACACCTCTGACTTTTCAGAGTCTTGTGTGTATTGATAGTCAATCACCACACATTAAAACGGTGAAGGATGAATAAGCAGTCCAATATAATATTCTTACATACCAAGAGCCTTCAGGAAGGCCTCAAAGTTCTCCTCTCTGTCGTACTTGTAAACTTTTCCGAGGAAAGACATTTTGCACAGTATTCCTTGTGAATGCGTTTTAATAATGAATCCATTGATCGCTTGCACCTTTTTATAGTTAGCCGTTAATCTATAGATATGATATGCCGTTTATACTTTTTTTGATATTTATAATACTAGGATTTTGAATCATGAAGGTATCAATGCTTAGAAGTGGTGAAACACGATGGTTGATGCATATACAATCATCGTTTTCGTCCTGACTGCTGACTCTTCGTATAAAGGAACTAATTTTGAATGTATAGGCAATTACAAAAGATTTAGTCGTTATTCTCTGGCCCAAGATTTCTCTGTGATCAGACCGGATTTGGTGCAATTGAATAACAATTAGTACAGAATCTGAATAATAATTACGTCTGTAGTTTTTATTGGTTACTAAAAGCTGTTGAACTCATTTAAAATGTCGATAATCACCCACAAAGTGATGATGCTTTTAAAAGACTAAAAAATAATTAAATAAATACACCCAACAGTCACATATAGTCTTTACCCCACATTAAGATCAAGTAAGTCTTGTATTATGTTTTTAAGTACCCAGCCTGTGAAATAATCATGGCGCCATTTGTTTTATTTAACAATAAACAGCGATAAATTGTTATTAATTACGTAAATATCAATGAGTTATATGAATTCATTGCTCAATATAAAAGTAATTTACTAGTTTTGATTAGATAAGAAGGTTTAAGGCTGACACTACGTTTAAAAACTCTAGGTTTCAAATACTTGTGCAAACATTTGATTGTGCGAGGATCAAACATGTGGCCGATGAGATACCTATATATCGACATCATCATCATCGCCATATCAGGCACAAATTCATGACTCCGAGCTGATTATGAATAGAAAAATCCAATAGCACTGTCCGGGCACCCGGGATTCAAACCAGCGACCTCAACCACATCACCGAGCTCGTATTCACATTAACAGGTATATTAAATACTAAACAATGTTATTCTCCGCCTTGATTTTGTCTGAACTGTCCCATGAGTGAAAACATCATTAGCGATAGAGCTTCGTTTTTGTCATGGACGCCTGAACAACTTAAACAGGCTTCCAACAGAAGTGTAAGTGGGAGTCATCTAGGCCCCCCATAATAATGGTAGGACCCGCAATGGTTGTACCGGGTTGGATGGCCAGACACTGACATAACACTTTCGGTCTTCCTCGGGGTTTCGAAAGGGGAGTTTAATAGCTTTTTCTATTGAACAAAAAAGGAGTTTCTCTCTCTATAGTATGTAACTAAGGTAATAGTTTCACATGTTATTTATTTTATCAATCAAGAATATGAGTTTATCTTTTTTGCACTGGCGATATCTGAGTGATGGATCAATTAGACTGTCAATGGGGCTATTGCACAAGATGCATTCCTATCTTAGTTGTGAGATATGCACCTACTTACCCACTTTTGTCACAAGGTCAATGACGTGTTCAATGATGATAAAAAATGTTATAGATGATAGATTAGAAAAGCAAAATGAAAGAATTCAAATATTTTGTTATTAACTCGTTAAAAAGTCTTTTAATTGCATTTCCTATTTTTGTAATTCTATACAACATAAACTACCATTTCTCTCTCCTTTTTGGACGACCAATGACCATCTTAAAGTTGTCTGTATGGGACATATGGGATTTCTGAGTGCAATAAGACTATTACTCATAACACTTTTTTATACCATCCTATGTCCTTATTAATGACCGATGCCAATAATCAATCGAAACAATTAGATTGAAGTAAATCTGGGTGTTTTCTACTTTTCGATATGTCATTTACCATGTTGCCATAGTTTTTTCACTACTGAGATTGATTATTGGCAATAAAGTATTAGAAAAAAGATTGAGCTGTCAATCTCAAACGGCAAATTTTGGATTGGGATTGTTTATTGGCAGCGGCTGTTATAGTGTTGTAAAACCTATGTTAGTAATAGAATATTTAGTCCCTTTCGAACGACATTTAAACTCAGTTTGAGCTAAGGAGACAAAAGATTATAAACAGGAGACAAAGCTATGATTAACTGTCAATGAATAACGTCACGAGTGTAC
The DNA here is from genome assembly GCA_023078785.2 of Hyles euphorbiae. NCBI lineage: Eukaryota > Metazoa > Arthropoda > Insecta > Lepidoptera > Sphingidae > Hyles > Hyles euphorbiae. Next base: position 10,764,479 of record CM041044.1, on the reverse strand, counting down.
AAAGCAGCATGAAAAATAAATATTGTATAAAAACGAAAATACTACTAACATTGAAAAATAAAACTAGGAACTTATAAAACAGTTTTTATTAATAAATAAATTATAATATAAATTAAGCCTTGTAGTATCTGTACGCGACGCCGTCCCACGCCGAGCTTGTCATTGTCTGAAAAAAAAAACCTGGTAAATACAGTAAGACGAAAAATATGGCAAAATCGTGTCATCAGGCGGGATAACCATTTCGACAATTATTTTGATGGATTTTATCATTCAAAAAATGACAAAAATGATAATGATGCCGCTATACAAGGCAACCAGTGGCACAAGACTGCGACGCTTGGCGCAAGAGAAACAAACTTATGATTTCAAAACGACGGGGTCATTAATCACGATAGGCAGCACTAAAACGAATGAGGAAGAGAAGGAAATTATTGTCCACTTCCCTCCGTGAAAAAGCCGTATTTTTTATACCGCTTTTGGATATTACTTTTTTGATGTTTATGGATGTTACTTATGGAGTTGGATATTTACCACTTTCATTTCATCGCCGTTGTATTCCCTCTTGAAGGTGGCAGTTCCCTTCGCGCTCTCGATGACCTGTGTCACCGTGTCGCCATCAATTGTGTATGTAGTTTTGATCTGTAACATAATGCATTAGTTGTCTTTAAAAATTATCCATATTCTTCTGTCTGCCCTAGTCCGCAAAATATAAATACACAACAGTCATATAAAGAACTGACCCAATAGCAAGATACATGATCATGGTGTTGGTATCAGAAACTATTAGAGATTTTTTACTGGTGGTAGGTTTCTCATATGTGAGAGGCCATCTGGGTAGGTACCACCGCAATGTCTATTTCTCCCGTGAAACAACACTGCTTAAATGCACTGTTGTGTTTCGGATTGAAGGACATTGTAGCCAGAGCAACTACTGGACATATTGAGACTTAACATCTTATGTCTCAGGATGGCGAGCGCAGTGGAATGTTGCTACTGTTCATGAGCGGTCGTATCGCTTACCATCAGGCGAACGGCTTGCTCGTCTCGCCATTCAAAGCAATAAAAAAAAAAAATTATCTCTCCGAAAAATCAACTTTCATCCATAATTTCAACGACTTTTTCACCATCATCATTACCAGAACTATCATCGCCAATCTCTAAAACTGATACGATAGGTTTATGGTAGCTGAAGTAAGAAACGAACAGTTTTGATTCGAACCTATTTAAATGTCTAATAAAGACCGCATCAATAGTAGTTTTGTATTTCGTTGTGCTAAGATTGCGATCATTCGACATAGTTAAACCAAATTCATTATTTAAAAATTCAATTAATAGTTGATTTTTATCGTCTGCGAAGTTTATGTTGAAATCAAACTCTCCACTCAAAATCATTGGCAATTCATCAAAGCTTTATAAACTGACAGCTAACTGACAGCTGTCTACTCTCCATCCGTCTTACGCTTTTTCGATCAGGTCACGTGTCCTGACGCGAGTTTAAGATTTTATACCCATTACAGAAAAAGTGCTCAACGCCGCTAAAGAAGTTTTCACTTCAAAAATACCGGGGGAAGACCGTGGGTACAGATTGCAAATTACATATAATTTTAGACTGCTGCCCCAGCCTGATCCCATAGTAAAAATAAGAAAAATCGTATTTTGCCTGCTCTCGATTGTCGAGCTCGTCAAGACGATTCCTCTGACTCCAAACACGGGGGGTTTACTTTAAGAAATGACGGAGTTATGCCTGGACAAATATTTTAGGGGAGAGAGGGAGGAATTTGGGGATTTGGTTGGGGCCAATCTGTAGAGCTAACCGAGCCGGTTCCAACGATACCAAACTCGGTGGGTCTACGATCTATATTGGCCGAGATAGGATTGGGGGGGGGTGAGGTAAATTTTCGGGGTGGGGGTAGGGGAGGGGGGGGGGTAGGTTTCGTGGGGAGGCTAATAGGCACTATTTCGGAATAAGGGTGGGGGAAGGCAGGGGGCTATGGGCCAATTTTGGAAAAAGTGGGTGAAACTGAAAACAAAAACGAAACAGTAGGCCCAGGCATACATTTTCGCCGCGCTGTAGAGAGGGGATAGCTGTCTACTCTCCATCCGTCCTACTAAGATGACGTCATTGCCGTCCTACGCTTTTTCGATCAGGTCACGTGTCCTGACGCGAGTTTAAGATTTTATACCCATTACAGAAAAGTGCTCAACGCCGCTAAAGAAGTTTTCACTTCAAAAAAAAAGATTTCGGTTTCACAAACACCCAGACCAGAAACAAATACCTGTGGATCACACAAATATTCTCGACGGTTTTTTTTCCATTATGGCTTCGCAAGTCTTGTGTGGTTTGTACATACAGGGTATATAAAGACTGCTACCGAAAACAAAGCCGGGTGGTAGTTTAACCGACTTCAGACACAATGCAACAGAAAATATTGCCAAAAAAGCGACATTTTTTTTTGTAATTTTTTTCCTTTGGCCATGTTTGGGTGGCGAATACATTTTTTTCCCAAAATAATAGTGGATACCATTTTATTTATAAATATTCTAATGTATAAAAGACTTTAAATAATTATTTTAGTAAAAACTATGACTTTACCACCCACTAATGACGATAAAATAAAATAAAATTGTTTGTTGCATTGTGTTAGTAGTCACTAAAACTACCACCCGGCTTCGTTTTCGGTAGCAGTCTTGATATACCCGGTATAGACAATTAGCATTTAATAATTTTTGTCAATTAATTTGCGCAATTTTTTTACTTTTATGTTATAAAACTCTAAAATGCAAATTTAAGAAAATAAAACACTAAGATCCGGTCTTGTGTCGCGGGTATCAAGAACTACGAGAGACTTTTCTTTCTTAAAAACCAGACCCGAAAGGAATATTTGTGGGCCGCACAAACATTTATCTCCCTGCGGGAATCGAACCCGTGGCCTCTCAACAAAACAAGAGGTATATTGAGCTATATGTAATACCTTTGATTTTCCCGCCAAACCACCTCGACGGCTTATTGTTTCACAGCCAGTTCTATCTCAATTACACCAAGGAGGTGGACCAACGAATATTCTTAGGACATACCTGTAAACCTCCTTGGACAACGTCGTCGGTAGGTACGCCAGGGGTGAACGCCGTCTCCTTAGTGCCGTCGTGGGTAACGGAGATGTATTTATATCCATCGCCGTCCTTCACCAGCTGGGAGCTGGGCTTGGAGTTCTTGTACTTCTCAATCTGGTCGGCGGGGAGACCTGGAAAGTAAAAAGGTTTTTGATAAAATTAATTGTTAACGGTAATTAGTTTTTCAATGGCGACAATCATGTAATAAATAAAAAAGTAGGGAGATTTATGTCCTGTTGGTTGTGTTTAATTCTTAACTTCATGTAGTTTTATATTGTTAACATGAGATGTTATTATAACAAAAAGCTGTGTTCTAGTATGTGATGTTTTCTCAAGCTGAAAAAATCTAATTAAAAACTGCTATCTATTTGTATATCTTCGTATTTAAACACAATAAAAAAATATACTAAACCTAAAAACATCTTAGACTAAACCACCCTTTCTTTGGTCGGGCCTTTGTCTTTGAATGTATGAATTCGGTTACCATATCGGCAGTCCTGTGTGTTCGAGATTTATGTTTTGATAAATCCTACGATTTGAATTCGTAACCAGCATAGCAGAACGGTACCCTACCCTATCACATTATGGTATGTAGGTAAGTTAGGCAAATTATGGCGCTACAGAAGGGATTTTTTTCCAATTGTTGTACTGTACGACGAGACAAGCACGCTATTCTCGTGACTGTAAGCAATACGACCTCTCATGGACAAATTCTAACAGCTTGGCATACCACTGCGCTCGCCATCCTAACACATAAGACGTTATGTCTCAATATGTCCAATAGTTTATGTTATTATTATGTATCAGGCATCATAAACATGAAATCTACAACAAAAAGCATATTCCGATAAGCGTATCGTATTAATTTGAAGATAATTGCAACCCATATCATGCATGTGTTAACATATTATCAAATTTCACATAATGGATCTGGAATGTTCTAAAAAAATATTCGATTACATAATACTATATGGCCTAATCACTCTCAATCGTACCCTCGATTTTAGAGGAGGCCTGTGGCCCTGCAGTGGGATGTATATGGGCTGATTCAGATAAATATTTAAGAATTAGATTATTTATGATGTTGCTCATGACTCTATACAAAATAAATGCAATTGACTATTGTAAATTAAAACTAAATGATGACTATGTTTATTTTTTGAACATGTACGAAAGTTTGAAAATATATCGGTGTGAAACATTAAAAAAAAAACGTGTCAATCTGCAAAACGTATGGAACCGCTGGTTACTTTTTCGCGATTTTAGGGTTTGTAAATATAAAAGCAAATAGTAAAAGTTGTTTATTATGATGATTGGACTGTGTAGCATCCCTCTTTCGGTTTTATGTGCCCTTTATGACGAACCTTATGTTTTCCAAATCATTCAATTATTTATTGTTAAGGTAATAACAATACAATATTATTATATTATATACAATTATACGGACATTGTAGCCTGAGTAACTGGACATATTGTTATTTAACATCTTATGTCTCAGGATGGTGAGCGCAGTAGAATGCAAAACATTACCATATAATTCAAGGTGTTGTTTAGTTTTGCTACTCTTCATGAGCGGTCGCAATAAAAATAATATACAAATAAATGACTACTGAATACATACCGATAGCAGTAAGGAACGCCTCAAAATTCTCATCCCTCTCTAACTTGTAAACTTTGCCCAGGTAAGACATATTTCACGGTTTTTCTTTCGATTACGTCCACTCAATAAATTACACTGGTTGATAAGCACATACTTATACTTGGCCGGTAATCTTTAGATATGATATGGGTTGGGTCTACGCCTTTTTGGTCGCTTATGGTTGATAAATTTTGAAGACATCCTGGTGGATATGATACCCATCGTGACTCGCTAGTTTAATTGCAAATGTTTTGGTTGATAGCAGTTTTAGTGTTGTGAATTGATAAGGAATATTTTTTTATAGCAATTAATGCCGAGACGAGCTTGCCGTTCGCCTGGATGTTAGCGATGCGAGTTACGACCACTCCGGACTGTAGCAACATTAAACAAAACTATGTATTAGAAAACAATATTTGGCATTCCACGCGCACGCCATCGTGAGAAATAGGATCTTAAGTCTCATCATGTCCAGTAATTTAAACTATGTTTTGAATTGGTGTTTTTTTGAATTTGGAATCGATTTATTAATGGGTTACTCTTTGAACGAGTATGGAAGTTACAAATGCGCCTTATCCTTTTTTTCGTCCTCAAGATTTTTTTATTTTATCAGTTCCTCTCAGATTTATTCAGGTTGTATAAAATATTTTATTGAATTTTTATATGGGATCGCTTTAATGGTAGAGTAGGCTCATGTCCTGTGGTGGTACTTATAAATTATTATTTTTGTAATACAATATGGAAACAGGTCATCCCTATTACGTTTCACTGACCAATATGTATCCTACACTCGATGGGTTATAGTAAAACAAAATACGTTGTATAAAAAGATTATATTAAATCAATAAATTACATAATGATCTTAATTAAATATAATAATTTAAGCTTTGTAGTATCTTTTCGCCACGCCGTCCCAAGTAGAGCTGGTGATGGTCTGAAAACAAAAAAAAATAGTTGCCATGATGAATGGAACAAATAAAAATGAATACCTAAGGCGGTAAAATAGAAAAAAACATAGTTATAATAACATAGTTTATAGTAGTAAAAATTAAAATTTTTTCAGTGGTAATTAAAATCTTGAACGAATAAATAGGAAATCCAAAGATATACCTATTATCAATGGATGGAGCTGAAGTGATGTGACGGAAAGGGATAACATATTTGATAGCTAAAATGCGTTTATAAACTGTTTACTAATAACATATTGATATAAGTCATTGCAGCCTGCCCAAAATTGCTAGTAGTGGCTCAAAATGCATTGAAATTGGATTTAAAATTTAATATTTGGAGTTAACTTGGTGTGATTCTAATGTTTTATGTTATTTTTGTTGTTTTATCTATGTGTAACATAAGTAGATTATTTAGAGACGTTTAGTATATGCCGCCGTATTTAGTATAGTTTTAAAAACTGTATGGTATTATATTTAAGATGAAATTTAAATAAATAAAGAAATTAAATAAATAAGGCCGAAGTGTTAATCATTTGTCGATCTATTGTAAAATTATGATAAAGAATGCCTTTATCTGTTAATTATTTTGTAACCTGATATTTTCTGTTGCTGAGAGAGTTGTGTGCCACGCAGTCATAGTATTTGAGTTTTATGTTATTGTTAAGAATATAATATTTCGATTAGGTCTACTATAATCTACATTTGAAAGGCCTTACTCATAGGCAGTTGCAACTATTTAAGATATCGAATATTTTACAGCCTCTGTGGCGCTGGCGGTTAGACGCCGCCTGTGAAACGAGAGGCCGCGGGTTCGATCCCCGCACCGAGAGAAATGTTTGTGCAGCCCACAAATATTTCTTTCGGGTCTGGGTGTTTGTGAGACCGAAAAGTCTCTCGTAGTTCCTGATACCCCCGATCTTAGTGTGGGGTTAGGACTATGTATGTGACTGTTGGGTGTTATTATTATCTGCTTCGGTCATACTTAATTCAAAAGTCATCCAAGAGACAACATTTTATAGTTAAAATACGTTTCATCACAGAATATCAAGTGTTAGGGAGCTTAATTTGGAAAATATTTTATTTTCAGTCAATATCAGCTGTGTCAATATTTTGGCAGTTTTAACTAGAATAGCGTTTAATATTATGATGAAAACCTTCAAAACCCAAAAAGATACGGCAATAATTTAATTGTACTTATGATCGAAATTAAATTATTTTTAGCTTAATGTGATAATTTTATACATTTTATCTATCTATCTAAATAACTGTTTAGGGCTGTATAGGGTATAATATTTTTCTTTTGAAACACTAAATTCAAATAAAGTAATAAATTTCATGGATTTCGATCACTAAATTAGTATACCTTAATGTTCGCGGTAGAATTAATGTACACTTTTCTTATCACCTTATCGGTTAGATAATAGTTTACACCATATGTTATTTATTATTGTTATCAATTTATAGCTTGCCGGCTTTTAAAGTGCTTGTTAAATTTTATTATTTATTATCAATAGTCGATCGAAATCGCCAAATAAAACATTTCAATTACTCGAAATTGCCATATAAAATATATTTTTTCTTGCAGTTATTCCATAGAACAATGTAAATTGATCTTTTTATTTCACTATTGCAATTTCCGCTTTATTTTTCCACTCTCCGTTATTACACAAGAACTGTTAACTGTACCCTACAGTCAACAAATCAAAAATGTTTCCTGAGAAGGTGATTATTAAATTGCAAACCCTCATAAAAGATGCATAACAATCTGTCTATAGTTTTATTAAAATTTGAGAACTAAATTAACATGTCACCTAAGATGCGGATCAAGAGTCTTTATTTGGAATCTTATGAGGAAATCCGCACTATTACAACTAAACAATATTGAGGAGATCTTTTCATATGCAAAAACTGCAGCAATTAGCTATTATACATACGATCGATACAATCATTACAATATACCTACTAAGTCTAGTGCAGCACAGTTAGAATACTAACAAAAATCATGTTTATCTCTTTATTCGACAAAATTATACCAGCTTGGTCAAAACTTGGTATAGGCAGATTAAACCCAAAACGCCTCACATTTAATTCATTAATTGTGATAGGATGTTTAGATATTTTATTGTGTTTACTATAATTTTCCTTCTTAATTTCTATTCTTTACACTTTAGACTGCCCTCTATTTATTCGTTTTCTTAAATCATTCATGGTTGTCCGTAATGCTTTCTCTACACGTCAACAGATGCATCTGCAAACGTGCATGACGATCGAAACACCTATCCGAAGACGATGTCTGCAGATGCATCTATTGGCGTGTTGAGGAGGCTTAAGACATTGCCTTTGAACGATAAGACCGCCAACTGTACTTTTTATACATGTGATTTCCAATTATTCTATTTGTTTTTATTCTGTGTGTAATAAAGTGTTTAAATACATAGTATTTCCACCACCATGCACGATGGCCACTATCCTCTAGCGAATTGCATACCACTAACTTATGGCTGGTCTTAACTGTTACAGCCTCATTCAAAGACAGCTTTAGAACCTTTTTTTAGCTATCAAATGTTTTGTCCCTTTCGACCGAGATTTGAATTCAGTTTGAGCGAAGAACACAAAAGATTCGATAGCTGAAATATGTTTTAAAACTGTCTGAATAAGGCTGTTGGTATTTAAAACTTGAAAAAACATTCTCACCACAACTAGTTCGTCTCCGTTGTACTCCTTCTTGAAGGTGGCAGTTCCTTGATCACCTTTGACGATCTGGGTGACTATGTTACCATCAATAGTGTAGGTAGTCTTCACCTGCAAATAAATATTACAATTCATATCAGCATTTCTGTACCCACAAGTACTACGCTCTAATTTTTACAGATTGAAAAGAAGGTTGGTTTCCAAAAATTATGAAAGCTAGGTAAATTTAAATTCATTCGTTGTCATTTATTTTCCATCATCATCAATATTATTAATAGCAGTATGATATCCAGCAATTATTTGTTTAGGAACTATTTGTAAATTGTCTATCAATTCCAGACTACACAAAATGATTTTTATCAGGCGTCTGTTTACATTATATGTCATCTAATTGCAATTTATTAGTAATCACGTAATCTAACAATCATTAATCGTTCAATCATTCAATTAGAAAACAATATGTTAATCAAAAAGCCTGTTTTAGATCATTTATTTTTACTATTATATTTATCTCATCACTTAACAAACTATTACTTACTTTGTCGCCAAGTCCGATAGTGTCTTCGAATTCAACACCAGTCTTGAAGGTGACTTTCTTGCTGCCCTCAGGAGTAGTAGTGGTCAGAGTGTAGGAGTCACCATTCTGTTCCAACGTCTGGGAAGGCTTGAAGGCGAGAAGGGCCTGGATTTTGTCATCGGGAAGACCTGTGGGAGGACATACAAAAATATTACAATTTGAACCTTAACTTGGTTTAGATTGTAATGTCGCAAAATATTTCTTATTTTCTTAGTTTTCTGATGAAATATTAAGTTAAGTTGAATCATATTTTAATCAAATGCAAGCACAGAATTCAGTTATAGCTCGAACAAAACTTTTTTAATACACAATAATGCTGAATTAAATTGATCGCAAAATATTTCTTAGTTAATTTTTTTTTATTTATTTATTTAAAAAAATAATCTTAGTTAAAAAGTTACATTTCTGATGAAACGTCAAATTAAGTTAAATCTTATTTGACTTCAAACGCATGTACAGAAATCAGTAACTAGCGCGAACAAAACTTTTTTAATACACCATAATACTAAATTGAACTGAACGCAAAATATTTCTTTCTTATTTATTAGCTTAATTTTCTGATGACATATCAAATTAAGTTAAATCATATTTTACTTCAAATGCAAGTACAGAACTCAGTAACTAGCACGAACAAAGGTTTTATTTTATTCTAACGTACAATAATTAAAATTTAATTCAGTTAACAAATATACTGGTAAAGCTGTAGCTAGGTAAAAATAAGCTGATTAAAAAAAAGTTGAGCATCTAATATCCAATATTCTAATACAAAAGTAACAAATAAAGCAATACACACCGACAGACTTGAGGAATCCATCGAAGTTCTCCTGCTTCTCATATTTGTACTCCTTGCCGAGGAAAGCCATTTTGATGTGTTGAACTCTGTTGTTAGACACGAAATCAAATATTTTGACAAGTTGAGTCGGCTTTATATCACAACTCTAATCTGTTGTAAAATAAGATTATCTAGAGTATTTAAGCCCTGTTAGGAAGAGTCATTGAACGTGAGTCAGAGATTGCCAATCGTACGATGAAAGGTTTCTAATAAATCTTAGGGCTTACTCTATGATACGAAACGAAATTGGAGTGTTCGACGTCCGAAGTTATAAGTTTTCGACTTCTAAAAATCAATACTATAATCTCTGTGATACTTATCATTCACTCTGAACTTAGTTTATGGTTGGGATGTACGATAAAGGATTCAAACATTTGTGGAATACTTAGATACATTCGTACAGTTTTACGTATGAGCGACGTCCGAACATTCGAATTTCGTTTCGGGTCGTAGAGTTGCCCCCTTGGTGCATCCCATTCTATGAATCAATACCAAGATGTCAACTATTACTAACAACTACAACTAAATTAAAAACAAATATGGTCATCCTCGGTCATGAGAAGATTACCTTTGAATTTAGGCCTACTCATTTTTCTGTCTTACGCTTTTATTAAATTAATTTTTCGAGTAGATTATAGTTGACACACTCTAGATAATAAAGTTAGCTGGAAGGTAGGTGTGTCAGAACGTACTGATAAAAACAAATTTTACGAATTAATAAAAGTTACACGAGGCATGCAGCTCGTTTCTTATAGGTCATGATGACTATGAAAATCCTTGGGAGAAGCTTATGTTTACAAGAGTGGCAAAAGGAGATGATAATTAATTTTAGATTCTAATAATACGCTAGATATTTTAATTTCACAAAAAAAAATGGTAAAAGTGTTTGTTATAATTATGGTTATAACATCTTGGGGTACTGTGATATGTGTAATTAAAACAATGAAAATGCGAATGTATTTAAACGAATGTTTTTTTTAGGTTTATATTCGAATAACTTAATTCAGTAACCATTAACAAATCAAAGTACTTATAATGAAGTCCTAAATCGCATGTCAACTTCAATAGATTTCTGCCTAATACATATTAATCTTGCATCGCCTGGCGACAGTTTATCAAAATATCGAAGTCACTGGACAGATTAACATTGGTTTCATAAGTTTCATTATATTTACTTAAAGTTTAATCTGGAATTGTTATTTAAATTAATTCGGGATAACTTTTATGAGCAAAGATATCTTTCGGTTTATTTTGTTTACAGCCGCTGCCAATAGACAATCCCAATCCAAAATTTGCTGTTTTAGATTGACAGCTCAATCTTTTTTCTGATACTATATTGCCAATAATCAATCTCAGTAGTGAAAAAACTATGGCAACATGGTAAATGACAAATCGAAAAGTAGAAAATAATTCCAGATTGACTTCAATCGAATGTTTTCGATTTATTATTGGCATCGGCCGTTAGTCATGCCTTCTAGAAATTTCTTTTGAATGTCTAGCTTATGCAGTCACTGCAGGGAACGGGCTTCCTCTACAATCTTAAGTACGATTGAGTTTAAGCCATTTTAATTCATTTATTCTTAGTCTTCAACTACTAGTAATCCGCTCTTTAAATAAACCTCGTCAAGGATTTCCATAGCTAGCTGTTTTAGCGGTTTTCATCCAATGTTTTTTTTCCACTTAATTTCTCTAATCATTTATTAATATTATTACACTTATTATAATGTATGTGCTAAATACAAATTAAACCCCTATACAAATAAGTAAAAAGTATAACATTTCCTAGTAATCCTACTTCACCTATATCAGGGGTTATTGCGGTCAAATAATTTGCGATATCACACCGGTAACTTGACACAGTGCAAAAATGGGTTATCAATAATGTGGATTACTGCTTATCAGGATGGACTTCGGCCCTGGTTTATTGCCATCATTCTTATAAAATATTTGGCACCTTTCACGGTTAATAGCGAAAGAGCAGTGGATATAGTTTAAAAATGGCAGAGCCACAAGATACAGTTGCTCGGCTGAGATGCTATCACTGTAGCCAGAGTAGCCAGAGTAACAACTGGACTTAATGAGACTTAATATCTTATGTCTCAGGATAGCGCAGTAGAATAATAATCATTGCTTAGCAACATTGGTCAACAACATGCTCGTCTCGCCATTTATTCCAATAAAAAAACTCTCTAAGGGAAAACATGAGCTCTAAATTCTAAGGTTTTCAGATTTTGACTAGCAGTGCTAATGATTTTACCATCAGATGAGTCATTTGCTTGTTTGTTTGACGAATCTATACAATAGATTTTTTTAGTCACAATTCTCTCTTACGGATAACACCTAAAGCCTTATTCCTAAACTCGGATTTAGAATCATCATCATCATTGAATCCTGTGTCGTGGATATCAGAATCTACGAGAGACTTTGCGGTCTTACAAACAACCAGACCCGAGACAGATATTTGTGGGCCTCAAAAACATTTGTCTCAGTGCGGGGTTCGATTGCGTGGCCACTCGTTTCACAGTTGGCGTCAAACCGACTGTGCCACGGAGGCTGTCATTGATCTAATACAATCGAGTCAATTTTAAAGCCTTAGGTTAAAGTTAATACCTCGCTCATTCGAGTTTATTAATAAGACCCGAGATTAACCAAAGGTGGAGGTGCAATCGTTAAAACAAATGAAGTCATATTTGTCTGCATAAGTGCGTGGTGGCCTGTTGGTAAACGGACTAGACGCGGCTGCCAACATGTTCACGGTGGTCGCGGGTTCGAATCCCAGGGCACACCTCTGACTTTTCGGAGTCATGTGTGTATTGATAGTCAATCACCACGCACTAAAACGGTGAAGGAAAACATCGTGAGGAAACCTGCATACCATAGCGATTCATAAGAATTTCTATGGTATGTAAGTCTGCCAACCCGCACTAGGCCAGCGTGGTGGACTATATGGCCTAACCACTCTCAATCGTATTCTCGATTGTAGAGTAGGCCCGTGCCCTGCAGTAGGACGTATATGGGCTGATACAGATACAGATATTTGTCTAATCAAAAAACCTTATCACCGACCAATGTTACATCGCCGCATCAATCACCAAGTTATGTCGCGCCCGCTTTTTACACATTAATCATAATAAAGATATCTGCGATCAAAGTACAGTATTACGGTCAAAGTTATAAAAATAATCTATTGCACAAAGCGATAAATGCGTGAAATCTTGAGTACATTTCTAAAATACCTTTTGTAATAATAATAAGATTGCGATCAGCCTTTGAAAATCTTAAGTTTCTAAATATCAACAATATTTGCAAGTATCTCAGCTAAAATGTTTTGAGCTAATGTTAAAAGATTATAATAATTAATTATGAATTAATGATTGCGCCATTATCGTTATTATCGATTGATAGGTTCGTGTTGCTAATAAAATTTTCTAACAATATTAAAGTCCACTATTTTCTGAAATGGATACTTTACCCGTTTGTTTCCATAAGTGTTATAAGGGTGAATATACAAAAATTGGGTAACTCGCTGTCATCAGCCAATATATACAAAGTCTTATTATATTTTATTGAAATAACAACTTATTTTAAAACAATGAAAAGTCCTTTATATGGTCACCCAATTTCATTTAATCATTTTAAATACAAGTTAATAAAAAAACAAAATTAATACTTAAAATGTCAGTCCTTTGGCATGTCACAATCCCGAAAACCAACAATCAAGTGATTATCTATTAAACATTATCATTGATTTAAGAAACCTTACTAATTTACTACAATCTGTGATGAACATAGTATTATATACTACAACTTTCATAATGCAATGTTCTCCAATTTATTTAAAAAAAAAATAAGAAACTTTGTGTTTGTTTTCATCCGTCAGTCCGTTGTGTGTTCTTTAAATTTGAAATTCTCGCCATATATCACCGAGTCAAGGTCAAATCCCTGTTTATGTATTAATGTTGGTAATGAAGTTAGTTGCGGACAGCACAATTTGACGGCCGCCATAACTGTACGAGTTCTTGGGTTGTGTTTGTCTTCTATACACATGCAAAGCCAGTCAAAATTTCAGTCCCGTGGTGGGTCGTTATTTTCTTGTTAATCTGAGGTTTATCATCATTTATACATAATTAACTATGATTTGTTAAAATGTAGTTTGTTGATATTCGAAATTATCAAAAAAAACATTCGTTCTGATTATAACCTCAAATTATGTCTTTTTCGTCAATCCGCTGGCGTCAGTCCTTTGTCAGGTATCGCGCCAGAGGATTGAATTGTCTCCATAATACTGCTTTTTGTTGTTGTTTTAGAGCACTTTTATCTTAATTGCTACCGTGTATAAGCATTTCTATTTTATATATCAGTTTAGAATATCATACGGCACACTAAAAGCAATTTGACTAGGGAAGAAGATTAGAAAAAAAAGAGAAGCCGAAAAGGCTCGCTTGGCCAGAATTAAAAGTGCCCCATTAAATTAGCGGAATACAAAGAAAAACAAAAACTTCAGTACTTAAGGAAATAACTAAAATTTTTAATAAAAACCTACTTCAAAACAAAAAACCACTAAAAACCAAAAAATAATAAAATATTAAGTTACGCATATATTTTGATTTGTTGGCTAGTCAAGTCATTAAGCAAATTAATCAACATGCACAAGTCCAATGAAATAAACATTATTTTTTGCTTTGCAGTGGTACTTATTATTTTAATATTTTTTGTGGTTTTTGTTATGAAGTCGGTTTTTATTTTTTTATAAAATATTTTAGTTATTTGTATATTTTTAGTGTTGATATGCATTTCAATGAAGAAGAGTTGGTCCCACAAGGAATATGTTCTTTCCGATGACAATGAAATCGATAAAATCAGTTAATGCTGCCGAAGATATTGGTATTTACGTTTATTTTAATTTTATAATTATTTTTAATTGTTACTAAGTGATTTGAATACTTAAAAGACATGTGCCATTATTAAAACTAAGAGATTTGTACTAATTCTTATTAAATTTCATTATAATTCTTAGAAAATTGTGTACTTTATCAGTACTATGTTAGCCTCGTCAGTCCCCTGGCAGTCAAATTCAGAAAATTTTAAATATCTCATAATTTACTTAAAAAAGTGACTGGCCCGATTTGGAACAATATAATCATTAGATTTGTCATCATATGCACCCGAATTTATTGTAATTTGATTTAATTATTATAGTAAACAAAATATCCTCAAAAGTTACCCAACTTTTGTATAATCACCCATAATTACTTGAATCTTGATGAAAACTACATTAAAAGGTTGCCATACATTGATAGACACATTTAATATTTTAAAATAATACAAAATGCAAAAACATGTTGTCGAATGCAATATATTGCCTATTGTAATAAGGCCTGTTATTGAACTTATTTTAAATATAGTTTCAATTATTTTGTTTTCATTTGGTATACGTACAGTCAGCAACAAAAGTCGCTACACATTCACGACATTCGGAATCGTCCTATCATCCAAAATAATAATTATTGTCAATATCGTATGGCACTTCTCGGCATATATGACTTTACTTGGTTATATTTTACGACTACAGAGTAGTACGTACAAATTTTAATTCATAAAAAGGTTATCAAAAAATGTGAAGTGTTCAGCGACGTATGTTGCTGACTGTACAATAAAGAGGAAAATAAATAAATGCTATTACTTTATACTTCTGTTGTTATTTTTATTGTAGAATAAAGGTACTGTGTTATAAATATTATAATATCTAAATGATACAGCATATCCATGTATCATAAAGAAAGCGATATGCTTCCAAGAAAAGCCTCTTATCAATTGATTACATAATTAGTATTGACCTTCACGTTATCCTTTTTCACTTTCTTACCATATCTATTGTGAAATGGATTTGGAAGGTTGTAAAGTGATAATATATTTTATGTAATGACACCGCTTATGATAAGTGTTGCAGTTTGAATATTAAATTAGACTTTGGACTGTCCTCTTTTTCATTTCCAACTCCTCCTATTAATTTAACTTTCTGATTAATTTCGTTGCGGTTTAAAGACAAGTTAGACATTCCCGGAGACTCGCCGAGCTTCAATTCTCGGTGTCATTACTTTGCGTGCCACTGTTGATCCTGGCTTACAGGAGTTGCAGTGGTGGGTGTGAGGGCGGGACAGTCTCCTGTCCTCTTTTTATCCTCCTAAATCCATCCTATGGTTGTCTGTAAGACATTGTCTTTGAGCGATAAGACCGCCAATCATGCTTTAATTTTATTGATTTTTGATTCTATTTTTTTTTGCAATTAAATGAATATAAATTAGTAAATAATTCTAACAAGTAAAAACCATACTTAAAATGAATTAACATTGGGCCTATTTTCTGAAGAGGTAGGCAGTAGTGTTACCAGGAGTACCAGGACATTTTTCGCCTTGTGTGTAATGTAATTGACAAAAAATGTAAGTAAATTAATAATGTAAGGTAATTGACAAAAATAATCACAATAAGTTAAAAATATATATTTATTATAAAAACGGATAAATATTAAACAGTCTTAAATTAAGCTTTGTAGTATCTGCGAGCCTCTCCATCCCACTTGTTGTTTGATGTGGTCTGGAAATAATCGAAGGTTAAAGGACTTTGTCGATGGCATTAATTCTTTTTTTATTGACGAGCATGCCGCCGTATGGTAAGTGATACGACAGTTGCTAATATTTTGCCAACTGCATACATACTAGTTCGCTAACCCACACTAGGCCAGCGTGTCATGGCCAGGGCTGTAGCTCGAATCGAATTGGAGGTAGAGCAGCATAGGGCGGAAGTAAAAAAATATCATAATGGATTTGACCTCGTAGCACGGGCTCCTAAATCAATCACCATGTATATCACGGACATCTAAGTCAGTTATGTACATTCAATAACTATTCGTAGACAAATAATTTCTGTGAAAGAACATGAGCTTACAAAGATCTAAGAATTAGTAAATCCTTAATGATGAAGAACAACCAAATAACATGGTTGAACTTCCAGATTTGGATGTAGAGATCGATGTCTGAGTGAGAGTGAGGTAACACTTAATTATGGGGTGGTTGGTTGGGTTAATTATAATAATTTATGATGGTTTTTGTTATTTTTAGGATAGGGTATTTCAAGGTAGGGTATTGCACCACAATGCCCCCCCGCCGCCCTTGCTATTATGAATATAATGTAATATATGGTCACGGCTATGAAATTTGTAGAAATATATTTTTGTATTGCATACATTCCACAATAAGGTTACAAAATGTATAATCCGTTAGCACGAAGATTTCACTTGCCCAAACACTTGTTTTCCCAATCTCGATTACGCCAATGTCATCTATGTAGATTCGAAAACCAAATTAATAAACTTGAGCGCCTCCAAAATTTTACCTTCGGTTCATATTTGGTTTTCGCAAATATGCTCAAGTGGTTACTGGTGGTATACAGGTTCGTCGGAAAACTTATATATTTTTTCTTTTAACCGTATATAAATATTTGGCTTAACACTTGTTAAGATTTTGGTATAAAAAAAAAATCCAGCGAGCTAAGGGCAATACTTGGATCCTAGATGCACTGTCGCTCTTTTAGAATGGAAGGGGAAGGAGAGGAAAAGAAAATAGTCCGTAGAATAAAAAGGATAGGGTTTCCGGTAATCTCGCTCACCGAACGAAATATGACAACAAAGCCATCCTCTTTTTTTATTGCAATGAATGACGAGACGAGCATGCCATTTGATTGATTGATTGATTGATGGCGAAACGACTGCTTATGGACAGTAGCAAAACTAAACAACACCATAAAATACAAAGCAATGCTTAGGTTTCCACTGCGCTCGCCATCGTGAGACATGTAAATCTCAATATGTCCAGTAGTTACTCTGACTACAACGTCCTTCAAACCGGAATGCAGTAGGGCAATTTACATTTTTATTTGGTTGGATAAATAGACATTGTGATGGTACCTACTGTAATGAAATATGCGATCCAAGATATACACATATTTTATTTTATATGTATTCATTTCTATGGGTGGTCCTATATAAGCTCTGAATCGTGAGGCTATAGGTTCGTTTTCGTCTTTGACTACAGTGAGTCGTATTTCTTTAAAATACATGATACAATTCAAGACTAAAATATAATGTAGTGTTTACTGGTATAATTTATTGTAATATCCAATTCCAGTTTCACCAATATGTTTAATTTTTAGCCACACGACGCGACGCGACGCCTGTTTCTAATTAAAGGTCTCTCGAAAGAATTTCCACTTCCTACAACCATTATTACAAACATACAGTATTGTATAATACATAACCTATACCGAAAATGGTAGTCTGAAGATATTACTTAAAAATAAACGAATAGAGAATATTTATAAAATAAATTTTATTATAAAATAATTTATAACATCATTGATAACATTTATTAAATTCTATTTAGTTATTTGAATTATTTCTCTACTTCGTATGTTCTAATGCATTTTCCGTCCCATCCTTCGGCGGTCGTCGTCTGAAAAAGAAAAAATATATTAAATAAACTATTTCTTTATAAAATGTCAATGTCAGGCAGGATTTTTCTGCTGAAACCCTGTATTGAATGCAACTTTATATGATGATAGAAACACATCATAGCTAGGTATTTATTTGTGTCATATTTCTAGCTTGCGAATATCCTGTGTGAGAGTTAGATTCGATATTGTAATTGAATATTTTCTCGTCTAAATATAAAAATCTATTTGTTTTAAAAAATACGATTAAAATTGATTAGTCGTCGTCGGCGACCCTATTTAAAAATAAAAATAATGTTATCATTTATGACTAAGGATTAAGGAAGAATAAAATAACAGATTAAAAACAGGTTTGTTTATTCCAAGCCTATTTTTACACGCTTTATATTAGCTTCACTTGTATGTTTGTTTGTAACCGACTTCTTAAGACGCGATTTTGACCCACTTTAAACGGACAGATTTCATTCAAATTTTGCACACCTGTCAAAGACCGATGACAATACAATAATTCGATTAAAATATATAATTATCCTGATTAGATTCGCCAGGATTAATTATTCTTATAATTGATGACCATTGCTACTGACCACTAGGTGGCGTATAGATGAACATAATTTGCTACTGACTAATAGATGGCGTGATCACGTCAATAATGCATGTTTGCACTATTCATCGCTAGATGGCGTTAACATTGTATTCTTCAAGTGTCAAATGTTACTACTGACCAACAGATGGCGTTATTGATTGGAAATACAGCCGTAGATGGATGTTTTCAGTCAAAACAATTATATAATAGTTAAAAAAAAACTAAAATACACGCTTTAATAAGATATACAACTAAAAAAGTAAAAATAATTGATACTGAATTTAAGATAAGAAAATGGAGTAAAATACATATATTTTATTGTTACAAAGCGTGGGGTGCAGGAGGATAAGTAATTGTTGTAAACACCCCACGCTTTGTAACAATAAAATATATGTATTTTACTCCATTTTCTTATCTTAAATTCAGTATCAATCATTTTTACTTTTTTAGTTGTATATCTTATTAAAGCGTGTATTTTAGTTTTTTTTAAATTAGTTTAAAACTGTCTGATGAGCCACTGGTCTTGTTTGAAAAGTAGGAAATGTCATGGTTCGGTTAAAATTTTCTGATGTTATTGACTTAACGTTATTATGCATATGAAGTGGTAGAGCCACATTGTTGTCAGTCATGACTCAGCAAAATAGGCAAGCTCAGTGAAACATCGCTGTCACGTTTCGTTTGGTGAGTGATACTGTTCCCATATTTTATCCTCCACTCGATTTGAAGGACCGGTAACTCATTCGTGATCCAAGGGTAATGGATGTTCATGGGCGGCAGTGATCACTTACCATCAGGTGATCTGTTTGCTCGTTTGCGGAACGCAGGCAATAAAAAAAAGCATATTGGTACGGTTACATATTAAATATCTATCTAGTCGATCAACTGCTGACATGGAATTCCTCTACAATTCAAAGTTCGATGAAGAGGGGTTAAGCCATAGCTACTACGCTGGCTTATTTTCCCACAGAAATTCTTGTAAAGACCTCTACCGCGACTCAAGTTTCATCGATGTTTATCGAATATTGAAAGTAAAATAAATATCCTAGTTTTTTAGTTTAGAGTTTGGCCACGTGGAATGCGATTCTAAGTACCAGGAATGCATAAGTGTAAAACATGGTAATAGGTATTACGTAGGAGCTTATAGTCTACATAAGTTGCGTGGGTCTAGCAAAAACGTATTGGATAATGGTTATACGTACGTGATGTAGCCAATTAATTGCTGCATAACTACTGACAGTGATTTATTCATTTGTTCGATATAACTTTTATAATACGTAAGTAAGTACTATTTATGAAAATACCGGATTTTATATATACTCATTCACGGTTGCATTTGTGCACATTATTTTGAATGACATTTTATTATGTAAGTAATAAAATGACAATACTCAATAAAATGTACAATTGTAGATGCCAGGATCATAAACATTTTTAATTCCATAGCTTAATTTTTTCTGCAATAAAAATTCTAATTGCGAATTGCATATTTACACGGTATCGACCAGTCTACACTTCCAAGTCACAGCCAGTAGAGGTTGAATGACCCCGTCAATTGGATGTTGGATCAATTGAACAGTGGGATGGGATTCGATAGGCGTGGCTTCTTTATTAGTCACGTTGGTGTCCCGACTTTGTGTACCAGGAGCGCATAAAATGCAGCAGTGTGCATCGCCACAGGTAGTGAAACCGTCGGACCCCGTAATGAACCATACGCAATTCCCTTACAGTTTACTGGCAGTTCTATTCGATGACTGAGAATTTAATTCTCAGTAAGAGAAACGGACAAATTAACGGTAAATCATTGAATGTGGCCTTCAATTAAAAGTTGCAAATGCTTTAGGTCTGCAAAATCAAACAATAATTTCTTTTATCGCTTTTTTACTTCATACAAGGTAGTAAACGTCATTCCGTTACTAATTTTAAAAAGAGAAGAATTTGTAATTTTTAGTTGCATTTTGTTTGTGTCACAACTCACAGTAATATCAGAACAGCTGGTGGTGTATATGAAATCGAATGGGTGGAGTCACGTCACGTCACGTTGGTGACCCGGCGTTTTGTACCAGGAGTTCATAACAAATGCAGAGATTGCATACAGTGAGAGTGCCACAGCTTAAATACGTTGTATGAGAATGTTAGCAGTACTTGCACGACAAAAATGAAATCCATCGCAGTTTATTCAAATTGGTCTATTCATTATTGTAGGATTAACCGTACTATTGGATGGCAAACAAGTTTACGGATAGGATGGGCGGAGCTCACAATGAATGTTTATAATCGGATTTTTGATACCAGGAATGCATAAATGTACAGAAGCTCGCAACGTATGCCTTAATATTACTGTGATGAAAGACACTGTAGTTAATAGTCTAACGCGATTCAACTATATTAATTTATTCGGCAAAATAATCTGTTTAGAGTAAGATTAATTAAAATTGGAATAAAACACGATGGTATTCTTTGTGTGAAGACTTTTGGTATCACGATGTATCAGGAGTTTCTTTCTGTATGAAAACAAAATGTTATATTTTTTTATTACTGATTTTTTTCCAAACGAAAGTAATATGTTCTTAAAGGTTTTTAAATCAATAGCCATGTCCAAATCCGTTACACACTCATCGATGAGTAATAGAGCGATACTTCCATATTTATGTGAATAAATCCTTGACATTATTTTGGTAGATTGGATGGAGGGCGGAGCCATGACGAGGCACGTTGGTGAACCAACGTTTAGTACCAGGATAGTATAAAGTTTTAGAGGTTTAGACTTAGATATTTGGGATACGAAGTGTTGAATGCTCCCTTTCAGTAGTGCAAAACTAACTCGGTATTTTATTTACCTTATCTAGAAGATAGTTTATGTATACTAAGAACTGCGTGTGTTGTTTGAGCCTTGATTAGCAATCAAAAATTTGTAATTACGTAATAAATCTTTATTTTTTATTAAAAATTTCAGGGAATTTGTTTTAAATTATTACGTAAAATGTATAATAATTATTGTGCGTATGAAAAACTTGATATGTCGGAAATTTTGCCAGTTTTGTACGATGGGTTTTAAAGCGGCTACTAAATGTCCTGCGACTTGAAGAGTGCTGTTGTGTGGTTTGAGGTCTCGTTTTTATCTCGGCTTTAAGTACCAGGAATACACAGAAGTGAATAAATACTATATTAGTTATAGAAGAAATTATTAGGATAATAGGTGGCCGGAACCCAAACAGAAGTCATTCATATTTATAGTTTTAGGTTTAGTACCAGGATAACATAAGAGTAAAGTGGTATACCTATGCTGAAAATTAGCTAAAAACCCAGGAGTAAAATATCCAGCGATCATAATAAAAGCAATGCATGTTATAAAGTTAATCAATAAAAAAAATGCGGGTATGTCAATACACCTTTGACCCAATTGGTGTTAATTTGTTTGATTAATTGGTCTCGATTTGTGGACATTTTAAATGTAAAACATTTAGTAATTTCGACCGTATGTACAATAAGGGACATATTAGAGGCCATTAAACAATGATTAGACAATATTTTCAACAAACAAAGGTTTGTCAATTAAATCTCCCAAAGAAGTAGAAAATAAACAAACAGTAAACACCACAGTGAGTTTTATACAGCCTGTCATAGGAAAACGTTTATGGAACGGAGAAATCTTTATAGTCAGACATTTTTTACTAGGATTACATAAAGTTAGAGGAAAGTAACCAGACACAGACTTGTGAATTGTTATACCCCGGAACTTTAGTGTTTAGTAGTCCAAATCGGTCGTGGTTCTTTAAGTAATCGCGAAAATACATAAGCTATGTTCCTCGTCTGAAAATGAATAACATTGTTGAATAGGCGACGAAAAATGTTTGTACTCTATACAAACCTTCGTACTTAATTCACAAACAAAATGCAGCTCTAAATTCCTATATAACAAAGTACTCTGTGGCCCTAAATGATTACAAAGCCACTTGTTCCCTTATAAAGAGCCCAAAACCTTATTAAAATAAAGGAAATAAACTTATATTATTAAACTTTCATTTATTTATTATGCCGTAATTTATTATGCTTACATTTCTTTTTTATTAATAATTTAATTACCATTTAAGGATTTTAAGGACTATTTTAAGGACTATGTATGTGACTGTTGGGTGTTATTTATTATTATTTATTATTATTTAAACAGATGCAGAAAGATCTGCATTTAAATTAAATTATACTATTTACGCTCCAAATTGGATTGGAATTGGAACCGGACTGAGCACGTGCAAAACCGACTTCAAGTACCAGGAGATCATGTGTATGAACAAGTCTACAGAATCACAGTATAGCGTGTTTTGTCAACGCGCCAGTATAGTTAGTCCCAGTATACGAAAGAAGAGTTTCGAATGTAGGCTTTCTGTGGCATTTTATTTTATGGACAATGCTACCAGAGACGTTCCCTGATTACATTATTTAGCTGCAACTCCGAAAAGAGGCAGAGGTTGGCCTGATGTCTGATGAATTAAATTGTATTAAATTATAATTCCACGTTCGTACAACTGCAGCATTTGGGTATGCGTAATCTACCTTTAAAGTCATGTTTTCCTGATATAATTATTAAAAATAAAATAATTCTCGTACCTAATAATAATTTTATCGTACATATGCAATACATTAGAAAATATAAACATATATATATATTTTAATTTTATATTGAAGCTACCAGGGTAAGTACTCTTGATAGTTTTTAAGGACATTGTAACAATTTATTTCTATGTATATTAAGTTTTATAGGTCAAATAAAATACACACATTTAATTAACTACTCCATATCCAAATGGTGAATATTCGATCGTAATACAAACAATTAAAAAACTTTCAAATAAATTATACTATTAATGAAACTTTCCCTTAGTCATGCTTCAAAATTACCTTCAAAGTTTTAAAATATTCAAACGACCGCCATATAATAATTAAAGCAAATTATTAATTTACTGAAGGCTGCCAGTTACGCTGTATAATTTTACAATGACGTGTCTTGTTATGAACACTCGGTAATTCTCACTAAAATAACTACCTTACTACTAATTATTAAAATATTTCTAAAGGTTTTAGTTCAAAAGGTAGTGCTGATTCCTCATACTCTAGGAAATTGTATAGATTGTAGACTTCTTTATCGGTGATCCGCGGACCACTGGGGGTCCCTAGTAGCATACTAACGCCCGAATACTGGAACGCCATTCAAATAATAAGTTGCTCTTAACAGCGCACGGCCCACTTAGCCAGTACATTTCGGGATTAACGTAGTTAAGCGCAACTTATATTTAAGTTGCGTTCCAGTATTTGGGCGTAAGTGCCATCTTTAAGATAATTTTATGCATGTTTTATTAATGGATATATAGAAAAACCCTCTACTTATTTACCTTTCCGTACTGTATGAACATACAAGCAAACCAGTCAACCATCTAGA
Source organism: Hyles euphorbiae (assembly GCA_023078785.2). Lineage (NCBI taxonomy): Eukaryota > Metazoa > Arthropoda > Insecta > Lepidoptera > Sphingidae > Hyles > Hyles euphorbiae. Next base: position 10,740,157 of record CM041044.1, on the reverse strand, counting down.
TTCTAGGTGGTCAATGGCTACATATAAAGAAGAATGCCTATTCATAGCTTCGGTAAAAATATAGATCTCGATACGGATACTGCTTCAAAATTATTATAGCATTTTTATGATTTATCCTTAAACATTTTCCTGTTTTATCCCGGGTGACAGATTTTTATAAAATAAAGAAATTATCACTTATAATACCACAAGAGCTTCAAAATTATCGGGTATTTCCCGATAGGTTCGTTGCAAACAAATGAAGGAGTCAAAACTTGACGACTTTATTTGTTTGCAGGGAACCTTGAGGGAAATGCCAGATAATTTTGAAGCTCGTGTGGTATTCGGGGGATTATTTTTCCGTCCCAAATTTTAATTTCAAACTCATTTTCATGCAAAATCTCCAATTTTCACAATTGAATTCAACCTGTCAGTTTGACGTGTGGTTAATTTGACTGGATCATGTTTTGTTTTTTATATATAGCAACTACCAGAGAAAATTTTCAAAAAATTATCAGTATAATACCATGTAGGTTGTACCACGTGACGTCGAATGGTGCAATTCTATTGGTCGATATTTGGGTCGGAAAAATAATCATCACATTTTTTTTTTCATAGAGCCGAAGGCATAAAATGTATTTTATTGGACTTCAAGTTAATTTATACAAGAACTCCGGGCCTGGGTTGCAATGTTTATATTTATTGAAAATATTTACTTTCCCTACACATAAAAGTAGGTTTTATCGAGGGACAGCAATCTTCGCACCGATATTTTAAATTAATCCGAGCCAATTAGTCTTGAGTAAAAGGTTAAGAATCTCTATGTCCCACTTTCGTCAGTACATTTAAGCGGGACCTGCGTAGTTAACGCCCGAATATTGGAACGCAACTTAAATATAAGTTGCACTTAACGATGTAAATCACGCTTAAATGTACTGGCTAAGTGGGCCGTTTGAGTGAATACGCCCGAATGGGCGTAAGTGGTTGATAATAAAAAAAACTCTGTAATCTTAATTATTTGTTCTTATAATAGCACTTGACATCTCACGCTACATAATAAAAAACTCGTCTGACTTGTTTCTGTTTTTTTACAATATTAAATATTATTATGTTATACCAACAGTGCGTATTATTAAACCCGGACAAGCATATTTGCTATTTTATTTAAGTTTACCAAACTAATGAGTTCTTAATTTAGCCATTTGATGGCATTTCCGTACTAATTAGTACTATTTTTTCGCGATAGGTATTCGTAACTAACATAATATTTCAAAGGCTGTAATCGTTCCTAATTCTTAGTTTATTTCATTAGTTTTCATATATTGTATAATTGTACGTTCTGCAATGTATTTTGATATTTTTTTATTGTACAGGAGGCCTATGCCCTGCAATTATGATTTTTGATTCTATAAGTTTTCCTGATTCAGTACATTACTGTTAATTTCCGTCACTAAATAATTATTATCCAAGTAATTATCTTGGCAAACAGATTATTCTATGATATTTTTTCATTTCTTTTTCTTATTGATAAATACATTGTTTTCTTTATCTATGAATTAAATAATTTCCTTCTAAACTACTGATGGAAGTATATTTAAAGTTATATGTTTAAAAGTATCTTAAATTTTACGTTAATCTTAAGTCACAATAAATGTTTTATTTTGCTCTCTAAAAACTAATCAATGGAAAATTAAGCCTTTTATATAAAAAAAAAAACCATATGGGTTTTGCTGTTGTTTGCATCCTAAATCTTACAATATACTAAAGCAGTACTAAAATAGAAGCGTTTCTTCGTCAGATCAATGGGACAACGTGTCTTCACAGAATATTAAACTAGTGCCTTACCTATCGATTAAAATTGATTTTTCATTATCTATCGAAACAGTTAATCAAATCTCTTCAAAATTAGATATCCCTATGCTAAGCCCGAAACACGACACAAGTACTCTCACAAGTAATCTCACCAGCTTAGAGTATTTATAATATAGAAGGAGTGCTGGTACTACCAGATATGTAACCAGATATGGTTGAAAATACATACCACAGTCATGATTTCTGGAGTGAACTCCCTTACGTGTGTCGACTTGCGGCCGTTGTCCTCTGTCTGCACTTCAATAAGCTTATCACCGTCCAAGGTCATTACTGTTTTCACCTGAAATTAGGTGAAAATAAACTTTAGATAAAAGCTTGGTGGCCTATTTGTAACGGGATGCAGCTGCCAACATGTTAATGGTGGTCGTGAATAAATCACAGAGTACATCTCTGACTTTTCGGAGTCAATCACCACGCAGAATAACAGAATGAGAGAGGAATCTAGTCTTCAGGAACGGTTGCTACGTCAATTTCGAACCTAAGAGTTTTATTCTTCTATTATGGTTTTTTTAAACATGGTTAGGATCAGCGCAATGAGATTTTATTCAAAGATCAAGGGGCTTCGGGCTGATAATGAATAAAAGAATCAATTTAACCTGAACCTGTGACCTCAGCTTAATAACCGCACCGTAGTACAACTACGCCAACGAAGTAGTCAGTTTAAGTTTAGAGATTTGTAAGATGACATAACTTAATACTAGTATAAATCGCATGGCAAGGCTAAAGATCTAAAAAACTATCGATAATTACAACTCTAGATTATCGGACCTACTCACGATGCCGCTTACTTCATGTTACATAATTATCGATAAATTGTGACAATTAGTTGTTTATAAATCGCGTGATTTAGATCATCAGTTCGATATTGTTTTTTTTTTGACGTGACAACGTCTTAAATTAGGTTGCGGCTGGGAGTCACTTATGAAAAAGTGTAACGCCCGGTAACGTTACGATGAGTCACCGAACGAGAGAGAGGCCCGCCGAATGCCTTGCGTCTCTCTCCCACTCAATTTAATTATATTTTTTTTCAGTTTCACCCACTTTTTCCAAAATTGTCCCATAGCCCCCCCCTGCCTTCCCCCACCCTTATTCCGAAATAGTGCCTATTAGCCTCCCCACGAAACCTACCCCCTCCCCCTCCCCTACCCCCACCCCGAAAATTTACCTCACCCCCCCCAATCCTATCTCGGCCAACGTAGGTCGTAGACCCACCGAGTTTGGTATCCTCGGAACCGTCTTGGTGAGGGCTACAAATTGACCCCGCCAGAAATCCCAAATTACGCAAAAAATTACCCCCCCAAAAAAAAATATTTTACCTCCAAAACAATTAATTTAAGTTAGCCTCCCCACGAAACCTTCCTCCCCCCCTCCCTTACCCCCACCCCGAAAATTTACCTCACCCCCCCAATCCTATCTCGGCCAATATAGATCGTAGACCCACCGAGTTTGGTATCCTCGGAACCGTCTTGGTGAGGGCTACAAATTGACCCAGCCAGAAATCCCAAATTACGCAAAAAATTACCCCCCCAAAAAAAAATATTTTACCTCCAAAAAATTTATTGACGTGACAACGTCTTAAATTAGGTTGCGGCTGGGAGTCACTTATGAAAAAGTGTAACGCCCGGTAACGTTACGATGAGTCACCGAACGAGAGAGGCCCGCCGAATGCCTTGCGTCTCTCTCCCACTCAACTACGATCGGTCTGCCGCGCGCGCAGCACTAGAGAATTAGGCGCATTGAATCGGCGCATGCTTGTGTCTCTGTCTTTGTCTTTCTCGAACGTTCTTGGCGTTGGAAAAACAAGAAAGCGTCACAATACAAGTTCACACGTGTGGTTAAAGTATCGTCAGCTGTGTCTGTAGTGAAAATATGGAGTGCTTAGATTCGTCATTACATGTACAATGTTTTAGTAAACAAAATATATTTCTATAGTTAAAATTTGTGCAATTCTTATTTTCATTCAATTCCTTGTTCCTATTGTGCAATTTAATTATATTCATATCAATAAATATTCTACCGAGAAAAAGACGTTGTCACGTAAAATCTTCGCCCGTAAAACCGACTTTACAGGCAACCATTTTTTCTTTTTCAAATCCGGTATCACTTGCAAATGCATTGTAATGATAGAGTATTTGCCAGATAATGTTAACTATCGTACGATACTATTATGCGGGAAATTTAATATATTTTTATAATTAGTTTGCTGCACTCAAGGTTACTGAAGATTACTAGAAGCTTAGTCTGATAATGGGTGAGTTGACTGTTGGTAACCGGATAAGATTGGAGAATTCTGAAGATCCTATTGTTGGCGATAGTGTATTCGCATTTCGCATCAATCTGATTTTGTGTGTTAATCCTATAAACACAATTTACAGCGTTTTACAAACATCACAATCGTAAAATTAAGGCAAAGCAGTGATATCATATGTTTCATAGTGATCGTTGAATATACAAGAAGATAGGACCTCAAAAGATTTCAAGATACACCTTGTTCAATTCTCTTGCATCCAATACCCTCTTTCATGCGATTCTTTATAACCCTCGAAAAAAGTACTTTTTTGGGATTAAATATACCCTACTAGCTTTTTCCCGCGACTTCGTCTGCGTGTTTATGTTATCATAATGGACGTAAAAGCAATACATTATATGAAAATGTCATCCCTTCACCCCCTTAGTGCTATTTTTTTAATAGAGTTCACGCCATTATTTTTCGTTTTAAATAAGTCGTGACATACGAATTTTGATATCAATAACTTCAGTGTTTCGATTTTGCATACAACACTTCAACCCTTATTTTAACTCATTTAGGGTTAATTATAGGAAAAAAAATATGTAGTTACTCTTGTTCCTAGATGAGTAACCTAAGTGTCAAGTTTAATATTTGCAATTTCAACGGTTACAATTTTCCATACAACAGTTTTTAACCCTTTTCACTCCCTTAGGGTTTGAATTTACAAAAAAATCTTTCTTAGTGCTACTCTACATAATAATAAGAACCCTTGTGCAAAATTTCACCTATTTAACTCCAGTAGTTCCGGCTGTGCGTTGATCCGATAGTTCGGTTCTACAAAAATTCAACCCTTATTTATACCCATTTAGGGTTAATTTTAGAAAAATTAAGTATGCAGTTATATTTGTTATTGATTGACTAACTAAATTGCAAAGTTTGAGAATTGTAGCCTTTACGGTTTCGATTTTCCATACAACCGTTTTTTACCCTTTTCACCCTCTTAGGGGTTGAATTTCCAAAGATCCCTTCTTAGTGCTACCCTACGTCACAATGGATACCTCTGTGAAAAATTTCACGTTCCTAACTCTAATAGTTTCGGCTGTGCGTTGATTAGACAGACATTAAATCACCGTCGTCTCGCAACACTTCAACCCTTATTTTAACCCTTTTAGGGATAATCTTAGAAAAACAAAGTATGCAGTTAGTTTTCTTTTTAAATGAAGAACTAAAATGCCAAGTTTGACAATTGTAACTTTAACGGTTTAGATTTTCCATACAACGGTTTTTAACCCTTTTCACCCCCTTAGGGGTTGAATTTCCAAAAATCCCTTCTTAGTGCTACCCTACGTCACAATAGGAACCTCTGTGTGAAATTTCAGCTTCCTTACTTCAGTAGTTTCGGCTGTGCGTTGATACGTCAGTCAGTCAGTCAGTCAGTCAGTCAGGTTCCTCTTTTATATATATAGATATAGATAGATATACAGGGTATATCAAGACTGATACCAGAAACGAAGCCGGGTGATAGTTTTAGTGTCCAGACACAAGTCAACTAAAAATTTTGCAAAATAAGGCGACGAATATTTTTTTGTTATTTTTGTCCTGTCGTATTTGGGTAGTGAATACTTATTTTTTTCGAAAATAATAGTGAACAGCATTTTATTTCTAAAGGTGCTGTGGTACGCAAGGGGTAAAATAATTATTTTAACATGACTATGGATTTACCTCTTAAATACGAAGGCTTTTAAAAAATACAAAACATAAATTGCGTTTCTTTGCAATTTCGTTTAGCTGCATTGTCTTTGGAGTCACTGAAACTACTACTCGGCTTCGTTTTCGGTCGCAGTCTTGGCATTCCCTATACTTTTATCTCATCTTTCATACCTGTGAGCAAAACACCCATAACCCTGATTTAATTTAAGCGTGACCAGTAACAAACCTTCTCTCCATCAGCTCTTTCATGGATGAACTCCTCTCCAAGTTTGAACGAGTACTTGACAGTCTTGAATGTGGTGCTCATTGTGTACGTGTACACTCCATTTTCATCCCTGGTCAACACACACACGGGGCTGACAGAAACTGCAGTCTTGCGGGATATTAGGCCAACCTCTAGAAATTGATAGAATTAATTATGAATCTGTACAGTACAATGTTGTGGTTGACTATCAATACACATATGACTCCGAAAAGTCAGAGGTTCGAATCTCAGGGCACAGAGATTCGAACCCGCGACCACCGTGAACATGTTGGTGGCCGTGTTTAGTCCATTTACCAACAGGCCATCACGCACTTCAATCTATCCTTTTAACTATTTATGTATTAATAATGCTGTCTCTACCATATCAACTTCCTTAATTAATTTTCGTAATAGTCAGCGAAACTATTATGGAACATTTTATTGTGATTTGTGACTATGATAGTATTAAAGTAGGTTAAGGCGACAATTAGTTTCGAAATAGTTATACTTGCTAAAAATTGACACTAGATTATGGCCTATACAACCTTCTGACAGTGGATGAGCAAAATACTGAAAATAGGTCGTTCATTCGTGTTGAGACAAATATTTGCGTGGAACAGTAATTTTTATTTCGGGTGTATTTTTGCATAGGTCATGGCATCGGTTTATCTAATGACAATAGATTATTGCAATCCATTTACATCTTGAATAACTGGTTTGTAGCTTTGGCGCCCTTACTAAGGGAGGGGGAATATTATCAAATATTGGACTTCCTGCAATCTCCATTCAACAAAAACAAATACGACGGCGAAATTATCAATCCATGTCAGTTTTTTGTAAGAGTTATACCACCCTAGTCCAGCCGGCCCATTCCTGCTTAGTACCACACCAGGATTTCGAATCTAGGACGTCACGATCTGTAGTCTACCTAAACTGCCATGTTGGATTAATTTTGGATCAATATTTGATCGATACGATTTTGATAAAAACTAAATACAATATTTGCTTGTTACTAAAATCGCTATCTCTAAGCCTAGATAAAAAAAATTGGATTAAAAGGTAATAAATACGATTATGCTATATGCAATTTATATCTTATTTCAACTGGCAGTAAGTTGATTTTATCACTGCGGTATACCTGTACATGACTTAGATGCAATACATGCATAATGCAACCCACATAAAATATATCATTAGATTTTCCTTAATATATTTTCCTTGACATTTTTGCGATAAGCAAAGCATACAAAGTAGTTATGATTTATGAATAGACATTTTTGAAACAATATATTAAGCTTATTATTGATAAAATAAATGCCATACGCAATGATGATTATTGATTAAAATAAATACTTTACAGCTTTAAATAATTCTTGTTAATTAAACTAAATGTGAATGTGATAATAATGATGACAAAGGAATAAAACAGTCAAATATTTCCGTAAGTAAATACTAAATAATGATCAAAATATATTGCATGCGCATTCTTACAATGCGTAATGAATAAGACGGAACAAAACGGGTTGGGATGGAAAATTACTATAGTAAAAACCTATAAGACGAAAATTACTATAGTCACGTTGAGTTTAAATATAAAACAGCTAGTAACATGTATAATATTATAATATTATTATGTTTCTAATGTGGATTGGAGTCAAAATTTGTGTCTTTCGTAGTTCCTAAAACCCACTATCAAGAGTCGATATGTGACTGTTGGGTGTAATTATTTATTTAAAGAACCAAAAAAAAATGATTACAAATTCTTGTAATAAATTGGAAAAGTAAAAAAAATCGTACTATTTACAAATTGTGTTACAACTGGTGTTCTTGATGAGGTATTTTAGGAAAAAACCAACGGAAGATAACTTGTGGCTAAGTGCTGCAGTCAAGTTATATCTAATGAGTTAAGTATAATTGTAAATTGAGTCAGCTTGCTTGTAACTTAGACAAAGACAATGAATATAAAAAATGGAAACAAAAACCATGACGGAAAAACACGAAGAACTTTATTTCCACAATATACTTTGAGCTAGCGCTCTTTCAACTGTGGATTTCATATCAAAATATAACAATAGTATATAAAAGTTGTTGTGTTGGTTTGAAGACATTGTGGCTGGAGTAACTACTGGACATATTGAAACTTACGTCTTCATGTCTCAAGGTGGCGAGCGCAGTGGAATGCCAAGCATTGCTTTGTAATTGAAGGTGTTGTTTGGTTTTACTGCTGTTCATGAGCCGTTGCATCGTATCGCTGACCATCAGGGAAACGGCATGCTAGTCTCGCATTGCAATCAAAAAATAAACCTTACATCACACTCAGTCCTGAGCCAGCATTATGATACAAATATTTTGTGCATCAGAAAATTCGCGAGTCTATTTGGTCTTACAACACCCGACACAAATACTGAATTTATAACTAACCGAAACAATACTGGTAGATCATACAAACATTTATCTCAGGGGAGGATCGAATTCGAGGCCTATCTTTTCACGTCCTGTATTTTAGTTACGTCTAATTATACCTAATTGCGTAGACTGTCCAAGTAACAATTTGTCAGTTTAATGAACTTGGTAGCTGGAAGGCCAATAAAGTTTATATTTATTTGAGCGTTCTGATAGCCCTTCTACCATACAACCAGTAACCTCGGCATTGATACTACAATTTTGTAAGTTTTTACGCATGATTTTAGTTACTTTTCAGCACATAAGCCGTAGGACCTTCTGTACTTTAAAGCCTTATTTATTTTCTTAGGCTTTATACACATACTAAGCATAGATGTAATTTGCCAGATAATTGTATATTTCTTGAAGAAGCTCGTCTCCCAGCTTGAGCGGTACATTTAAAATATGATTATAAAAATGTGAGAACGGGAAATGTCTACAACGAAGAGTTCGGTGGAGGCGGTTCTTAAATTGTAATTTATTATCTTCATTTTTGACTATATGGCCTAACCCCTCTCAATCATATTCTGGATTATAAAGGAGGCCCGTGCTCTGCAGTAGGACGTATATAGGCTGATACACATACAGATAGACAGATCTTCAGATACAGATAGGAAAAAATTAGAGAAATAGGCTATTTAAACACTACACAGGTATTTTAGCAAAGTTTGTTTATCTATTCAATTGGTAATTGTTTTCACCGACACTTAAAATAAAGTTAACTGCCGTAGTTTAGTAAGGAAAGCAGCATGCATAATAAAAATTGAATCAATTAGAATTTTAAAACAGCTATTATTTAAATCGTCGAACCATATTATCATGATGTTCAAAAGATATTCAAATACAAATTCGAATGTATTTTGAACCGAAATCAATAGTAATACCTTATTTTTGAATTCTTCTTTTACAATTAATTAAAATCCAAATTCAAAATGAAACTTAATTTAAAATATAAGTTATAAAAACAACAGTAATAAAAATTATTTAACCAAAATATTATTGAATATGTTTTCTTCTGAGAAGATACTTAAAAATACATATCAATTTATAATTTAAAAGTCTCATTGAAAAATAATAATCATAAATAATAATCTTTCTCCTTCTTTTAAATCCATACCATGGTTGTGTGTAAGACATTGCTTTAAGCGATAAGACTGCCCTTTGTACTTTTTTTATTTCTTTTAGTTTCTGTCATATTGTATTTTTTACGTGTATACTAAAATTTTTAATAAAAATTATTAAATAACTCACCGATAAACTTCATATATTCCTCGAAATTCTCCGAGGATTTCAACTTGTATTTGATTCCTAAGTACTTGTCCATTTTGTTTACACACGAGTTGTCAGTACCGCGGTTGTACGGCTAATAACCCAAACACGCGGAAAATCACGTGCGATATAGCAAATTACGGATTATCTGCAATAGCATGAAAATATTATATAATCCACACTTCTGTATCAGGAAGTGCGCTGGCCTGTTGGTAACAGACCAGATTCTTTATATTTTAAATTTTGTTCTATTACTTAAGTCATCTGGAAAAGTAGTATGAAGGTTTTATTAATTTGTATCTGTGTAGATACTCTTCTCAAATAAATAAAATAATTCACAGAAGCGCGTGGTTGCCCGTTGGTAACTACGTAGACGGGGCTGCCAACATGTTTACCATGGTGGCGGGTTCAAATCCAAGGGCACCGAATTGTCTTGGTATTACGAAAGTATGTATTTTTTTGTAACTATAGAGGAGGCCTGAACTCCGCATACATATGTATGTAATTAAATGTATGTAGGATAGATGGCAATTTGTGATCACCTAAATTACGAATGTTAATATCACGAATTTCAATACAGATGAGTCATATATTTACCTATCATAATTACCCAAGTAATACGGAAGTAGATAAGTATGTAAAAAGCTGAGTAAATATTTATAGTTGTGTTGTAATCGCTTACCTAAACACTATAATCTAGTCGACATAAAATATGATTATTGGTCGACAAATATACAAAAATACCCTACAGTATTTATGTCAGTATTATGCAAAGAATAATATATTTTTATTGGCAACCCAACTTGAAAATGAGCCTGACCCTCTTATGAACCATAAAAAGGGAGCTTTAATTATGGTAGCGGGAAAAATAACTCAAAATGCATGTTTGTGACTTCGAAAATCCAGTATTATGTGCTCAGAATTTTAATCCACGATCTAATGTCTACCACGCCTCATTAACCAAATATTGCTTTCTTAAATATTTTTTATTTGTTTTAGTGAAAGCCAAGACGAGTATGCCATTCGCCGGCATATAACCGCTCATCGACGGTAGCTAAGGCAAACAACACAGTTACAAAGTAATGCTTGGCAATTGATATTGATGTTAAGTCTCAATAATATGTGCAGTACTAGTACGCACTAAAACGGCGAAGGAAAACATCGTGAGGAAACCTGCATACCATAGCGGTTTACGAAAAAATCAATGGTATGTAACTCCGCTAACCCGCACTAGGGCAACGTGGTGGACTATAATACGGCCTAACCACTCTCAATCCTACTGTCGATTGTAGAGGAGGCCGGTGCCCTGCAGTGGGACGTATATGGGCTGATGCAGATGTCCAGTAGTTATATAATCTACTGTGTACTCTGTACCCTTTATGTAATCCGTTAACACATTTACGAGCATGATAATTGGTGTGATAATGAGTTTTATGCCAATCTGCTACGTGCCGTGTTATGTCGAGCGGTGTCGCGAAGGTCGGTCCCTCACCTTGACTTTGTTGTACGTGGTGTCAGAATATTATGTTTATGACATACATGAAATTGTAGCACAAAGTTGTATTATTATTTCTCTAAAGAAAACTCTATACAAATAAACTTATAAAAATGTCTGACCCTTTGATGGCGAGGCTCAAGAGCCAAGCCAATGGTGGTTAGGAATCCAATCAGAGAAAACTCACTATGCCTGCTGTGTCCAGCAATACTGCTTTTTGGGTCTGACTCTTGACCCAAAGACCAATTGAGAACCTCTGGAGATGTTTGTTGGTCGAGGCTCTTTTTTATCAGTCCATGTGGAGAAACAACAATTGTGACAATAATTGTTGAATGTTGAGCCCACTTCTCACATGTCATTAACCACGTGGACCAAATCGAAATATTTGGACACTGTCGATTTCAGCTTTAACCTCATGTATTTTTTATTATTTGATTATACCGGGTATATCAAGAGTGCTACCGAAAACGAAGACGGGTGGTAGTTTTAGTGACTACAAACGGAATGCAACTAAAAATTTCGCAAAGAAACGCGACAATTTTTTTTATTATTTTTTAAATATCGTCGAGTTTGGGTGGTAAATCCATAGTTTGTGCTAAAATAATTATTAATTTGTGATCCTACTGTTGCAGATCTTCATAGGCGGTATTCGGTAATAACTTGCCACCAGTTGAGCCTTTTTCTTGTTATTCAGGCCTCTGCAATAGTAAATAAGAGTATATTATGCATTGTTCGTTCCATGGCCTTTATAATATCTCCCAGAAGTCCTAAGTCCCTTAGCGTCTGAAGCATTGCCCTTCTGTGAAGGCGTGGAATAGTGATGCAGGTAATCAGAGTTGACATGGTATCCAATAGTGATGTAGAATATGTTTAGAGGCTACTTCAACTCCCACGAGACGACCGGATTAGTGTTAATGGTATTACTTTTATTAATCAATCATTTTTTAGTTTCGTTCCTTAATGCTAAAATATATGAAGAACATAATTTTTTAACAAATAAAATAGTATTTTTTTTTGTTAAAAAATATTATATCAGTGGCCTTGTGTAGGGAACATAAGGCAATGCCTTTACTGTAGATGACTAATTTCCATAAAAAATATATTAATAAACAAAATTAGCGCTAACGGTGGTGTCTTGACTATATTTCCAAAAGGAAGATGTATCAAGGTGACATTTAATTTAAAAAGTAGAGTTTTGGATTGCTTTCCATATACCCTTTAAAGTAACTTCTTTTAATGCCTTAGCGTGAGTTGTAAAAAAATATAATTGATATTCAAAACATGAAATTAATTGAAAATAATAAAGATTCTGACTAATTTGGAACCTCCTTTTATTGTAGTCAGTTAATAATTGTGCCATTTGATGGCAACAAACTTTTGTATAGAATATATTGTACCCCAGACATAGATAATACACTATAGGTACCTATAGGTAAACCTCAAGGCCAGGTAAGTCATAGATCAAGTGGTAGATTTTTATGGTGCCTCATCTACATACATAATATGTTTGCGAGTTCAAACAAGGGCAGAACATAACACTGAATTTTCGAAACTACGTTATATTCTTAATGACTTTTGCTTGAAGGAAAACTTCTTGAGTAAACTGGCGTATCTGAGAGTTATCTAAAATATATTATTTATTTATTAAACAATATGAAAAACATACACAAAAAAACTTAACCTATATTTACAATACAATTTGCGGTGTTATCGCAGTCGGCGATATCTTCTAGACAACCTTTGGTTGTACTGGAGTGAATGGAAGTAGGAAAACGGGGGTAGACAAGTCTTAAAAGTAAAAGAAGAGAGATTGAGAGACAAAAAAATAATAAAAATGAACAAATGTAGCTGTCTAGTATGTATCAGCCCATATACGTCCCACTGCAGGGCACGGGCCTCCTCTACAATCGAGAATACGATTGAGAGTGGTTAGGCCATGACCTTTCATGTCATGTACATAAAAACAAAAAATAACATAATATACTACTTAAATATAATGTAATTGCAATCTTTACGTTTCTAAGGATCTTCATTTCGATTGAGTTGTGTTGCAAAACAGAAGGTACTTATAAATAAGTACATAAACACATGTTTAAGTCTTACTTCAAGGAAATATTTCCTGCAAGTCAATGAACAATAGAACGACATTGACACAAACGTCGCAACATAAACACAGGTAATGTTGTTATACCGCTGTCCGCTTCCCTTCACTTTGTGGGTAACTTTATAGCAAACAATAAACATTTACGATGTTCTTAGTAACAGTTAGTTTTCTTAAATCTTCCTACTTAGTAAAGCTTAGCAACCACATCAATCTTTGACTATATACTTGTGAAATCCAATGAAAAGTCACACCGCAGTAGAGTTCCTTCCTACCACCTGGAAACTATCCGTTCCCAAACGGTACTTTTCCAGCGTTCTTTTATACCATACACGTGCAAGCTTTGGAATGAACTCCCTGCTTCGGTGTGTCCCTTATGACCTGTTCTTCTTCATACGAGGTTTAAAGAGAGTCCTATCCTTACGGTAGGCAGCAACCTGGCAGTGCTGGATCCCTGGCATTGCGAAGGTCCATGAGCGGCGTTGATCGCTTACTATCAAGCGGGTCGCATGCTCATCTGCCTGCTAAAGGCCAATAAAAGAAAACCTATACATACATAAACTCACACCTTTTCCCAGAAGGGTAGGAAGAGGTGCTAGTAGCAACCTATACACCCACGTTTCGGCCTAAGTGTTCCGTCCCACGATGTGATAGAGAGCGAACCTATAGCTATATCGGTAATCGGGCACAAATTCCTGACTCCGGGATGATAATGAATTGCAAAATCTGCTATCACTTCGCTCGTCCTGAGATTCGCACCTAAGAACTCAGCTTTGTAATTATACCGTGGTACAACTACTCCACTGAGGTAGTCACACCTATACTAAGTAAAAGAAAATATAAATCTATTCATGAACTTTTTTTTAATTATGCTGTTTTTCCTTTTTTTGTTTTGCTACTTCATTGCCTTACTGACATGTCCGCAATCTTAAAACATCAATGCAGCTTTTATCCTTCAAAAGAGAAGAAAAAGAATTCGGTACTGTATCTAATCGCGGAAATTTCTTTGTTTTTACCATCCAGGATATCACCGCTAATTAACATTAACGATTTATTAATTATTCTAATGAAGCGATATCGTAGGTATTTATTTAAATTCTTATTTATTTCCTCGTATTGATTTGTTTGTTGTTTTTATGCCTGTCAAGGTTTTACGGTACTAAGATTGTTGTGTATAATTTAATTATTGTTGATCTTTGTACCGATTAGTAAGTAAGAATAATACAATGCGTTTGTCGTAATAGCTTATGAAGACTTTGTTTACTTAGTATTAAAGTTTTTTCAACCCATTGTGACGTATACATGTATAAAGTATACCCAATTACAAAGTCTTGTTACGTGTGGTTACATCACACTACAAAGTTTATTTAAACAAGTGTATGGGCCTCTCAAACTTCGTCTGAATGATGGGATCTCGTATCCACTGGTTTCACAGCCGGATGTCAATCAACTGCGCCACGGAGGCCGATAAATAACCTTGCCTGATTATTGCTTGGTTAAAAACACAATCTGGTCAATATTTAACCTATTTTTACTTTAAGTACTTATTTGAATTAGATTTCTGTGATCCATAAAATTTTCTTAATAAAAAAGAAAATATGTATAGTGTTTTTTTTTCACTATGTTTAAGTCCGCTTATGCAATATCGTTACGATATAAAACCAGTTTTCTTATGGTGCATGCACACAATCGGTCTGCACCCAATGACGCTTTACAAAAACATCTTAGTCTACGCCAAAATTTTTTTCGAAATGCTCATACAGAAATATACAAGTAGTTAAGTAAATTAATACTGTAAGCAGTCACTCCTGGTTGGGTTAAAACTTTCAATAAATTAATTATAAAGTCGAAAAGTAGATGTTCTACAGCATTTAGGTAATAAGAAGTAAAAGAATATGTGGAAAAACAATTTGCCAATATCTTGGCTGCAAGTACAATTTTCTTTTGACATGAAGTTTCAGACTTTAATAGATTAGTCTAAAGAAGGTATAATTAAAACATTGCCAACCCTATTAAGCCAGCGTGGTGGGCTATATAGCCTAACCGCTCTCAATCGTACTCTCGATTGTAGAGGAGGCCTGTGCCCTGCAGAGCGAGGTATATGGGCTGATAAAGATACAGATTTAAAAAAAATACCCTTACGTTTCTTTTATTTTAGTGCCATCATATAAATATGGTCAATAAGATACCGGATTCCTGCTTTTCGAGAACCATCTTCTTACAGAATTAACCCAGTTATTTGTAACTACGAACACATTATTAAATATCCATGAAACTTGACCATTTTATTGTTTAAATGCTACGATATCAGTTATATTTTTTTTCTTGCAATGCTTGAGACAAGATGTTAGGACTCAATATGTCCATTAGTTACTCTGGCTATAATGTCCTTCACATCGAAACACAACAGTGCATTTACACTGCTGTTTGGCGGGAGATATAGACATTGCGGTGGTACATACCCAGGCGGCCTCTTACATATGAGAGACCTACCACCAGTATAATAATTTATACCATACAAAAAGTAGCCGTTTATGTGGAGATACCATTACATGATGCGTGACAAATTACAAGCCGGTTATAGACATTCGCGTTTCTAGTGCGATTGCAAAACGCAACTGCAAACTAGTAGGAAGTCATATTACTAGAAACGGCGCACGGCATTGGTTCCAGTTGTATAACACAGGCAACTAGTCATGAAATATCTAGTTATATTACATAGGTCTAGTAGGGTCTAGTAGACAACCACACGACGAATCCTCAACGAGCCGATAGTGTTTTTGTTTTATTCCAATGAATGGCGAGACGAGCATGCTGTCCGTTTGATGGTAAGCGATATGACAGCTCATGAAAAGTAGCAAAACCAAATAACACCTTGAATTACAAAGCAATGCTTGGCATGCCATCCTGAGACATAAGATGTAAAGTCTCAATATGTCCAGTAGTTACTTTGGCTATCCTTTAATCCGAAACACAATAGTGCATTTAAACTGTTTGGCGGGAGCAATAGACATTGCGGTGGTACCCACCCAGACGGCCTCTCACATATGAGAGACCTACCACCAGTAAAATTATTGTCGAACATCTACCACAGTTGGAATTTAAGTAAAAAAAAAATAATTAAAGAAAATACTTTAATGTCTTAAATTTACCGCAAACAACATACAGCCGCTGCCAATAAACAAACCCAATCCACAAGCACACAACAGATCATTGCTATTAAAAACACAGCAGGCGATTTAAAATAAATTTATTTTTAATTAATTTACAATAACTGCCACTGGCTGAATACTATGGAATAAATAAATCATCTGTTACAATTATGCTTTAATTAAATTAATATTATTATTACGAATACTAACCAACATTTACCTTAATTAAATATATTCACTGCAATCGCACATATATTTCACATTTTGTACTTCTATGATATACATATCTAAAGTAGTTATCAATTCACCAATTATCTTTTAGCCCAAAAGGTTGTTATCACTGCGCTGATTGAACCTGAATTCGATTTCAAATAGATTTAACAGTTACGATTTTGTGGTAATAATTTGAATTAATTCATAGACTTCCTGCCTCGGCAGGTACCTATCTAAATCATTGTGTAACTAAGAAATTGAAATTCGTGATTATCATTTATCACAATTGTAATTTGATTAGACAGTATCTAGAAGATTTTGTTGAGCTTTATTAGATTCATTTAGGAGTACTTATAATAAAAATCATGTGGTTTATACTGACAAAAAAGTGATCAATAACGTTAAAAATTTATTAAATTTTAATGATTTTAAATAAGGAGTTGGCAAAATTCTTAAGTGCAAGATCTAACTATTTGTAAGCTAAAGATAAAAATAATGTTACCATCATTAGTCACACCGCCAACAACTTTGCTACATCTGATTTAAAAGGCGCCCTAAATTTCATTTAAAGTTTGTTTCTGTGGTTCTAAGAAAAGCGAAAGAGGAGATGATTTTTTTATTTACTTATTTTAAAATGTAAATTACCGTATAAGAGTCTAATTATTGCATTTTATTCTACGAAATCCGTGTCTTTTAAATGTTAAATCGTCATCAACAACTTATTTTCTTATAGCTATCAAAGATTAGATATAATCCATTAATTAATTATCTTTCATAACATCATTTTAAGTATTATGATGAATACCTGTCATTGATTTTGTGTCATCCAATCGTTACCCTAAAATCTATCGATATCCTATAAAAGCCAAACATGTTTAAATATCTCTGCGTCACTTAATTTTCCATTATTTGTCACAATCCATACATTATTTATATATTTTAACATCATATTCTTCTAATAATATATTCATGATTATTTATAATAATAAAAAAATATGGTTAAGAATTAAGTTAATAAAATATGCTATAAATTAAAAGTGCAAAAATAAAACGTTTCGGAGGAACGTTCTTACAAGAGATAAGTAGGATTAACTAACTTCAGCATTGTTCATCCTAGTTTAATTTTTGTTATAGAAACATCGGTGTAAGAAAGAAAGAACATATTTGTGCGTATATTTTTAAGAGTTTGTGTTTACTGGACAGTGATATAATTATTACGGTAGAATGGACACTAGAAACAAAATATTGGAACATGCCAAGCGCGTGTAAAATTAATTTACCTATATGAGGAGTGAGACTTTTATAAAATTTCAAAAAAGTTCTTGAATAATAATCATTTTACAAATGAATACTTTTTTTCATTGTCAATAATTTATGTAAGCCTGCCTTTAATAAAACAAATGGTATCCAAATTATCAGTGCTTATTTAGTTAACTGTAGGGTACTCCAAAGTCGTTGTTACAAATATTTTATCCGCAGTGTCTGCTCAACCACAATACCTCAACGGTTATTACTTAATATGTATATGTATTTGTGCTTCTATTCTCTTTCCATACTGATGACCATTTCTTTAAGCTTCCTCCTATGGACCTTGGTAGATGCTGTCATTGGAATTTCGTTCACGAAGATCACACCCCCTCGCAGTGCCTTTGCGTCTGATAAAGAGTCTGAAATAATTAAATAAATTATAAATATTCAGGTGCTATTGGGATTTTTGTATGACTGCCACCGTGTTTATGTTCATAATAGTCCGGTAATAATGCAGGTAATAAGTATTGCAAATTAATATTAGTGCAATTATTGAAAGAGATAAAAATAAATCAGTAGAACCCATTTTATTCTCCTGCTATTAATTAATTTTTATGGGAAAAAGTTTCTCAAAGTCTATTACTTCATATTTATTTCTACACCTAACTTCACCGAAGTTGCATAATGACGCACATGTGAAACACGAAATTATACCTTTAACCAAGTCTTTGATTTCCTGTGCTGTAACCTCGTGTCCTGGCTTGGCAACAACGCACGCGACTGGCAGATCACCGCACTCTGGGTCTGGCACGCCAGCTACTGCCACATCCATGACGCCAGGATGCTGCCTGATCACTCCTTCTAGCTCTACTGGAGATATCTGGTGTAGTGAAAAGATAAGTTTATTATTAGATAGGCAAGGTATGAATTTGTGTGGCCTGAGTCAGGGTTGTTAAAATCCTTAAATGCAGATTTGATTCATCATTCCATCAGTCTATAAAGCATCGACCTTCCTTCGCTTTTCTTAAAGTCAAATGTTTAAATATGTAATTTCAATTAAATATTAAATAACAAGGAGGCGAAATGTCGGACACCCTACAAGGTGTATGGCTACGGTTGCAAGAAGTCGCTGGATGCAGACCGCTTCCAACAGGTCGATGTAGAGATCCTTTGGAGAGGCCTATGTTCAGCAGTGGCTTTGGCTCAAGAGAGAGAGAGAGAGAGAGAGAGAGAGAGAGAGAGAGAGAGAGAGAGACAGTTAAATAACAAGGAAGAGCATCAACTATGCATAAATATTAATTAGTAAATAATAAAATAGTTTATTTACTTGGTAACTTTTGTACTTCAACAATAACTTAATGCGTTCAACGAAGAAGAAATTCCAGTTCTCGTCTCTGTAGAAAGTGTCCCCTGTTTTGAACCAACGGTTTTCGGCGAATGTTTCTTCTGTAGCCTCTGGATTTTGATAGTATTCCTGGAAAATTAAATACTGTCTCCAGATATTGTTCTACTGAATAAATTATTGATGTAAATCTTTATAGCGCTTTGTTTACTATACTATTTTATCGTTCATTACTTTTTTGAAAATATTGGTTACCTTAAATATCCCAGGGCCTTTCATCCACAGCTCACCAGGAATGTTTGGCTCAAGAATGTCTTCCATTGTATCAACATTGATCAACTACAAATTAAAATGTTCGTTTAAGATCCTATATGGCTACATTCAAATCAAGATATATCATGAAATTTTACAAAAGAGTAAATTTAGATCATGAGCAGTTTATACCAGTTTCCTTTAGGCTTAGGTATGTATCGATAACTTCTTATCCTATACCTAGCTGTGTAAAACGTGCTCACATTTATAAGTTTTTTTAATTAGTTACAATTCTATAGATATAGATTCTTAAAACAAAAAAATCAACGCTAAATACATTAGTAAAGATACCCATAATCTAACTATAATATTGATTGTTTTAATTTAATTAATGTTGAGTCTTATATAAATCTTACCCGATACTGGTAACAGCCTATAGGCTTTCCGCAGGAGCCAGGCGGCGGGTTGTCTCCATGGAAACCAATGCAAGTCAACTCGCTCATTCCGTACGCATTCAATACTTCGGTGTCTGGACTGACGCTCTGTAAAAACACGTTAGAAGTGATTTTCAATAATTATACGATATATTTTTCGCATCAAACGTGTATATTCTTAAAGGAATTAATATATTTGATCCTAAAGCCAATAAAATAAAACACTAAGCAAACGATTCAAGCATGCACATGGCAAAAGAGTAGTTTAAAGAATAATAAATCAATACCGACGGAAAACTACAACTTTATCTTTTTTTTAATGGTCTGGAAAACGGGCAAACAGGTCACCTGATAGTAAGGGATCATTGCTGTCCATGAATATCCACAACGCTTGGATCATGAATGTGTTGCCAGCCCATCAAACTAGGCGGGTAGCGCGATGGTAAAAGGATAGAAAGAGGAAAGGGGAATTGGGCATCCAGCAATCTCACTCAGCAAGTGAAACACGATAGCAAATCTGTTGCTTCACCTCGATTTTCTATAACACAGTGGTTCTGCCCCGGACGGGCCTCTCCATTCGTGCCGAGTTATGACTAAAAACAACGTGGGTCTACCACTCTTAAAATTAATAAGTTTACTACTATTAACTAGTAATGGGAATTATGGCTATTTCAAATTAACATTACCATCTTGCTATTTTTGAAGCCTTAGCATGCTTTATATTCCTGCTATTGCTATTTGCCCACTCCAGAATATGTAATAAAAAAAACTGACCGTATCATACTTTAGCCATTTTTCACATCTAAAATTACACACAATTTTGATTGTTCAGTATCTTCTTTTCGATATGATATGATTCCTTTACAAACACCAGATCGTATAAAAATATTAGCCGATCGGCGTCGTGAGTCACAATTGCAAATCGCATTTATATAACTTGTGATATGTTATTGTCTACTTCACTTGCTATTTCTGATCTATTACTACCAACACTACTATTAACTAGTAGAGGCACATAGTTACATAGCTCTAGTAGGTACATATTAATATAAATACCTTGATGTCATCAATGAGATTTTGCGGTACAGCACTGCCGCCCAACATGATTAGTTCTAGACACGTGAAGTCGCATTGTTCGCGATCATCAGGCTTCAATAGAGTAGTCATCATAGTCGGACTGAATATTGTGTAAGTCGGCTGTAGGAAAATTAAAATAACTCATTAAGTATGTACTATATTATTTAAGTTATTCGACTGACCTTTTGCAGTGCTACGTCGAACTATCGATTTTGTTGAATTATTTCAGTTCCTCCAGTCCAGTATTTTACTTCCTGATCCGACGAATAACTTATGCAAGAAGTAATATTATGTTTGAGATAGTAATATAAACAATGAAGTAATAATAGTATAATGATTTTTTATATTTACCCGAATGGTACAAATAATGTAATAAATAGTAGAATACTTTTGAGTCGTGCCATGAATTTTAAGTACATCGGGTTGTAAGGGGAGTCCGATTGGCCAGGAACCTTTTAGAAGGCATAATTAAATAAAAAGTGAACATATCAAAACCAAAACCAGATATTGTATAAATGAATAAAAATGACATCCTGCGTGGCGTAGTTGGTTAGCTGTGAACGCACCGTAACATATGTTTGTGTGATCCACAGGTATTTGTTTCAAATCTGGACGTTTGTGACATCGAAAAGTCCGATAAGTTTCTGATACAAGACTCTATTTAAGTGTGGGGTCTGAACCATGTGGTGTCTGTTAGGTGTATTTACGTATAAATACTTACCCTGTACGTATTGATGAGGTAGTAGGCGTGTTCCTGTGTGACCGTCTGAGAGGACTGCAAGCGGGGGTACTTCAACATGGCTGTTCCAAGGAAGTGCATGATGGCGGTCAGCCACTGGATCGGAGAACCGATGAGAGCGAGCTGTGTAGGGCGCGGGAATGTAAACGATCGTGACCTGAATGCAAAGGTAATGTAAATTAACAACCTCCTTTGCGTAGTTGTAAATTTGGCTATGAGATTCAAGCTCGGAACTATCCAACACTTGCAATTCTAAGATTTAATGTGTATATTTTGGATTAGAATATGATACTGTACATTAAAATCACAACAAGTAGCAAACAGCCCATTCATAATGACAATATTATTGTATTTCCTTAGTGAAATAACAACAATGTTCTCATAATTAGGTATATTTACTTTAAGTGATCTACCTAATGTGTTTATAATTGCATTTATTACTTAACATTATTTATGAACTGAGAACATAACATCTCTTACAACAACTTTGATAAACTACTTACACAGAAAAATCTATTTATTTTTTACAACACTAAAATGGAAAACACCGGATCCTGGTCTCTTGATGGTAAATTATTACCTGCTCTTCATATACACTATCACTATATCAATATTCATCTTCGTGTTTTAACAAAAAAAGAATAATGCAAAATAGAGCAAGCAGAAAGATCTAGATATGTGTGGGAGAAATGGCAAAATGAGGGTTAAGTTTTCGTTCCCACCAAAAATCTAAGCCGTAGTCTAAATAAATAGAATCTCAACTGGCTAAAGCTATTAAGCTGTGGCCAAATCAACCACACAATTGGAACCGTAATAAACCATAACATGTTGACGCGGTAGGTCTCGAAAAAGTTGGCGGGATTAGATCGCCTTTTTTTTATAAATAGCCGGATAGAGCCTTGAAGAAGAAACAATGAAATAAATAAATAAAGAGATCCTTGCCCTGCAGTAGGATAATAACGAAAGATGTGGGTATTTACATAATATAGCTGGACGGGACTTACCAAATATAAGGTAATGTAATGGCAAAGTTTTTGTGAGTTACAGCAGCAGCTTTTGGTAAGCCAGTGGTCCCGCTGGTAGCTATTAGGAACGCTATAGTGTCTTCAGGATCGAAGTCTGTAGCCCTAAAATGTAACACAGTACAGTAATACATATTCTGCGTATTATAACAGTCTTGGTATGCTTTAATGAAAGGTAATTAAATACTTTTGTCGGTGCATGCGCATGGACCGACGTCGGCGCAAGAAAACCGACTGCTGACGAGCGGACGGACGCCGCCGGCGATGCTAATCCACCAGTATTTATGTTTAGAAAAGTTGAATTTCAAAGCAAAGTTTTTTTATAAAATTAAACTACTTTTAAAAAATAGTTCTCGAGCGAGTAGATTGAAAAGGAGTAAAATTATGTTGTATAAAGCCATAACCATTCATCATTTGTAGTTACAATTTTGTGCATTAATGTTTAAATGTATATGATATTAATGATTTACCGGAAATCTTCAGCAGGACTATCATCATCATATTTCTCGAGGAATTCTGAAAAGCTGCACAGATAATCGCCCTTGTCAAACGTCACAATCTCAGCATTTAGTCCCAAGTCATTGAGAACTACCTGCACTGTAGGCGCTTTGTCGCTCTGGCAAAATATTATTTTTGGTCTGTCCACACTGAATGTATCCCGTAGTTCTTCTGCAAATAAGATATCGAAGAATAATTTAATTGAGGTATACTTCTTTTTACAATTAAGGCTGATCCATTCCATGTGATGTATAAGGTTACTGAAGAATATTTATACAATGATAAAATTTAGGGTATTCACCATAAAATATGTATTACTTTAAGGCAATCTTTTAATAGAGAAGGAGTGCAAAACGGGTAATGAAACAAAATTGATGAACAAGGAAAATACCCAAATAATTAATGTCAGTATCCATTGTGTGAAGTTAACATAATTGCAATACACTCACAGATGCCATAAAAAATATATGATGACAAGGAAGCACAGAGGTAGGCGCCAACATATTCGCATCGTATATAAAACAGATCCTAGTATTCTTTGTATAGGAATTCATACAAGGGTGTCCATTAATCTGCATCGGACTGATCGATTAACTTTACCCGCCAGGAATGCTGCCGATGCTCTGGAGGGTTACTCTATAAAAATGCTACGAACTTCGAATATTCGTATGTTCGACGTCCGGAGTAATATATAAGATATCCGCATACATAGAGAATAGTATTCTCTATTATAATTATTATTTTCTCCGAACTTAGTCAATGGTTACGACGTGCGATAGAGGAATCCAACATTTTGTGGAGTATCTAGGCACATTAGTGAAATTTTACGTACGACGTCCGAAAATTCGAAGTTCGTATTGTTTTTATAGAGGAACCCTCCTGAGGGGCAATCCAAGTCAGATCGCTACTGATACTGTGGACGCATTGTAAAAAACTATTCCGTTAGATGCAATGCGTCTCATACTTATGACGCGGAAATGTGGCCCACCTTTAATGAGCTCAATTATACAGGCTGACAGCTGACGCCGGCTTATTGATAACTACCTGCCTACTTAGTGTACCATATATGAGATCTGTCACTAAGATGATGGATGCCTAGTCTCCTGTTTATATTAAGCAAACAAAGCCGATATATTCATAACTAGACTTTTTAGAATAACATGTCTGAGACAACAGAGAATTCCCAATGTACTTTGTACTGGTTGAAACTGCTGAGTTGTTATGAGACTCATGACAAATATTAAAGATTTATTCGTGGAAAACATTTCCATAATATTACTGACGTGGTAATAAGTACAACACAAACAATGATTGGTTGAAAATCTAGAAAAAAGTCTTGAACGCATTCACTCCGCCTTCTACCCCAGGAAGTCTATTGCTCAGCACAGGCCTCCCCCAAGATTTTCCATTACAACCAGAAATTGGTCCTAATTTGGCAATTTTCTTCGACTATAACTAGATCCTGACCCTTAATCCCGCAAGATCGACCATAGCAAAAGATGTTTACTGGAGATAGGTCTCTCATTGGGTATGTGAGAGGTCATCTAGATAAGTACAACCGCAATGTCTATTTCTTCCACCAAAGAACAGTTTAAAAGCTTCGAATTGAAGGTCATTGCAGCCAGAGTACCTACTGGACATATTGAGATTTAACACCTATGTCTCAGGCCGTCGAACGCAATGAAATTTTAAGTATTGCTTTGTGATTCAAATTGTTGTGTGGTTTTGCTACTGGTCATGAGCGGTGTTATCGCTTACCATCAAGCGAAGGGCATGCTCGTCTCGCCATTCACTGCAATAAAACAAGGTTAAAAAAGTTCCATACTTTCTCCCAACGTTCTATCGACAGCAGCAACAATAACACCGATGTACAAAGCAGCGTAAAACGGTATAGTAAGGTCCACATGGTTAGGAGCCATTAGTACCATCACATCACCAACATTCAAACCCACATTCTTCATACCCTTGGCGCATCGTACCGTCCTCTCGTACAATGATTTGCTGCTCTCTGATTGGTCGGTGGCTCCATCGATCTAAAGAAAACGTGGTTAATATAATTTAATGTCTGTTCGTTCTTCAAAGCACCAGCCAGAAAACGGTGGTTCGCTTTCCTACATTATCTTTACTTTTACGTAAGCTGTCATATCTTCGTTGCCAACATACAGCCGCTGCCAATAAACAATCCCAATCCAAAATTTGCCATTTGAGATTGACAGCTCAATCTTTTTTCTGATACTATATTGCCAATAATCAATCTCAGTAGTGAAAAAACTATGGCAACATGGTAAATGTCAAATCGAAAAGTAGAAAACAATCCAGATTGACTTCAGTCTAATTTTTCCGATTGATTATTGGCATCGGCCGATAAAGTCGCCACTCGTTTGGTCGCTCTCAAAATCTTAACTTAGTTACTTTAATGTTTGCCACAAAATGTTGCCAATTTACTTTTGTGTTAATTATATTCTACAGTTCATAGATTTTTTTCTGCTTGGCGCTTGTTTGCGGTTTTAGATTCAATCCCGTTCCATTCTGCCTAAAATCTACACAGGTTTCTGTTGTGTATTAGTTATTACACTAGAATTCCGTTGGAAGGGATAATTTGTCTAATTGGCAACTTTAGGCCATATGCCTATTAGACTAAGTGTTTTCTATCTGCGTTATCAATGACGGTAGTAATTGTTATATTGTAATGATTGTCAAGATTTAATTGCAAATAGATTACACAATCAAACATGTAAACCTTAGAATCAATTAGGTCTATAAATGCACGTGTTGTTGCATGCAAACAAAGTCACTTCCGTGATTTTTTTCTTTGGTGTTAAATATTATAGATGAACTACGAGTTTGGAATTAGGCCTTTTTAATATTAAAGCAAAATTATTACATTCTTACTTAAAATATGAAAACCTCAATATCTTACTAATAAGTTAAGAATAAATATTGAACTCTGATCAAATACTGCGGGGTTAAAAAAACTAAACGATGATTTTGTTTGTCGTTCTTTCACCTAAAGGATTGACTATATTTTGGCACAGTGATATTACTTTTGCTACTTTTCATCCGGAAAACCCGTTGGTTAAAAAATTCATAGTCAATCCCTATTTCTTGCACTAGCTTAACGGAACAAAAAAAGGTATATAGAAGTTAAAAACTCGAATAGACTTACCTGCAACAAAAACTCGGGATCATCTTTCAAATTCTGCAGTATGATTTTGCCCAGGTGGAACCTGTCTGTCGGTATCCCCGACTCGGCGACGATGCGCGATGTTATTTCACTCATATACCAATGTACTGAATCGTTGGACCTAAATTTTTGCGACATCTTCCCTGGCTATCCTATAGAAATTTTGTGTTTAGAAAAACTTGGTATATGAACAAAATTATTTGTTTTCGATCTTATCTAAAGAAGTGGTTGTTAAATACTTAAAATTGTAAAATAAGAATCTTGATAAAACTATTTTCAAGGACTATCTCTCCTTTATGGATAGATTCCACTATTGATATAGAATCAATAGGAAAAAATTACGACGAGTTCCAAAGCACGCAGCTTCCAAATTCATTTAATTATTTATCCAATTGCGAAATTGATTAGAAGAATTCAGTTACTATACTTAATGACATTAAACACGACGTGTTTAAGTTTATTATTCTTTAATGTCATTAAGAAATAATTTAACTAACGTCTTATTACAGCAATAAATTTCGCTAATAAATATTATGACACTTTATAATAACACCAATAAATACGTACTTCCGCAAAATTCGGAAATTACACAGAAATCCTCGCAGCTTTTAATTTTATATTCAACACTTTGGGAATGCCCAAAATTCTAGATTCTCGATTCTGATTTTTAGCTTCATGAAATATTAAAGTTTCAGTCACCGGTGGTGTTCTGCCGCTATCGTCTTATGAATGGCAGTTATGTAGTGACTCGATAAGGACGAGTTACAATGACAGCAATTTATTTCTAACTAGCTTCCAGCCAAGGACACGGCTTAGTAATAGAGTTGAGATTCAAGAGGATTAATAAAGTAATATTGGCAAAAAAATATTTTATAATTGTTGGGCGAATTTATCTTGATCTCAATGTGAAGATTGGACTTCGAAAATTCAATCAGGTTCATGATTTTTTTCCGCCTTAAATTAATCTGCTTAATTCTAGCAATCGATGAATACATTTTGAACAATACAGTAGCTAGTTCTAAAATGAATCTCAGCAAGATCATAAATTAATAGACATAAAACTTGACAAGGCGATTTTATGAAAATGTCTTAAATTAATGGCAAATTTTTAGATCAAAGTTTAAGATAAAATTCCTTGGCCATTTAAACAATTAGGAGTAACAAGAAGCAGCGCAGTCTGCTTGATTGTCTTTTCTTATTTAACATACAAGTTAAAATGCTTGAGAAGTAGCAGAATACCAACCAATTGCCACCAATAGTGAATCCCTAGCGTACTGTCATAAGCACAGAGTACTTTGTTATATAGAAAGGAAAGATATGAAAGCCAATGAATCTTATACTTGAGGATGCTCAACATCGGGCAAAATGGAAATAAAAGTAGATTAGGACGTCCTAACTTATGGATAAATGCCAAATGTAGTACTCCAAACCATTAAACTTTATGCTTACAAATACCATAATCGAAAACTTAATAAGACATGACAGTGTACCAAGGAAATAATGCTGCTTAGCCCTACTATCGACATTGTCGCCCACCCACAAATAATGTAGTGGTTGGTACATTATTCAAACGGTAATGAGATAGTGTTCTTCGTATTTGTAAAATTACTGGTTATTTCCGTTTGAAGGCGTTTGGAGGGCTTGCAACGCTGTTAATATTATATGAGCCATTACGCCAACTGTGTGACAGTTAGCAAATGTTCAATTTGTTTATGCTTGGGATTGATCGTGGCTTTTATAAGAGGTTTTTTTTAAGTTGCTCTTATTCAAAAAAATATTATAATATTTGTGACAGAATCATTTTGGTGGTTCAAGGACTACTGGTTCCTAGAGGTATCCTAATTGGTCCGTAGAGTCATTCTCATGCCATCCTTAAAATATGTTTTATTTATGGATGAATATAAAATCCCATTATTTATTTACATTTCGGTTTTGTATAACCTTACAACCCGAGCAATCAACCAACTGGGTAGGCAATAGCTATGAAGACTGTTCCGCTCTCACACCCACTCCTGTAACTCCGGTACGCCAGAATCAACAGTGGTTTCGAAATCGAAGATTGAAGCCTCCGGGAATTTCAATTTAACTTGTCTTTAACTCGCAACGTAATCAATCAGAAAGTTAAATTTATAGGAGGAGTTGTAAATATATTAGGTCAGAGGCTAGTCATAAATTGTGCTAAATGGTCCTTCATGACAAAAAGGTTCAAGTAGATAGACATGTCACTTGGTCGTGCTAATAAAAAAAAAAGGAAACGCTAAGTTCATTAAATATTTCTGTCTCAATCAGGCAATATTTCCCTTCGTAATCACGTAACATGCAACACAAAATGCTGTTTTGATAACAAATTGTTCGTAATAGTCCCGCAATGATACTTCATTTGTTCAACAAGAAACGATTGAAGTTTATGAACACTTGACTTGTAAGTGTTGCTCCAATTGATGGAAATATCTTCTATATTGAAGGGTTAGGAATTGTTAGGTAAGCATGACTTTAAAGTGTTTGTCTATTGGTATTAATTATGTTCGTTTCCGGGATAGTTTTTTTAAATGTTATAATGAATGGCGAGGCGGGCATGCCATTCGCCTGAAGGTAAGCGATACGACCGCTCATAGGCAGTAACAAAACCAAACAACAACATGAAGTACAAAGCAATTCTTAGCATTCCGCTCGCCATCCTGAGACATAAAATATTAAGTCTGAATGTGTCCAGTAGTGACTTTGGGTATAATGTCCTTTCAACCGTTATGGGAGACCTACCATCAGTAAGAGATTAAGAAGACCAAAAACTACATGGACAAATGTGTTGCAACGAGACATGATAGCATGCATTGTTTCTGATGACGATGTTATGAATAGTGAAGTAGAAGAAGAATGTCAAAAAGGCTGACCCTACCATCATGTGAGAGAGATTGTCGGCAAGAAAGAGATAGAGAGATAGGTACTGATTATTGTAACTAAGTGGGCATGGTCGTGATGGTAATCATCTTTGATTTAACCCTTTTCTTGGCAAGATTACATTTTTTTAAATATCGAAATAATATTCATACCACTTAACCCTTACGACCCAAGGATGCCTAGAAAAATAAAACAAAATATCTCATGAGGGTAGTTAAAAAAAAACGCATGTATCTGTAGGGATACATTGCCAAGAACATTCATAATTACATTACGTAAAAATGTATCTCTACAGATACAATGCCAAATTAGCTATGAATTGATTATAAATTAATTTATATGAAAATAATTATTATTAAACCTCGTTTATAATCAGTAAGCTGTACCATTTATTTAAGTTACACAAATATAACATTTATTAAAAAAAAAATGAAACAAAATCTGATTAATTTTGGAAATGTATACTGTGGAAATTAAAAGGACAGTTCCTATCTGGTAATAAACATAGCCTCATGCCATATTTATGCACACAACAGTAGTCTGTCTTTTGATGCATAGCTTGCATCTTCCTTTGGACATTTTGGAAAATATGGGTAAGTACCATCGGTGGCTTTTCATTCCCGTTCTGTATAAGGCCACCAGCATATCTAGAAGGACGACCCCGCCCATAAGCGCGTTGTAGTGTTTTATTATATTAGGACAGGGGACAGTAGCTCTTTGTTTAAATCCTTGTTGTAGGTACCGCTGTATAACTCCAACAGGCGCTTCCGAGACATAACTGCTTGTTACAGTGACCACATTGTGGTCATGCCATATTACAATACACACTTTGTTTTTTTTTGCATACCACTCGTGAAAAAGGCCGAGAGTCATGGCATTTTTTCTTGGGGGCTTCATCTAATAACAGTTTTTGTTCTGCGCCACGTACATAGTTGATTCGATCTTATTGTGCCTAAAGAGAATATCCGCATATCATATCGCAGCATATGAATAAGCTCCAAGCTGGTAAAAAAGTTATCAAAGTAAACAGCTGAACACGCTGGATCTAGTTTTTTTTTTCTTATTGCAATGAATGGCGAGACGAGCTTGCCGTTCGCCTGATGGTAAGCGATGCGACCGCTCATGAACAGTAGCAAAACCAAACAATACCTTGAATAACAAAGCAATGCTTGGCATTCCACTGCGCTCGCCATCCTGAGACATAAGATGTTAAGTCTCAATATGTCCAGTAGTTACTTTGGCTACAATGTCCTTCAATCCGAAACACAACAGTGCATTTAAACTGCTGTTTGACGGGAGAAATAGACATTGCGGTGGTACCCACCCAGGCAGCCTCTCACATATGAGAGACCTACCACCAGTAGTATCGTTTTACACAGTTATAGGATTATACACTTTTGTTCCAAAGCCCAAACTCATCTCTTCTGGTGAAAATGTGTGAAATCTGAATATTTCTTCACCACCATATATGACAAAATCATAAATGAAACCCGAAAATCCCGCTCTAACCAATATTTTGTACCCCCATTTGCGAAGCTTGCCCTTTGTACAGTTTTCGATTACCGGTTTTTTTTTGCCTTTGTATGGCACCATCATTTCATCAATACTAAATCTGGTTCCATGAGGAACTCTTAAAAAATTTGCATCTAGCAAATTGTCGTTGAAATGGATGTACCGTCATATCAGCTGAAATACGTCAGCTATATGAAGAGAGTCTAGAGCTGAAGAATCCAAGGATAGATTTTCTTTAGTTGGTTTCATTGATACTGGAGGGCAGAAAACAGTAATATGGGGCATGGTGAAGTTGTTTTCATCATTGATTTTCAAGAGAAAAAGGTACCGACGGGCCAGGTGTAGATTTAGTACTGTCACATTTTTGAAAATTATAATTCTCAACTTCACTACTTGAATCCGAACTTTCTTCATCATTTGATTATTGATTGTGTTTTGGCGCCAATGTGAGTATTTTTCTAGCACTTGAAAGCCTATGTGCCTACAACCAATAGAAAAAACGCTAAGCATGCATAAGCACATGAACTTGGCAGTGTGCACACACAGATACAGGACGGTTCTGTATAAGTTATTAGTGAAGCTGGCAGTGTGTACGATGAGATACATGTCAAATAAACACAAATCTCTTAGCTACTTGGCGGTGTGCAAGACGAGATACATCTTTTTAAAAAGTCAAATGAAGCATCAATCAGACAGTTATACACAAACCAAAGTAATTACTTTAGTGCAAAATATACTTATAATTTATAAATTTAGGCACCCATTCCTAAAATATGTCAAATCGAAAATATTACCATATTGCTGGTAATATGACGGAACTTGAAATAAAGTAAAGTTTGAAAGTTAATTAGTAAGGTCTATAGAAAAAACTAAACGAGCGCTTGAAAACTAAGAAATAAGCTAAACATTCATATAAAAATATTAAGTTTGTGCTAAAAAATAACGGCACAAGATTTTTTTAAAGTCGATGTATCTCCACAGATACACTGTCAAGAAAAGGGTTAAATAGTTCCGTTCAATGATATAATATACAAATAAGACGGTTCCGTTCAATTACAGAATTGTTTAGATACCAGAATGATGATAATTTTTCATGATTTGCACCAGTTATTTGTATCCTTTCAGATTCCGAGTGCTGTCCACATGTTAAAACCTCAGAGAGACACAGGCAGATAGGTAAGGTATCATCGTGTGGGTTTTTGGGTTTGAGTGGTAAATACGTAGCTTTTTCTAAAATAATAATGCACACCGTTCTATTTTTAGACGCAATGGTACACAATGGTTTAAATTATTATCATAGCGAAAACTTTTGTATTTACAACCCAAACATTTGTTCTGCGCCAAACCGGATGATCATTAAAAAAATGCAAAAGTCTTCGTGAAACTAAAGCGACATTTTTGGTTGCATTATGTCTGAAGTCACTAAAACTACCTACCACCTGGCATTGTTTTCAGTCGCAGTCTGTATATACAGTATTGTAGTAGTGTATTTAGTTTTGGACAGCTAAAAACATAATTGTTTTAGATTAGAAGTAACAATGTCTCCTAGGTATCCTATCTAGTATCCAAACTGTACTGAACTTATTCTCAGGTATATTAAAGGCATCTTGTTATGCCACAAGGAAAAAGAATCAAGTCCCATAATAAAGTCGCTGCTAATAATAGTATGTATTTATATGTTTTATCTTCGAATTATGTACATAATGAAGATATAATTTTCTAAACAACAGGAAACAATTAGTTCTCATTACAGGTCCGTCCAAATTCGTCCCAATTATTATAATTTTGTTTCTCAAAGTATAAACTAAATTGTGTTATTTCAAATTATGGGCAATTGAAAATAAATATCATGTGGGGATTTTTAAATATTATTTGGTGCATTTTTCTAACTTTGGCTCTATGTATTTAATACAATTAGGTACATTATTTGATAATGAAATGCACAAATCAGCACTTGAAAGATCTGTATCTGTATCAGCCCATATACGTCCCACTGCAGCGCACGGACCTCCTCTACAGTCGAGAGTACGATTGAGAGTGGTTTGGACATATAGTCCACCACGCTGGCTAGCGGGTTGGCGGACCTACATACCATAGAAATTCTTATAAATCGCTACGGTATGCAGGTTTTCTCACGATGATTTCATTCACCGTTTTAGTGCGTGGTGATTGACTATCAATACACACATGATTCCGAAAAGTCAGAGGTGTGCCCTGGGATTCGAACTCGCGATCACCGTGAACATGTTGGCAGCGTCTAGTCCGTTTATCAACAGGCCACCATGCACTTGAAAGATATATCGAGATAGACAAATAACTGTTCCAAAAAAAGACTATGATGTTTGCCGTCTTTACTTATTTCCGCCGTTCCCTTTGCTAATTCGAGACTGGCTTGACTGGCTTGTAACACACCGAATATCCATGTGTTTTAGATGTCCTTGGGTACCCAAAATTGCTAATTATGAGGGCCGTTTGTTTGTTTGCCGGTGCGGACAATGAAGACCCGATATATGGTATGAAAGTTGTCTAATGCCGTGTCTAATGTATTGTTATCTGTAAAATTATTATGCAACAAGCTTCCCAACAGTTTAAGAGAACTTCCAATTAATAAGTTTAAAAAAGTAATAAAAGTTAAGCTGTGTAAAAAGGCATATTATAGAATCTCAGATTATGTGGAAGATAAAACTGCTTGGGAATAAATTTATCATGTTTTGCATCAAATTGTATTAATTGACATTTTAATATTGACATTATTGTAACTTGTGACATGAATCCATTTAGTACAGTCAACGAAGCATTTTTTCCTGCATAATTTGCCAGGAGTTTTTTGTTTTCATGAAGAGGTGGCATATGACCCCACTAAGTTAAAAACCCAAAATACTTACAAAAATGGCGTCCGCTAGAGCCGCCATTTTAGAAAACACGTTTGAAGCCATATCTCCGGAACCGTCCACTTTAGGCCCATCATGCTAATGACCTTTTTTGTAGATAATTAAATTTTTAATCTTTTTTGTTCAATAATTTTTTTTGTACCATTTACCGTTCGCGATTTACAAGGTTATTAATATATTCTTGCCTTTTTGCCCATATCTCTGTTAATAATTGTTTAAACAAAAAACTGTTAATAACTAAATTTTTAAATCAATAAATTCTTAACAACTTTTCACCCATACTTTTTTTCTCTAAAATCAATATTTTAGAAGTTATCGCGCGTTGAATGGTGTACTACCGAATCAAGGTCAATGGAAACGAAGGATGCATAGCGTAATTATGAAATCCAATGATTTCTCCATGATTATCACGTAATTAATTAAATACTGATGGCATAAGGGAACAAAGCAATGAGGAAATAGTAAATTTTGTAAAATATCCATGTAAAATTTATTGTAAAAAAGGTATAAAATGAAAATTAATAACATTGTAAATCGCGAACGGTTAATGGTACAAAAAAAATTATTGAACAAAAAAGATGGGAAATTTAATTATCTACAAGAAAGGTCCTTAGCATGATGGGCCTAAAGTGGACGGTTCCGGAGATATGGCTTCAAACGCGTTTTCCAAAATGGCGGCTCTAGCGGACGCCATTTTTATAAGTATTTTGGGTTTTTAACTTAGTGGGGTCATATGCCACCTCTTCATGAAAACAAAAAACTCCTGGCAAATTATGCATTGCGGACAAGAGTAAACCGTTGCTTCGTTACCTGTACTAATTCATGAATCATTTATTTGTAAATGGCGAAAAAAAATAAAAGAAAAAGAAAGAAAAAAGAAGACAGTTCGTGTTGCTGAGGGAGTTTCTTGCGCCGCTTCTTCTTCACAGCTACAACACGTTCCGAAGCGGTGGTAGCAGAAAAGAACGATTCAAAAGATCTTGTGAAAGACTATTTGAATAAAGAATATTTTGATTTGATTTGATATGTCTAAAACTAGAGAAAAAAGAATAAAGAATATTTTGATTTGATTTGATATGTCTAAAACTAGAGAAAAAGTCAGAGCAATTATTTTGTACAGCTACCTATGTAGAACTCAAGATAGAGTTAATTTTCTATATTAGATAAACTTTACTGCTGAACAATGAATCTCACAGCCCACAGGCTAAAACCAGAGTACTGCTATGTCTGTCATTGATATACTTTATTTTCTGTTTATTGCAGGATTGCTTTTTTTCAATGGCTGTTTTTGGGAACTTTTCTCAAAACTAATATGAATTTTGCACACTTTAAATAGTCACAACTCGCTGCAGAACGTTCTCTAGTTGCTTCGGTTCAGCAATCAAGCTTCTGCTTCAGGTATCTTTGCTCCGAGCTCCTAGGAGATCAAGGTTTGCGAGCATCAGGTGTCGAAGGGCGATCCGCGGCGAAGTCACGGGGAAGATAACATTACTTCCGTAGAATTTTGGATAGCATTAATAGTATGATTGCCTCGGTGGCGTAGTTGTACTACGGTACGGTTACAAAGCTGAGGTCTCGGGTTCGAATCCCGGGTTGGGCAAAGTGATATTGGATTTTTCTATTCAGTATCAGCCCAGAGTCAGGAATTTGTGCCCGATATGGCGATAGGCTCGCCACCTATCACATTGTGGGACGGAACATGCAAGGCGAAATGTGGGTGCCCTGGCACCTCTGCCTACCCCTTCTGGGAACAAGGCGTGAGTTTATGTATGTATGTATTAATAGTATGAAAAGTTTATTTCCAATCGCGGAAACTGAAAACTGGGCATTTGTGTTACTATAACTTGCAACTTTTATCGAAAACAAGTAAAAATCGTATGCTTTCTTCAACTTAAGTTCCTCCGTGTGCACAACACCAATATCGATATAGCCATTATCACCAATAGCCATTATCATCTACAGTATTAAAATAATCGCTGAATGTGTTGCTAAGCGCAAAACTCGAGAACGACTGGACCGATTTGGCCGATGGACGTTGGCGACTGCTCTGCCGAATGTAGGGTAATGCATATTACTAATACCTTATCCTGTCAAAATATTATATAGACAAAAAAAAAATGCAAAAAGCCAACATCACGCGGTGTTCCCAGGCGGTCACCGGACTTCGGTGATCGGACGAGAACCGGTGTATTCAACGTGGTATGGACGTTGGCGACTGCTCTACCGAATGTAGCGTAATGCAAAATATATTATTGACGTGCATTACTAAAACCTTATCCTGTTATATTTCTCACTTAAGGCATGTAATCCAGTCCCATCACTTCCATTGGAGCATAAAAAACTAACAAATACCTATATCGAAATTCCTTCCTCATCCTACGGTAGCACTACATTTTTCGGGATAAAAAGTAGCCTAAGTATAAATCCAGGGTGTCAGTTACCTCCCCACCAAATTTCTTTCAAATCCGTTAAATCGTTTCTGAGTTCATCGCGCACAACCACACAAACAGACAATTCTTCTAAAAATCATTGTCTCCCCATATTAGTTTTTCTCATTTATATTCCATATAAAGACATCGATCGGTTACAAATCTATACATATAATTAACTCGAAGTGTCTGTTTGTAAGGTGATATAAAAAAAACAACTACATATCGTTATTTAACACGATAACTATACCGAAACTTACCTTAATTTTTTTGTCTTTCTGTCATTCTGTTTGTAATCGCTAATCTCGAGAATGAGTGGACCGATTTTGACGGAACTTTCACAGAAAGATAATATTCAATTTCGAAAAACAAATTAGGGTTCCACATAAAAATTAAAACTCCTAAATTTTGAGGTTATTTTTTAAAATATGGTATTATGACATCCAGGTGGCTGAGTTTATTATGTTTCTTTGGGTTATTTTGCTGTAAAAACATTTAGGGTTCCAAATAAATAAATTAAGTACAAACAAAAATTAGGGAACAAATTAATCCCTTAAAAATAATCATAGGCAAAATAGTTATAGGCATAACTTTCATTTAAAACATAAATGGGTTCCGCGCATAAAATACTCATAAAAAAAGTATGCGTGGTCCTGGTACTAGAAATTTTTGAAGTAGGAACATATTTTAATTTAATAGTATCTACTCATTATAGATATGACCAATTGTAAGATTTTGGATTATTTTGTTTCAAGTGGATATAAGCCGGGAAATCGGTGTTAACAAATTAAGCAATAGGTCACATAATTTGAACAATGGGATACTCACAAATAAATAGTGACGAAATCTGAGTTTTATAATTTTCTAATCTTGCGGAAAAATGGGGACGTAATATGAATGATTGCGCCACTAGTACCTAGTAATATTTTATTTATTTATTGGTGACAAAAAACAGTTGTATGTTACAATAATATTTTAGTTTTGAACATAAATTAATATATATAAACATACAACCCACACCATTGTCCACATATTAACAAAAATAAATATTTAATAACCTAATGAAGGAAGCAAACAATGCATAGCCGTTGAACCTACGCTATCAATAAATTAATTGCAGAATTTTTAAAACTTTGACTTGATAATTAAAATATATTTAAATCTAGAAAATGAATGTTGTATGTTTGTACAAGTGTTGTAGTAATAGTGATATATTATCTCAGTACGGCTAAGATTGATAAAACATAAACTTGACGTAATAGAAAATGCCACTCACTTCTATGTAGGCACAGTATAGTTTTAAATCCCGTGGTGTGAAGACGATTTTAAAGAAAAAGTAATTATTATACCTTTACTGAAGTACAAGGATCAAACATGAACGACTTCAGGTAAGATAATTATTATTTACTTATAGATAATTAATTTGTTGTATTTTACATATTTTCTATTACACTTTAATTTGTCAGATAATACGTTTTATTACCTTTAGGCTCCGTTTTTTACAATACTAAGATAATATTATCAAAAACAAATAAATACATTTTTGTAACCACGTTTGCTATAATGTGTTTAATATAATGAACAAAATTTTGTTTTAGGATTGCAATATCTTTCTCCGAAATAGGCGTATCTAAATTTTTCAAGTAATTTATAATCGGCTTCAAAATAGCTTGTTATTCGAAACGTTTTTACAACTGTTATCTACTTATCAGACTACTGTGAAGTTTTCTTTCTTAAAAATACTAAGCTTATTTAAAAATTGAGTCTATACGCAAAACCACTACTGTATTTGTACGGACGGAAGGTGTAAGAAAGGCAGCTTCCTAACCTTACACATTGTAACTAAATAACAATGACTCTAAACCATATATTCACAATAAAATCTTGCCTTCAAGATAATAACCTTCGGCCATAGAATGTAATAAAATATAATTTTGTACTCGTATCTTATTTATCCAATCATTTATTTTTAAAATTCAAAACCTAATTGAAAATAGAGTTTATAGTATTTTACAAGTTCTTTTGAATAGTTAATTACTGCTACTACATTAACAGCACTTCAATTAAGTTCTATTAATATGCCTTTATGAGGATCGCATGTATTATGTATTCATACATATGTACATTACATACATGCATTACATATAAATATACTACATGACATATGCACCACATTTATATGTAATATAATCTTTGAAGCGGATTTTCGATCACATCAACCTGTTAAATCAATTTGAAAGTTTGCCCATTTATAGAGAACTGATGACAATGCAATAATTCAAAGCAATTAAGGAGGATTCATTTTCCATAGCAAATTAAGTCATACGTACTTTAAACAACAA
Source organism: Hyles euphorbiae (assembly GCA_023078785.2). NCBI lineage: Eukaryota > Metazoa > Arthropoda > Insecta > Lepidoptera > Sphingidae > Hyles > Hyles euphorbiae. Next base: position 10,701,582 of record CM041044.1, on the reverse strand, counting down.
CAAAAAATGCATTAGTAAAAAGCCCAACTAAAATGTAGTAAATAATAAATTTTTAATGAATTTGAGTTTAGAAAATCTCTTACTGAGTCGTATTTCCTTACTGTAATTGTTACTGTAATATCGTACAGAAAATGATAAAACGTTAAACCACATTCATTATTCTTAAAAAAATCATGCTTTTCAATTTAAACCGTAATTTAATTGCATAATCAAATTGAATATATGTTATCTGTAACACAGTGCTATCGAGTAAATTGTTTACGCCTTAATATAAAAATATTATTGTTAGATAAACAGTCTAATTGATCATCAATCATATTTATTTATTAAACAAATTACGTAAACTTCACACTTAAAATAAATACACCCAACAGTCACATACATAGTCCTGTCCCCACACTAAGATCGAGTCTTGTGTCGTGGGTATCAGGAAGTACGAAATACTTTCCGGTGCCACAAACACTCAGACCAGAAACGAATTCCTATTCACACAATCATTAAAATTCTTCTGGAAAAATCTGTTGTCATTTCCTCGCGTAATTTTCCATCACACTTAATAAAGAGATTATTTAGTATGCACGTATCATTACACATACATACCACTAACCTAGCCTTGATTTGTTTAATACATAAGATAATAATACAAAAGATAAAAATGATTTAAATAGTGTTGTTGTTGGTGTTGTAAAAATAGAATGACTCTTAATTCTAAGAAGTGCTTCCATATAAATTTCCACCGTAAATCAAGTTGTTCAATAATCAAATATAAATACACAATTAATGGAACTAATGTAAGGGAAGTTGATACAATAAGGGATTTAGGTATCATATTAGACAATAAACTAACATTTGTGCAACATATTGACAACATTGTAAATAAAGCATCCAAAGCATTAGGTTTTGTGATTCGAAATGTAAAACCTTTCAAATGTTCTACAACCAAAATCATTTTATACGACACCTTAGTACGCAGCGTCCTCGAGTATGGTTCGGTAGTTTGGCGACCCCATTACGCTACTCATGCACTCAATATTGAGAGAATACAAAAAAGATTTCTGAAGCATCTAGTATTTGCAGCGGGAGAAGCTAAAGCGATAAAATCATATGACGCTAGATTAAAACGATTTAATATGGTCAGCTTGGAGCAGCGTAGAAATGTACTAGATTTGATGTTATTATTTAAAATTTTCCGTAATTCTGTCGATTGCCCACAATTACTAAAGGAATTCAAACTTAGTGTCCCATTTAACTACCCACGTAAAGTTATTAAAAATATTCTATCACCGCCAAAATATAGGACCGTCATGGGTCGTAGCTCACCGATTCCACGACTATGCAGACTGTATAACAACTGCAGTAATGACTTAGATCTATTTTTCACTAATGAGCATACGTTTCGGAAAATCATATTGCGACTACGAAACCTTTCATATCATTAGCACTGATTTGTTAATGTATAAGCCATTTAGTGTAAACAACATAATAACATGATCATAATCCTATTATTACTATTATTTGTACACTACTTTTTCTTTATTATTAATTTTGAATATCACTTGTTCTTTTCTTTTTGTATTTACCCATTTTTTTTAATATAGTTCTTTTTTTAAATTGTTAACTTGACTACACCTTATGCATGTCGTGTTTATCTTAAATAGTTGTACAATTAGAAATATAAATATATGTTACATATATAAGTGGAATAATGTACAGCAATCATGTAATATTGTAACAACTGCTGATAAACCAATAAAGTAAAAAAAAAAAAAAAAAAAAAGATACGTCAGCGCGTTCCACTTGAGTCTGGAATATCAATCTGCGATTAAAAGAATATGCAAACTGATTATCGACCAATTTTTATTTAGATATGTTATGCATTTTAGATGTGTCCCTAGGGTTTACTAAATATTACTGTAGGAGACACTTGTATCTCCGTATTTCGGCAACAGGCAAGTTTTTCGAACAATAGAAAAAAGTTAACAGTTTCTTCAACTAAAGTAATTGCTGTGTAGATAGTGCCTTAGAAGATCGTTGCGTTTCTGTGATCGGTCATCGGCGTAATCGGTGTGAATTCTATCGTGAATTGACAGTCGCCAGAAGTTGCATTAGTAGACTAGTCCCTGACCTACTATTACTTGCAAAATTCTGATCCACATTGTATTTTTCTTTCAGGGATGATAAGATACCAAGGATGAGTCATATAAACGACGCAGTGCACTGGTACATGAGCGAGCTGTCGCACCGCGTGGTGGCGCAGTCAGGCGCGCCCGACGACCGGTACCACCTCGGCAAACTCATTCTGCACGCGCTCAAACTTGCTCCCGACTTCATCTTACAGGTTTGTCTCCAGCCTTCTTGTTTTATATTTTAGGGGGCAAACAAGCATGCGGTTCACCTGATGGTAAGTGAACACCGCCGCCCATGGACATCTGCAACACCATAGGGCATGGAGATGCGTTACCGGCCTTTGAGATGGCAATACGCTCGTTTTTTGAAGGTCGCTAGGTCGTATCTGTTCGGGAATGATGCCGCTGGCAACTGGTTCCACAGATTTGTAGTACCTACGTGGGAGAAAGTGCTGGGAAAAACGTACTGTGGTAAATTTCCAACCTCCAAGGTGACATCTCCTACCTTTGTTAGTACATATGTTGGTCGGTGTTCGCATGTCACTCTAGGTTACCACTGAAAACCTGGGGTTACTCGGTAAAAACGCTATGAACTATGAATGTTTTGACGCCATACGTAAAACTTCAGTAATGTGCCTAGATACTCCACAAAAAGTTGGATTCCTCTATCGTACATCGCAACCGTAGACTAAGTTCACAGAAAATAATAGGTGTCATCATCATCAGCCTATTCGCGTCCACTGCTGGACATAGGCCTCTCCTATGGCACGCCACTGGGCTCGATCTTCAGCCCAACGTCTCCAACCGCTACCAGCCTTTCGGATATCATCACTCCACCTCGTTGGAGGGTAATAGGTGTAATAGAGAATATTATTGATTTTTAGAAGTGGAAATCTTATATCTTTCTCCGGACGTCGTACATCCGAACATTCGAAGCCGGTATCCATTTTATAGAGTAGCCAGCATTGCGCTGTGGCTCGTGCTGCAGCGCAACATTATGCTGGGTGGTCACATAAGAGTCACATAGATGCGATGTGTAAACTCATACAATTTTATTTTATATTTTATTTATATTTATATTTATATTTATATTTATATAAGCTTTATTGTACACCATAAATAAAACAAAAGGAAACAATTCAAACTAGAGAAAAAAGTACAATTGGCGGTCTTATCGCACAAGGCAATTTCTGACAGACAACCATTTGATGGATATAAGAGAAAAGGACAAAAGTTGGGGCAGCATTAGGTGTACGAATATTTTTTTTCTTAATTTATGTTGTGGGAGTATTTATTTATTTATAAACTTTATTGTACACCAGAAAAAATAAAATAACAGAAATTAAAACAATGGAAGTATGTAGGAGTATGTGTGTGGAAGTGAACTATTGTTGTGACAATATAATCTGTTTCTCTTTCATTCTTTCTTTCTTCCTAACTATAGGGTCGGAACGGCTTTCAATAAGTATTAGGAGATTGTTATTCTACGTCAATTTATTATCAAATGTTAAAAAAGAATTCCAGTAACCACCTCTAGAGTATTTTCTTTATTATTTTAAGCTATTCCCTTTAACTCGTATCAAATTAAAAATAACGGGATTTTACAGTTTCACAAAACCGGTAAATGGGACACGTAACATGCATGATTTGGCAATAGCTGGCAGAAGTTGTAGTGCTGGATAGAAGAGTTAACACGAATATCTTCCACCATTCAACATTATTGCTAAATCAGGCCTTGCTTAAAACATAAAATAAATAAAAACATAGAAAATAATGAAACACACTTGTGGTATTGACAGTCAATCACCACGCACTAAAACGGTGAAGGAAAACATCGTGAGGAAACCTGCATACCATAGCGATTCATAAGAATTTCTATGGTATGTAAGTCCGCCAACCCGCACTAGGCCAGCGTGGTGGACTATATGGCCTAACCACTCTGAATCGTACTTTCGATTGTAGAGTAGGCCCGTGCCCTGCAGTGGGTCGTATATGGGCTGAAACAACACTTGTGGTAGGTCTCTTATAGGTAAGGCCATCTGGGTAGGTACCACCGCAATGACTATTACTCCCGCCAAGCAGCAGTTTAAATGCACTTTTGTGTTCCGGTTTGAAGGATATTGTAACCAAAATAATAACTGGACATATTGAAACTTAACATCTTATGTCTCAGGATGGAGAGCGCTGTGGAATCACAGGCATTCGCCAAGCATTGCTACTGTCCATGAGCGGTCGTATCGCTTACCATCAGTCGAATGGCATTGTCGTCTCGTTACTCATAGTAATAATATTTAAAAAAAACTCTCTCTAGAATAACAAAGGAATTTAAGAAGTTGTCCGATTTAGAATTCACTACCGGTGTTCCGCAATAAGCCTTTGTTATTATTTTTATGAATAGCAATGATAAAGATCTTGATAAGTTATCAGAGCGGAGTCAAAGGTGGTCTAATTGTCAGAACTCGGAAGAGCTAATTTCAATTGCAAAAACGACTACGGACGATAGAATATTAGCTCAATATATTCACAATGTAAAAGTGTAGTTGAGACTGCTAATGTATTCACGGCGGTTGCGGGTTCAAATCCCAGGGCATACCCTTGAGTTTACGGTGCTATGTGTGTATTGATAGTCAGTCACTACGCACTAAAACGGTGAAGCAAACCAACAAACAACGGTGAGGAAATCTTCATACCATGACGATTTCTATAATTTTTTATGGTGTGTAAAGTCTGCCATTCCATACTAGCGTATATGGCCTAACAAGTCTCAATCTTACTTGCGGTTGTAGAGAAGGCCCGTGCCCCGTGCTGATTCACATTCACAATGTAAACAGAAGAAATTGTCTATTAAGGATTATGAATTAGGTTCATCTTATTACAAGTTTTCGTCAGGAGCTCTCTAGTATAATACTTCAAAGTTCAATGGCTAATATTTCTAAAATAAATTATTGTTGTGGTCTATACTGGAACACGACTTATTTAACTGAAAAATAATGTTTAACAAAATACTAATCAAGATTTAAAAATCACGTAATTTAAAATTTTTTTAACTTTCAAGGTTTGAAAAAAAGTTTTTGGTACAGTTGATGCCTTGCTTGAGTTCAGTTTATCGGTATCGGATCGTAAGATAATTTCATATTAATATTTTTATCAAAGCAAATCCTTTAAGACTGTTACTTACATCAGTCTTTTTCATGTGTGCAATAAAGTGTATAAATTAATAAAGTATCATAAATGTTCCATAATTTAAAAACATATGGTAATCCCCGGTTGCCAGTAATAATGATTACTTACATCCTGAATAACACTGCATTATTTTATTTCTTTATTCTATTTATTGTTATTGCACACAAATCATAACTGTTTTATCTCAGTGCATTGAACTTATCATTAATGTCACTTCACTCTATTTCGTAATAATTATTGTATTTATTTAAATTAACGTGGACGCGTAAACGGCTGCTGTGGTCATTAGCAGTGCCGTGCAGACTATTCAGTCCGAGAGAATGATCTGTCATTGATTGACTGCCTACCTGGCTTAGTTGGTTAGATGCCGGCTGTTTAACGTGAGGCCGCGGATTCGATCCCTGAACAAATATTTGTGTGATCCACAGAAATTTGTTTCTGGTCCGGGTGTTGTAAGACCGAAAAGCCACTCGTAGTTCCTGACACCCACGACACAAGACTCGATCGTCTTGACCCCACGGTCAGGACTATGTATGTGGCTGTTGGGTCTATTTATTTATTTGTTGATTGAGGTAACTATGCCGATATGTTTGAAATCTTATTCAGATGTTGGATAATTCACAATATTGTCAAGTGTCGCAATTGGCGTATGAATCGACATTATAGTAAAAACGAAGTAGATTTCAAAACGAAAGATCCCACGATATTTCGAGTCCCGCATTCCGTAGTAGTCCGTAATATTATGAATTATTTATTAGTAATATTATCAACAGATTAATGGTGCGACTGGAGAATCAGAGAACTTCGCTTCAGTATTGAAGAGATCAGTCCAATGTGCCAACGGGCTCAGGAAACTGGGGTTAAAGACCGGTGACGTCATGATCCTGATGGCACCACACCACCTGGACTTGGTCATTCCGTTCTACGCAGCTCTTTACCTTGGCGTGACAATCGCTCCCATCGATAATTCATTGAGAGTCAGTGAGTATGATCATAGTTACAATGGTTATGTAGTTTCTTGGAATGAATAGCAATTTTAGATATGAGTGTATCCTTTCGAGAGGCAAATTAATTGTTAACATTTAACTTATGATAAAGATGTTATCATCAATAGCTCAATTACATTTGTCACGATAAGTTTATATTATTATGATAAATGTAACTGATTGTTTTTTTATTGTCTTTTCTCAATATTGCTTGTCATCGTTTTTTGCCCCTTTTCTCAAACCAAATGGATGATAACACTAACAAAACATAACATTTCAGTTGAACTTGAAGACACATTGCTCGTCAATAATCCAAAAATAATATTCTGTCAAAATGAAAAATTAACGGATGTAGTAGAAGCAGCAAATAAAACCAGAATGAAACCAGAAATTATTACCTTCGACAAAGGAGATCAAGTGATGAATTTCGCAGAGTTCCTCGAGAACTATGGAAATGACGTCAGTGTTGACGATTTCAGGTTTGTTGTTTCAGGAATTTATTGGTATATCACAGCCCCCTATACGATGTAGGTAGCAGGAACATTAATTGAAAATGAGAAGCTAAGATTTCGATTACCATAGGGAGACCGTTTTTTTTTATACTGGTAAGGTACTTAACAACCTCTGCGGCCCGATTCCCACACCAAGACAAGATTTTTGTGATTTACAGGTGTTTGCTTCGAGTTTAGGTAGGTATTTGTGAGACCGAAAAACTCGTATTTCCTGATACCCACGAAACAACACTTGATTTAAGTTTGGGGTCAGGAGTGTAAGATGTGACTGTTGGGTGTATTTCCTTTAATTAATTATTATTTATTTAGTAGGTAAATTGATATCACTATGGTAAATAAATATTCCTTTAAAGGCAAGGATTCCGCTCAAAAAATACTTCATTTCTGTCATAATCTTGCTGAAGTATTTCATTGTAAGGTATATTAATTTATAGTTTTAATTCGATTGCAGGCCATCAGTCTTCGATCCAGCAACTACAATAGCAGTATTGTTGAGTACTAGCGGGACTACAGGAAAACCAAAATCAGCTGCCGCTCCACACAAGAGCTTCACAATCTCATTGCCTTACATATTGTTAGTAATCTCTATCACTTCTCACATTTAAAATAATATTTAATTATAATATGTCTATTCATTTCCCTTGAATCTTTAATAAGTTCTTAATATGTTGGTCAATCCCATTTTTGTTTTAAGTTTCAATAATTGAATTGTAGGTGGCATTAATAACTCTGTAAGTATGCCCTAGGACAGGGATGGCAAATCAATTGCATGCGACATTTTGGGCACAACACCGATCACAAATGCACGAAAAAAAAAACTTTCTATTCTTCTCAATACAAGAAAATATTTAGGCTCATTTGTTATTATGGTACCTATATATTTCCCCAATAATAACACTAGTTTACATAATTGAACTTTTTTTTATACCCCAAAATAAATGTATACAAATATGTTAATCTACCTTCCTTAAACCAAAAAGTGTTAGTAAAAATATTCTATCACGTCACAAATTCTTCCTGCAGTCATATATAATTGATAATATTTAATTTATTTTCAGGAAAAGATACACGCAATTCCCAACACCTACGAGATTGGCTTTGATTGTATCTCCTCTGCAGTGGTTATCGGCAATCATTCATCACATCCTCTCACCCATAATGAGGTACACTAAGCTGCAGACTGATTTGCCAACAACACAAGAGCACACATACTACATGATCAATAAATACAGGGTTAGTATTTAAATAAATAACTACACCCAACAGTCACAAACATAGACCTGACCCCACACTAAGATCGAGTCTTGTGTCGTGGGTATTAGGAAGTACGAGAAACTTTTCAGTCTCACTAACATCCAGACCCGAAAAAAATACCAGTGGATCACACAATTTTTTTGTCCCGGGATCGAACCCGCGGCCTCTCGTTTCACAGCCGTCGTCTAACCAACCACGCCGCGGACTCTGTCATTTTAATTTTTTTTTTTTTTTTTTTTTATTGCAATGAATGGCGAGACGAGCAAGCCGTTCGCCTGATGGTAAGCGATACGACCGCTCATAAACAGTAGCAACATTCCACTGCGCTCGCCATCCTGAGACATAAGATGTTAAGTCTCAATATGTCCAGTAGTTGCTCTGGCTACAATGTCCTTCAATCCGAAACACAACAGTGCATTAAGCAGTGTTATTTCACGGGAGAAATAGACATTGCGGTGGTACCTACCCAGATGGCCGCTCACATATGAGAGACCTACCACCAGTAATTCTATTTATTCTATTTCTAATCGATGGAATGTCAAAAACTAGGATATTATCAATTTGGTTGGGATTTATTTTAAATTTTGGTTACTCGATCTGTCTGACAATTCTGAAGCCATTTTTATTTTTGTCGTTTGAGAGCCTATTCAATACAAAAAAAAAACAATCAAATCATTCCACTTTGTTAGTTGAGTATCAAATCTTCTAGTACATACGTGGAAAAATTGATTATTTTTAATTTCGTTCCAGCCTACCTTTTTGATAATAAGTCCTACAATGTTGACGTCTCTGACCAAGCCTGGAGAAAGAGAAAAATGCGATTTTACATGCTTCGAACTGATCATCGTTGGTGGGAGTGCTGTGCATAAAAACTTAATTGCTGACATGAAGGTAAAATTATTAGATGAAAGAATATTAAGTATCACATTACACATTCGGCTAAAATTAAAATCTGTAATTATATCTTGCTTTAAGACTACAAAACTTTCCAGGCCCACATTATCTTTGCGGAAATTAATACAGCTGAGATTTGGTTTTTCTTTTTTTTAAATTAAGTGACCTAAATGATGAATCATTTAGATTGTGTTTCATTTCGTCACATCTCCAATATCTTGTAGTTCGATACGTAAAACTAGCAATTCTGTATGGATCAGGATCTGGATCATCAATTGTTGATAATCTTACGGATTATATCGACACCCCATATACGTTCCACTGCAAGGCACTGGCCTCCTCTACAATCAAAAGTAAGATTAAGAATGGTTAGGATACATAGTCCACCACGCTGGACTAGTGCGGGTTGGTGGACTTTACCCTAGAAATTTTAACAAAACGCTACTGTTGTGACTGCCACGGTGGCGTAATTGTACTAGAGTACGGTTACAAAGCTGAGGTCTCGGGTTCGAATCCCGGGTTGGGCAAAGTGATAAACGATTTTTCTATTCATTAGCTTCTTCATTATCATTCAGCTCAGAGTCAGGAATTTGTGCCCGATATGGCGATAGGCTGGCCACCTATTACATCCTGGGACGGAACATACAAGGCGAAATATGAGTGTCCTGGCACCTCTGCCTACCCCTTGTGGGTAAAAAGCGTGAGCTTATGTATGCTATTGTTATAAATAACAGAACAATTAATATTTCAGGAAATAATGCCAACAACAGACGTGCACGAAGGATACGGGATGAGTGAAGCTACATGCATGGTGTTTCACAACCACATCGCACCGTCCGGCTCCTGTGGTAATCCCATGGGACTATACCAGTACAGGGTCAGCAATAATAATATAATACTTTATTAATACACCAAAATACAACACAGAACAAAAATAAAAAGACATTAACGGATTTGATGAATCAATAGGCGGCCTTATCGCTTACCTATACCTTAAGCAATGCACATATGTATTTAAATTAATAATGAAAACAAATTACTGCAACATTTAAATGTTACAATTTTAATCATAAATGAACATCGGAGTCGGACCTATGTTCTTCTATGTTTTTGTTGTTTTGCGTTATATTAATACAAAAAATCTTTTTTTGTAACGTTCAAGATTCAGATTAATTACAAATGTATTTTTTAAGCATTGCAGTCTCATAAAACAAATGAACGGGAAAATTAATATTTATAATCCAAATAAGATAATTATGTTTACACATACTTTAAGTATATGTGAAAATGTGATTTCAGTTAATAGATCCAATGACAGGAGCTCAGGTGCACGAGCCTTTTGTGCACGGAGAATTGCAGATCCAAAGTCCAGCCATGTTCGTGGTAAATATATTTTTATTTAAAATAATACACCCAAAAGCCACAAACCTAGCCCTGACCCCACATTACGACCGAGTTTTATATCGTATCAGAAACTACGAGATACTTTTCGATCACACACACACCATGACCCGAAACAAATATCTCTGGCCCCCTTCGTCAGCTCAAATACCCACACCATCACTCACCACACAAAACAGCACCCCTACAGCCAGAACACAGGCAGAAAAAAACTACCTCTGGCCACATAAGTATTTGTTTTGGTGCAAGGATTGAACCTGAGGCCTATCGTTTCAAAGTCGGCGTCTAACCTACAAATACCAGCTGGTCACAAAAATATTTTTCTCGTTGCGGGGATCATTCATCAGTCATCGTCTAACTAATTGCGTTATGGAGGCTGTCCAATTGTTCTCTAAAGACAATTTGGGAAAGTGGTTAAATTATTATTTATTATTATTTTTAGGGTTACTATAACAATCCTGAAGAAACTAAAGAAGTTTTTGAAAATGGCTGGTTGAAAACAGGCGACATCTTCTACAGAGATGAAAATTGGAATTTCTTCTTTGTCGACCGTCTCAAACAGCTGCTCAAGTACAAAAACCATCAGGTATGTGCAATTAAAAATTGCTTAATTTTTTTTTATTTGATTTATGTTAATATCAATCGTAACGTTCTCTTTTGTGAAATCCCATCCATTTACATTTGCAAAGATCCTGCAATTGTAACAAAATATTTAGAAATTATCTAAATTAAGGGGCTCCTGTGTTGTTGACAGTTATTGAAAAAATTGTCTGTTACTTTTTGTTATTGCAATGCCAATTTCAAGTAATGGTATATTTCAAAACGACAAATTCTCAGATATCTCCAGTAGAAGTGGAGAGTGTGATCAGAAAGCATCCGGGCGTGTTGGACGTGGCAGTGGTGGGCATCCCAGACCCTGAGTGCGGAGACTTGCCCGTCGCATGCGTGGTCCGCCAGCAGGGATACAATGTCAGCGCGGACGACATCAAAAACATCGTCAAAGGTAAGCTAGCAGATGAAATAATAGATTTAGAAGTTGATTTTGAGGTTAAACTACGTGATGGTAAGTTTCAAGCTAAGAGATAAGCTGAATGCATTTTCATACCTAACTGGAGTAGGGAAATTTGCAAAAGGAACGATGTAAATAGAATAAAATAAAGTGAAATTTTGCATTTTCATACCTAACTGGAGTACGGAAATTTGCAAAAGGAACGATGTAAATACAGGGTATATCAAGACTGCTACCGTAAACGAAGCCGGGTGGTAGTTCAAGCGACTTCAGACATAATGCAACAGAAAAAGTTGCAAAAAAAGCGACAATTTTTTTTTGTTATTTTTTTCCTATGGCCATATTTGGGTGGTAAATACATTTTTTCCTAAAATAATAGTGTATACCCTTTTATTTATAAATACTCTAAGGTATAAAAGAGTTTAAATTATTATTTTAGCAAAAACTATGGATTTACCACCCAAAAATGACGATATTTAAAAAATCATAAAAAATAATCGTCGCGTTTCTATGCGAAATTTTTAATTGCATTGTGTTTGTAGCCACTAAAACTACCACCCGGCTTCGTTTTCGGTAGCAGTCTTTGAGATACCCAGTAGAATAAAATAAAGTGAAATTTGATAGATATGTAAATACACAGATCTTATGTCTCAGGATGACGAGCGCAGTTGACTGCAGCATTGCTTTGTATTCAAGGTGCTGTTTGGTTTTGCTACTGTTCATGAGCAGTCGTATCGCTTACCATCAGGTGAATGGCATGCTTCTCTCGCCATTCATAGAAATACAATAAAACACAAGTAAAACAACAAATGTTATTACATAGGATTTTATACCGTTTTGGCAGTGTCATTACAATCTTCTTGAATTATGGTGGGAGTAAGTTCATTTAAATAGAAAACTATTAGTAAAAATTCGATCCCAGTGTTAGATATTTTAGAAGAAATAAATCATTCAAGGTGGACGGATGACCTGGTTAAGGCTGCAAGTAGCCGCTGGATGCAGGCCGTTTTCAACAGATTGAAGTGAAGATCTTGAGGGAGGCCTATGTTTAGCTGAGGACTTCTTATGGCTAAAGATATATATATACATGTATATCTTTAGCCATATATATATATATATATGTATATAATTCAAAGAAGGTGCACGACTGACCGTCGCGTTTTTGCTTTCAGAAAATTTGACAGACACAAAACAGCTGAGAGGCGGAGTTATCTTCATGGACGAGTTCCCAACCACGGCTACAACGAAACTACACAGACAGAAACTTAAAGAAATCGTTCTTACCGCGGAAAGAGAATAAGAAAATATCCCATTCTACGAATATTTAAAGTATTATTACAAATTATATATCAAGAGAAATGTGTTTTCGTTTTATTGCCTTTAAACCCTTTATTAAATTCAATTTCATTAATTTTAACTTTCTGTATCAGCCTATAGGTATACATCTCACTGCAGGGCACGGGTTACCTGTACAATGTAAAGTAGTAAGTACTATTGAGAGGGTTTATTATGTACAGTCAATGTTAATTTTAATATACCTGATCGACTGTTGCACTACAGTTTGATTACAAAGCTGAGGTCTCGGGTTCGAGTCTCAGCTATGTGGGACAGGACAACATGCTGAAACGGTGAGTGTTCTGGTCACACCTTTGCCTGCCCGTTCTGGGAAAAAGGCGTGTGTGATGTATGTATGTTACATTACTATACCCATGGTTATTTATAGCGTCACATGATTCATGACCAACTTCAAAATGTAAATAATGACATAAATTGCATAAAATATATCGTGTTTTCGAAATTAACCGAAAACCTCAAAGAATTGGCGATTTGGGAGGTACACTCAGGACCTGAGCATTTATTGAAACTAGCATTGTAGGCGACGCACTACATATGTATATAGTTTTTTTTAATAGAGTTTAATTCTAAGTTTACACATATAAACCACAAGAAATGCAATAAAACTTGCAACACCGCATTGCAGCGCCCCGCCCCTTCCGTTTCCTTGTTATTCTGTCGCTATTTTGTCGTGGGTGCGCTTGCGTTCTGGTTGCAACCATTTCAACGCGCTGTTTCATTTCTGCCCTATGGGTAACAAGCATAAAATAATAGTTATTTTGGTAGTATACATGTGTATGTATACTACCTATGTGTATACTATCTATGTGAATATATCTTCCCTGTAGTATTGACGATAAATACGCAATACACAATAAAGTGAAACAAGCATAAAACGAATTTCACGCAGTGCCCATTGGGGGGGTGGATGGGGACCGCCTGGGAACACCGCGAGAGTATATAATCAAAGCCGCGTGATGTTGGCTTTTTGCATATTTTATTTCAATATAATATTATGATAGGATAAGGTATTAGTAATGCACGTGAATATGAACCTTTTGCATTATGCTACATTCGGCAGAGCAGTCGCCAACGTCCATACCACGTTGAATACACCGGTTCTCGTCCGATCACCGAAGTCAAGCAACGTCGGGCGCGGTCAGTACTTGGATGGGTGACCGCCTGGGAACACCGCGTGATGTTGGCTTTTTGCAATTTTTGTTTTTATATATAATATTATCCTTACTAATATTATAAAGGTGAAAGTTTGTATGTATGTATGGATGTTTGTTACTCTTTCATGAAAAAACGGCTCAACAGATTTTGATGAAATTTGGTATAGTGATAGCTGACACCCTGGATTAACACATAGGCTACTTTTCATCCCGAAAAATTTAGTGTTCCCGTGGGATGAGTCAGGAAACTAAATATACATATTTTCTACTCTTTCAAATTCAAATTGTTGGCACGGGATGTCCTCTCCTACGGAAGGGAAATATAGTCGACGGCACGCGGGAAATATAGTTAGTAGACACGCGAAATAATATGTTCTTGATGTGGATTGGACTCAAAAACTATCTGCACCCGGGCGAAGCCGGGCCCGACAGCTAGTAAGATTATATAATAATGTTTTAGTAATGCACCCGTGTATATGTACATTTTGCATTACGCTACATTCGGCAGAGCAGTCGCCAACGTCCATACCACGTTGAATACACCGGTTCTCGTCCAATCACCGAAGTCAAGCAACGTCGGGCGCGGTCAGTACTTGGATGGGTGACCGCCTGGGAACACCGCGTGATGTTGGCTTTTTGTTTATTTTGTCACTTAACGTTATCGTAAATGATAGGCAAAATGAGACATGACTCATTAACATAATTATTTTCAACTTTTTCTTTGCTTTCCCATCCTTATTGAATAGCAGAACAATTATGGTTCTTAAAAGAAGTCATATAAAGCATTTGGCAACCCGTTTGCTGGATCATGCTCTATGTGGGAGAATTCTAACATTTCGTCTAGAATACGTGTGGAATTGTATAAGTTTTATGTGATAATTTTACACGAAAAAGTTTGTATCTTTATTATCAGAAAAATTATGCTATAAGAATAAATGATAACTTGTAATTTCCGTATCTTTCACATAGGTGCAGGTGATCCCAACTACTGCTTTAAATAAGGCAAGACTGTATAAAAATATAATATTAAATTACAAAACTAAAGTTTTATTCTGAAATTGTACTTCTATTTTTAAAACTAAATTTATGGTTAAAATATTATTTTATTCTTTTTTCGCGTTAACGACGATATCCATAAGCTTCTGCCTGTGTAGTTTTGTGGTAGCCGTGATTGGTAACTCGTTCATGAAGATAACACCGCCTCTCAGCTGTTTTGTATCAGTCAAGTTCTCTGAAAGAAGTTAAAGCAACTTTGTTAGTATAATTCACCAAACTCTATTGGCTTGTGGCAAAATATGGACCTAAATTAAAATTTGAAAAAATATTCCAATGCTTTGTTTGAGATATGTTTTCATATAAACAAAAAGCATTTATATTATCTGTATCAGCCCATATACGTCCCACTGCAGGGCACGGGCCTCCTCTACAATCGACAGTACGATTGAGAGTGGTTAGGCCATATAGTCCACCACGCTGGCCTAGTGCGGGTTGGCGGACTTACATACCATAGAATTTTTTATAAATCGCTATGGTATGCAGGTTTCCTCACGACGTTTTCCTTCACCGTTTTAGTGCGTGGTGATTGACTATCAATACACACATGACTCCCAAAAGTCAGAGGTGTGCCCTGGGATTCGAACCCGCGACCACCATGAACATGTTGGCAGTCGCGTCTAGTCCGTTTACCAACAGGCCACCACGCACTTTATATTAGTAATCTAATAATATATTTACATATCTGATATAGTAAAATGTGAAGAGAGAAAAACTATTCCTAATATACTTCTCATCAGAAAAATCAAAAAGCCTTGTAATACTCATTTTTCTGATATTCCTGACAAAACATAAACTTGCAAGATGTTTGATTTTTTTTATGAGAAGTATATTTTTTCGGACATTCGGACTTCAAACGATCGTAGAATGATATATGAAACTTTAGGGTCCCTCGTTTGTCCGTGATTTCTGCTAAAGAAAATAAACAAAGAAACCAACTGATTCAATTTGTGGTCACTACTATCTCGAATCTGCTACGAGTCTTGTGTCTTGGGTATCAGATACTACGAGAAACTTTCCGCTTTCATAAAGGACCAGACCCGAAACAAATAACTTTGGGCCACACATACATTTGTCTCGGTCCAAGATTGTACCCACGGGCTCTGGTGTTACAGCCGGCGTCTAGCCAACTGTACTACGGAGGCTGTTTAATTCTAAAAGAGAATGTCCATTTTACTATGAAACTTAGTATAGTGCGAAGATTGTTGTCCCTCGATGGAACCTACTTTTTGGTGTGGGAAAAATATGTATCTTCTATATATATAAAAATGAATTGCTGTTCGTTAGTCTCGCTAAAACTCGAGAACGGCTGAACGGATTTATCTTATCTTGGTCTTGAAATGTTCGTGGAGGTCTAGGGAAGGTCTAAACGGTGAGAAAAAATGGAAAAATTGCGAGGAAAAGCGTGATGCGTCCAGCCAATATAGGATGATCTTTGTTTGGTTGACGGGAGAGGTAAACGACGGTCAAGCTTAAACTACCAACCAACGTAAAATGATCTATCTTTCCATTGTCTTTCATTGACGGCTGACGAAATAGAACAAAATTCAAAAAATGTGTACATTGTGTATATAATATCTAGATACGGCATCCTTCGCGTAATTTGTTAAATGTAAAATAGAATGATGTACAAAAATAGCCCATAGTTTTTTGAGAGTATTGCGACAGTTTTAAACAAGATATACTCTATGAAGCGTTTTGCCGGAGTACACCAAAATATATCTAAATATAATTTTTCGTTTTCATAAAGGACATTGTTTTTTGAATTGATACCTTTAGATGCGTTGGGCGACAAATTTAAATTCCGCGTTAGTATTGTTTTCAGACTCAAGAATAATAAAAGTATTTGTACGTTGATGCCGCATCTAGACATTATAATGAAACGATATGCAGTTTTATATTTTTAAATATTTGTTTTATTACTTACGTCACCTGGTAAGGCAGTATGAAGGTTTTATTGATTTGTATATGTATAGATAGTCTTCTCAAATAAATAAAAGTAATTCACAGAAGCGCGTGGTTGCCCGTTGGTAAGGTACTAGACGTGACTGCCACCCAACCAAAGTTTACGATGGTCACGGGATCAAATCCCAGGGCACACCTCTGACTTTTCGGAGTAATTTATACGTGAAATAAAATCCGCCAACCCGCACTAAGCCAGCGGGGTGGACTATAATATGACTTAATATAATAACAGCACTTTGTCTCCGGAAGGAAAAACGAAAAATGTTGTTCATTACAATGCAATAAAATAATTAGGTATTAAAATCTTAGACTTTAGACAGTATTGATGGCAAAAAAATCTGGCTATACGAAGTTCACCGGGTCAGGTATCATATACTTATATTAATTGATTTCAATGTATGTCGTCGGAGTAGTAACAGTGTTATAATATCTCCGTAGCAAAATAAAGATTTAAATCTGGAGAGATGGGATGGAATAGAATATAAGGTGGACAAAATGGGACAGAAGAATAGGTATAAGACGGGATTGGATAAGCAGTTTAAGAGAACGGCAGTCATGTTGCTTTTAAATAAAATATGGACTGGAATCTGTATTTGCACCCGGGTGAAGCCGGGCCGGGCCGCTAGTTTTCAATAAATATAAAAATAACTGCGACCCAGGCCCAGAGTTCTTGGAGAAATTAACTTGAAGTCCAATAAAAAAATATATTTTTTGCCTTCGATCTGTGTATAAAATGAAAAATATGATGATTATTACTTTATTTTATAAAAATCTGTCACCCGGGATAAAACAGGAAAACGTTTAAGGACAAACCATAAAAATTCTGTAATAAATTTGAAGCAGTATCGGCATCGGGATCTATGACATTTTTTACCGATACTATGAATGGGCGTTCTCCTTTATCGTCATTAGCTTACACTAATCAACTTCTAAATCTATTATTTCGTCTGCCAGCTTACCTTTAACGATGTTTTTGATGTCGTCCGCGCTGACATTGTATCCCTGCCGGCGCACCACGCAGGCTACGGGCAAGTCTCCGCACTCAGGGTCTGGGATCCCCACCACTGCCACGTCCAACACTCCTGGATGCTTTCTGATCACACCCTCCACTTCTACCGGAGATATCTGAGAATTAGAAGATGTGAAATATGTCATTATTTCATTATCTGAAGAAATATGGATGAAATTACCTTAGCTGAAATATTTAAAATTCTTGAAGATATTTTACTAGTCATTTTGAAGTTCTAGTTTGTGAAGTTTATTAGGTAAAAAATGATTTCTACCCTTAGTCACACATTTAATGCACATCATCTTATTTCGTGATTCAGAAAAGGAAAAATAACATTTATAAGTCTTGCCGTGAAGGGCTACAGGCTACAGGCTGCTAAAGTATCCAATTCTAACTATCAATGTCTTACTTACTTCTTTATTGACAAACTGCTAAAATCCTAATGAGATTATAAATGCACTTGTTATATTAACGTGTAGTTTTGGAAATCTTCAGTCCCAACATTTAAGATTTTTCCTCTTGACTAACCTGATGGTTTTTGTACTTGAGCAGCTGTTTGAGACGGTCGACAAAGAAGAAATGCCAATTCTCGTCTCTGTAGAAGATGTCGCCGGTTTTAAACCAGCCATCTTCGACTGCATCTGCAGTTTCCTCGGGATTGTTAAAGTAACCCTGAAAATATCAAACCATTGAATCTTTAAATAGTGTAACATCCTTTTTATAAACCTATTTTAGGTATCGAATAATTTATTTCCTTCGATCAAACTAAATTCAAAATTGGTTCGAAGATCAGCAATTCTCTAGGTGTTAAGTGTCTCACATGTGAGAGGCCGTCTGGATAGGCACTACCGCAATGTCTATTTCTCCCGCCAAACAGCATTGTCAATACCCTGTTGTGTTACTGCACATATTGAGTGTGGTTCAGTGTGCTGGAGATATTAAGGTTCTTATGTCTCATGATGGTGAGTGCAGTGGAATACCAAGCAAGGCTTTGTAATTCATAGTGTTGTTTGGTTTTGCTACTGTCCATGAGCAGTCGTATCGTTACCTATCAGGCGAAAGACATGCTCGTCTTTCATTAAGTTTAATGCTATAGTAACTGCATATTTTTTAAGTTACAGGATATTATGGGGTAAATAATTAATTAATCACGCATGTAGTTTATTATATTTATATTTTGATGTGATACCTAATTACATAACATGAGGTTATATTACTGTCTTCTACTCATCTTAATGTATTTTACATTTATTATTTAGTTATTTATTTACGCCGTGTCTTCATCAATGCACTATGGAAATATCATATATCATTACCATGAACAATGCAGGACTTTTAAGCTGCAACTCTCCCTGAACGTGGGGCTCGAGTATCTCGGCTCCTGACATCGGATCTATCAACTGAAATCAAAATTTAAAATATAATGCTGCATTTATTATATTTTTTTATTTTTGCGCTGCAATGCAGTCCAGCTGTATTGCAGCATAAAGCTGAATGGGGGGTTTTATTATTGGCCCTCTCATATTTTTTTCTCTTTATTGTATATTTAGTAAAAGTCTTGTTAATAGTAGTTAGTAGTAGCTTAATATAAGCGTACAATAAGTAGTATTTATTAGACTATTTGCTGTATCCTATATTTTGTTTTTTTTTTTTAATTTGGATCAATAATAAATTTATTTTCTTTCATTTACACGCTTGGCAAACTTCAGATAGCGTCCACAAATATAAGCGTGTAAACAAGGCGTTATAAGATCCTAGGGGGAGGCCTATTCTCAGAAGTGGACTTAATGTGGCTGACCAGAAAGAGAGAAACAGGAAGTTGTGTTGGCTCGCGTAAGCTCGTCGTCGATTGGCGAGTGTCGGTTTTTGTTTGAACAAATGCTGCAGGACACGGGCTTCCTACAATCAAGCGAACGACTTAACAGTCTCCGTCGCGTAGGCGGTTAGACGCCGCCTTGAAACGAGAGGTCGCGGGTTTGATTCCCGCACCAAGAGTAATGTTTGTTCAGCCCACAAATATTTCTTCCAGATCTGGGTGGTGTGATCTGGTGGGTATGAGACTGAAAAGTCTATTGTAACTTCTGATACCCTCGACACAAGACTCGATCTTAGTGTGGGGTCAGGACTATGTATACGACTGTTGGGTGTTATTTATTTATTTATTGAGAGGGATTAGGCCATAATCTACCACGCTGACCTAGTGTTCATAGTCTGTTTGAAGCAGGTTTGTGTAATGCTTACCCTATACTGGTATAATCCCAAGCGTGTCCCACAAGACCCAGGCGGTGAGTCGTTGCTATGAAACACCATGGTCGTAGATTCACTCATACCGTAACCGTTGTATACGTTCGTTGATGGCGTTATTTTCTGAAATATTAATTTAGATTATGTAACCAAAAACATCCGACAGAGAACCAAAGTCGTAGACATAGCACATAAGCAGGAATAGCAAGCTGAAGTGGTACTGGCCGGCCATATTTGTCGAAGAACCGACAACCGCTGGAGTAGACGTGTTCTTGAGTGGAGACCGTGTCTTAGGGCCGAAACTGCGTTAAGCGGGCACGGGCGCGGTTTCATACAAAAGTGCTCCGTCGCGGGGATCCGCGCGGGCGTCCCGCACGGGGACGCGCGTCCCGCACCCGCGCCGCGGGGCCCGCCTTCGTGCGTCGGAACCCGTCGCGGGGGCACGCGCGGTAAAGCGCGCGGTGTCCGCCAGCGGTAACATGACGGTGATGGCATAGGGCACCGAGACGTGGCCTCTCACTTTGGACTTCATTAGAAGGCTCAAAGTTACTCAACGAGCAATCGAGAGGTATGCTCGGTATTTCCCTACGAGATCGACTCAGAAATGAGGAGATCCGTAGGAGAATAAAGGTCACCGACATAGCGCAAAGGATTCTATAGATGATTCATAGCGAAAGGTTCTAGAGTGGAGGCCACGTACAGGCAAGCAAAATGTCGGACGCCCGGTTACAAGGTGGACGGATGACCTGGCTACATTTGCAGGAAGTCGCTGGATGCAGGCTGCTTCCAACAGGTCGATGCGGAGACCGTTGGGGGAGGCCGATGTTCAGCAGTGGACTTCCTGTGGCTGAGATGATGATGATGATGAATATACTTGAGCAAAAATAAAGATTTTTTACTTAGCGCAATGTTATTGCCAGCCTTTCCGTTGGTGATATGACTGATACAGATTTTACCCTTAAGTTGTTGACCATCAAATATGGTTCCAGTTTCGAAGATAATTCGCCATAGACCGGTATCGAAACTTTAAAATATTTGTACAATGAGTTTTCATTTTCTCTTAATTTACTGAACTTTACAACAAATTCTCCGCCTAGCAACCTAAATTCAATTAACAGCCTTCCTGGCTGTCGGTTTTTTTTTTTGCTAGTCGTCGTTTTGGTATGTAATAATATATTAAGCTCTCCATCGACACGACTGTACATGCACACCTTTAAAATTGAACCAGCGACACTGCGTAAATCCGGTCTCCGCGACGGGTACCCGCGACGGGGACCGTCGCGTTCTCACGGAGCCCGCCCGCGTGTCCACGCGAGGAAACGCGCGACGGTTGCCCGTCGCGGGCGCCCGCTTAACGCAGTTTCGGCCCTTAGCAAGCGTAGTGTAGGACGCCCAACAACTAGGTGGAGTGACGATTTGCGAATGGTCGCTGGCAGATGCTGGATGCGAAAAGCCGAAGACAGGGTAAAATGCCGTAATTTGGAGGAGGCCTATGTCCAGCAGTGGACAACAGTTTAGGATGATAATGATGAACAAAAAAAAATATTTCCTACATTATAATGCAGTGAATAAGCCGCATATTTAACATCTTTTGGTACGTCTGTCATACGTAAGAGGCTGCTTGGGTAGGTACCTCCGCAATATCTGTTTCAAGCAGCAGTAAATGCATTGTTGTGTTTCGGTTTGACTGACATTATAGCCACAGCAACAATTGGACATATTAAGACCTAATAACACATATGTCTCAGAGTGGCAAGCACAGTCAAATGCCAAGAATGGTTCTGTGATTCATGGCGTTGCTTAGTTTTGCTACTGTTCATGAGCGGTCGTATCGCTTACCATAAAAACACCTAAATGAATGTTTGTCTCGGTGCAGAAGAGTGCTGCGGCCTGTCATTTTATAAACGACATTTTCCTCATTGTGGTGCGGATCAGACTTGCATCACTCGTCACTAATCACCGTTTTAAAATTATTTATAGGTATCTTTAAAAAGAAAAGTATTGGTACCAAAACAACCACTCATGATAATTTATGACGGCTTAATATCAAACAGACAGTTTCGATGCCTGGCGAGACAAGCGTGCCTTTGCCTGATGGTAAGCGATACGACCGATCATGGTCAGTAGCAAAACCAAACAACACCATCAGGCATCAAATACAAAGCAATGCTGGGCATGCAAAACAAATACTTTTACAAATATTTTACCTTCACTTCAGCAACAAGGTTTTTATGCACTGCACTTCCACCAACCATAATGGTTTCAAAGCTTGTGAAATCGCATTTGTCTCTCTCTCCAGGCTTTGTCAGTGAAGTCAACATTGTAGGACTTATTATCATAAAGGTAGGCTGCAACAAAACAGAAAAAATACTTATTCCTTATACTAGTAGATTAGATACTTTCAATCCCTACTAATATTATAAATATGAATATAAGTTTGTTTCTTATACTTTCACAAGAAAATTACTTGAGCGATCATCATGAATTTTTGTACACATATTACTTAGGATACTGTTCATGAAAATTTTATTTAGTCGGAATTTAACATGACAGCCTCCGTGGCGCAGTTGGTTAGACGCCGCCTGTGAATCGAGAGGCCGCGGGTTCGATCCCCGCACCGAGAGAAATGTTTGTGCGGCCCACAAATATTTCTTCCGGGTCTGGGTGTTTGTGAGATCGAAAAGTCTCTCGTAGTTCCTGATACCCACGACACAAGACTCGATTTTAGTGTGGGGTCAGGACTATGTATGTAACTGTTGGGTGTTATTTATTATTTAACATTTTTTCCGCGATCTTGAAAAGTGTAGGTATCTGCACCCGGGCGGAGCCGAGCCGGAACGCTAGTCTAAAATAAACAAAAAAATATTTCTTTTGCTTACATCGAATAGACTTTGAAACTACTGGACCAATTTGATTAATTCTTTCACTAACAGAATTCCTGATATGTGATTTCCATATCAATAAATTACAGAAAGGATGTATCATTTACAATGATACTTTTACATATATTAAGAACCAATGCCGATTATATCTATAAATCCTTTGCTTCTGAACCTAGACTACTGACCAGTTGCAGAATTCAAAATCATTCAAGCCATATGATTAAAAGAAAGCAGAAGGAAGAAACTAGGTTTGTTGTACACTTAAAATAATAGTAATATATTATATTAAAATCGAGGGCGCCCTTTTAATTTAGCCTACATGGGTTGTATAGACACAAGCTTGATTCAACAATATAAAGGAGAATTCCTATTCATAGCATCGGTAAAAAATATCGTTGATCCCAATACAGATACTGCTTAAAATTCATTATAGGATTTTTTATGGTTTTTCCTTACACGTTTTCCTGTTTTACGCCGGAGACAGATTTTTATAAAATAAAGTAACTATCATCACATTTTACATTATGTTCACAGAGCACAAGACGAAAAAAATTGGACTTCTAGTTCACTTGTCCAAGAACTCCGGGCCTGGGTCGCAATCATATTTTTATTTATTAAAAAAAAAAAAAATCCCAACCCAAAAAAATAACTTTCATCGGGGCACAAAAATCTTCGCAACGATATTAGTTTCACAGTTAAATGGGCATTTGCGTTCTTAATACATATATGTATCTGTATCAACTCATATACGTCCCACTGCAGGGCACGGGCCTACTCTACAATCGAGAGAACGATTGAGAGTGGTTAGGCCATATAGTCCACCACGCTGGCCTAGTGCGTGCGGATTGGCGAACTTACATACTATATACATTTTTATAAATCGCTATGGTATGCAGGTTTCCTCGCGATGGTTTCCTTCACCGTTTTAGTGCGTGGTGATTGACTTTCAATACACACATGACTCAGAAAAGTCAGAGGTGTGCCCTGGGATTCGAACCCGCGACCACCGTGAACACGTGGCAGCCGCGTCTAGTCCGTTTACCAACAGGCCACAACGCACTTCTTAATATATGTACATTTGTATATTTAGTTTACAATTTTCTTCGAATGTTTTAAATGACGTCAATTACTCTAAATAGTTACGCGCATATTACGTCATTAACCTCAAAATAAATTTTACCCGGTGACCTTTTGTTTAAAATCAATGTGTGTTAATTTTCCGGCATTCATTGACCTTTTGACTTTCAGAATTGTTTCGCTACGCATAATTGCGCACTATACGCAATTCTTTCGATTTATGTATATTCAATATTATGTAATTTACATGTGTTAGCAAATATAATATTATGCATAGTAAAGGAAATATTTGGCGTTTCATATTTGATATATTTTAGTCTTAAAATCGAACAGTTTTACAGCTTTACTATTACAAACAAATATGATAAACCAGGTGTTATTGAACGTCATCTATTTATGCTTTGTGGGCCAAATAAAAATAACTAGATATTGCTTTTATAATGTGAGTTTGTTACATCAAACAATCAACACACCTTTTTTATATTACCTAATTTCATTTATTTATTTCAATATACAAGTTCTATACTTAGATCATTTTGCGGTCTTTTGGGGCCCGAGCGGATTGTTGTCAAAATATTAGGATGAAAATGAAAATACTTTATTTCATTTTTAAATGATGTACCTACATTATTTAGATTCAGTAATTTTTTTATGTTATTTTGTACGGCTAAGTAAAGTGAAATCGCCCAGAACGGTATGAATTGTTCTGCCATAGCAATGAATAGTAATAAATGTTGAGTAATTAATGAAATTTACTCATATCTGTGTTATAGTAAAGATAGAATACTAACCCTGTATTTATTGATCAGGTTGTATGTATGCTCTTGTGTCATCGGCAAGGACGACTGCAGCTTAGTGTATCTCAAAATTGGTGAAAGTATGTGATGCATGACTGCTGATAACCATTGCAGAGGCGATACAATCAAAGCCATTTCCGTAGGCGTGGGGAACTGCGTGTGCTTTACACTAAAAAAATAATTAATATTTAGTGAAGTGGCAGCAAATAGACCACATCCAACAGGTCCTTATGGAAGGCCTATGTTCAGCAGTAGACTAACTGAAGATGAAGAGAGAGAGACAGGGAGAGAAAGATAGTGGCATGATGAACAAAGTTAAAAAGTTTAATATGCCATAGCAAGCGGAATCTATCTAGTGCTTATTATTTTCTGCAAAGTTCAGTTTCTTCCAAATTAGATGAATCTACGGAATAGTTGGCATATAGAAGTTGAATTACATGTTAAATATATTGGCAACATCCATAAAATAATCTTCCAATGATATAAGCAAATGTACATGATACAAGCAGGTAGTAATCATTTCAGGAATATACTGATGGTTATGTTATGTTTTTAAAGGCTACAAGGCATCGAAAATACTTGCGACTAACTTAAACCTGACGTAATACTACGAAGTAACTACCAGGCAACTATCTTACCGCAGGCTGTCTTCAAGGAAGCGTACAGCTATTTCAAATGATTAAAATTTGATATCATTTCAAATTGCTATCACTTAAAATGAAGATAATTATTCATCAATATAAAGTATGGCAGAGAATACTTGCAATATGTAAGGCAACGATATAGAAAAAGTCTTGTGTGATACGGCGGCTGATTTTGGTTTTCCAGTAGTCCCACTGGTGCTTAATAATACTGATACTGTAGTTGCCGGATCTAAATCTGATGGTCTGAAATAAAAAAAAAAATATATAAGCGACGATACATCATAAATAATTTAATTGTAATACAATCAAAACAAATATAGCAATAGAATCGTTTTGGGAGGATTTAATCAACTTTGTAAATCAAATTAAAATGTGAGAGACAGGTAAATTGGAATCATCTATCTCGATAATATATTATACTATATTACAAAGATATTGTATCAAACCCGGGTTGAGCAAAGTGGTATTGGATTTTTCTATGAATAATAATTAATCAGCCCAGAGTCAGAAATTTGTGCCCGATATGGCAATAGGCTCACCATCTATCACATCGTGGGACGGAACATACAAGGCGAAATGTGAGTGTTCTGGTACCTCTGCCTAATCCTTCTGGGAAAAAGACGTGAGTTTATGTTATTTTATGTATTTATCATGAGATGTAGTAGCCACATTTTTCTATTGTAAAACATGCCTCGGCACGGGTCTCAATATTGCACCGTCAAAGTCGCCTTCGCACGACTAACTTTATAAATGCTAGATGTATCTGTATCTGTAACAGCCCATATACATCCTACTGCAGGGCATGGAAATCCTCTACAAGTCTAGTTGTATTGTGATAATTAATATCATTGTACCTGAAATCATCAACACTGACGTCGTTCCCATAGTTCTCCAGAAAATCTGCGAAACATAGCACATCATCTCCTTTGTCGAAGGTAATAATATCTGCTTTCATTCCAGTTTTATTTTTCGCTTCCATAACATCTGACAGTCTTTCATGTTGACAGAATATTACTCTTGGATTATCGACAAGGAATGTGTCTTCAAGTTCCTCTGAAATAAATTATTTAAGCTTCGTAAAACATATTTTGTTTCATATTGCTGAATTTGAGAGCCTCCATGATGTCATTGGTTAGGCGCCGGCTGTGAAATGTGCGGCTGCAGGTTCGATTCCCGCACCAAGAAAAATATTTGTCTGATCCCAAGTATTAGTTTCGGGTCTAGGTGTTTGTGAGACCGAAAAGTCTCTCGTACTTCCTGATACCCACGACACAGACTCGATCTTAGTGTGGGGTCAGGACAATGTATGTGATTGTTAGGTGTATTTATTATTAAAAGAATTACTACAAATATAGATTCACGCATCTAATATTATGTTATATCTAACACTAAGTATGTTTTTTTATTTACAATTATCATGTTGTACATCCATGATGTTTCAAAGAAATAAGGATATCTTCTTTTAAATATAGACTTCCCGAAAAGATCATCATAGATTCTTCAATACAGTTACTTTTAAGGAACTTCATCGTAATCAGAATTATCACGATCATACTTACGAACTTTTAAGGATTTATCGATGGGAGCGATCGTCACGCCAAGGTAAAGAGCTGCGTAGAACGGAATGGTTAAGTCTAGATGGTTTGGTGCCATCAGTATCATGACGTCACCGGACTTAACCCCCAGTTTTCTGAACCCGTTGGCGCATTGAACTGATCTTTTCAATGCTGAAGCGAAGGTTTCTGATTCTCCTGTGGCGCCGTCTATCTGTTGAATTTAAGAAAATGATTTTAGAGTTGTAGAAACTAGTAAAGGAAGATAATTAATCGGATGACCCGGCAACAAGATCAAACCTGTTAATTTTTATGTTAGTTTAAATACCTATGATATCGATAATAAATTATTAAGGAATGTGTCTGAGTTGTTTGGAGTTGCCTTTAAAATATGGTGATAATAAAAAAAGTTGAAAGTTCCCAAGAATAATCCTTATCTAGACACTACCAACAGTCCATACAAGAAAAGTAGTATTCTGTATCAGCCCATATAAGTAAGTCCTACTGCAAGATACGGACCTCCTCTACAATCGAGAGTACGATTGAGAGGGGTTGGGCCATGTAGTCTACCAGGCTGGCCTAGTGCGTGTTGGCGGAATTTACAGTAAATAAGTATAAATTACGTAAAAATCATTATACCTACATACCAACCATTTGATCAACCTTTAAAAGTTATTGCACTCTTATCAATTTATTCATATATTAATTGATTTATTCGTTCTATTACATTATTGAATGTGCATTAACCGAAAGATAAGGCTTTTGTAATTATGACATTTTTTTTTATTGCAATTAATGGCGAGACGAGCAAGCCGTTCGCCTGATGGTAAGCGATACGACCGCTCATAAACAGTAGCAACATTCCACTGCGCTCGCCATCCTGAGACATAAGATGTTAAGTCCCAATATGTCCAGTAGTTACTCTGGCTACAATGTCCTTCAATCCGAAACACAACAGTGCATTTACGCAGTGTTGTTTCACGGGAGAAATAGACATTGCGGTGGTACCTACCCAGGTGGCCTCTCACGTATGAGAGACCTACCACCAGTTTTATGCAACATTAATTATATTTAATTTATAGACAGTACCTATCCGTCGCGAGATTGGTTAAGAGAAGATTGTGTATTGAGAGGCCGCGGGTTCGATCCCCAGCTTGAGAAAAATGTTCATGAGGCCCACGA
This sequence comes from Hyles euphorbiae, assembly GCA_023078785.2. Taxonomy (NCBI): domain Eukaryota; kingdom Metazoa; phylum Arthropoda; class Insecta; order Lepidoptera; family Sphingidae; genus Hyles; species Hyles euphorbiae. The sequence goes on along the minus strand of CM041044.1, from coordinate 10,673,301 downwards.
ATGCATTGGGAAAGAATTTTGTGAGACACAATAAAAACGTCTTCTAGTTTTCGACACAATACTTTTTATCTTAATATGGGGTCAGGACTGTGCGACTGTTTTTATACCTTAGGTTACCAGTAACCTTTACCTACAACTGAATAAATAAATAATAAAAAGGGGCGAGTCTATCGTTATCGGACACAAATTCCTGACTCCGGGCTGATAATAAATAGAAAAATCTAATATAACTAACTGCCCGACCCGTGATTCGAACCCGAGACCAAAGCTTTACAATCACACCGTAGTACAACTACGCCACCGAGGCAGACAAAAATTCATACTATTTTATTTTATAAATCATGTGAATTGAACCAGTAATTTTGAATTATAAGTGCACTAACAAAAATACTTCTTTCGTAATATTATGTTAGAATAAGTTGATTGCACGCGATTGTCGGCTTTCCTTGAAACAGATTCCTTTTAAACAACAATTACATGAGAATGCAATAAATACAAGGCATCATTTTTCATTTGATACCCATTATCTGCTTTGTGCATTATCAGTAATCGCTTATTTATTAAACTAATAAAACAAATTACTAGCGACCCGTCCTAGCTTCGCCTGGGTGTAGATATTTTTGGATTACATAGTATTTTCTTACAAATTGGAAAACTGGGCATGTATTACACATATGAACCTTCCTCTTGAATCACTCTTTTTATTAAAAAAACCTCATCAAAATCCATTGAGTAGTTTTAAAGATCTAAGTATACATAAAGAAAGATAGACGAAAAGCAGCTTCGTTTTATATTATGTAGTACGCATGGATAAGCTTGCAATTGGAGTGTGTACTCCGTACTTTATTGTTATTGTTTATTTAACACTATACACTCTATTTATTGATACTCTTTATTTACATTACTATTTATTTACTTTTATGTCTGCCAACCCGCACTAGACCAGCGTGGTGGAATGGCCTTACCACTCTCTATCATACTCTCGATTGTACGAGAATCCTGCAGTGTGACGTTTATGAGCAAACAACCAACCCCTCCCACCCGGGTGCAGATACATATTTTTGAAAATATTCTATCTCCTATGTTCATAATGGCTAATGTGACATGATGAAACTAATTTTGGATTTGCATTATTAACGATCGTTAACTTTCAAACTTTTCCCCCATATTTTCAGTTGTATTAATCTTGGACATAACACTTACAAACTTTTCTACTCTGTTATCGTTTAGGTAATTTTTGTGCGTAAAAATCGAACTTGTAACCAATAAGGTGAAAGCCAGTCACATTGTCGTGCAAAAAAAAAACAACAAACAAAAGCATTCCTAAAGCGGAGCCTTTTGAAATTCGTCAACTTACCACCAAAGCATGTGTTATGTTCATGGGTGGTGGTAACCTTTTACCATCTTGCTAGTTTCCAGAGCCGATTGTTATGTTTCAATACTTTCCTCATTCATTCTTCAACATCAACATTTTCCTGGAGTACATTTTCATGGCCGCCGGTAATTAAGGGTTACCTCCATTAACTGAAACTTTGATCAGCTTTCCGTGACAGAATACTTTGTTTTCTTCAGTATTGCAATATCAAAATAATATAAAATATTGAAGGTAAAATTATCAGCCGTTTAACTAATCTATTGTTATTAAGAAATCGGAGGTAATCCTGTTTGTTACCGTTTTCCTATTACTATTATTTAAAATTACACGTTGACTTATGTTAGGCCAAAAATAACCATAGGCAATTGACACAAGTAGATAAATTAAAAAAAACCGCAATAAGGAGTTACGGCATTGATAAATTGGAATATACGTACATAAACTCACGCCTTTTTTCCAGAACGTTTTGCCTTGTGTGTTCCGTCCTACGATGAGATCATCATCATCATCATCATCATATCAGCCACAGGAAGTCCACTGCTGAACATAGGCCTCCCCCAATGATCTCCACAATGACCTGTTGGAAGCGGCCTGCATCCAGCGACTTCCTGCGACCTTAGTCAGATCGTCCGTCCACCTTGTAGGCGGATGATGAGATAGAGGGCTAATATTATATCGCCTTATTGGGCACAAATTCTTGGCTGATAATGAATAGTAATATCCAATATCACTTTACTCGACCCGGGATTCGAACCCAAAATCTCAGATTTACAACTGCACCACCGAGGCAGTCGCAGGCGAAAAAATATCTCACCCAGCGTATTTCCATTCAATTCAATTTCAGTTCTAATCACTTATATAAGAAAAGTACCAAACCAAAATACAAACGTAATTCAAAATACCATACTGACACTACATAGGTTGAAATGAAGGGAAGTGAAAAAGATCTAGAAGCTTTTTAAACTGCTAGTTAAAAACTTTAAATGCAAACCTGTAGGATGAAGTCGGGAGCGAGTTTGAGCGCGTGCAGGATGAGTTTGCCGAGGTGGTAGCGGTCGCCGGGCGCGCCTGACTGCGCCACCACGCGGTGCGACAGCTCGCTCATGTACCAGTGCACCGCGTCATTTATATGACTCATCCTTGGTATCTTGGTATCCCTGAAATAAATAAAAAGATCCAACAGTCACATACATAGTCCTGACCCTACACTAAGATCGAGTCTTGTGTCGTGGGTATCAGGAAGTATGAGGCACTTTCCGGTTTCACAAACACCCAGACACGAAAAAAATACCTGTGGATCACACAAATATTTGTCTCGTTGCGGGGATCGAACCCGCGGCCTCACGTTTCACAGCCGGTGTCTAACCAACTGCGCCACGGAGGCTGTCTAGAAAAAGAAGAAATTACCTCTATAAGTGTTTTTTGTTCGGCCCGGTAATTGAAAAAACGGCTCGTTTGATGACGAGTACCAGCGCATTAGTTTACTACACATTAGTTTAGTTTAAGATAATGCTGGATCGAGCCAGGTCATTCGTAATACAGTGCGGCTTTACCACTGCTGAGATCTACAAAAAACTGTTGTATTATGTGGAATATTTAAAATATCGAATAATATTTTTTATTAAAGGGCAGAGGCACCAAAATAGATCCAGGTTATATATAGTATATAGGTAACGTGACCATACGTCCCGCTTTGGGCGGGACAGTCCCGCTTTCAGAAAGTCTGTCCCGTTGTCAAAACAAATCAAACGACAATTTAAAATGTATTTCCCGCTCGAAACGCTTTACAGAACTACAGCTAAAAACCGTGGGGTCGAATTATTCCAGCACTTTCGTAAATACAATCTTGTTTTATAAAACTTTTCCACAATTATTTAGTACGTTATGTGGCTGTCTGGAAGGAACGCACCTGTCGAAAAAGTTTTTTCGCACATTAACAAAATTATGGACAAGTGATAAAACACAGTTGAGTGTCGCAGTAATGAAAGCTATTTTGATTACGAAAATTCAGTTTTTCGGAAAATTTAAAGTTTCACACTTATCTAAAAACTATACTCGATGTTTTGAAACAAATTTGTTCAGGCAACAAATACAAAATACGATTGAGACTATAATTTTATGTTACAATACAATCATCTATGATAAAAACTTGTAAAAACTGTATTATTATTATTATTTCATTCCATGTCCCCCTCTGGCACAAAAAATAAATGGTCACGTTATATATAGGGTATGTTTTTATAACTATATAAAAATATTCAACCAGAATTGTCTTTAATACTTTTTTCATAATTTTAACACAACTATTGCAATGAATAACGCATGCCACTCGCCTGATGACCGCTCAAAGACAGTAGCAAAACTAAACAACATCATTAATTAAAAACAAATATTGGCATTCCATTGCGATCGCCATCCTGAGACATAAGACGTTAAGTTTTAATATACCACACCACCTTGTTATCTTTTAAAAAGCTGGTGAAAGAACACTACCTTTCTCACTAAACAAATAAAGTATGGTACTATTTCCTTTTTTCGGATATATTTTAATCTATATAATTACAAACTATTATAGAACGTAATTATTTAAAATTGTATATAATATGTATATATTATATTACGTATGTGTATTTATTATATTATATATACGTATTATTTATGATTATCTATTTAATTATTTATATCTATTGGAGCTTTTCTTATCTTTGTTTTACACTGCCCTTTCTTTCTACTTCTTTTATATCCATCCAAAGGTTGTCTGGAAGAGATCGCTTATTAGCGATAAGACCGCCTTTTGAACTTTTAATATATGTTATTTCTGTATATTGTAATGTTCTTTGTTTGTGTACAATAAAGATTAAATAAAATATATCCAGTACCTACTCTAGATACAAAGTCCTTCAAACCGAAACATAACAGTGAATGATGTCTCTTCGTACCAAGGGTCTTACATTTCGAAGTCCATTGGTAACAAGAGACAAATGGAGATTAATTAATCTAACACATAAGTTTGTGGAGTTAGCCCTTATAGAATTAGGATGTGAAGGGTAAAAAGCTTGGTTCCACTTGAAATCGGGCAACTTTCGAAAGCGAGGCATATGGTATCGTCTTGGCATTTTACATAAAAATGGTTTGAAGGGATTGTAGTGATTATTTTTCCGACCCAAATATCGACCAATAGAATTGCACCATTCGACGTCACGTGGTACAACCTACATGGTATTATACTGATAATTTTTTGAAAATTTTCTCTGGTAGTTGCTATATATAAAAAACAAAACATGATCCAGTCAAATTAACCACACGTCAAACTGACAGGTTGAATTCAATTGTGAAAATTGGAGATTTTGCATGAAAATGAGTTTGAAATTAAAATTTGGGACGGAAAAATAATCCCCCGAATACCACACGAGCTTCAAAATTATCTGGCATTTCCCTCAAGGTTCCCTGCAAACAAATAAAGTCGTCAAGTTTTGACTCCTTCATTTGTTTGCAACGAACCTATCGGGAAATACCCGATAATTTTGAAGCTCTTGTGGTATTATAAGTGACTAAACAATTAGAGTGTTTATCTCCGCTTATTAAGAGTTGCGTATAATTAACATGTATTTTTATTATAAATGTTATGTTTATCTACTTTGTTAAAGGTACTATAGTTATGAAAATAATTAATATCATTAATTATTACTACTGTGTCGGATAACAAATCAATAAGTTTGTTATAATAATAAAAAAGTATTATTTTAAATTAAAAAATATTTTCATATTAGAAATCTCAATTCGTAATGATTATAATAGATCTCTTCCGAAAAAAATATTAGAACCTATCTTTAATTAATTAAAAATACAAAGAGTAGTCATCGATTCTAATTAAAAATCTTACTTCAATCGATCCATTTTTAATTATATTTTGGATTCAAGACACAGTTAAATTACAACCAACACGACTTCACAGCACAGAACACAAAACTAGACTGCGCACAATGAACAGCATAATCTATTATGATAAAATTAATTTTATATTAACAATACTATGTTGTATTAGTTGGCAAATGGTGACTGACTTTAACAATATAGTTTATAGTACAGTAATTCATTCAATAGCTTTCAAACATACGTCAATTGCGGCGTCCTCATTGACGCCAATGATGGGCCTAGAATTATTGCATTTCTCCAGACGAACATGCCCAGGACATGCGTTTTACACGTGCGTCAACAACAAATAATGAAAACCCACGAATACAATGTTCTAAACAGACTTGTAAGTTTTTGAAACAATACCCCGTTCGCCGGAAATCAATTTCAGTTAGAAGTTTTGTATCCTACCACTATGAATAGAGATTAAAGAAATTACCATAATTTACCAATAAATTAAACAAACAATTTCCAATCCGTGAAAATGTAATAATATCTAAACTGAATTATGAGTTAAAAGTTCACTTTGTGATACATTTTATTTGAAATACGGGCATTATACCTCACCTTTATAACCCATTTTGATTGTTATTAAATAATATTTCACGCTAAAATATAGAACTTGGAAAATTGAGTTTAGCAACATTGCTCAACCTGTTGTGACTTCCATCAAATTTGATAAGTTTTCTACCTATTTCTTGCTGGGCCACTGTGCGAGCTATTAAAATGATTCAATAAACCTTGTTGCTACGATGGCATAGTTATACTGCGGTATGTCTACAACGCTGAGGTCTCGGGTTCGAATCCTGTGTCTTGTAAAGTGATACTGGATTTGTCTTTTCTTCATCAACCTGGAGTCAGAAATTAGCGCCCGATATGGCCATAGGCTCATCCTCTATCACATCGTGAGACAGAAAATACAAGTCGGAATGTGAATGTCCTGTTAGGGCCTCTGCCTGCCCCTTCTTGAAAAAAGGTCTGAGTTTAGGTATGTATGTATGTAAAATGAATACCGTATATTTTTGATCGATGTAAATATTATTTTTTAGCTTTGCTATTGATCTTACAGTATTGTAATAGAGACTATAATTGTTGCAAGCATATAAACAACAATGAATATTAAAATGGTTGACAATGAAGTGTGTTACTACTGCTGATAGAAAACAACTGTTTGTTCACGTATCCCCAATATACGAAAGCAGCCGAATAAAACTAAGACACTGATTGTTTTCAGTTTATTTCATGATTTCATTTTATTTAAAAATGCAACACGTTGGCTGTCAGAACATAATTTAATTGATCAAATTCATTTAAGTTTTTCATCAAAATTTAAGTTCAATTTTATTCACTATAATAAAAAGAAAACTTAAGTCAAAACGAGTGAACGTAGCACCGTTATTATCAGATAAAGGAATTCCACTTCTAAAATGTTTCACCCGTCGCAAAATATTTCATAGGTAGGTCTAGAAGACTAACATTAATTATTCCCTAGGCAGGCTAGGTATTAGCTCTTTCAACTTTCTCCTGCTGATCTTCGTTGTCGCCGTCATTGGCAGTTGAGTCAAAAACGCCACCCCTCCTCTCAGCTGCTTAGGATCTGACAGAGTTTCTGATAAAAGGAAAAATAATTAAAAGGTAGATCTCTCATACTCGTGTGTGAAGCCCGCCTGTGTACTACCACAATGTTTATCTCACCCGTCAAACACCAGAGCAAATGCACTGTTGTGTTCCGGTGCGAAGGTCATTACAGCCAGAACAACCACTGGACATATTGGGACTTAACATGTTATGACTTAGGATGGTGAGCGCAGTGGCATACCAAACATTGCTTTGTATTATAATTCATGGTGTTGTTTGGTTTTGTTACTGTCCATGAGCGGTTGTATCGTTTACTATCAGGCGAATAGCATCCACGTCTAGCCACACATGAGACTAAAAAATACAATAATAGCCCCATGACATGACGGATACATAGTCTTAATTTACACTAAGATCTACTGTGTCGGATAATTTATACCAAGTAGTGTATTAAACTTCTGTCAAATGTTATATCAATCAGTTTAAGATATTAAATTGGCATTTATTGTATGTTTGTTACCTTTGACAAGATTTTTAATTTCTTGCGCGGTAACGTTGTTTCCCGGTTTCCGGATCACGCAAGCGACCGGTAAGTCTCCGCATTCAGGATCAGGTATTCCGGTAACTGCTACGTCAAGTACGCCAGGGTGTTGCCTGATCACCGCTTCTAACTCTGTTGGAGACACCTGAAATATTCCAAATTTAGAGCGAGGCCACACGATGCGATGACGGTGCGGTGCGGCGGTGGAGAGGTGTGGCTCCAGCATCCTACATACAAATTACTCTAATATGTCACACGATGTATTTGTTCACCCCGTGCAGCAGCTGCGAGCTGAGAGACCAGGCGGGGAGGGGTGATGTGATATGCGGATTATGAGACTTGCACTGCGGTTTTATCGCCGTCAGCGAATTATCACAGACAACCTTAAGATGGACTGGATTAAACAGACACACGAATGAAATAGGTGGTCATACATGTAAATTTACTTCTTAGCAAAGTCTGTCCCAAGAATAATATAAATATAAGCGCAGCGTAGGACGTCCGCCCACAAGGTGGTCAGACGACCTGATAAGGGTCGCGGGACGTCGCTGGATGCGGGCTGCCTCCAATAGGTCTCTGTGGAAATCGTTGGGGGGGCCTGTGTTCAGCGGTAAGAATAATGACTACCTACAGAATCTTGTTGAAATCTTTGCGAGACTTTTTGCAACCTTCAATCAATCCAGAGACTAATACAAACTTATCAGATGATAAAACATTATGTGTGTGGACATCCGACGAAACGCTTGCTGATAATAGTCGCGACTAAGGAACTTTTCGATCCATCGGCCAACAGTGTTATACCTGATAGTTCTTATATTTAAGCAGCTCTTTAAGTCGATCGGCATAGTAAAAGTTCCAATGTTCGTCTCTATATAGTATGTCGCCTGTTTTTAACCAGCCGTCTTCATAAATCTGCGCTGTTGCTTCAGGATTATTATAGTAGCCCTGAAAAGAAGGTTTCTTTTGTAAATAAAAAAGCCTTTGGTAAATCTAAAATCATTACATATTTCTATCCTTTTCTATCGTACAATTCTCAAAAATATAGTCTCCTTTGTCTACAGTAAAGTAAATAAACTAACTTAGGGTGAATGTAATCCATACAAATTAAAGTGATTTTAAGTGTTTATACCGGGTATCTCAAGACTGCTACCGAAAACGAAGCCGAGTGGTAGTTTTAGTGACTACAAACACAATGCAACTAAAAATTTCGCAAAGAAATGCGACAATTATTTTTTATGATTTTTTAAATATCGTCATTTTTGGGTGGTAAATCCATAGTTTTTGCTAAAATAATAATTTAAACTCTTTTATACCTTAGATTATTTATAAATAAAAGGGTATACACTATTATTTTAGGAAAAAATGCATTCACCACCCAAATCTGGTCAAAGGAAAAAACTAACAAAAAAAAATTGTCGATTTTTTTGCAACTTTTTCTGTTGCATTGTGTATGAAGTCGCTTAAACTATTACCCGGCTTCGTTTTCGGTAGCAGTCTTGATATACCCTGTATCTCACCATTTGACTCAAATTGTTATTACCTTAAAAATGGTAGGGCCTTTCAACCATAACTCTCCGGGTACATTCGGCTCATTAATATCTTCTAGTGTATCTACGTTCACCAACTACAAAAAATAGGAAAAGATATTGGTTAGTCCAATTCCACAACTCATTATTGCTATTCAAATACATATTTAAACAATATAATTATTTAAGAAATTATTATTAATAATATGTTAATAAATCAATGATTTCATTATTATCAAGCATTTTTTAAATTATTTAATTAATAGTACAGGTACTTACGCGATAGCTCAAGCTTCCTATTGCTCTACCCATTGACATTTTACGAGGAAATGGATCGTAGAAACAGTATCCACCCACTTCGCTCAAGCCGTAATACGCAGTAACTCTTGCATTAGGTACTGCTCTCTGAAATAGTAATTCGTTTAAAAAAAAAATACTCCCCCTCTCCCTCTGTCTTCAGCCATACTAAGTGAACTACTGATCATGGAGCTCTCCCAATTTTATAAATTTTTTCTACGTTTTTCAATTTTCCTATTATTTCCTATTGTCATTTGAATCGTAGTTTATCTATGTATTTAAATAGCTAAATTACAAAACTAAATGTTGGACGTAAGCCACTCTTAAAGTTTCCATACTGCCTGTTGGAAATGTTTTTTAAGCAATACAATTATCGAACGACTTCCTACAACCTTAAATATACGCTTTGCCCAATTTATTTCACCAGGATATTAATTGCCTAAAAAGACAAATGTGCCCTGGTTGTTAGGTATCCAGTTAATAATCCAATTATAGTTACCTTTACATTATCTACCACTGCTTGTGGCACGGTGCTGCCTCCTAAACCAATGTCCTCCACGCAGCTAAAATCACACGAGGCAGCAACATCTCCATTGAAAAGCGAAGTCGCTAGGAAAGGTGTCAGAAACATCATTGTTGGCTGTAATTAGAAAAGAACAATTCAATTTATATTTAGAATCCTTTGATGACTTAATAATAAAAATACCGTTAGTAAAAACTTATGCTAATAAAATGATGGTGGTGAGTATCAGAACCCCAAAATAAGAGAATACCGACATGAATTTAAAACTTTTTGCATGCTTTTGTTTTGGGTCTTATAAGCAATACCTATATTACACTACCTCTTCATATAGAGCACTTATCGTTTCACTGTTGTGACTGTACTTCAGCAAAGTTCACCTACCATCACGGAAACTGCTTGCCCGTATATTTTATACAGCGCCGTAGCCTGTATATTTTATCATCCATGTTTTATGCTATGAAAAATTTAGTATCACAATTATTCAACGTCATCTTTCAAGATTTTCAAATTGTTTTCAAAATCTACTAACCTTGTATTTATTTATGAGGAAATAAATATCATCATTGGAGACAGGCTTCGACGACTGCAGTCTTGTGTATCTCAGAATAGGTGAATATAAGAAGCTAAACCCAGCAGACAGCCATTGCAGAGGGGATAAAATGAGAAAATGTCGTGTTGGTGTCGGGAAATTGGTGAAACCCAACCTGTAGTATAAAAAACGCAAGATGAATCAAGACACTGTGTGTATTATTATTTTCTATTTATTAATCGTTATCAATAGAATATATTTTCCTTAACATAGACATTCCAAAGTTCTCTAAGAAGACCTGACTGAAGTTGCCAACATCAGCAATATCCATCGTCCATGTCTTAAATCACCCTCGTTTTTAAAGCATTAATTAATATGAGGTTTTTTCTCCTAACTTAGACTGAAGAATCAAGAGATAAAAAAATTTGAACAATTAAAAAAGTTAGAAAATTCTTAAATTGTTCATATCAGTGTCAGTTGTTCCAACAGCAGCAGAACAGAAGTCAACTCTTGGATGGTCCGAAAATATTGACACTAGACAGTTGTTGTCTCGTCAAGAATTACTTACCAATTATAGGCTATCGAAATACGTAAGTTCTTGTGTGTGAGAGCAGCGCCTTTAGGTACTCCAGTTGTACCACTAGTCGATGTTATCATTGCTATTGTTTCAGCGGGATCGAAATCGTTTGGCCTGTTGGATAATAATAAAGTATTTACAATATATGTATTCAGTATTATTGTCGTCGTTTAGTAAAAACAATAGTACCCTATTACCTCAATGAGTATTACTCAATGACTGGAATACGTACTATCAAGTGATGATTATTTCTCTAAAGTGAATATACGTAAAGGTACTGGCCTTGGACTTCTGACGTGATCGTTTATTGATATTGGCACATAGTGCTGTATCAGTCCATATACGTCCCACTGCAGGGCACGGGCCTCCTCTACAATCGACAGTATGATTGAGAGTGGTTAGGCCATATAGTCCACCACGCTGGCCTAGTGCGGGTTGGCGGACTTACATACCATAGAAATTTTAATAAATCGCTATGGTATGCAGGTTTCCTCACGATGTTTTCCTTCACCGTTTTAGTTCGTGGTGATTGACTATCAATACACACATGACTCCGAAAAGTCAGAGGTGTGCCCTGGGATTCGAACCCGCGACCACCGTGAACATGTTGGCAGTCGCGTCTAGTCCGTTTACCAACAGGCCACCACGCACTTACACACATAGTAAAGCGCCCTTAAAACCAAAGCCGCTAGCGACACACCAAGCAGTTCATGTGTCACATATATCTGTGTTAAATAAACTTAAAAGGTTATTACGACAACTTACTTAAATTCCCTGACTAAGTTTTCGTCACCACCGTCCGATTCTAAGAGTTGATGAAATTGTAGGAAACCTTCACATTCATCAAAAGTGATGACAGTAGCGTCCACTTGAGAGTTTTCCAAAGCTTCCGCAACACGTGACGTCATCTCGCTTTGACACAAAACTATTTTCGGCTTGTTGACGCTGAACGAAGTTTTCAGTTCTACTGTAATATAAATTATTTAATGAGTTCAAGAAGCAATAAAAATTTTAGTGGGATTTTTTTAGGAACCCTGGTTAGCTATGGTATAACATGAAGAAATTCCAGGAATTTCAGTATTTAAAGAGATTCTGGAATTTCCAAAGTGCCAAGAAAGAGTATCTTCCGTCGATTTCACAAATGAAAAAGTATCGAGTAACAACGAGCTGGTTTTGAGAATGACATAAGAAATTTAACAAATCATTCGTTCAATCATCCTGATTCATGACTATGATATATTATATATATATCACATATATATATTTTATATACATAATATTATATATTCCTAAAAAATAAGATATCAAATTGACACGTAACCTTATTTCAACCATCAAGTAAATATGTTAATTGGCAAACAATGCGGCCAGTAAAGTACTGATTAATGTAATAGAAGGAGTAGTGTTACTTGAACGTCGTGAAATTGATACGTGATGTTAGGGGTGACTTTATTTACATGACTAGCCTACTTGACACTTCACTTTAGGCCCTTGATGTAACATCCCATTTCTGTATGTTGGTTTTGGCAGATTTGCTAACTTACAAACTCCCAAATTAACGTCGATTGCTGCAATAATGACACCAAGATACAGCGCTGCGTAGAACGGTATGGCAACATCGATATGGTTCGGTGCCATTATAGTGATGACGTCACCATGCACCAGCCCCAATTTCCTAAAGGCGACTGCACAGCGAACACTGCGCTCCAGCACTGCAGCATTAGTGTCATGTTGATCTGTAGCTCCATCTATCTGTAAATAATGGGAGACGATACCAATTTGATTGATGTTACCAGTTTTATAGAAGTTTTATTTATACGTTGAACATGGATTGTTTTTATTTTGGAAAAATCTGTTGGTAACGGACCAGACACGGTCGCCGACATGTGGTTTGACATTGACATTTCACGGTGGTCGTGGGATAAAATTCCAGGGCACACCTCGCAGTTTTCGGTCTTCAAACACTCAAACTCAAACAAATGCCTGTGGATAAGACAAATTTTTATTTTGGTGCGGCGATCGAACCTGCGGACCCAATTTCACAGCGAACGTCTAACCAACTGGAGACTGTGCATAATTTAAATGGATTGTAAAGTCTGTCAACCCGCACTAGGCTAGCATGGTGAAATGAGGTAGGAGGCTTGTGTAGTGGGACGTACAGTTTTATTCTAGCTATTAAGTGGACATAAAAATCATTTAAAAATAATAAAAGAAAATACAATACTACACACATTCTGGCATAAGTTGTGCAGTGAAAAGAGCTGCTCCCGCATGCTTAGAAATTTAAAAACCAACAGAAATGCCAAGTACCTGGTGTATGAATTCTGGAGCATCCTTCATTGAAAGTAGTATGAGCTTGCCAAGATGGTGTCTATCGGTAGGCGTGCCTGACTCCGCCACTACCCGCGCTGCCAGCTCTTCCACGAACCAGTGAACACCGTCGTGAGCATGCACCGTCAAAGCTTGTTCCGCCATCACTTCGCATCAATAGAATTGTATCAAAACTATTATTTACGGATTTTATCGCGGATTTGGTTTAATTTAAATTAAATTTAACTTCCCGACGACTTTTCGATTACTGCTTTCGTGGTGACTGGATAGATGGATTGAAATATCTTCCACCTTTTCGCTGTTCTAAAACTGCGTTTATCAAATTATGGCTTCAGATAAAGGCCGTAAAGTCATAAACCTGGATTATCTGCAATATACAATGCGATATAGAAATAAAATGTAGCCGCGTTAGTGTGAAGTGATGGGCAGACAAGCAATCATGAATGGTGGTCGGTCTCTCATATGTAAGAGGTCGCCTGGATAGGTAACACCGCCATGTCTATTTCTACCGCAAAACAGCAGTGAAAATTCATTGTTGTGTTTCGGATTGAAGTACAATGTAGCCAGAGTAAGTACTGGACATATTGAGCCTTAACATCTTATGTCTCAGGATGTCGAGCGCAGTGGATTGCCAAGCATTGCTCGTAATTCAAGGCGCTGTTTGGTTTTGCTACTGTTCACAAGCGGTCGTATCGCTTGCCATCAGGCGAACGGCATGCTCGTTTCGCTATTCATAGCAATAAAATGAAATATAAAATCATCATAATTTATGAAACAGTAATATCTAATTTTGCTATTAGTGCTAACTAAAGATACGATATTCTGCTGGTGGCAAGTTTTAGATTTGAAAATACTATAATTAATTTAAATTATTAGTACCGTTTGCCTTTTCACACTTTCAATATTGTACAGATGTAACTCACACAATTTAATTAACAATTTCCGTAAACCCATGGAATTGTAGCATTACAGACATTTTTATTGTAATTGTGAGTTACGCCCGTATAAATTTGTTTAAACTTGAAAAGTAAACTAGTTTGAATTTACGTTTATATGTTTTTGCATGTATTACACAGTATCTCGTATTGTAGGCACATTGCTATAGATAAATAACACCCACTTAATTTCTTACTGTGATAAGATTGTAAGTTTTATAACCATCTCAGCCGTAATAAATTCCAGGGTAATATTTTTGTATGATATTATGATAAGACGTTCCCGTATTTCCGTATTCCGGATTGGAATAATCAAAGAACAATGGCAATAAGTGCGTGGTGGCCTGTTAGTAAACGGACTAGTCGCGGCTGCCAACATGTTTACGGTGGTCACGGGCTCGAATCCCAGGGCACACCTCTGACTTTTCGGAGTCATGTGTATATTGATAGTCAATCACCACGCACTAAAACGGTGAAAGAAAACATCGTGAGGAAACCTGCATACCATAGTGATTTATTAGAATTTCTATGGTATGTAAGTCCGCCAACCCGCACTAGGCCAGCGTGGTGGGACTATATGGCCTAACCACTTTCAATCATACTCTCGATTGTAAAGGAGGCCCGTGCCCTACAGTGGGACGTATATGGGCTGATATAGATACAGATACAATGGCAATGACCCATACAGTAAGCATAGTATTAGAGATATTTTTCCTTTATTTTTGTATTTACATACTTCCAAAGGCAACGAATAAACTGCTTATTTATGTATTCATTGAATTATAAACTAAATCAAGACTATTCAACTAAATTAGGAATCAGAAATTTGCTCCCTATCACATCGTGGCACGGAAAACCATAGATGTAGTATAGAACATAGATCGGCAATGTGTCATTTTCAGCGCGACCAAAACTGATTTACGATTGTGTGCGTGAAGTTTACATGTGTTCTTGACATATAGTGGTGTACCATGCACTTTCGATACTATCATATCGATATCGATATAGCTGTCGGCCTGTAGTTGTGAAATAAAATGTTATGGATATATGCGACATTTTATTATATATTAACAGAGACTTATTGATGTGTTTATTTCAATACAGATTGATAAACACACAAATAAATAAAGATAAATTGTCATATTATTTGGAAAATATTTTCTTTGAGATATTTTGTATGAGTCTTTAGTACAGACATCTAATTAAACTGAGAACAAAAAAACACTTTTACAAAATAAAACTATAATTTACAAAGTTTTAGCGGTTTCGGTTTATTTTTTTTACACGCTTTATATTAGCTTCACTTGTATGTTTGTATGTTTGTATATTTGTATGTTTGTATATTTGTATGTTTGTTTGTAACCGACTTCTTTGGGCGCGATTTTGACCCACTTTAAACGGCCAGATTTCGTTCAAATTTTGCACACCTGTCAAAGACCGATGACAATACAATAATTCGATTAAAATATATAATTATCCTGATTAGATTCGCCAGGATTAATTATTCTTATAATTGATGACCATTGCTACATTCATCGCTAGATGGCGTTAACATTGTATTCTTCCAAGAAGCTTATACCCAAATGGAGATTGCATTCCGTATAAAACACTAAAGCACAAAAATTTGACCTTGAATGCAATCGCTGTTGCCTGCTATCCTTTTCTTTAGAGTGACAATGAATGAAGTTCACGTGAAGTTCATTCATTGTTACGCTAAAGAAAAGGATAGCAGGCATCAGCGACGTCATTCAAGGTAAAATTTTTGTGCTTCACTTTTATATACGGAATGCAATCTCCATTTGGGTATAAGCTTCTTGTATTCTTCAAGTGTCAAATGTTACTACTGACCAACAGATGGCGTTATTGATTGGAAATACAGCCGTAGATGGATGTTTTTAGTCAAAACAATTATATAATAGTTAAAAAAAACTAAAATACACGCTTTAATAAGATATACAACTAAAAAAGTAAAAATAATTGATACTGAATTTAAGATAAGAAAATGGAGTAAAATACATATATTTTATTGTTACAAAGCGTGGGGTGCAGGAGGATAAGTAATTGTTGTAAACACCCCACGCTTTGTAACAATAAAATATATGTATTTTACTCCATTTTCTTATCTTAAATTCAGTATCAATTATTTTTACTTTTTTAGTTGTATATCTTATTAAAGCGTGTATTTTAGTTTTTTTTAACTATTATATTTAATTTTCCGTCGCGAAGTTTCGATTACTTTACAGCTTTCGTAGTTGTAGGGTGGACTCAGTCTGCAACAAAATCCATGATTATTAGTTTTTTTCAATGAGTAAAATTCGCGTAAGTATATTTATACTAGAGTTAAAACAATATGCTTATTTAAGTCAATTAATTGACTTGTAACACATTGGGAAGTGTTGGACGCCTGCTAGGCCGCGTTGGAGGTGTACGGAGGAGCTTGTAGGAAGTCGTTGGATGCAGGCAGCTTACAACAAACTGATGTAGACATTCTTGTGGAAGGCCTATGTTCATTAGTCGCATTCCTGTGACTGAAGAAAGAGACAGTTTGATAAACTACAAAGGTTTTCTCGATCTCGTCATCTAAACTAATGTTTTTCCTATGAGAATTATAAATTTTAAACCTATACCAAATGTTATGATAAATGAATAATGTTGCTTCAAGGTTTGGATGATGATATTGTGCATAGAAGTATCGCATATTTTATAATAATATCGAATATGTTCTTGTTTTACTATCATAAATTGACAGCCTCTTGGCAGAGATTGAAACAGGTTCTTAATTCATAAATCACACACATGAAGTGTTATAATAAATATTCCACAAATATAAAAAATGAGAAAAAGTAAAGTAATAAGTAATATTGTAGAACGAATACTATAATAATGGCCGGGGAAATATGGCCGAGATAACGCCAGGTAGAAGAAGGAGAAAAATGCACACTATCACAACATACTATAGCCCCATAAAAATGTAGGGAAACATGTGTTGTCATCGACTTTTTTATCGACAACCTTTTATTGATCGAAGCTGTCAGTCAATCCCTAGCTACTTTTGGTTGAAATTATTGTAAATTCACGTATTTGATATTATATTTTATACGCAATGGATGCTTTCAGCGTATTAATACAATGAAATACTATATTCTTTTCTACCGATATGTATACACGGATTTCCATTTAATTCTATAATATCGTCACAAAAAAGTATTGTGCAAAAGTGGCCGGTACCTGTGAAAACTGTAATTATTTCGGATTTTTACGCCTGCATGAACCACACCTTGGCACTACACAATGCACTATAATAAACTACGTTTAATAAATATAACCAAGTACTGTAAAATTAATTAAATTATGAAAATAAGCGAATTTTGTTGCTCGCTTAGTTTGACATATTTTGACTCTGGGTCACTGCTGGCTACTTCTGTGTAAACGAATGGTCGCATCATGCATCTCGCTTTAACATATGAGTTAAATTATTCTATCTCTTTCACATTGCCGATCTATGTTTTATACTAAATCTATGCGGAAAACACAAGGCGAAAGAAGGGTGTCCTGGTTGCACCTATGGCTACCCCTTCTGGGAAAAAAGCCACGTATTTATGTACGTATGTTAATTAAACTATGTTATAATGATTACAGTCAACTGGAACAAAATTGATTTCGACTGTAATATAATTTTGATACAGGTAAATTTATTTTTATGTGTTGGCACCCAAAGTCTGTAAGTTGTAAAAATCTTTGTCTTTTGTTGATGTACACTACTTTTGACCAAAATAAAATAAATAAATAAAAAATATTTTCAGATGGTCAGAAAAAATCAATGTAGGGCTATTACTCGATGAAAACCTGAGTCAAATGCAAGACGAGTATGCCGAATCACTGGACGTGTCTCAAAGTGTAGTTTAAACAGCATGGGCCTTGTTAATAAACTCGGATGAGTGAGGTATTAAATTTTAGCCCATAACTGTAAAATTGACTAATTTATTGTGACCGTTCTTTTTACTTTCTAAATCAGTGGATTGCCATTACAGGATTATCATGTTAGGCTGAAGAATATATATTTTTATTAATATAGTCATTACTATCTAGCTATTCATAATAATAAATTGAATTCTCTAGCCCAATGCCTAAAGTTAATCCTTCGCTCATCCGAGTTTATTAATGAGGCCCCATGGATATTGATAAAAACTGATATTGGAATAAATAGCAATAATAATAACAAATAGCAAGTGAAGTCTATAATAACATTTCACAAGTTATATAAATAAGCTTAATTTTTCGATTTGCGAGTGTGCTTCACAAAGCCGATCAGCACTTATTTTTATAGGATCTAGTATTTTTTACGAACCCATTTAAGGAATAATTTGAACAGTCAATTATAGGTGTGAAAAATGGTTATAAGGTCAGGTTTTTGTTTACAAGTTCGTGGAGGGCATTTAGCAATAGCAAAAATGTAGGGCATGCTAAGGCTTCAAAAATAACAAAGCGGTGATGTTAATTTGAAATAGCAATAATTTCCATTGTCAAGCAAATAAATGAAATTAAAATTTTCGGGATATGCAGCCCTGACGCATGTCTGCGTACCGCGCCGCAGTAGGTAATTATTTCAAGGACGGCGCCGAGTCAGAATACTGTAATATATCATTACCATGGTAATACTATGGGAGTCTTATAGCGATTTTTACCAGACTACTGTCAAATCGGAATCGGAAGTAATGGTAAATCTAATAGCATATTATTACTTATATAGGTACTAAAATCCAATAAACATATTAATTATTTTTAAATAAAATATAACGACAAGAAAGGTGGTTCTATATACTTACTATTCAGATAGTGGTTTCCTACTTGATTTTTAATGTCTGTATAGTTTTTGTACGTTTATCTAATGGCAGTGCGTTCCAAAGCCGCACTGGTTGAAGTGTTAATGACTAGTCTTATTAAAAAGAAGAATGAGGGGGGTCTTGGGTAGGAGGGTGTCGGAGGAACGCAAGGTTCGGGAATGGGTGTGATGTAGCCAAGTCGAATAGGTAACCATTTCATTTAGTTACATTTTTAATTCCCAGTAGATACGTCGGGTTGAGTAGTAATGCTATCCAACATTCTACAGATGGCGCTAATGTAACACCATCTACATTAATCTATAAAGTGATAGACACAAAAGACATAAATAACATTAAATGTGTTATGTACTATTATATACAAGATCAAGGAGCTACCACGACAAAATTAATGTCAATGAATTACTTTAAGAGCGTATACACCTTGCGCGCAAAGTCAACTATAGGTATTTCTTCGTTAATTTCACGCACACATAAGCGACCAAAGCTGTGTGCGTAGAGCTGCCGCGTCGGCTCGCTATACAATCGGCTCAAACAACTTTGATCCGTGCGCTTCAAATATTCAATTGAAATGTAACTGTAATATAATATCATAAAAATATTTTATTTGCATTATAAGTAGACAAATATTACTGTGCAAGCAAAGAATAATACAAATTTTGGATACTAATCATATTTTCGTTATTATTACATTGTTAAATTGCATTCAAATCAGTGACAGTAGACACTACGGACGTTTTATTAATCATTTCGTGTTCGAACACATAAATAGTGTTAGAGGCCTTACAACCCCTTACAATTACGAAATATATTTAATTTTATATTACAATACATAACATAATTTAGCCTCGGAATTACATCCCATTATATTACCTGAAACATAATTTATACTCACTACAAAATCATTGTAGGTAATAAAAATAATTAAATATTTTACTACCAAAGTACTAAGATGTGGTAATCGCATTCCGCGCGTGGCTATTTTTACTACGCGCGGCATAATCGACTGCAGCCAGGCCGGAGCGACGAGCGATACGTCCTCCCTCTAGAAGGCCTTGCGGCGGTCTGATTTGATCCACGTCGGACAGCGTGTTTTATAGTGGTTTTTAAAATATTTGTAGAAAACATGAAAACTAATTTTGTTGAAATATAAAAATGGTAATTTATTGATAAGATGTTCTTATATTGTAATATGCAATTGCTATAAAAAATTATGTACGATAAGTTGGTGAAAAAAAATATGTTCTTGACAAGAGTTTTTGAATAATTTCGCATTGTTTAAATTTTTATTTTTCAGGAACTAAACACAAAAAGATTATTTTTCTCAGCAAAATCCCTCCATAAGGGTCTTATTAGTCTGATAATATTTTTATTTTCATCTTATATTTAGTGGTTTCGGATATCTTAAGCTTCTAAATTGCCATTTAAAGCCTAAATAACGAAACTTGTGTTCAGTAATCCGTATAGTACTCACAAATTATCCATCAATCTATAATGTTTTTCACCAAAATCCCTAGATGACGACCTTTTCTAAAATTAGTAATAATTATTTTTCCTTTAAATTAATTGGTGGCTATTAACTCATTTGAAAAGTCCTGTTTTTAAGCCAAAAAGCGCGTGCAGGGTATAAACGCTCTTAAGTAATAAATAATAGCACACACACGAATAGCAATCATACTGATGCCATAACCCATATATACTATACTAAACTTTCAAATAATAATATTTTGTATGATTAGAAATAATCGCATAAACTCCTTTGGAAGGAAACGTTTTGGTCCATAATTTACTAGGTTATTTAAAAGCGTAAGTAGACGGTAAACTATTCAATCAAGTAATTACGGTATCAAAACGCCAGGAGAGACAGGTTTATATTTTGCTGGCTGTGAGTTCGACCGTCGATATCACATCAAATATATATCACCAATAACAACACAACTTTACTTAAAAGAG
This sequence comes from Hyles euphorbiae, assembly GCA_023078785.2. Taxonomy (NCBI): domain Eukaryota; kingdom Metazoa; phylum Arthropoda; class Insecta; order Lepidoptera; family Sphingidae; genus Hyles; species Hyles euphorbiae. Next base: position 10,652,380 of record CM041044.1, on the reverse strand, counting down.
AATGTGACTAATAAATGGTTCCTTTAATCGCTCCACGGTCTATTACAGACTACCTAAGATATATACGACGGTGATTGGGCTCCTATTGATTGAATTACTAGGTACCGGTACCCCCCCCCCCCCTTGTCCCGTATCCCTGTGGTAGCTGTATAATTGCCATACCCTTAGTCTTGACTCAAATTAGCATAGAGATGTCGAAATATGACAGATTTAATGAAACCGAGGGCAATTTACCCTTAGTGCTTGAAGAAGTCGAGATTTGAGTCAAGTGGGATAGGAGCAATGTTTGAGGCTATAAAATTACCTGATAAGGTAGAATTTTCAATGATTTATTGGGCCGATCCCGGCGGCACTGCAATGCCGGGCCGACCCGTGACGGGAGTGGAGCGAGCCCCGAACATCCCGTCGGTTTACAAAAATCAGTTTAATATACTGGTCCCGCAATGCGGGAACTTTCAGATATTAAGCTGAAAAGAACAGATAAAAGTATTTATTTAAAAAAAAAATCACTTCCCAGACAGCCGGGTTACAATTTGGCGGATTGCCTGCGATGAACTTAAGTTATTAATTACAAAATATATTCTGTTTACTAGGTACATACATATTTTATGTTAGAACTGAGAATACAAAAAAAAAGTCAATTACAGTTAATTGAATTAAAAGTTGGATACAAGAAAAAAAAAAAACTATAAAATTAAAAGGAAATAATAATGTATATTCTGCAATTCCGTACGCATCCCGACCCACGCTGCTAAAGAAAATTATATAATATAGTCTATTATACAATTTCAGTGAATATTATCGGGCATCTATTTGGTATTGGCGCATGCCGGACACGTGCTCCACATACATGTCGCGAGACCAACGAATGGTGTCGCTTACCATCAGGCGACGCATCATGCCGGCATAGCGCCTACTGACTCCCAAACTGTCTAGCACCGCCTCGTTGCGACTGTCCCATGCCCCCAGAGCGCCAACTACGAAAGCCTGAACTTTTACCCTGTAACCCTGGCGTCTGAGTTCGTCAGCCAGGGTCTGGTATTTGTCCAGCTTACGCTGTCTGGCCAGCCTTAAAGCCTCCGCACGGTTCTCAAAGGGAACGCACACATCTATGATGTTAATGCGGCGGGTGACATCGTCACGCACAACAACATCCGGCCGCAAATTTGCGAGGTCACCCCTGATCCCGGACACTGTCCGGTTGGCAGCAATGGACCCCGCACAACGAGCCGCTTTAACCAGTCTAGACTGAATGTTGTTGTGCCTGCGCTGCCTGGCCGCCGCGTGCGTTCCACAGTGACAGAGCACGTGCGGAAGTGACTCGAGAGGCGCCCCGCATCTGCGACATCTCCTGTCCACTGTATCAGGGCCTCGGTAAGCCGCGTTCAGCGGGAGGACGTTGAGCCTAGCCCTGTGGATAAAGCGCCAGTCGCAGAAGCGGGTAAAGCTGCCATTACGCAGGAAGTGGTTAGAAGCCGGTTGCTTCCCCACTACCTCGTATACTTTACCCTGGTCCCGCTTGGCCAGGAGTCGTGTGCAGTAGTGATGGACCAATCCGCGTCGCAGTAGGTTCGCAACTCCTCGCTTTTGGGACGGAAAAGCGGACTTATCGTTCTCACCTCCGTCCCCGCAAGCGATGCTGAACACTTTCTCGGCAGGGTGCCAGAGCCATCGCAAACCAAGTTTGTTTCTAAGCCTAATGGTAGCTCTGCGCACTCCCGCCCAAAAAGATGTTCGTGTCCCCGACGGCGGCATTTCGAGGTCTCCCGTGAGGTACCGGGCCATGTCGTCACCCCCGGCTTCCCTTTTCAGCCTGTTCGATACTGTCCCCCCCAACAGCGCCTCCGCCAATGATCTCACCAAGGCGTCTCCAGCATACAGGAGTCGGTAACTATGAGCCACGGTGAGAATATCATATAGGTCGGCTAGCGGGAGGAGGCCACCACCGCCTTTTGAAGGCGGAAGGTAGACCAGCTCCGCACTAGCGCGCTGGGGCAGATAAAGCCAATCTTTGGCTAGCCTTGTAATCTCCCTGTCCGCCGCCCTCAGGTACTCTTTCTCGACGTTCCCTCCCTGCATTATGAAGTCTAAACGCGGCAGCAGAAATGTGCCCACCGCGTCCAACTTTTGCCATGGGGCAAGGAGGGATTCGCTGATTTTTTTGGCGTCGTCAAGAAGGTCCCTCAGTGTTTTGATTGGAGTTTGGCGAACCTGGTAGCCTGTGGGGATGCCTAAATGGTTATAAGCATCGCCGGAGGCGAGCGCCGGGATGCGAGTACCTTGTAATGTGAATGTGGTATTTTGCACCTGTCCTTCATCCCCCCCAGACAGGTGCAGTGTTGCGCACTTTTTGGCATTGAAAGTAATACCAAGGTATCTCGCACCCCGCTCCGCCGCCTCCAAGAGCCTCTTCATACCCTCTACGGAGTTCGACACGATTGCCCCATCGTCAGCATAGAAAAAGGTGGTAAAGCGCTGTCCTTCGAGCGTGAAGCCCTCCCCCGTGTTGTCGATAGTCCTTATAAGGACCTCGAGGGTAAGATTAAATATGTCCGGGCTTAGAGGGCAGCCCTGTCGAACCCCTGACTCCAAGCGAATGGGGGGTGTCACCCCATCCGCCACCCTCACAGACGTATGCAGGCCAGTATATAGGGACGATACAACGTTCCTCAACCTCATCGGGACGCCGTGTCCCGCGAGTGCCCGGAAGATCGAATCGTGAGGAACCGAGTTGAAGGCACTGGCTAGGTCCAGCCATGCCACAACCAGCTCCTCACCCCGGTTCCTGGCACCCCGGATGACCTCGCTCAACACAAAGTTGTGCTCGAAACAACCTTCGTAATTGAGAAACCCCTTTTGGGAAGCGCTGAATCGCCGGTTTGCGACTCCCCATCTCCTAATTCGCTCCGAGACCAGAGCAGCAAACAGTTTGGGAGTGGTATCCCCAAGTGAGATCGGCCTCCAGTTCGTAATGTCGCTGCGGTCCCCCTTTTTATGCAGCAAGATAGTTTTAGAGTGGCCCCAGGAGGCAGGAATTGTTTCCGTACGCAGAATAACATTAAATAGCGCGGTCAAAATACGCGCACCGGGATCCGCTCTTCTCAAATCCGTGTAGGTGATGCCATCTGGTCCAGGCGCGCTGTTAGCTCGGCGCTTCAGGCAGCTCAGCACCTCGCCCTCTCCAAACAGTGAGCATAAATGTTCGTCGCTTTCAGGTGTTGGTGGGTCGCGATCGAACACGTCCGGCCACTCCTGCTCGCCAGTTCTGGAAGCCGCAAGTTCGCGAAAGTGGATCTCTGTTGTCGCCAAGTCTATCCTACATGGATCATCAGAACCTGCGAGCACTCTTTGAACCGCTGTTTTGCGCTTGTTCCTATATAGGCGCTGGATTCTTTTAGCCTGCTCGACACGATCCGGAAGCTCGGGTGTTCTTTCTGCGTGTCTTTGGCCGTGCTGGCGTGGAGTTTTAGTAAATCTGCCCAAGTGGGTCATTACTCGCGGCAGAACAGCCTCCAACTGCTCCGGCTGAGTAATCGAATCGAGCTCCCGCTTCAGTCGCCTTTGTTCTGCGCTGCCCGGAGACGAGGACTGCCGATCTTCTGGTGATGGGGCGACTTCAGACGCCAAAGCCTGGGCAGGTTGAGAGGGAGGATTCGCTGACGATCGGGCGGCGGCTGTGTTATGTGACGCGGATTCCGTCGATGTCGCCGGCTGTTGCTCTGGGCTGCCGGACCCATCAACCGGCTCTGCAGACTCGGCGAACCGCGGACTTGGTGCCGCAGGCGGGGTCGATGGTGTTGCGACGTCCTCGTTTGCAGCCACGGGTTGAGAGCGCCCCGATGCAGGGCCGCAAACACGTCGACCGGGGGCGCGAGTCGTCTCGATCGCTGGCCGCTGCCCCGCCGCACTGCCGGAGCCTCGTTCGTCGCCGCTGTGCAGAACGCGTCGCCGCCGTGGCCGCGTGGTTGCATCTTCCGTTGGGGCCGAGAGGAGCTCGCGCTGGATGTTCTGGCGCCGTGCCGTGTCCTCACGCCCGGAGCGCACTGCTCGCGCATCGGGGACGCAGGTGCTGCAGTGCTGTTGCACTACCTTGCGCGGATATTTTTTCTCTGTCGGCGCGGTGTAGCCACAACTGGAACACGCAAAGGTTACGCTGACGCCGCCGTGCTCCTGCTTGAAGTGGCGAAGCAGGTTCTCCACCTTCCTGGCGCCCTTGTATCGCCTGACAACACAGGGCGGGCAGCACAGCACCTCGCTCTCCAGTACTGGCAGGTGCACAGTGAAGCCAGTCGGGCCATACGTCACCCTACTGCTGCCTTCGGGGTTCATATCAACAGATTGAGGTTATTATTATGTTATTAATTAAATTCAATTATTGATTATTGATACCGCATACATTCCGTGATAATTCATAAATTATTGCCGCAAAGATAATAATAATAATGCCGTAATAAGAATATAATATTGATTGTAACTACTCAAAGCCAAAAGGCCGAGAAGCGATTTACTACACACTACACTACACTTTGATCTTAGCCAAAAGGCCGAGAAGCGATACAGTTCAATGCTGCGCCAAGCATTATATACTAACGCCGGCGAATCTTGACACCGCGATGTAGAAAATTTGCCAAATTGGTCACCGCCATCTACCGGCAGATGGTGAAATTTTCTGGTGAACTGGTGGCTTGCCTTTGTCATTGCTAAGTCAATGTAAAAGGCTATCAGATAGAGAATATAAAGGAGGAGACTGCACATACCCTTACAAAATAATACCTTATACAAATCACCATCAAACCAATCTATGTAGAAATACAAATCAAATTATATTTTGTGGAAACTCATTGTCATTCTGAATTTCCCTCTGCTCCTCATGAGAACAATTTGTATCATTCTTTATTATAATATGTACATAATTTTTTACAACATTTGACACTTTTGAAGCTATTGAATCCAGTAATTATGGTATTACCAACAAATATACATCTAGCTGCTCCAATTCCAACAAACACTATCCAGGGAGGCAAATTTTTATTTTGATAGCTGTGAGTTTGAGCCTCAATGAAACGTGGAATTTATAACACAACAATAGGGAAGGCAACAATAGGCTTTACTTAAAGATAAAGAGAGTTCAGATATTTTGTTCAATGAGTTTGTATGACTAACTCAAATTTCGTAGGTCGCTTCCCTACCTGAGTAATGTGCAACGGTGATTGAGTTCCTTTGATAAAATGACCTTTTAGTTGCTTGGGTAAAATAATAGTTCTATTCGGTCCTAATTTATCTAATCATTTATCAATTTAATTATCGAATCATGAATACGGCAATAACAACGGCATTTTAGGTAATAAAATTAATTTAAATATACTCGTAGAATCTTTAATTGTTGCTTCTAACGATGTAGTCTGAGCCTATTATAACAGACTTATGAGCTGGTAGGTTTCACCTTAGGACAGCCTATTCTATAGCTAGCTATATTAGCAGACCAAGGTGCTATATTGCCCATTCTGTGTCATTAACGCAACAAACGAGGTGCTAGTGCTACATTGCTCACCCTGTGTCATTTGGAACAACATATACAGGGTGATATTGACACTTTGTACTTAATTTAACCTACATGTTACTCATTACCCCAGGGAACATTGTAAATAATATGAAAAAAATATAAAGTGATTTTTGACAAAATTTTATTATTTTTGTTTGCACGATTTTTGGACACCTATATAGAAACGAGTATTTTACCGCGTTGCTGAACTTCACTTTGGTTCGGGAGCTTACCTGAGTCGTATAAAGACTCGGTACCTATAGGGGTTGATCAAAAGTCTTGGAACATAAAATCGCGATTTTTGACAAAACTATCAGGCAGTTTTTGATCAAACTATGTACATTATTACCTATGGAGTTTAGGAACATGTGGTTTAAATTAAATACAATATGTTAATATCACCCTGTATAGAGGCTCTCAATTGGCTGTTGGGTCAGGAGTCAGATGCAAAAGGCAGTAGGGGAGAAGTGGTATGAAAGAGCCAGTTTACTAAACGGAGCAAAAAAATATACTTTTAATGAAAGAATTGATGATTTTTTTTTGTCAAACTCTTATTTATTTATTAACCTAGGTTATTTCATACGAAAAAACCTTAAACACATTATAAAAAATAGTGAAATATTCATTTCAAAAAAATGTGTCTTTTGGCTCTTTCATAACTTTTCGGTATTGAAAGAGCCACCAAAAGTTATGAAAGAGCCAGTCTGTGAAAATTATGTAAAATAATAATTATTGCCCTATAAAAAACAAAAAGACAATTCTACCAAATCCTTTTTATAAACTAATGACTTTCTTTAACAAATATTTAATTCTATCAGTCATTATAAGTCATTTTAACAAGCGCTTCAATCTTAACATATTAGTCAGTCAAACCTATTATAATACTCGTATATATAATCTTAATATATTAGAGAAGGATTATTTTTTATTAATAACAATCTCAAAAATTAACAATAATCAATCTTCTATCCTAGGACATTCAATCAATAGGATTGGAATTCCCGATACAGAAAGGAGTAAGACAGGGCGATCCCTTGTCACCCAAGATATTCTCGGCAGTTTTAGAGATGGTATTTAGGAATATCGATTGGGAAACCAGAGGAATAAAAATCAATGGAGAGTATCTGAGTCACTTGCGGTTCGCTGATGATATAGCAGTTTTTGCAGAAGAGAGCACTCAACTAGAAATCATGGTTAACGAGTTGGAAAAAGAGAGTAGAAAAGTTGGTTTGTCACTCGATACGGCGAAGACGAAAATTATTACCAATGGAGATAAAGAGATAGTAAAGGTGAACGGGGAACCCATCGAGTATGTGAACGATTATGTATATTTGGGGCAAATAATCTCGTTTACAGACCTGACAGTAAATGAAATAAACAGAAGAATTGCAATTACATGGAGAAAGTACTGGAGCTTAAAAGAAATTTTAAAAAATAAAGACATCCATACGGACATAAAAAGTAGGTTATACGACATAGTACTCCTTCCCTGTCTAACATACGGTTGCCAAACATGGGCTTTACGTAAAAAAGATGAAGACAAACTAGCAATACACCAAAGGAAAATGGAAAGAAGCATGTTGGGCATAAAACTCTATGATAAGATAAACAACGAAATAATTAGGAAAAAAACAAAAATAACAGATATACGAGAAAAGTTAAGAAACTTGAAATGGAACTGGGCTGGACATGTTTGTAGAATGGAGAAAGATAGATGGGCAAGGAAGATATCGGAGTGGGTACCCAGAGATGGTCAAAGGCACAGAGGCAGGCCAAGGAAATGATGGGAAGATGTATTCAAAGAGAGATGTGGAGGAGACTGGAGGACACAAGCTAGAGATAGAGATAAATGGAGGCAATTGGGGGAGGCCTACGCCAAGGAGGCGACTTCCACAATAAAGAAAAATAAAGTATAATAATTGGAATAAATATATTTACTTTTTTTATAACTAATGTAATAAATATAAAGTTAAATTCTATTCATACTAAATAAAATATATCAATAAGAATTGTATAGTATTAGTAATTTTATGTAATCCTAATGATTGTAAATTGTGGTAGAATAAAGGCTATTTTTATTTTTATTTATTTTATTAATCTTCTATCAAAAACAACTACGTTAAATCTTTAAGAAATTAAAAAAAATTGCTCACTTAAGATTCCGATTTTTTAGGAATTTTATTTTTGGTTAGAAGCCGCCTGTGTAACGAGAGGCCGCGGGTTGGACCCCCGCACCGAGAGAAATGTTTGTGTGGCCCACGAATATTTCTTTCGGGTCTGGGTGTTTGTAAGACCGAAAAGTTTCTCCTAGTTTCTGATACCCACGACACAAGACTCGATCTTAGTGTGGGGTCAGGACTGTGTATGTGACTGTTGGGTGTTATTTTATTATTATTAATTTATTTTTCGGGTCTTATTCGTTTTTTAAAACCAGACTTCTCCATAATGCAATATCTGAAGCAAATAATTTAATGGTATATGAAAAAAAATCATACTTATTATTAGTATATTTTATTTACAAAATTAAAATGCAGGGTTTATGAACGAGCCGGTTATGAAAGAGCCAGCTCTTTTATGGCCCATTCACCCGGCTCTTTCAAAACTAATTCTTAAAAAAAATATAACGTTATAAAATAACAACAATATTAAATCTTTTGGGGCTCAGTTTTTATGCAGCTGCAAAGCCAAACATATGCACAAACTCAGTCTACAATTTATGTATCTATATTTGTTTACAGTAAAATACTAAAAAACAACTTAAATGAAGTAAAACACTTACTTTTTAGTGCCAAAAACTTTAACTCATTACACCGACGTCTGCTGATGTCGGCGAACTGTCAAATGTTTGTAGGTGACGAGAAATCAGTTTTACCACTTAAAAATAAAATCCCCAACCAAATCGGTTGCTAAACTACCGAAATAATAGAAGTGGCTCTTTCAAAACCTGGCTCCTTCATGCCACTTCTCCCCTATTGCTTGACACGGCACGTATTGTAAGGCTGTTCCTTAAGTAAAACCATTAGCTTAAATAGTTTACTTGTGGGACCACTTTTATACAGCACTAGGCCTGTAGCTAGCTGTGAAGAGAGAAAGAGAGGATATTTCTATTCGCCTCGATAACTTCTTTTATTACCCTGGTATGTCTACCCTAATATACGAATAAAGCGTTAACATACAAAGCTATTTTTTATTGCAAAAAATGGAACAAGGAATGGTGAGACGAGCATGCCATGCGCCTCATGATAAGCGATACGACAGCTCATATACAGTAGCAACATCAAACAACACTATTAATCTATTGATTATGCTATGCTTGATATTCCACTGCGCTCGCCACCCTGGGACATACGATGTGAAGACTTAATATGTCCGGTAGTTACTCCGGCTACAAATTAAAAGCTTATACATTCCATACATGTAAAGTAAAACGCATTATGAAGAGGTTAATGGAAACACAAATGTTAATTGTAATAGTCCCTTGTTAGTCTCTCCAATCTCTCATCCGCCACTGACACTCCTGTCTTTCTGAAAACTAGGATCAACAGCGGCAGGAGTTTTAAATACACCCTGAAGCTCAGCGCGTCTCCGAGAATGTCTAAATTGGTTTTCACGCTTGAATTTATCAAATAATATATTGAATAGGGTAGAAAATTATCCCCATATTTATTTAAAGTTTAGAATTAAGAACCATATTAGTAAAAAGATTTTAATTGTTTTAAAAATTAATATAATTATTTTGTAAATTAATCTTATTCCCGATCCATAAGTAGAACCATTTGTTTCAGCTTCTGCCTGTGTACCTTCGTGGTGACGGTCATCGGTAGTTCGTCCAGGAACACCACACCACCTCTCAATCGCTTGGAATCTGCGAGAGAATCTAAAAGAAATAGATAAATAAGTTAATTGAAACCATAATACAAACCGATAGTCTTTAAAGAAACTCACTTCTTCATGGAATACACGAGACTGCACATAAACACAACAAAACACATCGGAAAATGTAGCTTATTTATCACTTGCTAAATATAATTATCTACTTTAATTGCTATTTATTATCGCTTTTGCTATTTATTATACTACCTTTGACAATGTCTTTGATTTCTTGAGCAGTCACGGATTGGTTGGGCTTGGTAACCACACACGCAACTGGTAGGTCTCCATCGTCAGGGTGGGGAACACCGACAACAGCCACGTCCAATATCGCTGGGTGCTGCCGAATCACCGCCTCTAACTCAATTGGCGATATCTGCAAGATTAAGTAATTTCATAGGCAGTCATAGGTACTGCGATAGAAACCTATTTATTTCTAAACACACGAGTAATAAAACAATTAGAATTTAAATTGTTATCTGAAATTTCCTTTTTTTTATTGGAGTGAATGGCAAGACAATAATTCATTTCACCTATGGGTAAGCGTACAACCGCTTATGAACAGTAGCAAAACCAAACAACATCTTGAATTACAAAGCAATGTTTGGCATTCCAATGCACTCGCCATCCTGAGACTTAAAATGTTAAGTCTCAATATGTCCAGTAGTTACTCTGGCTTCAATCGGAAACGCAACAGTGCATTTTGCATTTAATCTGTTGTTTGGAGGAAGAAATAGACATTGCAGTGGAACCCAACCAAGCGGTCTCCCACATACGAAAGAGCTACCACTAGTCAACATTCCTGATCAAAAGTAGCAAAAACTAAGGTTTGTACGATGTAAATTGTATATACCTGATAGTTTTTATACTTCAATAGCAACTTTAATCGTTCCACGAAGTAAAAGTTCCACTGTTCATCCCTGTAGAATATGTCGCCCGTTCGAAGCCATCCATCTTCTACATACGCTTCCGCCGTTGCTTCTGGGTTCTTGTGGTACCCCTGGAACAGTAGAAATACATTTATATAGTATCCAAGTGGAAATAGGAGAGCCGTACTCGTTAACTGTTGAGACTAATAAACGATTCTAATCTCTATGGAATCATCTCGAAAATAAACCAAAATAACTCATTTATATGAATCGAAAATAAATCGACCAAGAACAGGCAAAGGTTGGCGTTAAAGGCTGTAACAACTGATGCCGTAACAAACGATTATTATTTAATAATGCCTTCACTCGATCAAATATAACACTCCGTGTATCAATTTTGCGGTGCTTTGGACCATGTTCGGTCCCTGTTACCGGCTTAAGACAGAATCTCAGACCTGGTGGGTCTATAGAAAGTATATTAAATGGTATACCTTGCCTATTACTGGTCCTCGTAGCCATAACTCGCCTTGCACGTTTGGCTCTGATATATCCTTCATTGTTATGGGGTCTATTAACTGAAAATAATTTTAACATTTGTCAATACTAGGATCTATGATCACAACATAAAGAATCAATTTCGGGATTGTTGATTGTTATTGGCAAGTAAACTTAAGTCACATATTATAAATAGGATTTAATTTTAGCCTCTAATATAATTATTTAAATTCAAAATTAAATATGTTACTGAAATTGGTTAATGGTATGCAAAGAATTGAAACCCACGCACTAAAGCATGGTGATATTTAAAATAAATCAAAAAGAATGAATAGCAAAAGAAGGAAATAAATAAGCATGTACTTGCATTCATAATAAAGCAAGATAATTATACAATTTTGCAAGGAATACAAATGATTAAATGGGTATTTACTTTACAATCTAGACATCCAATCGGTTTTCCAACTGATCCTCTGACTGGGTATTCGTCATAAAACGCTGGACCTCCGATTTCACTAAGCCCGTAGACAGCATATGACCTGGTTTGTGGTGTTATGGCCTGAAAGAGAATATATTTTTACCATAGTATTAGTTCAAAAGAACTAAAAACTACTAACTGTATAATTATAGATTGGGTTATATAGGGGAGAGTCCCCCAGTGCCGGCCGGCATCCAGTATCGGCCAGTTGCAATTTCTATAATCCTATAATAGATGGGGCTAGGAGTTTTACCGACATTAGTGCGATACACTCGTGCAAGTATATGTCCCGCGCGGCGTCAACCTGTCGCGACGGGTTTGCTACCAGCGCGAAGATTTGTGTTGCGCGTGAGTAACGTACGTTACGTAATTATAATTCAGTTAGTGATTTTCAAAGTTTAACGATTCAAATTATAACAAGTAACTCCAGGTAAGTAAATAATGTTTATATGACTATTAAAAATCGAATGTTAAATCAAATTTTGATCGTTAGTTTTTCTCTAAAATAAATCTTTTTTTTTTTTCGGTTTCCTTCAGTACCGGTCATAGCGTTGTCCTGCAGTACCGGCCATTCCTTGAGTTAACTTTTAATGGGTGTTTATTATTTACAGATACTTCAAAATGCCTAGGGACACAAACGATGTTCTGACAAAGCAAAAGAAGGGCACCTGGGATCCGGAAGTAATGCATAAAGCTGTGGAAAAGGTTCTAAATAAAGAGATGAGTGCGCGTCACGCCGCAGAACGCTATCAGGTACACCGAAGTACATTGAACGACAGAATCAGTGCTATTAAAAACAATAAAGAGATATCCATTGCTCCAGTGATGCTTCTAAAAGACGAGCTACTGCACGACGCGACGTCGCAAAGCTGAAAGAAGTGAAATCATGACAAGTTCCCCTTACAAAAAGATCCTGGAAGAGAAAAGAGGTGATAAAAGAAATGTCGAATCTGCTAAGCGAGATATGAAATTCCTTAGACCAAGAGATAAAAATGTTTCAGGAAAAGGTAAAAAAGGTAAGGGTTTACTAACAGGAAAAGATGTCAGTAAAAAAACAACACGAACCACCAACGAAAACCTACCTCGTCCACACAAGTCGACTGAACAAGAGACAGTTTGCCCTTTGTGTGCTGAATCTCACGACGAAGATTGGATACAATGTGGAAACTGTAAGGTTTGGGTCCATGAAGCCTGTGCAAACATATCAGAGCTTTTCGATCAATACATTTGTGATTATTGTGTCATATAATGGTTACTAACTTAGTGGCCGGTACTGAAGGACAATTTTAATAAGTTTAATTTTTTCTAATCTTTGAATTATAATAATAAAGCAGATTTTCATAAATGAATTGATTGTTTTTTTATTTTTATGAGTAGCAAAATAGTTCTTTTAAATGTATCAGGAGGTATTGAACATGTAACCTTAGGTATTTTGATTTCTTAGCTGATAAACCTTAAGGTGACGGTACTGTAGGACTCTCCCCTACAACAAAAATAGACTGTTGGACTTTTTCCTTTGAGGTGTCTGTTCCACCAGGGTACCCGGAATTTTACATACATACATAAACTCACACTTTTCCCAAAAGTGGTAGGCAGATGTCCTACCTGAATCTACCCATGTATGTTCCGTCCCACGATATGATAGACGGCGAGCCTATCACCATATCGGGCACAAGTTTCTAACTCCAGGCTGATAATTAATTGAAAAATTCGGACCCGAGATCCCAGCTTCGTAATTACACCGTAGTACGACTGCGCCACCGACACAGTCGAGGTAATTTAAACTAATACAATTAATATAACAGTAAGTGATTACACATTGAAATAAGACTATTATTTACGGATTTTATCGCGGATTTAGTTTAATTTTTACATTTTTTGAATTCCCGACGTTTCGATCACTTTACAGCTTTCGTGGTCACGGGGCACACGGGTCACAGTCTCGTGCTACAACGAGGTAGGTGATTATTTTCCACATAAAAAACACAGATGAAGATATTGTAGTTATCTACGATTTTTAATTCTGTGTTTTAAAAAGACGGTATTTCGATTGCGGTTATTTAGTAACAGTGCCATCTAGCGGCAAATGCTTTATCTACCTTAACCATAGATCACAAACCTTAATTTCGTCCAAAAGCTTTTCTGGTACTGCACTTCCTCCAATTAATATTGTTTCGAAGCAATTCAAATCGCATTTGGTGTCGGTGTGAGATTTTATCAAATTCATTAGTAATGGCGTGCTGATGCCAACGTACGTAGGCTGAAACAGGGAAAAGGAAATTTTAGATAAATAGGTAACGAAATACAAAAGAATAATATAATTAACATTACTAATGAGTGAACATGGTGGTTTTATGTCTATAAGCGACGTCTTCCAGACAATCAAAAATTCATGATTCAGTTTTCAGTCATGTTAAGGGTCAATTGGGTCAAAGGGACATATTTTCCGTCAGATATTTCTCTAGATAGTTTCCCTCAACTCCTTCCATCTGTCTATTTTCAACCGTTGCTGTTAATATGCTACAGAAACGCTATTAAAGATGAAAGATGTATCTGTATCAGCCCATATACGTCCCACTGCAGGGCACGGGCCTCCTCTACAATCGACAGTACGATTGAGAGTGGTTAGGCCATATAGTCCACCACGCTGGCCTAGTGCGGGTTGGCGCATGCAATTTTTTAATTTGTAGTTCTCAATTTCGCCACCCTCTAATAGATTTTAGAATTATATCTTATTTCAAGTACAGCACGTTGACGATATATGTGTATTATCAACTGTAAAAGTGGGCGTTATAGAGTAATATGATTTCCATGAACCGCGATTACATAATCATAAATGGTAATTAGTTTTTTTGCATATTTAGGTTGTAATGTTCAGGTAGCATTTTTATTATGGTGAAACGAGCATTCATTCGACTGATGGTAAGCGTAACGACCGCTCATGCATAATAACAAAGCCAAACACCAGGAATTACAAATAAATGTTCGGCATTCCACTGCACTCGTCATCCTGAGACATAAGATGTTAAGTGTTTATATGTCCATTAGTTACACTAAAACGTAGTAGTTGCACTAAAACGGTGAAGGAAATCATCGTGAGGAAACCTGCATACCATAGCGATTTATAAAAAATTCTATGGTATGTAAGTCCGCCAACCTGCACTAGGCCAGCGTGATGGACTATATGGCCTAACCACTCTCAATCGTACTCTCGATTGTAGAGGAGGCCCGTGCCCTGCAGTGGGACGTATATGGGCTGATACAGAATGTCCAGTAGTTATTCTAGCAACAATGGCCTTTAAACCGTAACAGTGCATTTAAACTGCTGTTTTGGGGAGAGAAAAAGACATTGCGGTGGTGCCTACTACCCACCCAGGCGGCCTCTTACATTTGAGGGACCTACCACAAGTAATAATTAATTTTCTATATGTATGTATAAATTATTATTCTTTATTATACGTACAAAGATAATTGCTATTTTTATGAATATTAATTATCAAGCAATTCTTGTATGTAGGTATTGTTATATCTGAGTTAATTAAATGTATAGTATTTTTAATGATTTTTGTTGTACTTAAATGAGCTTATTTATAAATTTAATGGTGTGAATAACATTGAAGTATAATAATATACCGGTTTAATACAATTATTAATAAAGTTTATTTTAGATATAATAGATATAAATTATTTTGGAGCCTTTTATTAACTGTGTATTTGACTAATTATTCTATTTTAACACTTATTTTAATTTTTAATTTAAAATATAGCGGGGCTTATTACAATCTCTCATCTCTTAACTAATAGTTTTTCTTGCTAATTTGAAGATTAATGCCGGTGACCTCAATTGCTACACGTCGGTTCACTAAAAAAAGATTAATTTAGCCATCACTTCCAATTGAATCTCGGCGTAACAAAAAAAAATTGAGATAAGAAGAATAGTTTTAAAAATGTAGTTTTGGCGGCATCCATGATCGTATCTATTTTTTACTTAAATATCGAAGAAATGAAAAGGAATGATTGTACTAACGTATCATTGTTAATTTTAGTGCCTAAAGTAATAGAAATCACTTTTTGGCACTGAAAGAACTGGAATGGTTGAAATCACAAACGCTAGCGGAATACTAAATTATGTAAATCATTCGTGCGTTGCATTAAATGAATGATTAACGCCCGAATACTGGAACGCAACTTAAATATAATTTGCGCTTAACTATGTTAATCCCGATTAAATGTACTGGCTAAGTGCGCTGTTTAGAGCAACTTATTATTTGAATGGCGTTCCAGTATTCGAGCATAAATGTTACATTTTATCAGTAGCTAGGCTTTAGAACTCTTTCAACTAAAATATAAATAGTTTACTTCCGTTAAAACATTTGCATATTAAATCAAGAACGTTATTTTATTTACAGTTTTTTGGAAAATGAATAATATAAATTCAGATTGCTTAGATATGTGTTTATGCATTAATCTGCATGTAATTAATTAAATACAATTTTAATTTCCTGCACAATGATGTAATAATCAAAATCTCATATTTTTTTGTTATTTTGTGTTAATTAGTATTACTTTAACGAAGAACAAAACAAACATAGCGTTATCATTTATACAACAGTACAGTTACTAAATTATTATTATTTGTTATATTTTTCCTTTTAAGCTTTTATCTTTTACACTTTAAATTGCCCCTTGCTTATTTATCCTCTTATTAAATCCATCGTATGGTTGTCTGTAACACATTGCTTTTGAGCGATAAGACCGCCAATTGATTTCAGTATATGATTTGTCTTTTCATTTGTTTTTGTTTATGTGTGAGCATTAAAATTTAAATAAATAAATAAACAGTATTTACCTAAATACTTGATAGTTTTGAGGCGTTTACCTACCTTAAACTTATTGACGAGTTGGCAGAATACTTCCGAGACCAACGGCTTTGATGACTGTAGTCTCGTGCACCTCAATATGGGGGTCAATAGGTATTGGAAGCCAGCCGACAGCCACTGCAGTGGGGCGACAACCATCACCATCTTGGTAGGAGTAGGGAACTGTGAGAAACCTAACCTGAAAGAAAATTATGAATCGCGGCTAACACATTCTATGGTGGCTAATCATTTACCAGGCGGAACGAATATCTTGTCACTAACTCAAAGGATTTTAGCAATCACACTCATCGAACGAAAATTATTTCACTGGTGGTAGGTCTATCATATGTGAGAGGCCACCTGGGCACCACCGCTATTTCTATTTCTCCCGCCAAACAGCAGTGTTAATGTACTATTGTGCTTTGTTTTGAAGGACATTGTAGCCAGAGTAACTACTGGATATACTGAGACTTAACATCTTATATCTCAGGATGACGAACGCAGTAGAATGTCAAGCATTGCTTTGTAATTCAAGGTGTTTTGTGGTTTTGCTACTGTTGAGAGGTAGTATCGCTTGCCATCAGGCGAACAGCATGCTCAACAGCAACAGCATGCAAACTCAGTAACTACTGGGTAGTTG
Source organism: Hyles euphorbiae (assembly GCA_023078785.2). Classification (NCBI taxonomy): domain Eukaryota; kingdom Metazoa; phylum Arthropoda; class Insecta; order Lepidoptera; family Sphingidae; genus Hyles; species Hyles euphorbiae. The sequence goes on along the minus strand of CM041044.1, from coordinate 10,635,627 downwards.
GTGAGAGATGAGAGAGTGATAGTACTCCCTCCACGGGCGGCACAACATCCCGCTGGGCTCGGAAGGCGCCGGTGAGTCCGACACACCCTCGCCCCTTCGGGGGTGGAATGGTCCGTAAAGGGATTTTCCCCGCGAGAAAAAAAAAAGTGATAGTAGCCCAGTCTATTTATTCCTTAGCTTTAATGAGAAATAGCAAGGCTCGACTACTTAAAAATATATGGTAATAAAATTATGCTGTAATGTCAATTAAAAAAGATAATTTAAGATCCAGTATTAGCACGCTCTTTGTCTTGTAAAAAGGTACCGTACCAAGAAAGTCGTGCGCCTTTTGAAAGTCCTAACCATCGAATGCTTAAAAGCATGAAATATCTTAGTTCTTACCATAAATAAGGCACAGATATTGCCAGACTCTTGTGGGTAAGGATGGTGGATTTAGGTGTTCCAGTGGTACCACTAGTTGACGTCAGGAATGCTGTGGTCTCGTCTGGATCGAAATCCGTTGGCCTGTAGTACAATACAAATAAAATGAGTTAATTTTGGAATGAAAGATAACCATTGTGATTCTACCAACCATATATATTATATTTTCTACCAATTCAGAGATAAATATATTATGTAGATAAGCAGTGCAAATATTAATTGCAATAGTTAAAGTACAAAGACCTTTTCTATTTTAGATAACACTTAATTTCAATCTGAAGGATATGTATTTAGGTACGAGTTAATTACGAGACTTAAAAATATTACATGGCGACCTATTTAATAGTTAAAGATTCTGGTGTTCATGGGTCCCATGGCATGAGCTTACTTCAGAATTATCTGTATGGTTTGTTAGGCTAAAAAATGCTATCACGAAAAATAACTGATGGTAGGTCTCTCATATGTGGGAGACCGCCTGGATAGGTACCACCGCAATGTCTATTTCTACCTAAAACAGTGGTGTATATACACTGTTGTGTTTTGGTTTGAAGGATATTGTAGCCAGAGTAACTACTGGACATATTGAAACTTAACATCTTATGTTTCAAGATGGCGATCGCAATGGAATACCAAGCATTGCTTTGTAATTCAAGATGCTATTTGGTTTAGCTACTGTGTATGAGCAGTCGTATCACTTAACATGAGGCGCATGGCAGGCTAGTGTCGCCATTCATAGCAATAAAAAAAAACAGAAAGTGGAAGCTATTCCAGGGCCCAACTCACTTGAATTGTTGTATCACTTCATCTTCGTGGTTATTGAGGAAATCTTTGAAGTTCTCACAAGCTGCTCCTTCATCAAAGGTTACCACTTTAGCTTCAATATTGGCGTTCCCTAGAGCCTCTTGTACTGTCGAAAATCTCTCACTTTGGCAAAACACAACTTTTGGTTCGTCAACTGCGAAGTAATCTTGAAGCTCCCCTTAAAAACGGTTTTAACGACATTATAAAGAGATTTAATTATCTAATTTCTTCCTCTTCTATATTGACACAAAACACGGTATTTTACTTTTCATAATCATACATGTTTTAAGTAGATAATATTACTCACGAACTCCCAAGGTGGCATCTAATGCTGCCACCGCAACTCCTAGATACAAAGCAGCATATAAAGGTATGGTCAGATCCACATGGTTGGGCGCCATCAAAACTATCACGTCTCCTGTCTTCACACCGAGGTTTGTGAGGCTGATTGCACATTTTATGGACCTTAGTAACGCTGAGCCATTCGTTTCTGATACATCGAGAGCTCCGTCGATCTGTCAATTAAAAATAATATACTGGCATGATAATCTGGAGGACATGGTGGATTGTTGGTAAAGGGACCAGACGCGGCTGCTATGCTATGCCCATATGCGTCCCACTGCAGGGCACGGGTCTCATCTACAATCGAGAGTACGATTGAGAGTGGTTAGTCTGTATAGTCCACTACGCTAGTGCCTGGTGCGGGTTGGCGGACTAAATGTTTTTGTTACATTGCAATGTCTAAAATTGCTATTCTATTTTAATTTACAATTCAATTTTAAATCATATCAAATAATAATTTTTGTGCTTAGAACTTTAACTTTTTTCGTAGTTTTGTGTTTGTCTAATAACGAATTAATACATAATAGCTGTATTTTTGCCTCCAATATTAGTATACTCCCTGAAACAATTTTGGGCTATACATAAGATATTAAATCCTTCTTTGTAAATATTGTACCATTTTCATGATTGTAAGTATTGTAATTGTGGAAAAATAAATAAGTACCTTAATAAATTACTACCAAGAATAGTATTGTTAAAATATCATTGACATTAGAAACTAGATTAAAGAGAACGAGTATAATGTAACTTAAAAAACCGAATGGAGGAAATGGGTGTCCGTATCGGGTTTCTTGTATACTAAAAATAATTTAGCATAATATTTAATACTAGTTGAGTAATTTATTGGCACCAACAGCCCGACCGGCCTTAGGTATATTTTAACTATGAAAGTCAATGTAAAGACAGCCTTACTGTTAGTATAAATTGGGTACATTTAAAAAAAAATACGTCCCGGCAGTCACTAGACGTTCAAGTAATTATAACATCAAAAATCGAATTTGGCTATTTTAATTTCATCTTTACATTGCCAAATAGTCATTATCTGTGTTCAGACATGGCGCGGTACTATATTTATTATTTTATCTATAGTAATATATCAAAGCTGATTAATTTGTTTGTTTGGAAATGACCTGATGATAACCTCTGGAACTATCAGCCAGATTAATAAAATCTTAAGCATTTGATAGGTCGGTTCATGAGGACTTAAGCCATTTTCAATAACGCTGCGTCACTAAGGACCTGAGTCCTGATCATATAGAACAAAAATATCGGATTTGGAAATAAATTTCTATCCAAACTTATTTTGAATATTGTATTAAAAAAAAATGGGAAACGTCACTCTGTTAATAAGGTACACCAAATACACACAACATTCACATACAGTCCTGAACCCACACTAAGATCGAGTCTTGTGTCGTGGTTATCAGGAACTGTGTTAAATACGTTATAAAATATGTTAAAAAACAAAAATAAATACATATATCAGTCACACACATAGCCTTGAACCAACACTACGGTACAAGTCTTATGTCGTAGTAACCAGAAAATACGAGAGTCTTCGTTCTCACAACAACTAAACCATAAACAAATATTTGCGGGTGCAAAACATTTGTGATGCAAGGGTTGAGCCTGAGGCTACTCTTTCAATTCTGGCTCGCTAATTCACCACGGAGGCTGTCGTTAAAAATACCATAAATGAATAAAATAAATACCTGTAACAGAAAATCGGGCGCGTCTTTCAAACTCCGAAAAATCAATTTACCAAGATGGTGTTGATCTGTGTGTATCCCTGATTCGGCGACAACGCGACAAGCCAGCTCCTTGATGAAGAAATGAACGGCATCGTGACCGTGTTTTACCGACATTATATTCCAAATTTAAAAATTGTAAAGTACACACACACGACTACACTTCGCAGTCTATGGCACTCTACTGAGGACAGGTTTGTAGCACTTCTGAAAGAGGTTTTATCTCCTTATTTGTTTGTTTGAAATTACCTATATAGTATATTATCTATGGTTTGAAATATGTTATCGAAGCGAAATATTACGATGGTAAACAACGAGCTAATCACTATAATTAATTGTTTGACTCGTGTGAAGATTAAATTATTCAACTTGGTATGGACGTTTGAGGTAGCTTCAGTGTACCTATTTAGTAATCGGTTCCGCCATATGAGGTCATAATGTTCATTAAAATTCTATATTCACAGCATCGCATCCGTTTACTCAAAGCTGTGGTGCTATCCAATTTTATACAGATGGCGCTAGTGTGACTCTTCAATGTTTAACGATAAGAACAAGGTATTACCATGACAAAAACGAAATCAATAATTTACTTATTGTAATTAACACAATTTGCAATCATACTCACGCTGTTATGCTCCAATACGTACAAGACTGTAAAATAGTAGGACGTTACAAAGGGGCATGCCCACTCCCCATACACATGTCGGCCCCAGCTGCCCACGTTTGAAAATACACTCAAATTATTATATACAATGTAGTAAATAACTTTTAAAAGGATTGGATGCAATAAAACTTGGGGGTTCGAAGGAAAAACAATTTTTATTTTCTCCTTACTCTAGTTTTTACAACGTTGTTGTCATAGTTTATTTATACCATATTATGTATTTACAATTGCGATACTTATTTTGTTATACAATAATATAATATGTTAGGCGAAATTATACATATTTGATACACAAAATACCTCTATGTACAGGAGTAGCATCGATGTCGAACTCTTACTATGGCGATTTATTTTATGATCAGATTTGTTCCATGAAAATTATTGACATTATTTGTGTTAATATTATTCCATGTCATAAATAATAGGGACATTGTCCAGTAATTGAGCAGGAGGATAAATATTGCTTTAATGTGTGCTTTAATGCCGTGCCCATCCGAGATACCATATAACTGTCATAACATGGGCACAGCATCCAACAGTTCTACAACCCACAACACAATTACAGCAATACTTCTTTAAGGCGTTTATACCGGAATCATTGCCATAAATTAATTAATATACAAAATATATTTTTCGGTTTATGTGCCTACTTGAAATTCTGGCTCTAGTAAGAAGCAGCTCGGGCCGAAGTTATTTCCTTCCGTTACACTAAGTCTGTGGTTATTGCATACCTCTACCCTATAACAACCATTAAATCTTATACCTAAGCTGCACCGTAATATGAGCTTGCTTGTTTAATTTGGTATGTGTCTGGAAATCATTATTTTGTTGGTTTGAATGCTTATTATAGAAACATCAAACAAAATCAGCTTTAAGAGAATTATAAAAACATTACGAACTAAAATAATATATCACAACTACACCCAAATCCTCAATATTAAGAGAAAATTAAAAATTGGCAACACTTTCATGGCGTTTGATTGGGAATGTATAAAACAAATAGTCATATAACTGTTTTTCCGGCAGCTACTTTTTATTATAAAGATAATATTCCCGGAGTATTTCAGAAAACAAATGATACTATCATTGTGCATAAATTGAGTTATGATTTTATAATTTGATTTGTATTTCTACATAGATTGGTTTGATGGTGATTTGTATAAGGTATTATTTTGTAAGGGTGTCATAAAACGCCATAAAACGGTAAAGTGGGCAGGTGTAGGGCCAATTTTGGGCATTCTCCTTTAGAAACGGTTGAATAAATACCATTGAAATGAAGTGTTCCGATAGGTACATAATTTTCTTATTACAAATATTAGTATTTAATCATTAACTTTTTACAAGCGAAAGTTACTAATAAACTCAATGGGGAAATTAGGGTATAAACAACAAATATGATGAGTCATAGACATGAGAAAATAGGCGATAACCGCAGGACTTCTTCCAATGCTGAGAGGACGCCTCATGTAATTCACGCCATATTTTTCTATCCAAGGCGGTACTCATAAAGCTTCTTCTCGCAACGTGGACCAGGTCCTCTGTCACCGCGACAAAGACCACAGAACTTAGGAGTTAGGTGGTGATTGGTATTTATGACTGGGGTTTAGAGTTTAATTTAATATTTAGTAAAGATAATGAGTGTGTGACTATAGTTCGCTCCACCATCCAAGAAATGTACGACGGTGATTGGGCTCCTATTGATTGAATTACCAGGTAGTCGCTTCGACAAAAGTTTATTATTGCTACCGCCCGTAACCCGTTCCCCTGAGATAGATGGATAACCGATAGATGCCGTGTCCCTGTCTCCCAAATCTGTATGGAGATGTCGATATATAACTGTTAAAGTAAACCGTAAACAATTTACATCATCGAACTTGATATGCTGTAGAGGACCGGGTTATGAGATTCTTATTCAATTATTTATTCTTTTTTGCACACCAAATAATACTTAAACTATTACGTACTATGGATGTTAGATTTTCAATGATAAATTGGGCCGATCCCGGCGGCACTGCAATGCCGGGCCGACCCGTGACGGGAGTGGAGCGAGCCCCGAACATCCCGTCGATTTACAAAAATCAGTTTAATATACTGGTCCCGCAATGCGGGAACTTTCAGATATTAAGCTGAAAAGAACAGATACTACACTTTGATCTTAGCCAAAAGGCCGAGAAGCGATACAGTTCAATGCTGCGCCAAGCATTATATACTAACGCCGGCGAATCTTGACACCGCGATGTAGAAAATTTGCGAAATTGGTCACCGCCATCTATCGGCAAACGGTGAAATTTGCTAGTGAACTGGTGACTTGCCTTTGTCATTGCTAAGTCAATGTAAAAGGCTATCAGATAGAGAATATAAAGGAGGAGACTGTACATACCCTTACAAAATAATACCTTATACAAATCACCATCAAACCAATCTATGTAGAAATACAAATCAAATTATATTTTGTGGAAACTCATTGTCATTCTGAATTTCCCTCTGCTCCTCATGAGAACAATTTGTATCATTCTTTATTATAATATGTACATAATTTTTTACAACATTTGACACTTTGATATGTATTATGTATATTAATATTTATAAGGTTTCCAAAGAATCAGTCTTAGTGTCAAAATTACTTCTAATTTCATCAACTTCGACCACCGATCCAACTATAACAATTCACATCATCCATCATCATCATCCATCAGCTAAAGGAAGTCCACTGCTGAACATAGGCCTCCCCCAATGATTTCCACTGAGACCTGTTGAAGGCAGCCTGCGTCCAGCGACGTCCCGCGACCTTCACCAGGTCGTCTGACCACCTTGTGGGTGGACGTCCCACGCTGCGCTTTCCGCTATTAATTCACATCAGCCGTAATATTATTATTACGCTGAAGTATTCTTAATTTATTTGTCCTTATGCCACACCACCGTATTTTATCGCCTAGCCATGTATCGTTTATAAACCTAGCATTATTAAGGTCCCGTACATTTTCCATGAATATCTGTCGAATCCAATAACCTGTTTGAATATTATCTTTATGTTGACATCAGTGGCGTAATTTCATACCGGTAAATAAGCCCTATAGCTGATTATATTCTACCGGTTTTGTGGATAAAAGGGGCATCGTGCATTCACCAAAAGAGCCCTTCGACGTGGACCCTCTGTTTGCGTGTATTATTTAGTCGACCCACTTCTTATCATTCATTTTTTCACAACCCTGTACGAACTCTACAATGGAAGATGCAGCTGTTTTTTTTACGCGCCTTACATTACAGAACAATCAAAATAACGTTGGCTTCATGAACATTGCTTTAGAATTTGATTTATTACTAATCTGATAAAATTCTTTAACGGAAAATTATTTCAAAATAGGAAGATCATAGACTTCTTGCCCCAAAATATTTATGTTATATTGACGTTAGCTTGGAGTCCCTGGGTATAAATTGTTACCTACCTGTTAAATACGATGTGTTTTCAAAGGAACATATAGGTCCTTATTATTAAATTTCGGATGAGCGAGAGATTATCTTTAGCCCAAGCCTTAGAATTGACTCGATTATTTTGAATAGCGAGGTATTCACGACTTTATTCAGAAATACGGATGTACTTCGGGCTTCGGCCTTATATGACAATCCTGATTTTAAAATTAAAATGAATGAACAAAATAAACGAGTCGATTCTAAAGCCTTGAGCTAAAGTTAATCCCTTGTTCATCCAAGTTTATTAAGAAGGCCCATTTTTCTTGATAGATGTCAGGGCGTAAAATAATAAAGTATATTTTCAATATACATATAAAAAATAAAATATATATAATAATTCGGAATATATATAATAATTTTATTATATATAATATATATAATAAAATATATATAAATAAGGTCTTTAATATAATTTATGAAAAGCAGATTCAATTGAAACAGTCAACAGTCTAACGATATAATTCTATGTTTGTAAAATTCAATTGGTGGAAATACTAGAAAATTAAATCCTGTTTTACGAGTCTGTTTAACATTTATTTTTGAAATTATTATTACTATGTAAGCTAAGGCAAAAACAGTGGCAGGAAGTCGCTGTATGCAGGTCAACAAGTCCATGTTTAATTTCTTGGGGGAGCCTATGTTCAGCAGTGGACTTCCTGTGGAGAAGGAGAAGAGAGAAATAAAGCAAAGACAGTCGGGACGTGGGTTCTAATTTACTTCTACAATTTCAATATCGCCCTGTTTAAGAAGAAACCGTTTTATAATACTTTGATATGATTATAATCATACATAGGCTTCTCTACTTTTTGCGTTATTGAAGAATAAAACCTCTCTGCCCAATTTTTGTTATTTCTTTGGAATGAATATTTTCATTACTTTAGTTTCTAAAGACAAAATACTAGATCCGTAAGATACTCGCTGACCTACAGTGCTTGGTTTTTTTAAGTATTGATATTTGCATATGAATTGCAGAGGTTTATTACTAGTGGTAGGTCTCTTATAATATGTCAGATGCCGACTGGGTAGGTACCACCACAATGTCTATTTCTCCCGCCAAACAGCAGTGTAAATGTTCTGTCTTGTTCCCGTTGTATCAGATATAATAAAACCTAAGATCTTGATTCTCAGCATCAAGCATTGATTTGTAATTATTGCTGTTTGGTTTTGCTATTGTACATGAGCGGTCGTATCACTGAACATCAGGCGAATAGCAGGTTCGTTTCGCCATTCATTGCTAAATTGGATGTGTATACGGAGTAATATCTATCCTTTGGAGTCTACACCTTCTTTAATAGTAGGTAATACCGCCACATAAATTATAATTTACAGAGGAGCCTCGATAATCCTTACTCATTATCATATCGGAGGGCAAATCAAAAACTCCTTTAATTTATCAATGTCAAAAAAAAAGATAGGTACCTACTCCTTATCTGTACACTTCCCACACAATGAACAATAGAATGTTTTGGCGAGGATAATTAAAATATAATAGAAAAACACAATTAGGACTAAGTAATAGGGCAGCGTATGTTACGACTTCCGTATTTATCTGTTTATCAGATCGTGAATAATGCAGTTTTTCGCAGTTTTGAATACTTAGTTGTATTTTTAGTTTTAAATTAAGTGTTGGCTCAGCGATAAAAATACAAGTCTAAAATGACAAATATGGCAATATTATTAACTCCCCGTAAAACGAGGGAAGGAAATGCGTCAGAAGCTACAGACTTATCGATCTCGGACCACGCAGCCTCTAAAATCTAACCCCCTTATTCATAAAAATCCGCTAATCAACCACATAATCGTCATGTTAAAAGGAGATAAAACGTTCAGTAAAGTTTTGTTATTTATAATGTTTTTTACTACATATTTTAACTAATATTGCCACTTTACACAAAAAAAAAAAAGAATTTCTTTCACTTGACAGTAATATCAAACGTCCATCTGATAGACTACAATTTTTCTGCTGAAAATGTGCTTATACAAGGGTCTCGGGCATTTTAAAGTTCAGTTCAGTTCAGTTCTTATTTTTGGCCTTTGCGTTATTACCACCCCGCAATTCTGCCAGTGTCAAGTTATATAAACAACAAATGAAAATGAAAATTGTGGAGTCTATTTTCCAAGTCGACATAAACCTGCAACACACAGAGACGAAATAAGCTGTTGAATAGCTGATTAGTAATTATTGACGTCTATGACTATGACTATGACTAAGTCCGTATAAAAAAGGGGTAAATAAATAAACACTGTATGCTTCTTATTCCTCAGATAGATGGCGGCACTGGCGAGTCGGAGACATACGCTGCAGCATTGAAGAGAACCGTACTTTGCGCAAGAGCCTTCAGAGAAATAGGTTTACAAAGAGGTGACGTCATAATCCTCATGGCTCCCAACCACATAGATCTGGCTATCCCATATTATGCAGCACTTTATCTCAGTATTATCATAGCGCCTCTCCACGACGGGTATAGTATTAGTAAGTATGTTTATTTAGGTTTATAATTTAGCATATACATTGAACGGATATCCCCCTTCAAATAAATAAATAGATACATCCAACAGCCACATATATAGTCCTGACCCCACATTAAGATCAATTAAGGATTGTTTCGTGGGCATCAGAAACTACGAGAGACTTTTCGGTTTCACAGACACCCATACCCGAGCCAAATACTTGTGAGCCTCACAATTTTTTTATCTCGGTGCGGGGATCGAACCCGCTTCATCTCGTTTCATAGCCGGCGTCTAACCAACTGCCCCACGGAAGCTTTCTCAAGCTTGGACGAAGTCCGTTACTAGCAGAGAGATGTTCGTAGACCAAATTAGAAATAGATTAATGAAGTGGGACGGTTTGTTAAAGCATTGTCGCGCTTGGCAAGTTATATTGAAATGTTAAGGAACCCTTCCACAATGGTTATAACTGCAAACATGACGTTATCTACTTATAATATCTAAACAACAATGTAAATAGACAACCTTGAGGTTCAAAGTGCAATTGGTATTTAAGTTGTTCTTTTTTTTGGAGTCTTTCGGTTTATTTAATTGATATGATGATGATTATTTACTAATGTGTCTCCGCAGGCTCCTTAAGGTATTAGTAAATATATTTATGAAATAATCTTCAAATTACAGATCAAATCAAAAAATACAATCAAAGTCACGAAGCCCAAAGCGATATTCTGCCAAAGTAAAAGAATGATACCTAGATGTTGAACAAGTATTGAGTAACCTTCACTTGGATTGTAAAGTCATAACATTTGATAAAGGAAACCGTGAGTGTTTTGCGGAATTTCTGGAAAAGTATGGAATGAACCAAAATATTAATGATTTTAGGTAAATTTTCTTTATTGTTTATAGTTTAAAAAATCGGCAAGAAAAATAAACAATGTTAATTTGAGAAAACCTTGTTTGATTTTTCAGAGCAGCAGATTTTGATCCAGATGAGACTATTGCGTGTCTAATATCATCTAGTGGTACTACGGGGCCGCCAAAAAGTGCTGCATTAAGTCATAAAAGCTTGGCCATCACAGTACCTTATTTATGGTAAATATTTCACGACTAAACACGATGATGATAATCTAAATCATTTTCCAAGTTACAATTTATCCAAAACTAGGGGCCGAAGTTTTACTGATAAGACATAAGTATTATTGAAATTTGAAGCAGAGATCTTTAATCCACTCATAAATACTTACAGGCTCAAATATCTCAGAGATAGATTTAAAATGTACATAATATATTGAATGTTTGTCCCTTTAGAACGACTTTTGAAATCAGTTTGTTTAATGCAATGAATGGCGGGAATAGCGTGCCGTTCGCCGGATGGTAAGCGATACGACCGCTCATCAACAGTAGCAAAACCAAACTACGCCTGTCGCCTTGAGTTACAAAGCATTGGCATTCCGCTGCGATCGCCATCCTGGCACATAGTTAAGTCTCAATATGTCCAGTAGTTACTTTGGCTACAATGTCCTTCAATTTTGTGTTTGAAAAAAAAAAGACAATGCGCTGGATACATATAATGGGTTTTCAAACTGTATGAATTAGGCCTTAAGAGCGTATACACCTTGCGCGCAAAGTCAACTATAGGTATTTCTTCGTTAATTTCACGCACACATAAGCGACCTAAGCTGTGTGCGTAGAGCTGCCGCGTCAGCTCGCTATACAATCAGCTCAAACAACTTTGATCCGTACGCTTCAAATATTCAATTGAAATGTAACTGTAATATAATATCATAAAAATATTTTATTTGCATTATAAGTAGACAAATATTACTGTGCAAGCAAAGAATAATACAAATTTTGGATACTAATCATATTTTCGTTATTATTACATTGTTAAGTTGCATTCAAATCAGTGTTCAATCAGTAGACACTACGGACGTTTTATTAATCATTTCGTGTTCGAACACATAAATAGTGTTAGGGGCCTTACAACCCCTTACAATTACGAAATATATTTAATTTTATATTACAATACATAAAATAATTTAGCCTCAGAATTACATCCCATTATATTACCTGAAACATAATTTATACTCACTACAAAATCATTGTAGGCAATAAAAATAATTAAATATTTTACTACCAAAGTACTAAGATGTGATAATCGCAGTCCGCGCGTGGCTATTTTTACGACGCACGGCAAAAATCGACTGCAGCTAGGCCGGAGCGACGAGCGATACGTCCTAGAAGGCCTTGCGGCGGTCTGATTTGAGCCACGTCGGACAGCGTGTTTTATAGTGGTTTTTAAAATATTTGTAGAAAACATGAAAACTAATTTTGTTGAAATATAAAAATGGTAATTTATTGATAAGATGTTCTTCTATTATAATATGCAATTGCTATAAAAAATTATGTACGATAAGTTGGTGAAAAAAAATATGTTCTTGACGAGAGTTTCTGAATAATTTTGCATTGTTTTAAATTTTTATTTTTCAGGAACTAAACACAAAAAGATTATTTTTCTCAGCAAAATCCCTCCATAAGGGTCTTATTAGTCTGATAATATTTTTATTTTCATCTTATATTTAGTGGTTTCGGATATCTTAAGCTTCTAAATTGCCATTTAAATCCTAAATAACGAAACTTGTGTTCAGTAATCCTTATAGTACTCACAAATTATCCATCAATCTATAATGTTTTCCATCAAAATCCCTAGATAACAACCTTTTCTAAAATAAGTACTAATTATTTTTCCTTTAAATTGTTTATTGGTGGCTATTAACTCATTTGAAAAGTCCTGGTTTTAAGCCAAATAGCGCGCACAGGGTATAAACGCTCTTAAGATATAATGATGATTATGATACATTAAGTGCATGGCTTATTGCTTGCAGGTGTAGAAGAACAAAATTTCCCGCTCCAACGAGACTAGCGTTGATAAGCGCTCCATTGCAGTGGATATCGGCCCTGGTGCTGTACCTACTTGGTAGCCACGTTCATGAAGTATCCTCGTCTGCAGTCATCTTTGCCATGCACAGTTGATCATATTCGCTACTTAATCAATAATTACAAGGTAAGGAACTTATATTATTGAAAATTGGATTCATTAGATTAAATAGACTTAGTCGAATGGACGTCTTCAAAGAAATTTCTCGAGGGAAATCTTCCCATTTCTCTTATGCGTAAACTCTTCGACATGTATATCCTGCTAAACCTCAATTACGGTGCTCAAAGCTGATCTTTGACCGAACTACAGAGGTCCAAGCTCATGGTTTATCAAATGGAGCGCTGCTTGCTAGGCGTAACACCACAACACGTAGGAATAGAAAAATCCAATATCACCTTGCCCTACCCGGGACTCGAACCCGAGACTTGCTTGGCAACCACACAGCAGCACAACTACGCCACCAAGGTAGTGGAACCATATAGGTCATGAAAAAGTCAGTTCATAATTAGGTCAGATTTTAGTGCACTTTTTAAATAAATAAGACTTTGTATTAATATATTTTCAGTTAATGGATACAGAAGGAAATGAAATATTGGAACCCAATATTGCTGGAGAATTGTGGGTAAAAGGCCTCGGCTTATTCAAGGTATTTTTTTTTTCATCATTAGCTTATTTATTTTTGGAGCGTAACTTCTTTATCCACGTATGGGAGAAAGGACCTGGACAGTTTCTGCCTAGTTACTTTTTATCATGTACAAAAACAAAGCAATAATTGAATGAATATAAAAAATCAACTATTAATTTAAGAATATGTCATATTTCTGTAGAAGTTTAGGGAGTAATTTAAAGTTTAATAAGATTTTGCATTGATTGATGACCCATTTCCGCCATTGTTGGCCCCGCATAAACGTTTCGTTCGCAGTAAAGCAAGTGTAGGAAAAAAATAATAACTTTGTCTAAAATATTCCTAAAAATAATCTATAAGTAGGTAATAGGTCATAATAACTAACAATACTACATATATATAAAGCAATGTTTGTAGTATATACTTGCACATATATTCTTCTCTTTTTTACACACTTTCATTGCAACAACTAAACGCTGCAGTAAAATACTTGACACTTGACAGTTGCTTGATAGGAACCATGCTTTGTTTATTTGTTTACATTGTGACACAATTAAAAACGTCTCGGTGTATATTTTGTGTAACTTATAAAATATTAGTTCCCTTAAATTCCAAATTCGATGATAAAGCATTTATGTAAACGTATTCTTATTAGATTCAATAAATTGACGGATAACCTACAAAACATAACCTGAAAATAAGATATGTTTTTGTAAATATCTAAGAACCCTGAACTTCATAGGCTTTGTAACTTTTCTGTATTAATCTTGGAACAAACCTTACCCCAACAATGCAAAACTAATTGATGTAGACGAGATTCGAAGTACTAGGCACAGCGCCATACAAAAACTGGCCATGTCCTTTTATAGCATTCTAAAAAAATTGTAACGTTTTTCTGTTACGCGCCATATTTATTTGTATAGGTCAGTAATATTATTATAAATTGTTGAATGATGATGTCATGAACATAAAAGAGAACTCGGACATTATGTATCCGTTTCTTTTTTTTGTAAATATTTTTATCTTTGCTAAAAGGTTCATCATAGTTAAATATAATTTTAACAACCTTATTTCCAACGAAATTGTTAGGACGTTACAGTTTTTCTAAACATACTTACTTAATAACTTTTTAATTGGCAGGGATACTACAAAGACCCTGAAGGAACAAAAGAGGCATTTGTAGGAGATTGGTTTAAAACAGGCGACACTTTCTATAGAGATGAAAACTGGTATTATTTCTTCGTAGAACGAATCAAGTCTTTGCTGAAATACAAAAATCATCAGGTTTGTTTACACTCTTGATAATTATTACGTTTATAGGCAAGGGCTTAACTCGACCTTACTATAAATTACGATCATTATTTTTACACTAGTTCGGCATGATTACACAGCGCCTGATGGTAAGCACAAATGCCGCCCAGGCAGAGTATCGAATGGCATCAGACGGCAGTCCCATGCCATTCGATACAGTTATGCTGGCCTGCTGAGATGCTTCTCCGCACTACGGCGGAAGGACCCACGATTATGGGAAGGAGGGAACACGCGTGTAGGGAACTTGACGGTGCGGCACAAGAAGAATTTGCGAACCTTTATAACATAAAAAAAATGTATAAAGTAACAACAAAATTACTATGTTTCTTTCAGTCTGCCGGCTATCGGAGGTCCACCAATCTTTTGAATCATTTAATTGCCGGAGTTGTATCTTCTACATTATCGGTGTTACATGTATTCGTTTAATATGACCACATACCATAGCCTAGGTACTTATATTCTGGTATTATGTTGTCAAAGTCGGAAGTCGCTGGATGCAGGCCGCTTCCAACAGGTCGATGTGGAGATTCTTGGGGGAGGCCAATGTTCAGCAGTGGAGTTCATGTGGCCGAGATGTTGATGATGATGCCAAAGGATACGATTTTCTATAATATAAATACACAACTTTTTAGAGACAAGTCCTAGATACTATGAAAATCTTTCAGGTTACTATGGAACTACCCACATAAGGTCTATATTTAGTGGAAGTTTTTTTGTGACTAAATATTATGTTATTTACAGATATCTCCAGTGGAATTAGAGACTGTGATTCGCAAACACCCGGGCGTTCAAGACGTAGCTGTGACTGGGCTGGCAGATCCGGAGTGTGGAGACTTGCCAGTGGCACTGGTAGTTCGTAAAACGGGTCACGATGTTACGGCGCAGGAGATCAAAGATTTAGTTAAAGGTAAATTAATTCATATAATAATTTATTACATATCTACATAGAATATTGTAGAAAACATATACATACATAAGCTCAAGACTTTTGCCAAAGAGGGTAGGCAGGGATGCAACCAGGACACCCGCGTTTCGCTTAATGTGTTCTGCCTCACGATATGAAGGGAACCTATCACCATATCGGGCAATAAATCCTGATTCTGGACTGGGCATATCACCATATCGAGTAAAAAATTCTCACTCCGGACTCATGATTAATACAAAAATGTCACTTTTTCGTCCCTGGATTCAAATCCGAGACCCTAGACCTTTGTGGTCGTTAGTACAACTGCGCCACCGAGGTATTAATAATTTTTGGAAAAGACGATAGCAAACACTACTTTCGTTCGTAATCAACTGTACTTGTTGGTCTGTATAATTAACCATATGTACCATTTGCAAATAATTTTGATATTATTATAAAAATGCGCTATATTAAGTTTAATTATTTCTTTTTTCAGACTCACTACTAGAAGCCAAACAACTAAGAGGTGGCGTTGTATTTCTAGACGCATTACCACTTACTAAAACAACAAAGCTGGACAGAAGAAAACTGAGAGAGTTAGTGCTAGAATTACAAAGAGAATAAAATGTATTAAATTATAAGTTATTGTGTATCTACATTATTCTTGTAAACCTGTGATCATCCAAATTTATTTTGTGTTCGTATTTAATAAAATAATACACAAAAAGATTAACAACAATGGTGTTTAGCGTCCTCTACAGCGCGGTGGCGGAATAATATTGGAGCTTTGCATCTGTTAATTTCTCTGGAACCTTTACAAATTGTATAAAAACATTGTTGGAATAAAAATTATACATTAAACTTTGTACTAAATAAGAATAATTTATAAAATTCTTACGATCATTCTATTAACGGTCATTCCCTATAAACCACCTATCTTTAACAAGGGGTCAAAATAGCTACCATGTCTTATGTCCGTACAATTCTACGCTACATTAAACAAAAATAGTCATATATATTTTTATAATCTAAGCTATCTATGAATATATGCACAATATTTATACCTGTCTATCTTTGTAAACGGAAACATAAATTGCATCGAGATATTTATAGTTATCTCTTGTTACAGATAGATTATACAGAACGGCGAAATTGGCGAGTAAAATATCTATCTATTGAAGATAATAACCCTTATTATTCCGAAGACCAGGAAGAGACGTAAACCGGGATAACATTTTGGGTATATCCAAAAGTTCACAAAATATATTCCGTACAAGTATCTTTCAATAACAAAACTATTAAATATGTACAAATATTTAATTCAAAAACGACAAAACAAGTAAACAATAATTATAAAAATACATCGTTGGAACATGAATAACAGTTAACTTATGAACACACATAGTCAATTTCGGTATAGTTTCTTCGTCATATTTTTATGACGGTGCTGTAATTTGAAAGATTTACCGCACCGCGCAGAGTTTTCTTTTGGAGATTCTGAAAATAATAAAACTTTTTATTCTGGTGGTAGGTCTATCATATATGCGAAGCCGCCTGGGTAGGTACCATCGCAATGTCTATTTCTCTTCGCCAAACAGTAGTTTAAATGCACTGTTGTGTTCCGGTTTGAAGGACATTCTAGCCAGAATAACTACTGGACATATTGAGACTTAACATCTTATGTCTCAGGATGGCAAGTGCTGTGGAATGCCAAGCATACATACAGTATACAGGGTATATCAAGACTGCTACCGAAAACGAAACCGGGTGGTAGTTAAAGCGACTTCAGACACAAAGCAACAGAAAAAGTTGCAAAAAAAAGAGACAATTTTTTTTGTGTTATTTTTTTCCTATGGCCATATTTGGGTGGTAAATAATTTTTTTCCTAAAATAATAGTGTATACCCTTTTATTTATAAATATTCTAAGGTATAAAAGAGTTTAAATTATTATTTTAGCAAAAACTATGGATTAACCACCAAAAAATGACGATATTTAAAAAATCATAAAAATAATTGTCGCGTTTTTTTGCGACATTTTTAATTGCATTGTGTTTGTAGCCACTAAAACTCCCACCCGGCTTCGTTTTCGGTAGCAGTCTTGAGATACCCGGTATACAGTAGCATAAAAAAGGATTGATTTTTTGAAGTGGAATGCTGATAGCTTCCTTCGTACATCGAACGTTCGAACCAGGGGGGAAATCGTGGGTAGGAAAACTATTACGCAAATTAATCAATAAAAATTTAATTGACGAATCTCTTGGTTTGGGCTGCAAGTATTGACCACATCTGGCTTTTATACGAATATAAATTATAATTAATATTACAGTTAATACATTATAAAAAATACACTTTACCTTTTTAAATATATTTGCCATCAGCAAATTAGTCTTTTTGATATTTTCTCTTTTCGCTTCCTCTTTCTTACAGACAACTTCGGGCAGTGATTTGTAAATTTTCTCAGAATGTTTCTTCATTTCACGTTCACTTATAAATTTTAGTGCACCTGAAAGATCAAAATTTATTATGTGTGTAAAATTTTCTAGAACTATCGCATCTCGCATGCCAGTATAGGGTACATTTTTATAAAAATGATTTTAGAAATAGGTAACGGAGAAAGCTTTTAAATGTTTTTAATTTTAAAAACAGATACCTAATGGGTTCCTTCTAAACCCATAATCTTCCTGCTACCTTATCTGTTTCACATTATGGTCAATTTCGGTTGTGTTTCTTCAGAAACATTTCACAAAACAATTCTATACAGTGGTCCGGCCCAGTTCCGCCCGGGTGCAGATACACTTTTCAAAATGGCGGCCAAAATGTTCGGTCATTTTTTTTTTCATAAAATGTATCCTATGTTACTCCTCCAAGATTATATGTACAAAGTTTCACGATGATCGGTTAAGTAGTTTTCGCGTGAACCCGTAACAAACAAAATTAGATTCACATTTATAATATTAAAGTATGATTTATTATGAACATAAACCGCCACTAAGAATTTCTAATACACTTTCTTTTTGAAGGCCCAGGATATGGCCATACTAGTCGAGATCACATTTTTGATCTTACATACATTTTGATTATATCTAATTACACTACATGTCTCAAATGTACTTACGATTTTGATTTTGCCGCGTTTTCTCCACGTATTCCCTGGCGAGGTAGCGTAGTTCCAGCAGCTGTTGTGAACTCAGCGGCAGTTGTTTGTCCACGTGCATTGACAACAACTCCCGTTGGGCAGCCCGCTCACTTGCTCTGTAAATTCATTGTTTGTAAAGCTATTTTAAGGTAAAAATATTTCAAACTTAGTACAATTTTTTGCACGCTAGCACCAACGGCTATATTAAAGACAGTTTATAAACCTATTTTGACAGCCTCCGTGGCGCAGTTGGTAAGACGCCGGCTGTGAAACGAGAGGACGCGGGTTTGGTCCCCGCACCGTGACAAATGTTTGTGAGGTGCACAAGCATATGTCTCGGGGTGAATGTTTGTGAGACCGAAAAGTCTCTTGTAGTTCCTGATACCCGCGACACAAGACTAAATTGATGTTAATGTGGGGTCAGGGCTATGTACGTGTTAGGTGTATTTTTTTATTTATCTTAGTTATAACATGATTAGTCATGATTCTTTGCCGTCTCACGTGTTCCCTCATTCCTACAATCCTGGGTCCTTCCGCCGTAGTGTGAAGGGGCACCTTAGGAGACCTGCATAATTGTTTCCATTGAAAGAAAAGAAAGAAAGAAAGAAAGAAAATTATTTATTTGTAACAAGTAGCAGTAACAAAATCAAAATATTATAGTATAAGTAATACAAATAGTGCTCGTTACAAAAACGGACCACACTCAGCATGTGCTGGTGTTACCAGCGCTGGTCTTCCGTGTGGCCGTGATGTGATGTCACGGGCGTCAAACAAACAATATATGTTCATAACTATCTTAAGACAAATAAGAACAAAAAGAATAATAATAATAAAACTTAAAAAATTTTGGTTGTCCAATACATTGAGACAACACAAGCGTAGTACAATCAATACCTGCACCAAGAAACCTCAAACTAGAGTACACGTTGCCGTTGCAATGAGTGGGCATCCAGACCATAGGGAATAAACATTGCAAATTGTATAATAATTTGAAAAATAAATAAATAAAATAAAGAAATTTTTAATATATGAAGTTAAATATTATTAAATATAAATCAATGTAATAAAAATTATAGAAAAATAATAATAATTAGCATAGCAACAATATGTATAGGCCTTTATGTGAATTAAGTAATTATTGAAATAAATATAAAATAGTAGGAGTATTATTTAGAAGATACATTATTTAAAAAGCACTGGTGTCATGCCGTAGCTTTTCATTAGTTATTTGATGAGCAAGGATGAATTTTATTAATTGTTTCCTAAAACTATAAATATTTCGTACATTCCTTATTGGTGGAGGTATGTTGTTCCAACACTTAGTGGCAACATAACTAAAACTTCCTCTAAAAGCAGCAGAGCTATGACAACGCGTGGAGAGTTGCTTTGCACATCGCCGAGGCCCATAGGGTGTGTAGCTAGATGCCCAGGATAATTTGCTATGAAGATAGCCGGGTGCTTTATGCTTCAACACTCCAAAGAGAAGACAAGCTAGATGTAGTTTCCGTCTATGTTTCATTTTTAAAATATTGTGACTGTTTAAATAAGGAGTGACGTGGGCTCTTAGTGGAATGTTGAAGCAAAATCGAGCACAGGCATTTTGCACTCGCTGAATTAATTTTTGAGTTCTAGCTAGCAAACGGGGACCAATGACTGTATCCATATAATTTAGTTTGGATAGTATTAGTGTTTCCACAAGCTGCAAACGCAAACTTTCTTTTAAATATGGCTTAATTTTATATAAAACCCTAAGTTTGTAAAAACAATTTTTTACTGAATTTGCAACATGCTTTTCGAAACGTAAGTCACAGTCCATATGCAGCCCTAAATTTCGAGCTTCATAGACACGCTCAATAGGCTCACCCATTATCGTGACTCTCATCGATGAACTTAAGTTAGATAGCTGATGTTTGCTACCAAATACTAGGTATTTTGTTTTGGAAGGATTCAGTAATAAACAATTCCTTGTAGACCAGTTTGCAATGCTTGAAAGATCCTCATTCAGCTTAGTTATTGCACTATCAATTTCAGCTGGACTACAAGAAATATATAATTGAATATCATCCGCATAAATATGATATTTGCAATGCCTTATGTGTGTAATAATATCAGCTGTGTATAAAATGAATAAAATAGGTCCCAAGATGGAGCCTTGAGGTACTCCCCTAGTAACGGCTACTTTATCCGATGTAAAAGACGAACCATTATTACAAGTCATCTTAACACACTGAGAACGGTTACTTAAATAACTATGGAACCATTTTAAGGTTTTATTATCGAAACCATAGTAGGATAACTTAGACAGCAAAAGATTAATATTAATTGAATCGAAAGCTCTAGAGAAGTCCAATAACACAAGTAGGGTGCACATTCCTCTGTCTTGGGAGCTCAATATGTTGTCTGTTACATCAAGCAAAGCTGTCACCGTGCTACGTCCCTTTCTAAAACCAGATTGTGTATCTGGCAGTATATTATTGTTTTCTAAGTATTCCACTAACTGAGAACAGATTGCTTTCTCCAAGACTTTAGACAGACACGGCAAAATGCTAATGGGTCTTAAATCTTTCAATTCCAAGGGGTTAGAAATTTTGGGTAGAGGACGCACATACGCGTGTTTCCAGGCATCAGGGAATGTAGATGATGTAATGGACAAATTGATTAAGTCCCTTATAGTATCAATGGTGTGAGGAAACGTCATAATGAGCATATCCAAGGTTAAGCGGTCACAACCTTCAGCATTAGATCTTAAAGTATTCATTATTTTAATTATCGTATTAAGATCAACTTCTTTTAAGCAAAATATGGCGTCACTAAACTTATTAAATTCAAAAAACGTTAACTGAGAGAGACTGACCACTGAGGGTCCGGGTATATTTAAAAAATGGTTATTTATTCTATTAGCGTCATCAAAAACAATAGGTAGTTCTGCATTTATACTTGGAAGCAAGGTTTTCTTTAGGTTTTTCCATAATAATTGAGGTTTATTTATGTTACGATTTATGTGGTACTTAAAATAGGCAACTTTTTCATGGAATAATCCCTTACTAACAACTGATTTTAATGTCTTATAATAATTCTTTTTAGTAACGCACTTATTTTTGTGATAATCCGCCGAGGCTAAGTCACGCAACCGCATCATTAGTTTTATGGTATCCGTAATCCAAGGGTGAGAACGTTCTTTAATGACAATTAATCTTAACGGCGCATGGTGATCGAAAAGTGCAACTAAATTAGAATTAAATGTATTTACAATGTCATTAATACTATCTTGTTCTACAATTAGGTCCCATCTAATAGATTGTAAATCTGCGTTGAAAACATCCAAGTCAATATTATTTTTAGGTCTATAAGTGATAGTATATGGTATAGATTTACAACGTTTAATTTGAAATTCACAAATCACCAGGCAATGACCATAGAGAGACCCCACATGTTGAACAGATACTTTTTTTATGTCCAGGTCAGAACAGACGACATCGATTAGTGTTTGACTGGTCTCGGTATAATGAGTTGCCTCTGTAACTAGCTGAGATAGACTAAGACAGGATAAAAATGTCATAAATTTAGTTGTTTTAATGTCATTGCCGCAGAATAAATTAATATTAAAATCACCTAATAGAATTAAATTGTCATAGCTAGGAAATGAACTAATTGAGTCGGATATAGCATCAAGAAAAATATCAGTGTCTAGCCAAGGTGGACGGTATGCGGTCCCAATAACCAACTTCTTTCCATTTAGAGTCATAGAAAGCCACATTTGCTCTACAGAAAGATGCAGTGGGGACACTGGGTGCAAAAGTCGGCGTACATTGATGTCTCGCTTAACGTAAAAACCAACGCCTCCTCCACGCAAGCGTACTTCCCGCGGTCTAGGAATATGCCGTAAACGATACTCAGGTATTGTTGGGGCACGTCCCTCCTCTCCTGCTTTCAGCCAGGTTTCATTTATAGCTAGTATATCAATGTCATTACGGGTCACCGCTGCTGTGAAATTGTCATGATTTGTACCAAGGGAACCTGCATTAAACAAACCAATCTTTAAAAGCTTACTAGGCATTGTTTTTACGGAGAATAAACATGATGTGCCATAAATAATAAAAGGGTTGTAAATATTTAAGTATTATAAATATTGATAGTAGACGTAAGTAGTAACAAATAAACAATAAAATAAATGATCTAGTATATTTATAATTTAAAAACTCTTGTGTATAGTAAAATGTAAAGAACAGGTGTAAAATTGAATGTATGAAACAGTCAGTAAAATGTATATTAATAATTATAAAATTTATCTGTGCTAGGGTGTAAAAAATATTACCGATATGGTCTAGATGTCCACACAAGGCCACGGCGCATAAATAGAACAATTCTACAATAAAAACATATTCAAAAACAAAACGGTTATTTGGACGTTCTTCCAGATGTTGACTTAGGCAGGACCAACAGTATGCTTTCCAAAAATTCGGGTTATATCGTCCTCACACGTAATACGCTGAACTTTCTGTCCGTCCTCCTTACGAGCGAATATCTTGCCACCTTTAGTCCATACATACTTCCAGTTATGCATCCCACCTGCTTGACGGGCTTTATAAAAAATTGATCGGTTAAAGCGGGTCAAGCGCTCGTTCACGTGGATCCTGAATGACCTGGATGGATCGCCAAAACCAAGTTCGCCCGCGTTGACCCCGCGGCGCACACGTGACTCTCGAAGTAGTATATCACGAGGCACGCGACGTGTAAAGCGAACTATTAAGTTTCGCGGGCGCTGCACAGGGGCGTCGGCAGAGTCCCCAGAAGGCTCCACCCGATTTCTCCGCGATGATCCTGCACGCTCTGCGTGTACAATATCTGTCTCATCAATGACTACGCCCAGCTTAGTGGAGAGAACCTTTACGAGGTGCAGGGTGCTCTCTTCTTTGCTCTCCGGTATTCCGCTCACTTCAACATCATTGCGTAAAACCTCCTGATCACGCTCGTTTAGCTGGCATCGAAGCTCCTCTACAACACCCTCCATCGAACTCTTGTCTAAAGTGCTTTGCACAAGTTTGAGTTCAAGAGCATCCACCCTAGCGTCTAGGCTGTCCATACGCTCACCGCATGTCCTAATAGAGTTCCGGAGTTCTGACACTTCTGCACGCAACTTAACTACTTCTTCTCGCATTAAGCGGAACTCATCCCGAATTTCGTCTTTAAATAGTCGTAGTTCAGCTACCACATCGGCGGACGGGGATGTCACCTCAGATGAAACATGCCTCGCTGTCACCGGGCTGACTTGCTCGTGTTCGGTGGACACGTCTGAGGCCAGACATGTCACAGCCTCTGAAGCACTGCGACACGTTGCACCCGGACTGACCAGACAATCAGAGGTGTGTCCAAGGTCAATTCTTCCACGCACTGGGGTCTCCGCTTTGTTATCCCTTCGATCGTGTTTCGTGCATTCTGGGCAGCGCCATGACGGCATAGGCATTCCTTTGGAAAGTCCTACACACGTCCTATGATAAGCGGCATAACATACCGTACATTTAACGCCCTCTGCCGGCGATAAATACTTAGCGCATCCGCCACACTTGATTGCTGGCATAGCTAACGATCGCAATTTAAAATACTCGCGCAAAACCAATAGATGGCGCTACTAAATGTTGATGCACAAACTCTTGTGTACAATTTCACCAGATGGCGCTGTATATACAGCCTTGCACAGATGCTCTATGTAGGTATCTATGTGATTACGAACACCATAACACACCCGCAACAATATAGATTTAGGGCGCGCGCACACGACTACACTGCTATTTGTTAGTTTAATTATTGTAAGTTTTGGTATATTACTTTCTTTTTTTTTTCTTGGTTTAAGGTAGGATTACGTCCACTGTTAAAGTTGTGAAACAAAATCACGAATTTTATGTCCATTCACTGCACTAAAACTTTGGATAACGTTTTCGGATATTAATAAGTCTATGAAGAAACTTATAATGCAAAAGAACTGATTATTTAAAGACACTAACTTATTTTAGTGAAAAAAATAAACGCGACCAGCTTTGACTAGTTTGTCGTCCGTGACGTCACTCCCATTGGCATGGGACTGCCGTCCGATGCCAATGGATACTCTGCCTGGGCGGCATTTGCGCTTACCATCAGGTGCAATGCCGCCACTATGCCCGGTCAGAGTAAAAAAAAAAGTCACTTTCGAATTTCGAAATCAGATGGTTTTCGACAAAACATTCGATAATTTTATAAACTGTCTACGAATGAGGCGGCAAGTTTGAAGAAAGTAGAAACCATATCTAGGTGCTGGAGTACCTAGTGGAATAAATTAAAATAATTTATTAGTTTAATGAATGTTTCAAAAGGTTTTCTTATGATTTAACGAGTGAATGATTAAGTAATTTATTTTAATAAATGGAAACGATGGATCTCATAATTGCGAAATGAAACAATGGAGCAATATTATATTTAATGATCAAATTTACCCCATATCAATACTAAATTCAAAAAAAGACGATATATTGTCAATGAAAATAAGAAGCTAATGTACAGAATAATTAAGAATAACTATTAATCCAAATGACAATTAAATCATTCCGAGTAAAACTCACCAATTCTTGTTACTTCATTTTGTATATTTTGAGCGCAGGGATCATAGCATTGGTTATAATACGGTACACCTATAACAACATTCGAATCTATAACTTATTTTTATGACAATAAGCAACAAATTACGACAATTCTAACCTGCGGTACAATACATATTGCCCATAGGTCCGACACAGTTGGGTGTGTGAACAACGACCATTTTCAAACGGGGCGATGCGCTCGGATCTTGAGGTCTGAAGTAAGAAAACTTGGTGAGTTCAACTACTGATTTACTATATACTGTTGTATTCAATAATTTTATTAATTAAGTTCGTGACAATCTGTTGGTAAACGGATCAGACGTAGCTGACATATTTACGGTGGTCGCTGGTTCAGATCATAGGGCGCACCTCTGACTTTTCGGAGTCATGTTTATATTTTATAGTCAATCATCACACACTATAACGGTGAAGGAAAACATCGTGAGGAAACCCGCATACCGTAGCGATTTGTAAGAATTTCTATAGAATGTACGCGCTAGGCTAGCGCAGTGGACTATATGGCCTAACCATTCTCAATCGTGCTCTGGATTGTACAAGAGGCCCGTGCCCTGCATTGGGACGTATTTGGGCTGATACAATACAATTAAATAATTAACAAAATTATTTTGAGACATGGAATAAGGTTAATTGCCCCAGGAGTATGTATGTATAACCTGTTTTCATAAATATTACGAAAATAGTGCTCGCAGTAGACATACTTATAGTATTTATATATTGTGTGGACTAGTTGATGGTGACAATCTGTATCGGCCCATATACGTCCCACAGCAAGGCACGGGCCTAATCTATAATCGAGAATACGTTTGAAAGTGGTTAGGTTGTTAATAGTCCACCATGCTGGCCTAGTGTAGGTTTGCGGACATTTACATACCATAATATTGCTACTTATATTTATTAGTGCCTTCAATAAACGTAATTCTTTCTTTCTGTCTCTTTCTATAAAAAACAAAATAAAATAAAGTCACCATGTAACAGCTATATTAATTTGTTATTATTGATCAAACTTACCTTGACTCACTGATGACTTTCAAATTATTCTGACGTTGCGAGCTATTCTCAACAAAGTCGGGTCGGTTTATCTCCAAATAATCACGTACGGTACACGTCTGAGCTCTCTTCTTGCAGTCTTCAGTACTGGACATATCGCATTCTTCGGGCAAGCTCCTGGACCGATGAGTGGCATTGCATCTTGGACTGGACTGGTACATTCTTTTCTCTATCTTACTCTCGACCTCTTTAAACGGCATTTTATCTACCCTCTTTTTAGAAGGCACTTTCACTATAATGTTCTGAAGTGGTCTGCAATTCTTACCACAAACAGTCTCTTCGCTTATCATACTCTCCGATGTTTGTATGATAAGGTTATAAGCTACGGATTTCTTTTGTGCTTTCTCAGTATTTTTGGACTTATGTTTGCACTTGTGGTATCGACACGAGCAATGGTGAACTCTTCGGCATTGGTCGCAGCTTACTGACGTTGTACTAGATGGATCGCATTTTTTACCAGTATACGATTTGCAACGCTTCTGATGGTATTTCTCGCATTCCTTTTTAATCTTACTCAGGACTTTGCAAGCTGCGGAATCTGATGATGTGCCAGGAATATCTGTTGAAGTAGGGAGTTCAGATGACATAGTACTGCCGCACGCTTTGCTTTTCTTAGATTGGACAGCTTTGTCTGATAATGATTTAGTTTGACAGCATTCTGATACATTTTCCGGTTTGTTTGGCTTCGATTGACTTTCCGCACTGGTACTGTTTTTTGCTGGTTCGCGGTCGGTTGACTCATCTGTGTCTAGAAGATAGTTCAAGACAGTCACAATTTCTTTGAAACATTTCTTTCGTTTGCTTTTTTCGACGTCGTCTTTTGAGTATCGCTTTGTAATGTCCTTTATCATACTTAGTATGGGATCTTGAGTTCGATGTTTATCTTCTACTTTCTTTTTAGAATGTGATTCTTCATCCGTCGCACTTCTATACTTCTCAGATTCTTGCGTATCAGTGTCTGTTGGAGCGCAAACCGGTTGGTTATTTTTGAAATTTGTCTGTTCCTTAGGTGTTTGAGTTATATCCAATTTATTTTGTTTCCCGCAGTCACAAGAAGCTTTAGTCGATGGCTTATTCGTTTTCTCAGGTGTATTTTCTTTGCCATTTGGAAGCGTGATTGATTCTTCTATTGGAGGATCAGTTTGAACACTGATCCCTTTTTTATCGACTTTTTCAGTTACAACTCCTGCGTAAATATTATGACAAATATTTGGGAGGTCATTTTGTACAGGTGTATTTGCTGCTTTTATTTGACTTGAATCTCCGAAAGCAAATTCTTGAGTAGTCATGTCTCTTTTATCAATACCTTCTGTTTGAACTGAGCAACATTCAATGACACCAGTGTCAGTATTTGACCGCAGTAAAGGTTTCTTCTCGAATAGCGGCGCGTTCTTCGGGTATGTGTTAAATTTTGGCTCATTTTGCGTGATACATGTATTTATTAGACAATCTTTTTTCGTGTACTTTTGATCGTTATTATTAAGTATTTTATCACAATTAACATCAGTGGCTGGGGCATAACCTTTGGAACTTTTATCCGTCAATTCATCATCTGGATAATTTTCAGCCTGCACGCCTTTAGAGCATTCTTCCAACAATGACGTAGATTCTTCAACTGCATCCCGCTTATCGGTAGCTACACCCTTAGTTGATCCCTGAACAACCTTATCATCAATGAGAGCCCTAGGCTCATTAGAACCTATGCTGACCATCAATCGCATATTTGTGCCTTGTATAGGTATGGTATAACTTTCAGATGAAGTTTCTTCTTGTGTCCCACGAATATTTTTGATAGCTTCAATACTTGGACTGCCTCTGCCATAGTTCTCAGCAATAAAAGGCACATCTTTTACATCGTCTAGTAATTCTTCAACACTATCTTGTGAACTAGCTCGATTTCTGCCAGTATCGCCGTTAGTGCCAACTTCGGCGTCGTTATGCCAATCACGACAGCATACATCACTTTTGGAAATTGGTTTTTTAAGTTCTTTACACTGTTCACGGACTAATTTGACGCAATCAACATCATTTACTATATTAATGTCTGATAGGGACGGATCTGAAATCTGTGGATTAATACTTATTTCGGTTTGAATACATCGTGTCGCTTCATGTATTAATTGCTTTTTCTTTTGGATTTCTGTCTGTGGTATTTTTGTCTTTGGCTCTTTGCGGGAATCTGATAAAGAGGTTGCACTTTTCTCGTTTGGTTGACTGTACATCATTTTAATGAGCAAGTTAGTTTGTGACGATTTAGTCGATTTTTTCAGAGGTACATTTTCTATGCTGTCAGCATCTAGCATCTCTTGGCATTTAAATGGTTTTGAAGATGACTGACCGTTATCATTGCTCAGATCATCAGTACTTTGACCACATATCTTAGAGGCTCTAGCTAACGAATCGCCTTCTTGTACACCCCTATTCGTCAGGCGGGAGCATTTGTATATCAAAAAGTTATCTTGTTGCTCTTGAATTTTTAGACCTTTCTCAGTGCATAAGCAAACATATTTTATATCACCAGTTATTTTATCTGAAACAAGTCGCGCCGTATTTCTGGGGGAGTCTTTGCTACTGTCTTGAGAATTATCTTTTACCTCTTTTTTCTTCTCAGTATCTTTGGGTTTATATCTATCTTTAATATCAACTTGAACTGAACTATCAGTCACACCAATCTTAATGTTTTCCCCATGATGAGTGCAACAGCAAAAATGGCTAGGTCCAGGTTTTGATAAATCATTGATGTCATTTTGCAATCTCTTTTTCAATTGTTTTTTATTAGGACAGTCAGAATTACTTGATGACAGAGTAAACACTGAATGACTTCTTTGTCCTTTTAAAGCAGTGCATTTTGCATAATCACCAGTGTCAGAACCCCCTTCAAGTTTACTGGCATCACCAGAGCCATCGTCATAGTTGTTCCTGGTCAAATCTTTCATCAAATCCTTTAGTCTTTTGTTTATATGTATATCAACCCTATCAGGCACTTTAAAAGCAGAATCCGAGTTGATTAATTTTTGTTTTAAAAATAATTCCTTGTCTTTTAAATGTTTCTTGTATGCCTCTTCTCTTTTCAGTGCTTGTAGATATTTCTTATACAGTTCCTGGGATGATGCTTTTCCTAAAGAAATGTCAAATACCTTTTCCCGGCTGGACATTTCAGTGTCAGTATTAGATGAAGTTAGATGTTTGATGAGATTGGTTCTAACTGGCTTATCACTATTGGCTGCTGCAGGCAAATTCGGTGCACTTTGTGAGGTAGAGGCAATTGCATTAGCATTGAATTTATCCATTCGTAATATTGATTTTTTTGGTCTTGTTACATTACTTTTATTTCCCATACTATGTGCATCTGAGGTACTTGTGGAATTGCTTTCTCCCAATCCTATTTTCTTGCTACTAAAACTTAATCCAGATAAAAAGTCAGTTGTACTATCATCATCTCTGTATTTTGTTTTAAGTAACCTTTGAACTATTTCTTTAACTAGTTTCTTTTTTAAAGCATCATCATCATAGCGGTCCTGCAATGCAGATTTCAGTAAATCTATACTCTTCTCTAAATCTTTGGTAAATGAATGTTTTGATCCTTTGCTGGACTCAGTGGTGAGTTCACTGGACTCCAGGCTTGATTTATTGCCAACTGTGGTGCCTGATTTAGTCTGATTAGTCTTCAGATGGTTTTGATTGTAAATATGGCCTGGCATATATTCAAAACTATCTGCCTCAGACAACTGCTCCACACTTCGCTCTTGGGCAGGTGGAGTGTCTTTTTTGACAGGCTCTCTTTTACGACTCTTCAACTTCCTCCTGGCAATCCTTAATTTCTTCTTTCTGTGCCTATTTCTTAGACTATTTAAGCTGATGAGTATTGGAATTCTTTGGTTTTGAGGAACAGCCTTAGGTGTATCATCAGTGGTTTTGTCTTTAGATTTTGTCAGAGATGTTTGGATTTCTTTATCTAGTCTGATTTGTGGGGTGACCTCAGTTTCAACAGACACTTTCTCGGGAGAAACATTGACATCTTTCTTAACATTTTCCATTGTCACACCACCACCTTTCTCAACACTAAATGATATGTGTTTCGTAAGATTTACATTGATAGCTTGCGATGGGTTATTAGCAGCTTGAGGAACATTAACTTCCACAAAATCCACATCTTTTTTATAGAATTTTGTTGTTTTCCTTCCATTGGATTTTCTACTCTTTGTTTTATTATCGGCATCCTCCATAGGTGTTGACTGAGCAGTAGGTGCTCCGAGAGACTCTTTAGTGTCATTGTTTGTATATTGTTGTTGTAGTGCAAGTCTTTCTAGAGTGCTTAAACTAGATGCTGATGTTTTTCTGTCACTTTCATTACCATAGCCAACATCAGCTAGAGAATCCCATTCTAATTTTCTTTGAGAAGTTACACTGCTTGTGGGCGACAGTGGTTTATTTGCTGATGTGTCAAGCATGACATCCAAAGCTGGAATAGAACATAATGAAATATAAGAAACATAATTAATTTAAAATTAATTATCGTGGGCATTGCAATGACAATTAGTATAATATACAACTGCAATTTAATAACAAAAAAAAAATTTTCTTTTTCTATACCAGTCAGCATAGGTTTACTCAGTAGTTGAATGATTTATATGAAATTAATAATTAGTTAAAAGGAGAATGACCCTTCCTAGTATTTCAAAAAAATATTGTTGATCCTGATAACGATTCTGCTTAAAATTCATTATAGCATTCTTATTTTTGCCTACATAAAAAACTAGGCTTCATTGTGGCACAAAAATCTTCCCACCAATACTAAGTTTCAGAATAAAAAGGACATTCTCCTTTCTTACTTATTTTTTTTAATCTGATAACATATCAAAAAAGTATAAATGCATCATTAAGTGTAAAAATAGTTTGACAGGCATAGTGTAATATTTTTTACTACTTCAGGTAACCCCATCCATCTACAGTCTGAACATAGTGAAAATATCAAGCATAATTACAAAATTTTGTATCAAATATACAATAATTACTGAGTATCAATCTATCTGTATTAACACCAACTGCAGGTATCCCTTCTTATAGCTAAAAATAGCGACATTTGTGTGTATAGTGTCAATGTATTAAGGAGTTTTTACACCAAAATATTATCAGCCAAGCTTTAAAATTATTTTGGATTTGTTTCATAAAGATCAGTGATTAGCCCACATGTGGCCAAGGGCGGATCCAGGGAGGAGGTCATGACCCCCCTCCCTGGGCTGGTCCCAGATTGACAAAATTTATTAATCATCTTGTTGATAAAATTTATAAGCACATTTAATTCTTTGTATGTCAATAAATAAAGAAAAAAAGTATCTGTTGTGTTCACAAATCACGCCTGTAACAAACTTTAAAAAGTCATTATTACAAATTGGAGTATTGAAATCGGACCCAGTGTCCTGACATGAACTATATGACCCCCCCCCCTTCCCCCCCTGGCGTAAAATCTGCATTAACTATAATGTGACGCCCCCCTGGCGTAAAAGCTGGATCTGCCCTTGCATGTGGCATTGTCATCAATTGTGTGACTATTTTTATGCTTACATTTCTGAGAATTTTCATCTCCAGATTTACCAGACTCTTCTTCACTATGCCTGGAAACATCCACAGCCAGGTCTTCAGTGATAATGGGTGGTGAATTACTCTCAGATTTCGTTTTTGTGTTTTCATCCTGTAAACGAAATGCATCAACGTTCTAAATATACCACGCCATTCTCCCGCTGAAGCATTTAGTTGAACGAAAAACTTCTACAAGCATGAATTTGAATTAAGAATCCGCTTTTTATTTTTAAAGTTTACATTTCTGGCCAGTTTAAAAGTAAAAAAAAAATTGGCAATACTTACTTGGGAACTAGAAGGCTCTGGTATGGAACACTTTATCGATATTCGACACAATTCCTGTGAGGAATCGCTTCGTTCACCACCAGAATCAGACGAATCACTGTGCGACTTCATGCTCCTCCAAAACATACCTGTTGGGTCCCTAACATCACCTTGCGCTGTAGATAAAGAAAAATACTGCTCTAAGTCTCTCTTGCGGCCAAACTTTTTGTAGTAATCTAATATTACTGAATTCACTGCAGGTTCAGCACCTTGATTTTCTTCTTCGTCACAATCCATGTTGCATATAAATAATATTCTGTTTAATTGTCAAATTATAGAAAAAAACATAATTTTTAGCGTTATAAAACGACTCCAACAAACATTTTTTTGAAATGTTTGACATTTGCTTTGAAAAAGGAAAACAGTAGATGAGTAGACAATAGACATATTTTAAAGAAAGTCAATAGAAATCTAGCCTTTTTGCCACCAAGTAACGTTTTATTTCATAAACAATTCGCCTTTGTTTGAAAAGTTGGCAGGAAATAAAACGTTTTGTCAAATTGACATATGACATATGTCATCTACAAGGGGAGGTGCATTTTTAGTCGTCTGTGGGGAGGTGTATGAAATTGAATCACAAAAAATAGGTGTATTTATATAGTTATCATCTGTAATTCTTTATAAATTATCGAATTTAATAAGTTATTAAACTATAAAAATGTCGCGGCAGACTTCAAGATTAGACGCTAAGAAAGTGGTAAGTAAAGTCTTGTTAAAAACATTGATGAACTGCGAGTAAATTCTCTAATTATGTTTTCTGTGCATTTACAGAATTCCGAACTTTTAACTCTTACATACGGTGCTTTGGTGTCTCAAATGTTAAAAGAGACTGAAAACCTCGAAGATGTGAACAAGCAATTGGAGAGAATCGGATACAATATGGGTGTGAGGCTTATTGAAGATTTCTTGGCACGGACCTCCTCCAATCGTTGTTTGGAGATGAGAGAAACTGCCGATAAAATACAGCAGGCGTTCAAGTAAGTGTTTTGCATATAGATATAACTTTTCCTAAATATTTTATTCAATTGTGTAAACAATGTTGTATTGAAAAGTGTTATAAGTAATACAATTTGAATACTAACCCAATTCTTTAATATAAATTCTAATTTAATCATACATTCTTCACCTGGACTGTACAATTTTTAATACAATATTCCTACTTTTTTTATTAATCCTATTTAACCTTTTGCAACCTCATAGTGCACAACACATATATGTAAAACAAACATTCACAGATTATACCTAAGCATGCAGCCAACGGTAACTAGCTGGAGCAGTTCCGGTGATGAGTTCTCTCTGGTGTGGGATCAGTGCCCGCTGAGCGAGTGGGTGGAGATGCCCAACAATGGACTGAAGTACTGCGCCCTCATCCCCGGAGCCATCCGTGGAGCGTTGCAGATGGTACAGCTTGATGTGCAGTGCTGGTTTGTGCAGGTAACATGTTACATTTTTTTCTTACAAAATTTAATCTTACCTCATAATTATAAAGAGAAAAGATTGATAATTTGCATTGAATAGGTTCTCAAACTACTAGACAGATTAGGAAATTTCTTTCTCCATTTGAATCCTTCATTATCCATGATGAAAATAGATGAAAAAATAGTTTCAAAAAAGTGTAAATGCAGCTGGGCCAAGTGACTAGTTTTTAATAAATTGATGCAACACGACACAGAATCTCATAATATGCCTTTGTATTCTACCGATATACACTAAATTAATATGGAATGTTATTTAAATTAAAAAATGAATCGGTGAAAGGTTCAAGCAGAAGTGATATGTCAGGATTAAGCAAAGTGGCAATCTATAGTCTCTGCCTACCTATGGGATATAGACGTGAAAATCATGTATGTTTGTCTTATTTTTCCTTCCCCTATACCATGACCCATTTTATGATATAGTGACAAGACATTAGTTAGTTAATGCATCTTGCAAAATGACCTGAGTCACAAGTTACATTGGACCTAATTCAGAATTGTTCTATGATTTAAACATATGGTCATGGCAAATTATTTAAGAGTGTATCTCATGCCATTTAGCCAGGGTTCGCAGAATATTAATTAAAATATTGCCAAAGGTAATTATAATAATTTAACCATTCATAAACCTGTATCTGCCCATATACGCCCCATTGGAGGGCATGGGCCTCCTCTACAATTGAGAGTATGATTGAGAGTAGTTAGGCCATATAGTCTACCACACTGACCTAGTTCAGGTTAGCAGACCCATACCATCAACCAGTCATAAATGTTTTATTAAATATTTCAGGATCAATTAAAAGGCGATGCAGTGACTGAACTAAGAGTGAAATACATCAAGAGATTAGAAGATGCTGTGCCGGCCGGAGAAGATTAGACTAATATTAGCTTTAATTCCTTCATGTTTATTTAAAAGACTTATTATCAAATAAAAAAGTTTATTTTAAATATTATTCAAAAATAATATTTTATTATTTGTGAGTTAGGTATATATAAATTAGCTGCATATTAATTGGTTAAATGCGTTAAAATATTAGTTCTCGTAGCTTTTAAATGATTGAGAAATTTACATATAGGGTATATCCAGACTGCGGCCGAAAACGAAAGGTGTTAGTTTTAGTGGTTTTAGTGAAAAATTGCGATTTTATTTGAACTTGCGTGTTAAATACGTGGTTTTTTGTTAAAATATTTTTTTAATAGTTGCGTACCATTGCGTCTTTAAAAATAAATGGGTGTATATTATTATTTTAAGAAAAAAAGTATTACAAACCAAACACGACTGTAGTTAAAAATAATATATTTTGTCGTTTTTTCTGTAACATTTTTAATTACATTGTGTTTGAAGTCATTAAAACTACCACCTGGATTAGAGTTCGGTTGCAGTGTGGACACATCCTGTGTATTGTAATCCTGAAATTAAAATGCTAAAAAGGATTTATTTGTCCATAATCATGGGTAGATGCAGCAAAAAGCAGATACAAATACAATAATTGGCCAAATCGATGGACCAAATGTAGGGTCATATATATTTCATACATTTAGCTAGTGTAAAAAATCGTCCTTACGTTACTTATTGTAAGAAAAATATTGAAATAGATAAATGCTTAGATCAATATGAATGCAATGTTTTAATTAAGCTTGTATGGCCTCTGTAAACTTAAAAAGAAGAATGATCAACATCGGTTCACCCAGTAAAGAG
The DNA here is from genome assembly GCA_023078785.2 of Hyles euphorbiae. Classification (NCBI taxonomy): domain Eukaryota; kingdom Metazoa; phylum Arthropoda; class Insecta; order Lepidoptera; family Sphingidae; genus Hyles; species Hyles euphorbiae. The sequence goes on along the minus strand of CM041044.1, from coordinate 10,600,061 downwards.
ATATGTGGTAAAAAAAAAAATACAGTCGTGAGTCGAATTGTGAATTTCTTCCTTTTTTGAATTCGGTTAAAAAGAAACGGGCGTGATTGCTTGACTAAATAAAATGAATGGACTTTCAAAGGATTTATTCGTGATCATCAAAGATTATTTATTTTAAACAGTATTCATAGCGTTAATGCGATCATCTCGAATAAAAAATTAAATAATGTTTATTCAACAACCAGTCTTTTTCATTGCAAATGGCGACACAAGCATGCCATTCGCCTGATGGTATGAAGATTACATTCATTTGCATTACGACTGCTCATGAACAGTAGCAATACCAAACAACACCTTGAACTACAAAGCTATGATTTTCATTCCACTGCGCTCGCCATCCTGCGACATAAGATGTTAAGCCTCAACATGTTACACTGCTGTTTGGCGGGAGAAATCGTCATTGCGATGGTACCTACCGTACCTACCCAGGCGGCCTCTCACATATGAGAGAACTACCACCAGTAGTACACCAGATGTCCACTACAATCACGTGACCTTAAATGGTGACAGCGCGGCGTCCACCTCTGGACCACCTGCCGACACCGAGTGAACGGCAAGTGACCAGACATTGCTCGAGTGCCGGGTGGCTCTAATGAGCTGTGACCTTAAGTATTCATGATTCACAGCCGGCGTCTAACTAACTGCGTCACGGAGGCTTTAGATTAATAATGATAAAACTAAAGCAGTCTTTGTAGATATTCAAGGGCTATTAAATAAATAAATACACCTAACCAGTCACATACATGGTCCTAACCCCACATTAAGATTAATTAAGTCTTGTGTCGTAAGTATCAGAAACTAAAAGAGACTTAACGGTCTCACAAATACCCAGACCCGACACAAATTATTGTGTTTCACATACATTTGTCTCGGTGCGGGAATCGAACCCGTGGCCTCTCGTTCTCAGCTGGCGTTTAACCAACTGCGCCATGGAGGCTGTCTGTGTTCTGTGGCTACTGGTTTTCTGGTTGATATGATACATTATGTTAATTTGGCAATACGGAATACAAAATGTATAGGTAACATCTGTGTAATCACATAAATAATTCATAAAAACTAAACTGGTTTTTATTTAACCAATAGAACCTCATTCGCTCTTTGGAGGAACTGTACTCACACGTTCATTCGTTTTTGTAATTTATCAAATTATATTTTAGTATACTTAGTTTCGAGTTTTAGGATTAAAATCGATACTCAGGTGAGTTTTAATACAATACTATCAATAAGTATCTACATACTTGTATTTGTCCCAATATTTCAAAGTAATAATATACATCGAGATCTTTGTCTTTCTCCTCGTTCCCTCACGGCTAAGGATCGTGATCACATGTGTTGTTTTTCCATCGTGTTCGGTCCTGGGTGGCATAGAAGGCAAGGTGTAGCATACCACCAACTTCCTTCACTATGTATGACCATTAGGCTGGCGTTCTTCCTCTGGCGCGCTTACCTTATGTGCGTCCCAGTATTTTAACCTTCTCTAATTCATGTATGGGAGACTGGATGATGTGTCCAAATAAACTCAAAACACGTTCCTTAAAAATGAATACAAGATAAAGATACAAAACACTTTACTGAACACTATGTAATAAACATACAAATTGTAAGTAAGTGAACAATTGACAACGATATTACCAACTTTAAAAAATGTCGTAAGATAAGAAATAAAAGTAGGTTCATAAAATAAACGATTTAGATACAACAACAAAAAGATACAATGCAATGTGTGCTTGTGAAATGTCGTCAATTCATAACCATTGAACCTTTACCTACCTACCTATTTTTATTTTATTTAGCACGTACATTACCTTTGTAACTACGTATCTAAGTTTTTTGTTTCTAACCTAAGCAGTCTCAAATCTCAATCGTACTCTCAATTGTAGAAGAGGCCCGTGCCCTGCAGTGGGACGTATATGGGCTGAGTGCAAGTGCAGTTGTACCGAAATCCACAAAACACGTACCTACCTATGACGTATCACGTAGCGATCGCTGCGGGAACATTCCTTCCTCACCTATCAAACCCAATTAAATTAAAACATAGAGACAACACATAGTTAACGAAGTATCAATCTACATAGCTTTTTATGTATCTACACCCAGCCCGGTGCGCGAATTAATTGGAGTAACCAACGCAGTAGACAATAGCCGAGTGCTATTGTGACGATCGTACAAGTAGATTTGAATATATTTTATACGTATTGTATTAGTCCGCGCATATGTTCATTAATTTGGCATTGTAATACCTTCGATAGACCACTTGGTTGTTGGAATGACGTAAACTGGTATACGTATTGAAGTAAAACATATTTTGTAGATGCTAGCGATCCTTACTTTGAAAAATTTAAATTAGGTAGAGAGTTGAGACTTGAAGAATTAATGATTCTGACCAGTAATCATATATTGTCAAAAGATCATCAAGATATCGTTATGAGGTTTTTTTTTCTTTTAATAGCGAGACAAGCGTGCCGTCTGTCTGATGGTAAGCGATACGACCGGTCATGAACAGTAGCAAAACCAAACAAGGCCTTGAATTACAAAGTATTGCTTGGTATTCCACTACGCTCGCCATCCTGAGACATAAGATGTTACGTCTCAATATGACCAGCAGTTACTCTGGCTACAATTTCTTTCAAACCGGAACACAACAGTACGTTTACACTGGTGTTTCTCGGGAGAAATTGACATTTCGGTTGCTCCTACCCTTGCGGCCTTTCACATACGAAAGACCTCCCATCAGTAAAATAAATAATACCAGGTAGTTAGATATTAACTTTGGTACCAGCTAATCTAGATTATGGACATCCAATCGACTACGACGTTGTTTCTCATTTTCGTTATTTATTTAAGTATAGGTATCTATCTTTATGACAACCTCCTTGGCGCAGTTGGTTGGTTCAATTCGATCCCCATATGTACATTTGAAAAATATAACTTATTAGAATAATGTTAATCATAACAAAATTAATTAAAAAAGTAGGTATATTATAAGTTATACTTTAAACCTCCAAAACAATATATAATAATCAATTAATATTTTATTTCCAATTACCGGCTGCCTACATGATTGCAAAGCTGAGGCCTCGGGTTCGAGTCCCAGGTCCGGCTAAGAGATTTTCCTATTAATTATTAGCCCGGAATTAGGAATTTGTGCCCGAGATGGCGATAGGCTCGCCCCTTATCACATCATGGGACGGAAAAGGTGACGCGAAAATTGGGTTTACTGGTGGAACATCTGCCTGTAGTTCCAATTAAAATTACATTATATACTCGACAACAAAAAATATAAAATTCACAAGACAAAAAGCGATACAGCCAGCGTCTATTGAAGTAACACACACAACTATGGAGGTTAGATACAAACGAATGGTACAGACAATGAGTTCGTTAGCCCAGAGTACCCTTCTTTGGAGGGTGTCACTCCACGGGTTTGCGGTGCAATCCTTGAAAAAATAAAAGAGATGTTTTTCACTCTTTTTGTATTAGCCACGCCTTATTTCCATGGCATAAAGTACAAATTCACATGAATTCTAATATTGCGGTTTTAATTCTCTTTTTTGTATGTGCCTTTGCATTAAGTGTACCGCTCCAGTGGTATTATCTACCTATGTACATGTCGGCTTAGAGACAAAAGTTTCTATACTCGGTTTTTTAAATCATATATCTAGTCGTGCACAATACTCATTTTGTATATCCAAAATACCAATTCAGAACACCTAAATAATTAAATAAACCGTACTAAAATATTTGCAATCGGTGTTACTTAAAAAAATACAATAAAAAGAAAACAAACTTATTTAATTATTCAATTATTTTTATTGAGGCTACTAAATTATTTAAAAAGTCAGACACATGATTATTAACTACGTTAACATTTGGTTTGCATATTTATATAATACCAATTGAATTGTTTATAAATCTTAGTGCATACTTATCACAATAATTACGTACTAGAACAAAGTTAGTACTTATGATAACTACATATAAGACTTTGAGATTACACTATCATAAATCGTCAACATCTATAACCACTGGAACTTGTTAATAAACTGCTGTAAGTGTACATAGGCCTTTCACAAGAATTTCCGCCGTAAAGTATCGGAAGTGGCCTGTAGATCTTTTTATTCTGGCATAAGTAAATATCTTATAATTTACGTTATTTTAATACATCACTGAATTTTTCTAAAGCGATTTCGAACTAACTCTTTAGGTCGCGTGAGTAAGAATAAGCGTATCACTGGTTGTTTAGTATTGTTCCACTGTTAATAGCCAGAACTGTAGAAAATCGTATAATTGTAATAAACTAATTGTAAACATATGCACGAATGAGCGTATAATGTAAGACATTCACACAAACAATAGGAAACAGATAAAGAACGTCATTGTAACTTTAATTGGCTAATTATGATATCAAATAATTTTTCGATAAACTAATAAATGTATTAATATTTAGAACAGTCGAAATCACGTATAAACCTATTCCAGATATTATGAAACTTATTGATCGCTTCAGCCTTTTTCGTTTGATCTAAAGCGCTGTATTTTAGAGAATTCACAGCTAATTGTTTCAATAATCTTAAATCTGATAGTTTACTAGCCGAACCCATGAATGCGACAAAGAAATCGTCGGTCAAAGGCTCCGATTCCCACGCTCCGGGATCGTCACTGGACAATACAACAGGCATATTGTTAGCTAACAACCCACTTAATGGATGGTTCCTTGCATCGCGTACTAACGATAGTATTGAGTTTGAAATAATATTCACTTCCAAACCGATGTCTTTATTTTTAACTTCCTGCATCAATAAAGGATGTTTTATCAAAGCATAAGCATGGCCTATTCTTTTAGCTCCTAATAAAATAGCATCCACTAGATTTTCGTCTGTCGAGAATCCAAACCAATCTGTCTCACCAGCGTGGAAGAAATAATTGAATTCTGACGAAGCCTCTTTCAATTGTTTTACGAATTGAATCAACGGCTTTCCTGCGTCCTCCTGCCCAACTAAATCAAAACCAATTAGGAGATCTGGCATATCGGCCTTTATTTGTCTCGCCAGTTGTAAGTATGCGTCGAGTGTAGATTGGTTAACATTTCGCGGCGGCGCGTATATCAATTTAGCTCCAATAAAGTCGGGATAGTCTTTGGTGAATTTCTTGATCACTCTCCTATAGGCCTTTGCAGTTATCAACGGATCGTATACAGTACCGTCTAGTTCATAGAGATTTGGTAGAATGCTTCGTAATTCCACGTACATTATGTTGTCTTCCCTGAAAGTCTTCAGGGCATCGTAGAAATACTGTTCCCAGTTTGACCTATAAGTTAATAGTGGGTATACATTAGAAAAATACCGTTTGAATGTCGTCCAGGTCTCCTGAATAGTTGGGTATTCGACATCAGGGTCATTTACGACAATAGTAAAATGTTTTCGTAATTGTTCATTAAATTTGGCCACATCTGATGCTGATTCTCTTGCTTCACTCATGGTTTGCCAGGGACCATCACAGGGAACGCTCGGAGTAGAATTCGCGAACCGTATCAACATATTTTTGGACCCAAAACATACATACAAATCTTTCATGTAAGTGATATTCATAATGTAATCGGCGCTGAGAAGTGCCATGTCGTGGACATGCAACGCCGCTCCTTTAGGCATGCTTTTTAAAATTTTATACACTTTCGACTTTCGTATACTGTCTTTGTAGATGAAATAGTGATGTGATAAATTGAAGTACTCTTGATTATCAAAGCTGTAGTCTAATTCGCGGAACTTGTGTTGCATCAGACAGTTGTTTACAATAACTTCCTTATCGTCGAGCGTTATGTGCCCACCAAGTGTCAATAACGCTTCGTCGCGCAGGATTTTCGATCGCTTGAAGTAATAATCGGTGGTATTGAACGCATCACAACAAAGAACTAGCAGAGACGCGTACACGAGTAATGAATACATCTCGTAAGTTTGACAAACACGGGTTTGTGTAACGTATTACTCGATTAAAAGCCGCGTGGTTACTGTCGTCTGTCGCCACTCGCCCGACGGTCTGACCTGGCTCATGAGCGATAATTTATAGCGTATTCACAGTGCCAAGGGGTGTGATAAATATTGTTTATGTAGCGTGAACATAGTAACAATAGCCCCGTATGACGTCTGAACATATCAGCATTTAATGTTTTAATAACATTTAATTCATACAAACAAAATTCAAAAGTACGACTCAAGAACTACCTAGGTTTAGCAAAGTGCAGCGACGAGTACTCCGCAATTATTTTAAATACCACAGACGGCGATTTAAACGATAAAATTTAATAAAAAGCCGAACTGGTGTAAATTACAGCCAGTGGCGTTTATCAAAAGGGGTTTCGTTTTCAAAGCTCTGCTCGGGAGAAACTAAAAAAAATAAGTAAAAGAAATATAAAGGCTGCGTCATCCGCCATGCTGATTTTATGCACAGAAAGGGTTGGGGAAGGATTAAGTGGCACTTTACTGTACCGCCCCGCGGTATGCATTAGTGAAAAGAAGAAAAAAAAATATGGCGGCGACACGTACCTCATGTATGATATTGAGATGAGAATTTTTTGAGAGACATGTTGCTACGCACCAAGTGTTGTCACCTTTCCCTTTAATCTTCTAATTGCGACTCCCCTAATACTTTGAGCCATTATAACTAAATACATATGTACATCTATACACGGTTCTATAGGGTGAAAATTGCAGCATTTAAAAATCTATCTTTTGTTTGTTACAGATCGTGACATTAGTGGGATGAAACCAATATGGAATGTTTTATTTTTCTCAAGTATCATAATACCTACCTTAAGTTTAGATTTGAGCAAAATTCAAAAACAAAGAGATGAAATTATTCAGAATGAGTTGAAATTGATGCTTGGCAGTGATATAATACTAAATGCTAATGAGATGAAAGCAAATGAAATAATAATGAATTTGAAGCTTCAAGAACTGTTCACCGCTTTCGGTGGCAGAGAGAAGTTTATTTTATCGAAGCATTTCTTCGAGTACAAAGATGAAGTAAAAGAAACTGAATTATACAAAATAATACATAAGATGCCGAAAGGAGCAGTACTGCATTCACACGATTCTTCACTTTTAGGTCCAGATTATGTTTTAGAACTTACTTATATGAAAAATCTTTACGCTTGTTTTGTCAATGATGAAGTAAGTTTTCGTTTTTCTAAACAAACGCCTGAGGGACCTTGTAAAACTGAATGGCAGCTTTTAAAAGACGTTAGGTATTCTTCTGGTGATGTGGAAAAGTTTGATGCTGATTTAAAAAGACATTTTACCTTAATAGTTGATGATCCGAAGACCTTATACACTGATATACATGCCGTTTGGAAGAAATTCATCCGGTATTTTATGACTGTTTTAACCCTTCTTTGTTACAAGCCGGCTTGGGAGCAGTATTTTTATCATGCGCTAGAGGAATATAGAAAAGATAATATAATGTATTTAGAAGTTAGAAGTATGTTGCCTCCCCTCTACGATTTGGATGGAAACATTTATAATGCTATTGACAATGCGAAGTCGTACAAAAAAGTTTTAGACAAATTCATGGCTGATCATCCGGATTTCTATGGCGCTAAGTTAATTTACGCACCATCCAGAATTAGGGACAACAAAACTGTGGAGTCATACTTTAGTTATGCTAAGCAACTAAAAGTGGAACTGCCAGATTTTTTCACTGGTTTTGATTTAGTCAACCAAGAAGACTTGGGACCTCCGAATAAAGACTTTTTATCACTACTAGTCGAAGCTAGTGACGAAATCGACTATTATTTCCACGCAGGAGAAACAAATTGGAACGGAATGGACTCGGACGAGAACTTAATCGATGCTGTAATGCTTAACGCTAAGCGTATAGGCCATGGATTTGCTTTGATCAAACATCCTGGTCTTATAGAAGAAATAAAAAAGAAAGATATAGCTATAGAAGTAAACTTAATATCAAATTCGATTCTGGGTCTGGTGGATGATGTAAGAAACCATCCTCTTGCCTCATATCTAGCCCAGGGTCTACCTGTGGTGGTATCCAGTGATGATCGTGGGGTCTGGGGGGCTGACCCATTATCTCACGACATGTATGTCACATTTGTTGGAGTGGCGAGTCGACATGCAGACTTAAGACTGTTAAAGAAACTAGCTTTAAATTCTCTGGTCTATAGTAATCATAATAATAAAGATGAGCTTATTAAAGAGTTTAACGTACGTTGGAACAAATTTATTGATCAAATTGTAAAGGAATACTGGTAATTGAAATTATTCAAAAGAGGTGAAATAAAGTCGTCTACAGTAGTATTTTGTAGATAAATATAACCTGAAATAAAGTTATATTTTGAGTAGCAAGTATGTTTATTCAAATGTAATAGGTGCTGGTTTATTTAAATTAATAAGTCTGCAATTATTCAGGTATTCATGTATGCGTGATTAGAGTGTCTTGTATATTTTAAACTAGGAAGATAATAAAATGAATAGCGGCCTTCTCTATTTTATTTACTTATTTAAGCTTGATGTACAATATTGTGTAAAGGACCTCATGCATGAGGCATTTTCTACCAGACTACCTTTGGATGGTGCAGAGAGAAAACGAAGTAGTCGCATAAATTAACAAAACATGGTTATGTTATGATAGTTAGTGTTTTATAAATATTACATAATAAATACATCCATATACGTAAACGCAAAAGTAGGTATATAGATTGTAATATTTTCTTCTCTTAATATTTTTAATAGGTCTCACAATATTATGCAATACGATTCTCATTCTTAAACCGCCGAAAATAAGTACGTCCGTATTACCAATCACCATTCTTATGTCTCTTAAAAAGTATGATGTATTTTTAAATTAAATTTGTACACCTACAAACATACATACATGATTATGTATATGCAAAAACTATAAACATATTTTTGACCAGTTATTCCCCGAAACGAATATTTATTCTATTTATCAAATGACGTAACTTTATTGATACTTAATATATTCCATCTGGAATTGGACGATAGGTTTATGTACTATTTAAGATAGGTACATTAGTTTATGTTTACAAGACTGAAGCAACCTCCCTCAGTTCGTTAAGCTTATTTTCATACCAAGATACGATAAAGGGCAAATATATTGTTTTATTGCAATGAATGGCGAGACGAGCATGATGGTAAGCGATACGACCATTCATGAACCAACACCTTGAATTACGAAGCAATGCTAGGCATTTCACTGCGCTCACCATCCTGAGACATAAGATGTTAAGTCTCAATATGTTCAGTAGTTACTTTGGCTACAATGTCCTTTACACCCAGACAAACAACGGTGCATTTACACTGCCATTTGGCAAGAGAAACATACATAGCGGTGGACCTACCCAACGGCGGCATCTCACTTAAGAGACCTACCAACTGTGAATTGCCATACTAGGTATAAATTTTGTTTCAGACAACCTACTTTATTTTTTCCTATATCCGTTTATGTAGTTCAGGGCTAACTATTTATAATAGATGTTTTTACCCCCAGTAGATTTTATAAACTACAAAAGACAAAAATCTGTAAAATACCGGGCGCAGGTGCACAATCGCTGGCCATATGGGTTCGAATACCAGATATCTTTAAAGTTTTGTAATCATGTTTGTATTGTACTCTAGTCAACAAGTTCAAAAACGTGTTAAATAGACATAAAGCTCCTAAAAATATGTGCCATAGCTCATTTGATTCGGAATGACGTCTAGAAAAATGTTTTTTAAGTGTTTATTAGCACATAAAAAATTGCGATTGTTATTAACAAAATAAGAAAAAAAAAAAAGGTATTTAGTTTTTCGTTAATAACTTTTAAAATAATGATATTTAAGAAATTTTGAAAAAAGAACCTGAAAGAGGAGAAAATTTCCAATAAAAAAGTCCTAACTCCCGGAACTCTATCTATATTATTTATAAAAAAAATTTAACGCTGAAAATAGGGCTCCGCGAGGGCGTTACGGCATAGGCTCGCCGTCTAAAAAGCCGGTATATCACCTAAAATAATTTTTTTTTAATATTAAATAACAATTTAAAAATTTGAATAAATTATAGTGTAATCTAGACACTTGAACGAAAAAAACCTCGGTGAAAATATATTTTTTTGTCGATTTTTCAAAAAGTAACACCATTGTTAATTAACTAATTTTTTTCCAATCTCTGTTTTTATAAATTACGGTATAAAAGTTTAAATAATTGGTCTATAAATTTTTCGCTTCGTGGAGCTCTTTTTGTTTAGGTACTTAATAAAGTTATGAAAAAAAAATTTATTAAAGTTAATTATTTTGTTAATTATAATTTTTTTAAACTAACTAAAAATGAAATTTCTAAAAAATGTTATCAAAAAAAAATTTTTTTGGTAATATATTATTATTGCTGTTTTCGCACCTGATATAGGTATTAATTAACATTGGAAAAAAAATTTTTACGTCATTTGTTAAGAAATTGTTTATAAAAAAATAGACTATTTTGGGATTTTTAATTATTATTTTTTTATTATCTTATAGCATAGGTGAAATGATGATTTTAAAAAAAAAAATTTTTCTTAAATAATTTTTTTTATTGTTTATAATCGTTTTTTTTATATTTCAATTGTTTAAATAATTAGTTAAGAAATTATTTTACCGTTAAAAATCATCATTTACCCTTTTCAATGGAATAACAGAGAAATAATTTTTTTTTATAAATAATTTAATTGTTTATTAACTTAACAATTTGTTATAAACAAATAATATTAACCGTTATATTTTTTTTCGAAATCTTTAAAAAATTACAAAAACAACCATATATAACAAAGTTAAGAAAAAAATTTTTTGTAAAAAATACAAAAATTTTTTTGTAAAAAATAAAAAAATAAATTTTCTTAACTTTGTTAAATATGGTTGTTTTTGTATTTTTTTAAAGTTTTCGAAAAAAAATATAACGGTTAATATTATTTGTTTATAACAAATTGTTAAGTTAATAAACAATTAAATTATTTATAAAAAAAATTTATTTCTCTGTTATTCCATTGAAAAGGGTAAATGATGATTTTTAAGGGTAAAATAATTTCTTAACTAATTATTTAAACAATTGAAATATAAAAAAAACGATTATAAACAATAAAAAAAATTATTTAAGAAAATTTTTTTTTTTAAAAAATCATCATTTCACCTATGCTATAAGATAATAAAAAAATAATAATTAAAAATCCCAAAATAGTCTATTTTTTTATAAACAATTTCTTAACAAATGACGTAAAAATTTTTTTTCCAATGTTAATTAATACCTATATCAGGTGCGAAAACAGCAATAATAATATATTACCAAAAAAAAAATTTTTTGATAACATTTTTTAGAAATTTCATTTTTAGTTAGTTTAAAAAAATTATAATTAACAAAATAATTAACTTTAATAAATTTTTTTTGCATAACTTTATTAAGTACCTAAACAAAAAGAGCTCCACGAAGCGAAAAATTTATAGACCAATTATTTAAACTTTTATACCGTAATTTATAAAAACAGAGATTGGAAAAAAATTAGTTAATTAACAATGGTGTTACTTTTTGAAAAATCGACAAAAAAATATATTTTCACCGAGGTTTTTTTCGTTCAAGTGTCTAGATTACACTATAATTTATTCAAATTTTTAAATTGTTATTTAATATTAAAAAAAAATTATTTTAGGTGATATACCGGCTTTTTAGACGGCGAGCCTATGCCGTAACGCCCTCGCGGAGCCCTATTTTCAGCGTTAAATTTTTTTTATAAATAATATAGATAGAGTTCCGGGAGTTAGGACTTTTTTATTGGAAATTTTCTCCTCTTTCAGGTTCTTTTTTCAAAATTCCTTAAATATCATTATTTTAAAAGTTATTAACGAAAAACTAAATACCTTTTTTTTTTTTCTTATTTTGTTAATAACAATCGCAATTTTTTATGTGCTAATAAACCCTTAAAAAACATTTTTCTAGACGTCATTCCGAATCGAATGAGCTATGGCACATATTTTTAGGAGCTTTATGTCTATTTAACACGTTTTTGAACTTGTTGACTAGACTATTGATCTTTAGTACTTAACTACGCACTTTGACGTTAAAAGAAAACACTGAGGAAACCGTTATATCATAAAGAATTTACAAGAATTTCTACTAATGTGTTAATGCCCCTACGATAGAGATTGAGACTTAAACTAACCCCTCCTGATTGAACCCCGATTGTTGTGGAATTCCATGCCCAGCAATGAGACGTGTTATCATCATCAGCCGTTTGCTGCCCACCGCTGGACTTGTGTGTACTTTATTTCTCATAACATTAACTTCGTAAAGATTTCCTTTCGAAAGACTTTTGAATTCAGTTTTAGCGCTTAAGGGCTTTAAAAAATTGGACTGAGACTTTTGATTAATTATTTATCATCCACTGGCGACCACTGGTCAATACTTTAAATCGTCTTATGAAATAAATTCACAAATGCATAACTATACTATTATGTATTTATTTCATAAAATGATTATAGATTTCAAAATTCATTGCTGCCTTTATAGAATTTTCTTACTGCATACATGAGCTTGGTAGTATGGTAAAAGTTCAATTAAACCAAGTTTGAACTCTATTTTAATGTTTCTTTATATTTTAAAGACGTCATATTTATATGTTTTCGTGTAATTACAAGTGTCTGAATATCTGAATTGATTTGCAATGATATAATTTGTTTGCATATAGTAATGAATCTCCGAAATTACAAAACCATATTATAGAATATTCAATATTGTTTCATTAATACATCACTAAAAGCTGTTTTTTACCTACCCAAGGCTTCACACATATAGAGAGAGATAGGAGAGACCTACCACCAGTGGCAATATCAAGTTAATTTATACATACTTACTCATATAAAAAAATATTAAAATATTTTGCAGTGATCATACATTGACATAATAGCTCGTTGGAACAATGGATGTATGAGTTATGACAGTAATTGTGACAACTACCAAGTAGGAAACCGTGTGTTTTTATTTTACAATTTTGTAATGTATGTAGGATACAATATTATAAGTACCTAGTATTATTATCTAGTAGGATTATTACATTAATAAAATAAATACAATAAACAATTTTGACATCTTGTAAGTTCAACAAAATAACAATTGACAAAAACTGGCACGGTAATCCGAGATGATTATTTATCCTCTTAATAACATGAATCAACGTAATTTGATAAATGCATACCTACTACGAAATTTATATTGCGGGGATTTACCAACCAAAATATACCTCGCTATTTACTTTATTTTATTCCCCTTTGTGCCATCTGTGATACAATAGTTGGTAAACCGCGCTCTTAGACGCCTATTTGTATTTTCAAAAATTTGTAGTTACTTTGTCGCGGAGAGGAGTGGACAATAGTCTGTGTCGTGGTAAATAGTTTGTGTGAACCACTAGTATTTATTTCGGGTCTAGATGTTTATGAGAACCAAAAGTTCCGATTCCAATACCCACGCACAAAACAATTACTTATTCGCTAGTATAAAAAACCTGTGTCCACAAATTATTGTTTCAGGTATTCTATGGTGTTGAAAATAATGTACGATACTGACATGACGAGAGAAATATAGGGAGTTTAATAAACTATTTCCTATTCAATGAATGATAGCCAAATGGAAACATGTAGCTTTAAAATTTGGCCGCTATTAACTGTCCAAGTGCAGAAGTCAAACAGCAGTGAATTACTGTTGTATTCTTGAAGGACATTGTAGTTAGAGCAACTACTGACATATTGAGACTTAACATCGTATGTTTCAGTATGGCGAGCGCATTGGAATTCCAAGCATTGTTTTGTAATTCATGTTGTTAAGTTTTGCTACTGTCCATGAGCGGTCGTATCGCTTACCATCAGGCGAATTGCAGGCACGTCTCGCCATTTATAGGAAGAAAGTGACCTAATTACCTTTTAATAGGTTAATGAGGCATCCAGCCTATCTATATGATTATTGAGTTCAAATACAATTACTCATTGGGTTTGACGTGTCACTTTTGATTAAACTTATCATAATCTATTGATGATTATGTAGAATTATGAAATAAGTGTGGACACCAAGGCCAAGAAGATATGTATTTAATATCAGCGTAAAGCCGGATAAAGTAAAATAATTAATTAATAGTGTACAATGTATCTATTGCATGTATTCATAGTGAATTATCACTCACTTTAAAGGGGGCGACAAATATTGTGATGTGAAATGAATTTCAAAGATGTGTGAAGTCTGCCAAACTGTGCTGGGCTAATATGGTGGATTAACACCCATATTCTAAGACGTTCCTCGAAAATGACTCGACTCCACTCGGCCTTAACTAGAGGAAATCTGTATTCATAGTTGAAAAAAGTGTCCTCCACTCAACGTCATAACCTACTTAAACTCAAGTACTTGTAAGTGTTGGTTGTAGAGAAGAAAGTCAATGAGGCCATTACTCAGCCTTAGAATGAGAGCTGATAAATTAATGAAACCAGCAACATGATAGACGCTGATCGGTCAGCCACACACTACTCGCTTTCGGAAAGGTTATCCATTTAGGGCAGATATTGATAAAAATGCATGTTTCTAGATGCAGATTGTTACTAGGTCTCTGTGGTAATCCGAGAATTTCATTAATGCTAATGAAACCTGAACAATGTAGACGCTGATCGGTCAGCCACTTACTCGCTTTCGGAAAAGTTATCAATTTAGGACAGATATTGATAAAAATGCATGAAGTTTCTAGATGGAGAGTGTTACTAAGTCGGTATGATAATCCAGGAAGACCATTGCTAACCATGAACTGAGGTCAATACAAGTTTAATATAACTTGAGCCACAAAATATAGCGCGCGGGTCGCAGCATGCCGCGCGGTGAACGCGGTTATGTGAACAATAGGTATATATTGTTTAGTCTGATCTTGTACCGCGTCATGTGAACTTAAACTAAGTCTCAATATAATTACTGGACATATAATATATTTTAATAGTTTAATCCGTGGTGCTTTACACCTGACTTCTCAGGCTGCAAAAGTCTTCAACAGAGGTTATTTACCTCTTTAGTCCTTTGATTTGTCATCCGTTTTGCTACGGAGGGAAGTGGACATAAACATTTCCAACTCCTATTATTTACTTCATGATTGATTTCGTTGCCAGTTAAAGGCAAGTTAGACATTTCCGGAGACTCGCCGAGCTTGTATGCTCGGTGTCGTTGAAATGCATGCCACTGTTGATCCTGTCTTATAGGAGTTGCAGTAGCGGGTGTGAGGGCGGGACAGTCTCCAAACCTATTTAAAAAAAAGTCTAGTAGTTAAACTGGCTGCAATATGCTTCCTAAGGCGCCTCCGTCACGCCGCGTCAGTCACTTTGGTAACCACGTCTATAGATTACAGTGTACACTCAAAAAATGAATTTACGTTTGTTTCATATACCCGAACGATAGTATTATCAGCTGGAGTTGTAAAACAACTTCCACATCTCACTGATAAAAAATGATAAGGACGTGATACCATTGTTTTAAGTACATATAATATAAAACAAGTATTTTTGTTTGTATTACTTTTTTTTCAATTGATAGGCGACATAGTCACCGAAAAGGTTACGCAGGCAATAATTATAATCCAAATTGTTGTACAATATGGTCAATAAGTTATGACGATAGACATCTGTGAGACAGACCAGACAGAACTGAAAATACTTTGGTGTAGGTCATTAGTCATCAGTATCAGGGTATTATTATTATTAGAGATTATTTTCTCTACATTTTTATATACCTATATATAGTTAAAAACAAAATACATATAAAAATATAAAAAGTTATCCAACGATGGCGAGGCTCGAGACCCAAGCCGCCGGTGGTTAGGAGCTTGGGCTCACGGCACGTATTGTGAGGAACCGCCTCACAATACGTGCCGTGTCAAGCAATACTGCCTTCTGAATCTGACTTAGAGATTATTTATTATTATGATAATTAATACTTTGCTCGACCTGGCTGTTGAAACCAGGACATTACAGACATCCATACACACATCAATGAGGGGACCACTTCTGACATCGTGTAAAGAATTATTTTATTTTACATAAACTACGAATTATGCACTCGTGTTTTTTTTTTTATTGCCTTGTAGGCAGACGAGCTAGCGGCCCACCTGATGGTAAGCGGCTACCGCTGCTCATGGACCTCCGTAGTGCCAGGGGACCAGCACAACAAAGTCGCTGCCTACCTAAACCTAAACCTCGTGTCTTGCGCATTCGAGTTTTTTTATTACAATGAATGGTGAGACGAACATGCCGTTCACATGATAGCAAGCGATACTACCGCTTAGAAACAGTAGCAAAACCAAACAACTTGAATTACAAAGCAGTACCTGGCACTCCACTGCGCTCGCCAGCCTCAGTCATGAGATGTTAAATCTTATTACATTCAATAGTTACTCTGGCTAGAATATCCTTCAAACCGGAACACAATAGTGCATTTACACTTTTCTTTGGAGGGAGAAATAGACATTGCGGTGGTACTTACTCAGGCGGTCTCTGACATAGTATGACAGACCTAACACCAGTTAATGGTGAAACAAATCGTGCAGTTAATAAATGAATAACACCCAACAGTCACATACATAGTCCTGACCCCACACTAAGATCGAGTCTTGTGTCGTGGGTATCAGGAACTACGAGAGACTTTTCGGCCTCACAAACACCCAGACCCGGAAGAAATATTTGTGGGCCGCACAAACATTTCTCTCGGTGCGGGGATCGAACCCGCGGCCTCTCGTTTCACAGGCGGCGTCTAACCAACTGTGCCACGGAGGCTGTCAATAATAATAATGAATCAAAGCATGCTAATAAACGTAACAAATTACTGTTTCATATTGATTTTCCTTCTCAGAATTACACGTGTTACTTTGATATGATGATAATTCTGATTTATTTTCTTTATTAGCTTATTCAGCTATTTCATCGCGCTACTACGTAAGGTCCATGTCCGCGCTAATACGTACGCCAGCAAAAAACCTGTATCAGCTCATATACGTCCCACTGCAGGGCACGGGCCTCCTCTACAATCGAGAGTACGATTGAGAGTGGTTAGGCCATATAGTCCACCACGCTGGTCTTGTGCGGGTTGGCTACTGTACAGTACGCCACCAAACTGTTTGATAATTATGGTGCAACTAAAATGTGAAATGAACATAAAGTTCTTAATATAGGAAGTTTAAATTCCTATATTAAGAACTCTATGTTTTGAACATCTTATTTCTTTTTTATAAAACGGGGGAAAACGAACAAACGATTTATTTTCGTTTCATATTTCAGACAACAAAGCTTTAGTTGTAAAAGCCGATTTTTTAGACCATTAGTATTCTGGACTACATTATACACCACCGAGATTTTGTGGTAACTTTGCCGTGCAACGCAAAAAGGCCAGTACATGTTATTAAAAAAAAAAACTAGTTTTCCTCAACAATTTTGCTGCCAACAATTACAGGAATCCCTTACAAACGTAATTAATTTAATACTTAGTGATAAATAATAAATGCATATGATTCTATAGAAACAAAACCGCAAAATAGTTAATTTACGTATTGTAATCATTATTTATTAAAAAGCACGTGGCCGCAACACACAGCAATATTATGTGGGTTATGTTGTCGATATAAGTAATATCAGTAATTTTATAAAACATCTATGCTACGAAAAATAATTAAATAATAATTTAAATAAATTCACCTAACAGTCAAATACATAATCCTGACCCCACACTAAGATTGAGTCTTTTGTCGTGGGTCAGTCTCAGATCAACAGAAACTACGAGAGACTTTTCAGTCTCACACTTTTTTGGGCTATTCGTTTAAAGTTATTAGCTAACCTAACACCACTATATTATATAGTGAACATATGAATACTCAAGTATGTGTCTCAAGTGCGTGGTGGCCTGTTGGTAAACGGACTAGACGCAGCTGCCAACATGTTCACGGTGGTCGCGGGTTCGAATCCCAGGGCACACCTCTGACTTTTCGGAGTCAAGTGTGTATTGATAGTCAATCACCACGCACTAAAACGGTGAAGGAAAACATCGTGAGGAAACCTGCATACCATAGCGATTCATAAGAATTTCTATGGTATGTAAGTCCGCCAACCCGCACTAGGCCAGCGTGGTGGACTATATGGCCTAACCACTCCCAATCGTATTCTCGATTGTAGAGTAGGCCCGTGCCCTGCAGTGGGACGTATATGGGCTGATACAGATATGAATACTAAAAAAAAGTTTTAATTATAATTTATTGACATGGCCGTCGCGTCGTATGAAAAATCAATGTATCTCGCAAGTAATATAGATCATATTAAATAAGATTGTTAAGTGAAACTTTGACTAGTTATAATTCTTAAACTACTGCTTCAAATTGAATGTAATTTAAAAAATATCGTATTTATATAAAACTGGCTTGGTTACTGAAAATTCAGGCTTCTAGTTTTATCCATAACGTGGTATGGCCTAAATTGCTTGGAGAAAAAAATGTTAAGGCCGCGCATTTTTGCTCGACTTGGCGGGGGCGCTACCGAGCCCCCAGATATGGGTCTGTTGGATGTATTGATTTTATTTTTCATTACTATAGATTAGGTAGGGGGCGCTGTAATCTAGCCCCAACACTCCAATGGTCCCATTTAAAGTGCCCTAGCAATCTCGGCCAGGGCGCCGGTAGTGCTATAACAGTGCTATCAAGTTTAGTCTCACTATCCATGTATATATTTTCAAATATTTTAAATAAACGAATAAAAATGTTAATGCCGTCGGTACTGCTTTATATTTGCCCACTAAATCTCTATAAAATACTGTCACAATTGCATATAAAATAATGAATATAAAACATTTCATGAAACAACTTATTCAGCAATCTAATTGCAACGTGAAAAATCGGTTGTATTGACCTTCGCACGTTGCATAGTTGCAGTAGCAGTCAACAAAAACCGTAATCGACCCCGAGCGCAAGCGGTTGTCTATCAAATTTCAATCGAAATCACTTCGCACTACACGTTCGATGATATCGATTTTGTCATCGCCACCTCTATATAATTATGTACGCGAGTTTCGTATACAATCTGATTATGTGGCCAGTGATATACTTGCTGCCGATCACACAACCTGCAATGGCTCTCTCAAATTATGATAGTGTAAAAAATACTCGCGATGAACTCCTACAAAAAGAACTTAATATGATGCTGGGACATGATATAGTGCTAAGTGACAGTGAACTAAAAGCCAACGAGGTTATAATGGATCTGAAATACAAAGAACTGGACAATGCGTTCCATCATCCACAAATGTTTAATCTAAGCAAACATTTCTTTGATTATAAAGATGAAGTGAAAAATACACAATTGTTTAAAATAATAAAACGAATGCCCAAAGGTGCAGTGCTTCATGCGCACGATACAGGAATTTTGAGCCCAGATTATGTAGTACAACTCACATATTTAGACAACTTATACGTTTGTCTTGATGATGGTGATGTAAACTTTATTTTTTCCAAAAAATTACCCAAAACTCCAAGTGGTAAAAAGTGGCAATTGATGAAAGAAGCAAGAGAGGCGTCAGGGGATGTTGAAACGTTTGATGCTGCGTTAAGGAAACATTTCTCGTTAGTGATAGATGATCCAAGCTCAGTGTACACAGATGTGAATGCAGTGTGGATAAAATTTCAACAGTACTTCATAACTTCTGGACCTCTTATGTGTTACAAACCAGTGTGGGAAAAGTATTTCTACGACACTTTAAAAGCGTTAAGAGAAGATAACATAATGTACATTGAAATCAGAAGCGTGTTACCGGAACTGTACGGCTTAGACGGTGAAACCTACGATTCGGTCGAGACAGCGCTATGTTATAAAAAAGTTGTTGATCAATTTATGATTGATTACCCAGATTTCTTCGGTGCCAAGCTGATTTATGCTCCGCTCCGACTGACAAACGTTGACACAGTAAAAAAGTACATAAATATTGCAAAGGAATTAAAGAAGAAATTGCCAGATTTTCTAGCAGGATTCGATTTGGTTGGACAAGAAGACTTAGGGGCACCTATTAAGGACTTTCTACCTGAATTTATCGATGCTCAAAAAGATTTGGATTATTACTTTCACGCTGGAGAAACAAACTGGTATGGAACGAGCTCAGATGAAAACTTATTAGACGCTATCCTTCTAGGTACTAAGCGTATAGGTCATGCTTTTGCATTAGTCAAGCATCCTTTACTTCTCCAGGAAGTTAAAGAAAGAGGGATAGCTCTTGAAGTGAATGTTGTGTCCAACGCCGTGCTTAAATTAGTAGATGATGTGCGCAACCACCCTTTAGCCTCATTCGTAGCTCAGAATCTTCCTGTGGTGTTGTCAAGTGACGATCCTGGTGTGTGGGAAGCTGATCCTTTATCTCATGATTTTTATGTAGCGTTTGTTGGAGTAGCTAGCCGACATGCTGACTTGAAACTTTTGAAGAAATTGGCACTAAACTCTTTGCACTACAGTGCATTCTCTAATAAGGATAAATTAGTTAATGAATTCGAAATTCGTTGGTCACAGTTCATAGATTCAGTGGTAAATGATAAGTGGTAAATTGAATCTCACTTATAAATACTTTTGTTAGGCGAGAATTTTTAATTACGTGACGTTTTTCAGGAATTTACTTTACTGGCATGGTTGAACAATTGACTATGCATTTTTATCCATATAATGGAAAAGAAACTGTGGATCAAATAATCAAATAGAAGAAAAAATATATTGGCCCTTCTGTCCTTTTTTAAAGCTCTTTAAAATTAAGAGTTTTTGTATCGATAAAATAAATGTTAATATATGAATGTACAGAGGTACTCATGTTTCATAGCTTAATATATAAAATTCGAATGTATTATACTTAAACCTCAACTCATAGTGATACTAAGACTAAATTTAACTGTATGATTAAACGTCATCAGCGGAAACAAACAGTAGTCTTATTTTTTTGATTAACTATAGTCATTTAATACCACATTTTTGAATAAACACTATTAATGTTATTGTTAAATAAGTAATTTTTTCAAATTATTGATTGATCGATTTTCCGTTGATGACGTCATATATAACCTTTAATATTATTTTGTGGCCCACCTTTGTATTTGTTCTCCATTAAAGTAATTTAATTATATTCTTCTTTATTTTTATTCTTACACTTTTTTATTCTTACAATTTTATATTAACCCTTTGCATAACTAATTCCCAACTAGAAATGAAAATAACTTCGTTTTGTTATTTTAATATGGTACAAAAAAGTATCTGTATCAGCCCATATACGTCCCACGGGCTCGGGCCTTCTCTACAATCGAGAGCATGATTAAAAGTGGTTAGTATACACCACCATAGAACTTCTGCCCTTTAAACCGTAACACAATAATGCTTTGCACTGCTGCTTGTCGGAAGAAACAGACATTGCGGTGGAATCTACCCAGCTGGCCTTCCACATATGAGGGACTTACCACCAGTAAATAAATTCCTGTAATACTATGTAGTCTCTTTACGTTGTTTTTTTTTTTCACTATTTCAGTATTTGTTATCCAGTTGTATTATCATATTTTCTAAGTCGCTTGGTAACCGGATCGACAGGCTTCGATTGATCACTATGGCGAATTTCGAATACACGAATCCATATTCAACTGTTCTGTGGTGGATTATATCCGAGCAGATACCATAAACTCTCACCAGTTAATTTATCTAAATAATAATATTGTATTATTATTACTGCAGATGCAATAGTCAAGTATATTACAGCCTTATTCATAGATAGTCCAGTCGACTAGTGGTAGTTCTCTAGCAGTCTAAATGCACTGCTGTGTTTCGGATTGAAGAAAAATCTAGCCAGAGTTACTACTGGACATATTAAGACTTATCATTTTATGTCTCAACTCTCAAGATGGCGATCGCAGTGAAATGCCAAGCATTCTTTGTAATTCAAGATGTTGTTTGGTTTTGCTACTGTTCATGAGCGGTCGTTTCGCTTACCATCAAGCGAACGGCATGCTTGTCTCGCCATTAATCGCAATAGAAAACCCCGCCTGTGTCATACATAGTTCGGGCTTAACACTTAACACTAAGAACAAGTCTTTTATCCAGGGTGTCAGAAACTAAAAAAGACTTTTGAGTCACACTATTGTGTGGGTGACTGTGACGGATCTGAGTGTCCCCTGTTATTTTGTCTCATTGCGAGGATCGAACGCACGGCCACCCGTTTTGCAGCCGGCGCCAATTACTTACGTCACGGAGTTTATCAAAATTATAATAATTATAGAGTCCTTACCAATTGATTTACGGATACAAAATTTCGTAATTTATGAGCTGATTCAAACGTGTTAGTAACATTACTTAACGTGTTAATCTTCGATAAAATATTGACAATAAACATGTTACATTCAATATCTAATCTGCGGTGAATGAATTCGGCGATATGAAATAGTTGTTATCGACTAATTCGATAAGTACTGCTTAGTTGTAAATCAGAATTGTCATTTATTGTACATAGGTATGCCTCGATGATAATATTACAAAATATTAGTTACTAGGCGCCTTATCATGGCGTCGTTGCGATGGTATTAAAGATTGATCCGAGGAATCAATTGAATGCCTAAATAGTGAATTTGATAAAACCCAATTGGGCAATAATTTAATGTAATACTTTCATACATCACCATGCACTATATCCACAGACCAATAAGAACTATATCCATCAAGGAAAAACATGTGAGCAGACATGGGGGGTTAATCTATGATCGGAAACGAAACTCGAATATTCGAACGTTGTACGTAAAACTGAGGAATGTGCCTAGCCACAAAATATTTGAATCTTCTATCGTAAATTGTAAGCATAGACTAAGTTCGGATTGATAAGTATCATAGATAATGGTATTGATTTTTATAACTTACTTCGGATGTCGATCGATCGATTCGACGTTCGAACATTCAAGTTTCGTTACGGATTACAGAGTAGCCCCCCTGCATAGTGCATACAATAGCGATTTGTAAAACTTTCTGTGGTAAGTAAAGACCGCCAAGCCGCACTAAGCCTGAGTAAGCATTTATGGCCTAACCTCTGAACTAATCATTCCATCGATTATAAAGGAGGCCCATGCCCTGCAGTAGGACGTATATGAGCTGATACAGAACAATTAATACTGTGATAATAATCATAAAAGTCTCATTGCATGGCTTGGACCTATACATTCACGGAGGTTATGACTTATGCCGAAGTCTACCATACTGGCCTACTGAGGGGTGGCGTATTTCACTGTACTGTATAAGCACATATATGTCATAGTGCAGGTCAGGAGCTTCATCTATAAACTAAAATACGAGTGAGAGGGGTTAGGCTATATAGTCAACTACGCTGGCCAAGTGTGAGTTTGCGGACTCAATATACCTGCTAAATCCTTACTTAATCTTTGATCGTATCAATAATGTTCTATTTATATTATGTACGAAACAGCTACAAATGTCATCATCATAATTATAATAAATATAAACAAATTAATATCCTATGTTCATAGCTACGAGTATTAGAGGAACTTAACCTTAAGGTAGAATTCTTAGTATGTAAAATGTACTCTGTGGGTAGAATATTTTTAATATGACGGTAGTTGCAGTATAAAATTTTTATTATACCTGAAAATAGTGTTACTGCTCAGCAAATAGTTCTAAAATAAGTACAATGTAATCAAAATATGTGGATATTATTGTGTAAACGACTATGGTTTAAGTGTAAAGTGATTCGTGTCCTCGGAAGGAGCTGTCATCTCAAGTCTTAAGTTTAGCCGACAATCTAACAGTGTATTAGTTGAAATAAGAATAATTAAACTGTTATTACTTAAAATTATTATATGTGAAAAAACAAAAGGAATCAAATAATAATTGAAATTGAAAATATCATGACTTAATTTGCTATTCACTTCAGTCTTCGTTGAAAACTCCATTCGAATACTTTCACCTAACGCAAATACAAGAATAAAAAGAGATGGGACACAACATATCGCCCATATGAATTATCGGACTAGTGATATCCATATGTGAATCTAAGGTCTGTATTCTAATATTTTGTGCTAGATTATATGTCTCCTTTGTTATTATTATTATCAAACATTGAGATATTATAACAGAAGGGACACTAAATACATATTTCAACTATATGAAGACCGCTGACACACCCGCATCATCGGTTACTACGTCAAATGGAAACTGCTGACGAAGATTCCTGCCTCGTGCCGATTTTATTGAAGACATCATTCATTCGAGTATCGAACTCGGTCGAATTAGCATTAGTTAGAATTAATTTTGTAATAATTTTTATTAATTAAATTAATTGTAAGAAATTTTGGTTTTTTTTCGGGCCTTCAGCCGCAGCTAACGTAATTGGCGCAGTCGGTAGGATACTCGCGGGCCGGTACGCGAATAATAGGGTTCAAAATTCGAATTCGCGTTCGCGAGCCGCCCGAGCTGGCTATCAAGTCGCGCTGCTGAGTATCCTGAATCTACGGACCTGCTGCAGACCAAGAAGGCGAATCCAGACTTCGATTCTCGGAAGAAACCAAAATATGAAGCTACTGTAAGTACACTTGAATTGATCTCGTGTTACTTCCTTGTGTTTCCTAGTAATCTTCCTCTTTCAAAATTTATCATCCAAGAGCCTTTAGTAGTCGGGAGTTTGAATCACCGCAGACTCGCCGCCAAGTAGTAGATAGTAATAGAAACATGGCCCATGACCCGGACGCAATTTTTAAGGCTCTCCGCCTTGTCCCGGAGTTCGATGGTAATCCCAATGTACTTCCCCTCCCGCGGGTGCACAGTGTAGTGACGTGTTTACGTGCTCATCATTATTAATTGTGTTTTGTGTGTTTTAACGGCGATTATCGGTTCGTGAGTTGTTTATTGTTGTATGGTATCGTATTGTCAGCAGCGATCTGTAAGTTTTTTAAAGTTTTATATAGTTTATTAGTGGATTTACTCAAATTTATTTCTCGGTAAGTACTTTTATTTTTCTAAAGTGGGTATTGCGAAATAAAATATCGCCCGGCCGGTCAGTCAGCTGATTTGTTTAACGTTAATTAGTTCGTTTTAGTTTACGATATATATTGTGAATAACTTGCATTTTATTTCTGATAAGTAAATGTCGGTTCAAAATGACGATCCGCCCGATCGGGGCCCAAATCCATTCGGTCAAAGTAGACTCACGCCTCGGTCACCCAGTTCGGCCAAACGTTTATTTAGCGATGTTAATTCGCCCACATCTGTTTCCCCCGTTCAATCGAAACGTCTGCAATTATCAGAATCGGCAGATACTTCGTCTGTAGACAACGGCAGCGACGCGAGCCGCGCGGACTATTGCGATATGGTGTTGGAAGTATCGAGTTATTTGTCAAAGATAAACGAACTCGTCAATGACCAGGGCTCGCGCATGAATATTGCAAATAGGTCGGCCGTGTTAGATATTACACAACGCGTAACTTCAATTGTTTCGTTACTGGCTCTAAAATCATCGTGTAATGAAACCAAGATAGCTAATATGCAACGCGAGTTGGATCAATGCAAACGCGTTAACGTGTCCACTAGTACATATTCGGATAATTTAAAATTGCGTTTAGCGAGACCCGCTCCGGTAGTGCAGCCGCGCGCCCCTGCCCCGTGCGTAATAGCTTACCCGACGAGCGAACGGTCAGCTGATTTGCAGACGTCATCCGCGACGAAACAGGCGCTCTTTAAGGCAATTAATCCTAGTGACGACGGGTTCCAAATCGTTGGGGTTAAAAAAACCGCTAAATCTGGTGTTGCTCTGCGTCTTGCAAATGACAAACAAATAAAAAAATTGGAATCAGTCGACGCGATAAAATCGGCGGGGCTGCGTCTTGAGAAACCAAAGGGTCGCCGCCCCCGTATTTTAGTTAAAGACGTGCCATCCTCCATGGAAGACCGCGCTTTCTTAACAGCATTATATCGTCAAAACATCAAGGATGAATTGCCCATAAAGGAGGATGACTTTTCAAAGTCCGTCAAAATAACTCGCAGACGTCTTTTAGATAACGGTCGTAAATGGATAGGATTAGAATTGGACTCAGAGATTCGCAAACATTTGATGAATACAAAAGATAAACTTTTCATTGATTGGGCCACCTGCCGTTTTATTGATGACATAGAAGTAGTACGTTGCTTAAATTGTCAATATTACGGGCACGTTCAAAAATTTTGCACAGTTAAAACACCAACGTGCGCCATTTGTGCTGAGTCTCATGAAACTAAGACTTGCCCGCATAAATCGAACCCGGAATTTAAGTCAGTGTGTGCGCCTTGTAAAAGATTTAAAAAACCACATGACCATCGTTGTGGGTCTCAAGAGTGCCCAACATATAAAAACAAAATCGAGCAATTACTTCTTTCGACCCAATACTAAAAAAATATGGATAAATTTACAATCGGTCAGTTAAACCTTCATAACGATAGGGTAGCGACGTCAGAATTAGACACGTTAATTCATGATTATAAATTAAATATCGTTCTAGTTCAGGAGCAATACCAACATGCGCGACTACGTAGTAAGGTAGTACAACTCGATAACAACTCACGAGCTGGTATTTTTGTGTCGGGTTCACATCTTACCATTACCTCAGTGCGTAATCTTATGACGTCACACTGTGCTGTCGCTGAGGTGTCTAGTCCGATTTGTAAGGTTTATGTTGTGAGCTGTTATTTTCAATACTCAGATCCTGTGGGTCCTCATCTGCATCACCTCCGCTATGTCTTGCGGTCCCTCGCAGGACATAAAATTATTATAGGTGCTGACGTTAATGCGTCATCTGTCCTTTGGTATGGCAAATATCGCTCCATTGATACCGAGCGACGTTGCGCTGTAGAAGATTTCATTGCAGAGATGAATCTCGAAATACACAACACCCCCGATGCACCACCTACTTACAGTAGCCCTACGGGCGAATCTTCTATTGACGTCACACTTTCTAGTGGAGACGTCCGTATTGATAGGTGGCGCGTCCTGCCGGACGCGTCGTGTAGTGACCATCGCCTGATTGTGTACGAGTTCTTGCCTAGATTGACACAGGGTCCGATACAGAATAATTTTAATTTTAGATATAAATCTAGAGGTGCTAACTGGGATTTATTTGGCTCGCTATTTGCTCGGCATGCTGGGGACTTCACTCGCAATGATCTATCAGCTGAAACCTGTGCTGAGATTATGTCGGACACTTTTACATATTGCGCAGACATTACCATCGGTCGAGGTTCCATCACTAACACTCGGAGGTGCGATTGGTGGAATGACTTACTGGTCCAACTACGTCGGACTTTTCGCAGAGCGCGTAGGCGTTTCAACGGGCTTAAGAGACGTTGTGTCACAGGGGAAGCAATTACATCTGCTTTAAATAAACTGAGAGTTGCCAGATCACATTATAAAGCGGCCGTCCAAAAATCGAAAGGTAACTTGTTACGTAAAATTGTGGCCCGGTTAGATAGTGAGGGTCCGTGGTCTCCTTTATACCATGAATTTAAAGCGAATAGGTCAATCAATTTGGCTTATATTGAGAATTTAAAAATTGACAACAACTTCACAACTGGTATTGAGGAGACAACGGAGGCTCTGTTACAATCGTTAATTCCGGATGATAATATTGAAAATGATACGGAATACCATAAGCAGATTAGGATGTGGGCCTTGGAGGTACCGAACTCCTCCGATTCAAATCTCGCGTCGTTTGATGAATTTAGCAAAATTGTACGAGCTTTGCCCCTAAACAAGGCTTCCGGTGACGATAAAATAACTAATAAAATGATCAAAGAAGCGTGTAAATCGGCCGGCGATGCATTACTCACTGTTTATAACAGATGTATTGCTGAAGGGGTTTTTCCACGGGTATGGCGTACCGGTTTCATTCGTATAATACCCAAGGGTGGCGATAAATCTCCACATGATCCTAAGTCGTATAGACCTATTACACTCTTACCGTCTCTAGGTAAACTTTTAGAACGTCTTATCGTCCCTCGATTGCTACCGGGTGGACCAAAGTTTCATGAAAAACAGTTCGGATTTACAACGGGTAGGTCAACTATCGACGCGGCAATATCGGTTAGAAGAGCTGTAAGTACATCGGCGCGCAAATATGTACTCGGTATTTTCCTGGACATATCCGGTGCTTTCGACAACGCTTGGTGGCCGATGCTGCTTCTTAAGTTGAAATTACGAGGTTGCTTTAAAAATATATATTCACTTATTTACTCGTATTTCTCGCACGGAACAACAAAACTTAAACTTGGACACTATGCTGTGTCGAAACCACTTACGATGGGCTGTCCACAAGGTTCAGTTTTAGGTCCTTATTTGTGGAATTTAGGGTTCGACGATTTTCTTGCAATTCCCTTGCCGTCAGGGTGTTCTTTGACCGGATATGCGGACGACGGCCTTTTGCTTATAGAGTCAAATAGTAGATCGGGATTAGAAATTATGTCGGACGCGTGTTTAAAACTAATATGTGACTGGGGCCATCGAAATCGCTTAACCTTTGCACCACAAAAAACTTTCCAATTACTTCTGAAAGGAAATTTAAAATCACAGCCGCGAATTAAATTTAATAATATCAATGTTAAAAAAAAGGAATCGGTTTGTTATCTTGGTTTAATTTTAGAAAGGAATTTTTCCTTTCTTGAACATATTAAGAACGTCGGGGAAAAGTCGAAAAGGAACTTTTTTGCTTTGACAAGAATATCAAAATCAACGTGGGGGCTATCTTTCAATACACTAAAAATCATCTACGGAGCAACTTACTTAGGATGTATCTGTTATGGATCTCCCGTATGGGCTGATAGGGCTACTATCGGTGCTGTGCGAAGAAAACTGCTCCAGAGCCAACGTTTGGCGTTGATATTCTTGTGCAAGGCATATAGAACTGTTAGTACCGAAGCTTTGCCTGTCCTAGCGGGTGTACTTCCAGTCGACCTGGAGGTGCAACGTCGCGCCGCGATGTATTACTCTAATAGAGAGAATATGGATAAAAGTTTTTTCACCGCACGTGAACTTTTAAAAGTTGACAGATTATTTAAACCGGTTTCAGTGGTATATAGCGAACTATTAGATGAATGGCAAAATAGATGGGAGGTATCTTTGAAGGGCCGGCATCTATACCAATTTTTTCCTTGCGTACGTGATCGTTTAACAAAGACGTGGCTAGATGTCGATTATTGCGTATCACAATTTCTCACGGGCCATGGTAACTTTAAGTCTAAACTATACTCTTTTAAGCTTGTTGCGTCGCCTGCGTGTTCATGTTCAACACCTAATTGCGAGTATGAGCAGTCCGCGCATCATATACTTTGGGAGTGTAGTCTTTGGCATAATGAGCGTAAAATCATGCTAGATAGTATGCAAATATCATCTGGAGTTGTATACTACATGGACCTTGTAGAGACTAGAAAGAACTTCCGTGCTTTCCGGCGTTTTTGCCATACCTATTACTGGAATCAAGCATAACAGTTCACATAATAGGTCCCATTTAAATGTAATAATAATTTGATCCGTGGTGCTTCACAGCTGGCTTCTCCGGCTGTGAGTCTTTTTGCGAGGTTATTTACCTCTTCAGTTCAATGTTTTGTCACCCGCTTTGCACGGAGGGAAGTGGACAATAATTTATTTCCAACTCCTCCTATTAATTTAACTTTCTGATTAATTTCGTTGCGGGTTAAAGACAAGTTAGACATTCCCGGAGACTCGCCGAGCTTCAATGCTCGGTGTCATTACTTTGCGTGCCACTGTTGATCCTGGCTCACAGGAGTTACAGTGGTGGGTGTGAGGGCGGGACAGTCTCCTAAATCCCAATGTACTTACACGATTCATAAAAATATGCGACAAACTCGTCGAACAATATATGAGTAAGTCGCCAGGCAGTGATTTTCCTAATTTATGTTTAATTAATGGCATCTTGAATAAGATAACTGGTACCGCCTCATGTACAATTAATGCTAATGGTATTCCTGATAATTGGTTGGGCATTAGAACCGCGCTTATAAATAATTTCTCCGATCAGAGGGACGAAACGGCCCTTTACAATGACCTCTCAATAGCCACACAGGGGCATAAAACACCCCAAGAGTTTTATGATCATTGCCAGACTCTATTTAGCACCATCATGACGTATGTCACGTTGCATGAAACTATACCAACCACTATAGAAGCGAAACGTGAGTTACATAAAAAGGTTACTATGCAGACCTATCGCTACTTAAAAACGAAAGGGCCACAAAACAAAATTGTCCAAAATTACTTTTATTCAAAAAATGGGGCTAAAATCACCTTTATTTTCATATTGCACAAAGACACTAGTCAAAATCGACTTATAAATGACTTATTTACACATACGCCCTTTTGGCATTTTGACCAAAAATTCAAAAAAACTAAATAAAAATTTTCAATCTGGCCTCCTGAACAAAACTAAATTTTGATTTATGGCACTTTAGTTTTAAAGCAGCGCTATGTTCGCGGATTAAAAGAGCCTTTAGGGTCCCGCATACGCTGTATGCGACCCGCTACTATCGAACAGCGCCGGATCTAGGTTTTTTTCGAGGCGGGGCAAAAACTGAAAAATGCCGCCCCCCCTTGCCTATATTTTTATCTTAATCATCATCATTTTTAGCAGTATTTTTTTTTCTTTTTTTTTATCACCCTGTTTAGCATTTTTACACGCTTTATATTAGCGTCACTCTTGAGGGTTAACGTCACACACGTCTGTAAGCTTTGACTCTAGTTTTCCTACACGTAACCCCTGGGTAGTGCCAAATGAGTGACACAGTTCTTGGCGGTAGGACTTAAGTTCTGGATGCCTCTTCATCAAACCTATCCTTTCAACTTCATGACAGTGCAATTCAACAAAGCAGGTCTTTCAGCGGTGCATAACCCCACCATCGCGTTCACTATGGAGTTCACCAACATCCGCGAACTCCAAACGACCTTAATGCCGTCCACCACCATTTCGAGACGGCCTAGTCTGCTTTGCTCTTCTTGATGGAGACGCGGATTCGTTGTCCGGCCGAATATTCCTACCTGCTGTACCCCGGTTATTCGCTTGAAGAAAGCTTCAAGCCTAAGGTCGGGGTATGCTTGTATGTATATTCGGTTGGACATCTACTGTCACCGTTTAAGCTGCATGGAGGGTCCTTCTCCGCTTTGTGTTTGCACGTGAATCTTGGTTGCCTGAGCCGCATCGACATGTGCCTTTACAGGTCTCACAACGGGGAAGATGAGACGACGCGGCTGTTTAGGTATCTCAGCCATGTGGCTGATGACGGGCGGACGCAGTTCCCGTCGGCTGAAATGGTCTTGGGGGATTTCAATACACATCACAAACTGTCGCTGGGCTCCTCCAAGACTGGTTCAGTTGTACATTTATCCTGGGCTGTTTATAAATAACAATGGTGGTTGTATCATTGAGATAAAACGATGTATGGCGATGGCTAGAGGGGCAATGGAGAAACTCAGGAAAATATGGAGGAATCTTACTACTACAAAAGCTACTAAAGATCAGGCTTGTCCGAGCACTTTCTCGTATTTCTGTATGCCGCTGAAACATGGACGTTACGGGAGAAGAAAAATGTAGATTAGAGGTGTTGGAATGCTTGGAATATCAGGTCCGAATTCCACACAAACGTTTCAAGAACTCGGCATCAAGTAGCGTCTTTCCGAGATAGTACGGCCCCATATACTTCGAATATTCGGTAATTTCTCACGACGAATTAACGACTCCATAGAACGTCTTATGGTTAATAGGGCAGAGTAGACTGAAATAGACCTCGTGGTAGGACATCACACACATACATTTATATACATTATACATACGTACAGCGGCACAGATATTATAAGGATAGCCTTGTCAGGCCTCAAAACTTCCAGGTCTGATTCAAACTCAATTTCCTAAAAACGGAGTGAATACAATACCTTTTTTTTAATCGATATCTACGGGGAGATCATAAGGTGCATGTCGAGGTCTCCAGCCTTCCAATCTGACGCACGGGGACAATTATTGTCCGTACCGCATAGATTTTGCAGCCAGGTTGGATGTATTACGGACAATAGGCGATGCGGATGAGCGAGTAACACCTAGTTGACTCGCCGTGCCACCCGACGCACTTCCTAATATGGCTCCTCACAACTAAGGTAGGCGTAGATTTTCTCTGCAACGGACGTCCTAACCGTGGGCGTCCGCTATGAAGCCACGAGTTCTGCCGCACATCTTAGAGTGTGCCAGCGACCCCAATGACCCCTATTAATCGCCTCTTACGCCAGGCAAAGGAAACCGTGAAGGAATTTTGCCACCCCTTGACCACGGGGTGCGTGTAAACAATAAATAACCAATTTGAAAAAAAACTATATTTTTAGCAAGGAAGTCTAAAGACTATAATCAATGTTAATAGCTGTTTTTTCACATTTAAGCAAGATTTTTATATAAAGTATCACTATTGGAATATTTTATAATATCCCAGTATAGATATTTACTTGGGAGTGTCCTACCCCGAATTGCCCCCGAAACAAGGTCTTGTTGCACCTGTTGCACCTGAAGAAGTTCTCTATAGTCTTCGTCGCATGAAGAACCGGAATGGAATATTTTATAATATCCCAGTATAGATATTTACTTGGGAGTGTCCTACCCCGAATTGCCCCCGAAACAAGGTCTTGTTGCACCTGTTGCACCTGAAGAAGTTCTCTATAGTCTTCGTCGCATGAAGAACCGGAAAGCGGTAGGGCCTGACTATATTCCGATAGAGGCGTGGAAGTCGTTGGGGCTTCACGGTGTGGAGCTTCTTGCTGCGTTATTTAACAGCATCCTAAATACCAAAAACATGCCTGACTCATGGCGGTTGAATGTGATAGCTCCCGTGTACAAGGGTAAAAGCTGTGTTCAGGAATCCGGTAATTATCGTGGCATTAAGGTCATGAGTCATACCATGAAGCTTTTCGAACGCGTCATCGAATCCAGGCTCCGCCAAGAGTGTAATATCTCTGAGTGTCAATACGGCTTCCGTCCTGGCAGTGGTACTACCGACCCGATATTTGCACCCAGGATGCTTGGCGAGGCATACAGAGCGAAAAAGACGCCACTGCACATGGCTTTCTTGGACCTGCTGAAGGCCTTCAACTGTGTGCCGCGACAGGCAATCTGGTGGGCGATGAGGATAAAAGGGATACCGGAAGCCTATGTGGACATTATCAGAGACATGTATTCCGATTCGAGTCCTTCGTTCGGACCGCCGTTGGCGATACGAATCCTTTCCCGATTGATGTCGGTGTGCACCAAGGCTCGGCGCTGAGTCCATTCCTCTTCAGTGTTGTGCTCGATGCCATTACGTCTCACATCCAGGACCCTGCGCCCTGGTTGTTGGATGTATGCCGATGACATTGCACTGGTGGAGGAGGACCGACGACTTTTGGAGCGCAAGGTCAACCGGTGGAAGGAATGCTTGAGAGCGGTGGTCTGTACTTAAATGTGGCGAAGACCAAGTACATGGCTTGCGGGAGTACGGACCCCCAAAGCATCGTGATGGGGAACGAACTGGCCGTGAAGACGGACAAGTTCAAGTACCTTGGGTCCGTACTGCATGAGTCAAATGACGTCAAAGCCTGTATAAGCGCTGCTTGGGCTAAGTGGAGGGAGATCTCGGGCATACTCTGCGACCGCAGGATGCCGATGAGGCTCAAGGGTCTCACCTATAAAAGCATCGTGCGGCCGGTGCTCCTGTATGGGTCTGAGACGTGGCTTGCCCTCAAGCGGCACGTCCAGGAGGTCCACGTCGCGGAGATGAAGATGCTGTGGTGGATGTGCAACGTTACGCGTTTGGACAAAATCCGTAACGAGCACATCCGTGGCAGTCTTGGTGTCCGCGATGTGGCTGATAAACTCCAGGAATCCCGCTTGAGATGGTATGGTCACTTCCTAAGGAAACCGCAGGAGTGCGTCGGTAATGTGTGCCTGAGCCTCAATTCTCGGACCTCAACCGCGGGGTAGACCAAAGAAGCGCTGGCTCGATGTCATCAAGGAAGATATGAGGGTCAATGGCCTTACTATTGAGGATGCCGAAGATTGGGCGAAATGGAGGAGAATTTGCCGGAAGGCGGACCCTGGCACCGGCCGGGATAACGTCAGGTAGAAGAAGATCCAAGTATAGATATTTAATAAAGTGTTTATTATTAAATTGTCAACGTGGAAACGTGGGAACATATTACTGAAATATTTTAACTATTCTTAATTTTCAAACCCCATTTTTTCAGTGTGTAAAATATTGCCTTTTATTATTTCAGTAAATCAAAACAAAAAAAATTGGCCCAGATTTGCCGCCCCTTTAAATTTGCCGCCCTAGGCTCCAGCCTACTCAGCTTACTAGTAAATTCGCCACTGCCTGTACCACATAAAAGACATTCGATGGTTAAGTAAATTCGCCACTGCCTGTACCACATAAAAGACGTTCGATGGTTCAGAGGGTTGATGTCAACGGACAAAGATCTCCTGGGTCTGTTGTTACTATGGGGGTTCCGCAGGGCTCGATTCTTGGACCCTTTCTCTTTTTAATATATATTAATGACTTGCCTTATTTTATAAGGGATAAATGTGAGGTAGTGTTGTTTGCTGATGATACTTCATTAATATTTAAAATTAAACGACATCAATCAATTCTTGACGAAGTAAACCACACTCTCTCAAAAATAGTACATTGGTTTGGCATTAACAATTTACTGTTGAATAGTCAAAAAACGAAATGTATTCGGTTTGTAACACCTAATGTCAAAAAAGTTAATGCCGACATTTTTATGAATGGGGATGTGTTGAGCCTTGTGGAGACTACTAAGTTCTTGGGAATCACATTGGATCATAAGCTTCAATGGGGTCCCCACATAACTGCGCTAGCTAAAAAACTGAGTGCTGCAGTTTTTGCAGTGGGCAAGATTCGCCAATTGACTGACATTGATACGGCTCGATTGGTCTATTTTGCTTACTTTCATAGCCTAATGAGTTACGGAATTTTGCTATGGGGTGGTGCTGCTGACATTAATACCATCTTTGTTCTTCAAAAGCGAGCCATAAGATCTATTTATTCGTTAGGCTCCAGGCAATCGCTGAGAGAAAAATTCAAGGAAATAAATATAATGACAGTAGCATCACAATTTATATTTGCTAATCTAATGTATGTCCACAAGAATATAGAACAATTTCAAAAGGTTAGCGATATTCATGACAGAAATACTAGAAATAGAAATAACCTAGTCAGTCATAAGACGAGGCTCCAGAAAATTAGCAAATCTTTTAAGGGTTACTGTATACATTTCTATAATAAAGTTCCCACTAACATAAAAGCCTTAACTATAAATAAATTTAAATCTATTATAAAACGACAGTTATGTAATAAGGCATACTATACAATTTCAGAATACTTAGAAGATAGTAAGGCTTGGAAATGAAACATAACACTCAGCCGTACAGTAAAATTTTAAATTATTTATTATTATAAATTATTTATGAACTGCTCTGAATTGCAAATCCTGTATAATCACTGTATTGTAAACTTATTTTGAAAAGAGCAACGCTAGAGTTTCTTGCCCGTTCTTCTCTGGCGAAAACAGCCTTGTGAACAGGGTGGTAGTGAAAAAAAAGTGACTGAATCTAAACAATGTATGACATTTTATGGATTCAATAAATATTTTCATTTCATTTCAATCAACTAAAACTAACTACTAAACACAAATTGGATATTAGAAACTAAACGTAATTGTTGAGATGGATAAATTATTATACACTCCAAGTATTAAGTTTTCATCTCTTTTTCACGCGCCTCTATCGCATAATCACTAATTCGCGCACGGCGAAAAAAAAAGTGTATTATAGTGGTGTTACGTTATTGATGAGTTTTGTAGTTCTTTCCAAAGATTCAATATGCCGCCCCCTGATCGTGACGCCCGGGGCACGCACCCCGACTTGCCCCCCCCTAGATCCGGGCCTGCTATCGAAAAGGCGCTAGAATATGTGCAAGAGGAATTGAACATTATGTACCTCCAACAACGTGGTGACACGACGAAAAGTCACCCCACGCCTAGGGCCAATATGCCACCAGTGGCAATACCATTTACACCCCCACGTATTCCGAATTACCTGCCCACGGTACCTAGGTGGCCTGCACCTGTAGGGCAAGGGCCCATGGGTCCGCCGCCGCAGCCTTTCAAATTTAAAGAACCGCAATCTCGCATGCCATCCAATACTCATAGAATGTTTGCTGCACCACCCCCTAATTACAACCCCCGCAGTAACGTTTTCAAAATGCCACCACGTAATTATCCGCAACCACCCCGACACCCTCAGCCGATGAGTGGAGTCCAACACTATACTCCTAAGATGTTACCGCATACTAGTATGTTAACGGGACATGATTGGAGTAAGTCAGGGAACCCTCCACCGACCAATTATTTTAAATCCCGAGAATTAAATATGAACGAACTAGCGACGTACGATGACTACTCATATTACGATTATTACCAACCGGCGTACAATTTCTACACGGATTATGCCGATTATGATACTAGCGATACACACGGGTTTGCTCGCGATTTTTCATATTATTCACCAAATCACGAAAATCAACTGACTGACGAACCTAGTCAAGAACCGGGCCCCAATCATTCAGAACAGGATTTTCACGAGGCTTCGATATCACAAAAACTAAAATAGAAATTAATCTTCAAACCCAGAGACAGTTACCATATATTCAAATCAGGAACCCCCCGTTAAAATTTTTAATTGATACAGGAGCTAACCAGTCGTTTATAAGCCCCGAAGCTGTAAAAAAATATTTTTCGGAATTTCCTCTTAACTTTGATCCGTTCGAGGTAACAAACATACATGCTACCAGCAAGAACGATTATTCCATAACCTTGCCGAGCTTTGCAGAATTTAATGATGATGATAGTATGAAGTTGTTCATTTATAAATTTCATAATTATTTCGACGGTCTCATTGGGTTAGATTTATTAAGTAAATGGGAGGCACGTATAGACTTAAGGGAAGGTCAATTATTAACTCGCGCTGCTTCAAACCCTATTATTTTTTACAATTCGCGTAATGTTAATTTATATGAGGACATTATACCATCCGGTTCCTCAAAAATTCTCCGAATACCGGTAGACGTGTTAGATGGTGAAGCTTTTGTAAGGGAACAAACAATTTGCAACTGTATTATCCATGAATGTATAACCACCGTAAAAAACAACCGAGGTTATCTGGAGGTTGAGAACCCAACACCGAATGACATCGTATTCTCACTCGATAGGCCGACGCAAGCTGAGTTGCTTAATACCGAGTGCATTCGTACTCAACAACCATCGGTCCGCACGCAAGATGTAATTTCACGGTTACGGGTGGATCACTTGAACGAAGAGGAAAAGGCTAACCTTATAACCCTTTGCTCTCGTTATTCGGATGTTTTTTACGTTGAGGGCGAAGCTCTAACGTTCACTAACAAGATCAAGCATCGGATTCGGACGACCGATGAGATGCCAGTGCACACCAAGAGCTATCGGTACCCATTTATACACCGCCAGGAAGTTAGAGACCAAATCGGAAAAATGTTGGAACAGGGTATTATACGACCATCTGTTTCCGCCTGGAGCTCACCTATTTGGGTAGTACCCAAAAAGGCCGATGCCTCTGGAAAACAGAAATGGCGTATCGTAGTGGATTTTCGTAAAGTCAACGAAAAGACACTAGACGATAGATACCCCATACCTAACATTACCGACGTACTTGACAAACTTGGTAAATGCCAATATTTTACAACACTGGATCTGGCAAGCGGTTTTTACCAAGTTGAAATGGACCCCCAAGACGTTGAGAAAACCGCATTTAATGTCGAACACGGGCACTTCGAATTCCTTCGAATGCCTATGGGACTGAAAAATTCTCCGTCTACATTCCAACGCGTAATGGATAACGTGTTGAGAGGGCTCCAAAATCAAGTATGCTTAGTCTATCTCGACGATATCATAGTGTTCAGCACATCTCTTCAAGAGCACATGATTAATCTCGAGAAAGTCTTCCAAAGATTGCGGGAGTCTAACTTTAAGATTCAGATGGACAAATCTGAGTTTTTGAAGCTAGAAACTTCTTATCTTGGCCATATTATTAGCCAAGATGGGATAAAACCCAATCCGGATAAAATTTCGGCCATTCAAAAATATCCAATACCCAAAACGCCAAAAGAAATCAAACAATTTTTGGGTCTCCTTGGATATTACCGCAAATTCATACCAGATTTTGCCCGGATCACTAAGCCACTAACTCAGTGTCTGAAAAAGAGTCATAAAGATATCATTGATGCTGACTACATCAATGCATTTGAAAAATGTAAGATTCTCTTAACCAATGACCCCATTTTACAGTACCCTGACTTTAGTAAGGAATTCATTCTTACTACAGACGCCTCTAACGTAGCCATAGGTGCCGTACTGTCCCAAGGTCCAATAGGGTCCGATAAACCAGTATGCTATGCCTCTCGGACTCTGAACGAGAGTGAAATGAACTACAGTACGATAGAAAAGGAGCTTATA
Organism: Hyles euphorbiae; assembly: GCA_023078785.2. NCBI lineage: Eukaryota > Metazoa > Arthropoda > Insecta > Lepidoptera > Sphingidae > Hyles > Hyles euphorbiae. Next base: position 10,561,373 of record CM041044.1, on the reverse strand, counting down.
AATATTTTCGTCCCTACTTATTTGGGCGAAAATTCAAAATTATCACCGATCACAAACCATTACAGTGGATGATGAATTTGAAGGAGCCAAATTCACGTCTTACTAGATGGCGGCTGAAACTAAGTGAATTCGATTTTTCAGTCATATACAAAAAGGGCAAACACAATACTAATGCTGATGCTCTCTCACGTGTAGAGATTCATACAGGAGACGTTCGATCGCTTATTGAGGAAATAGACGAATTGAATTCATTATTAGGGAATCCATCTGAAAATATAGCTTCCCATGTTAATTCATCTACAGAAACAGTACATACCAGTAATGAACATCCTATATTAGAAATTCCCATAACGGATGAGCCCCTCAATAAATTTCATCGTCAAATCTGCTTTACGATAGTTAACGATATCAAACGTAAGCCTGTGGTAAGTAAACCATTTGAAACCCATACACGTATTAGTTTACAATTATCTGAAGCTAACCTAGAAGAGGACGTTATAAATGCTGTAAAGGAATACGTGAATCCAAAAATTAAAACGGCTATTCTTATTAATCCACCTCTTGCTTTTTATTCGGTCATTCCCATCTTACAAAACGCGTTCAAAAGCTCTAGTATGAATCTGACCTTAGCAAAAGTTGAAGTAGAAAATGTTAAAGATTATCTGCGACAACAAGAAATTATCCGCCATTATCACGATGGAAAAACGAACCATCGTGGCATTAATGAATGTTACCTAGCCTTGTCTCGAAAATACTACTGGCCTAAGATGAAAGATAGTATAACTAAATTCATAAACGAGTGTACAATTTGTGGTCAGGCCAAATATGATCGAAATCCTATTAGACCCCAATTCAACCTAGTTCCCCCAGCTACAAAACCTTTTGAAATCGTTCACATGGACCTCTTTACAGTTCAAAGTGAAAAATATATTACTTTTGTAGACGTTTTCAGTAAGTACGGGCAAGCTTACCACTTACGAGATGGAACAGCTTTAAGCATCATGGTGTACCGCTTACTATCGTTACCGACAACGGAACCGAATTCACAAATCAATTATTCCAAGAGTTTACCCGACTACATAAAATAAACCACCATAGAATCTTAGCTCATTCCCCGAATGATAACGGAAATATCGAAAGGTTTCATTCCACTATATTAGAGCATCTACGATTATTAAAATTACAGCATAAAAATGAACCTGTTGTTAATATTATGCCCTATGCGATTATTGCCTACAATAGCTCCATCCATAGTTTCACTAGATGCAGACCTTTTGACTTATTAACAGGCCATTTTGATCCCAGAGACTGTCTGGATGTTGATATAACTCAACAATTACTCCAACAATATATACAAACCCACAGAGATAAAATGAAAAAAGTATATGATATAGTTAACGAATCATCCCTTTCTAATAGAGCCGCTATCATAGAAAATAGGAACAAAAGTCGCGAGCCAGAGGTTTCATACCCACCTCAACAACCGGTCTATATCAAAAATCCGGCGGCTAGCCGCCAGAAAATTGCACCACGCTTTACGCACGATATTGTTCTTGCCGATTTACCCATACACATTTATACATCTAAAAAACGTGGACCCATAGCTAAGTCACGCCTGAAACGCCTCCCTAAATCCGCTAATTTGTTACAGGATTCTGATAATAATGACCCTCCGAATGACGCGAGCGCAGGAGATAAAAATTGAGAGTTTAGCTGAAGGACCAGGTTTGCTTCCATATAAACTGGGACCAACAAGATTAACAATCCATTACCACACATTCTTACAGTATGTACAACTGAATGACATCCGAGATAAAACTTATTCGTTACAGGCTCAACTCCATAGATTTCAGGACCAAATGCCAAACGGCACGTACTTACTTTATGAGGTACAAATAGAGTATCTTGCGAGCAAACTTGACAAAGTATTAAGCCACTTACAAACTCTAGAACCGACGCGTGCTAAAAGAGGTCTTGTAGATGGCCTAGGTTCAGTCATTAAAAGTATTACCGGCAATCTAGACCATAACGATGCTCATAAATACAATGAGGCTATCAGAATCTTACAGAGTAACCAAGATAAAGTATTATCCGAACTAAACAGTCATATCAGTATTAGTAAGGAATGGATGTCCAAGCATTCTGATGCCCTAACTCAGCTAATAGATAACCAGAATAAAATCAACATGACATTAGAATTAATATTAGATGGTGATGCTTATAGAGAAAACAGTTTAATAAAATATGCCAAGTTTGCGCAACTTTTAGGTATAATTACAGAAAACATAGACGATTTAATTTTAGAGTTAATAAGAGTAGAAAACACCTTAGCTTTTGTCCATGCATCTAGTGCACATCATTCTATGATAGATGTAGATGTCTTAAAATCAATGCTAAATAAACTTAAAGATATATATGGTAACGATAAGATTCTTAATTTAGAGTTACGCGAGTATTATGACATTATAAAACCAGGGTCATATTATGTTGACAGACAAGTAGTTTTCTGTTTTAAATTTCCCATAGTTTCTAAGGAAAGCTATGAATTATATAAGTTAGCGATAGTACCAAATAAAAATAATCAGGCTCTCATCCCATCCTCTCCTTATATAGTAACTAACGAGGTATCATTCGTGTACATAGAGACAGAATGTCCGAAGTTGAACGAGTGGTATATCTGCGAAAAGGGAATTAACCACCAGGTCCGAACTAAGCCTGACTGTATCAGCGAATTAATAAATCATCAAGTTATTGAAGACTCCTGCCAATTTGCAGCGATCGCCTTGAACAAAGAAGCTATGGAAAAACTAGATGATCAGCACTATATTTTGTCATTTCCTAACCAAACGCAAGTTCAATTAATCTGCGCAAGACATGACTTTACAACGCTGCGAGGAAGTTATCTCGCCAACATCCCAGCCACCTGTCAGCTGAAAACGCCAGAGTTCACCATCATGAGCGATAACGCTGTAATAAAAGGACAGCCACTAAAGTTTATGAAGATACCGTACGACGCAGACAAACAGGACAAAATCTCACCCCGTGTCAAACTGAACTCTATTGATCTTCAAGGACTTCATACTATTAACAGTAAGGTGATGATGCAAGGACCCGTAACACTCGATGGTGTACAGTCAAGTACCCTCTACCACACGACCATACCATTTTACACCATACTATTGAGTGCAAGTGCACTTGTTATAGTCGTTGCAGCAAGACGTTACAATTTGTTCAAGATGCAGAATTACAAAATCAAGAGAGATAACCAGCAGCACTCAACAGGATCACAATGTGGAAATCCAGAACATATCCCGGCAACATTTTCACTAAACGTCTTAAAATAGTTGCCGTTCCGAGGGTGGAGGAAATACATATTTCAACTATATGAAGACCGCTGACACACCCGCATCATCGGTTACTACGTCAAATGGAAACTGCTGACGAAGATTCCTGCCTCGTGCCGATTTTATTGAAGACATCATTCATTCGAGTATCGAACTCGGTCGAATTAGCATTAGTTAGAATTAATTTTGTAATAATTTTTATTAATTAAATTAATTGTAAGAAATTTTGGTTTTTTTTCGGGCCTTCAGCCGCAGCTAACGTAATTCACTGCAAACAAGATGTTTGTAACAAAAACGGACGGTACCGTACCACTCATACTGATTCATCAGTTTTTGTTTCTGTCTCTGTCACACGTACGTAGTAACATCTTCGCTCTCGTTTCACTGGGTTCCCTGTTCAGGTTAATCGTGTGGCAGCACAATGCGTAGAGATTTTGTTTTCGATGTCCGCTCCAAGTGCAATACCTCGATGTCATCAAAATTAATAATATTTACATACATACATAAACTCATACTCACGCCCTTCAGTCAGAAGGGTAGGCAGAGGTGCCAGGACACCCATATTTCGCCATGTATGCTCCGTCCCATGACACATGATGTTTGCCCCCTACCACGATAGGGGGCGAACCTATCGCCATATCAGGCACCAATTCCTGACTCCGAGCTGGTAATTAAAAGAAACCTCCAATATAACTTTGCCCGACCCGGGATCCGAACCCGAGACCTCAGAGCCTCGTTACGCACTGTAGCACAACTACGCCACTGAGGCAATAATATTTATAGTCTGTTATTTCGCAATTATTTTCACAGTAGTGCATAAATAGAGGAATGCTAGTTACTATAAATGCAGTACTATTTACAACCCACACACCGTTTGATTAAAAGCGTGGGCTTGTGACGTCACAGGATTTATACGAAGAAATATTCTAGGAGATCTATTGCGCAGGAAGAAATAACGAGAAAGAAGGGATTGCTGTTATAGGCTCTCTGGATGGCGAGCGCAGTGGAATGCCAGGCATTGCTTTGTAAATCAAGGTGTTGTTTGGTTTTGCTTCTGTTTATGAGCGGTATCGCTTACTATCAGCATTCATAGCAAAATTGACAGCCTCCGTGGCGCAGGCGGTTAGACGCCGCCTGTGAAACGAGAGGCCGCGGGTTCGATCCCCGCACCGGGAGAAATGTTTGTGCGGCCCACAAATATTTCTCTCGGGTCTGGGTGTTTGTGAGACCGAAAAGTCTCTCGTAGTTCCTGATACTCACGACACAAGACTCGATCTTAATGTGGGGTCAGGACTATGTATGTGACTGTTGGGTGTTATTTATTATTATTATTAATTATATTAACACATTATGAAGAATCAGAAACAGGAATTCTTGTCTTATATTTTTTTTTTTTTTTTTTTTATTTATTATAAATACAGAGTTAGAAACAAATAATAACTATTGTTTCCACGAAACCGGTCTTCGGTTTGACCGTGGAGTTGGTGAGTCTCATTCACACATGTACATAAAATTTGCATTAAACATTAAACAAACAAAATAACCCTTATGAAGTCAGAATTATAAACAAAAATATACAAACACTTATAAACTTTATGATAAAATAAAACTATAAAATAAAATGAAACATAACTATAAACAGTAAAATGTAACAAAATATCACTTTCCAAAAATTTAAGTAGAAAATAAAACATCACTTCTAAACTTATATATAAAAAAAAAAAAAAAAAAAAAAATGAGAAACAATATGCATTACAACTAAACAAAATAAATAAACTGTATCTGTAAGTATACCTAAAAAGTAAAGTAAATATGTTTATGGCTGCTAGTAGGAACATGTTAAAAGGTGGTTTCTTAATTTGTTTTTAAAACTATTGTATACCGGATCATTTCTAATGTCCGGTGGCAAACTGTTCATTATATAGGGTAATCGTTTATTAATAGTTCTGTCGCCATAATAATTGGTAACTCGGGGAACTACAAAACTACCACCGGTTACAGACCGGGTTGTATGGTCTCTGTAGTATGGTATTAGATATTGGTCTTTACTGCTAAATTGTTTGGTAGCCAATAAATATTTGTGCTTTTGTCTAACGGACAAAATATTGCAGATTTTGAACAGTTTGTAGTAATCATTATTACAACTATTTTTAATTTTTTTACTAACCAGTAACTTAAGAAATCTAATTTGAAGTTTTTCTAATTTAATTAAGTGTGTTTTAAAAGTTAAACCATAACAATCGAGAGCATAACTTAGGATGGAGTCAACTAGGGACATGTACAATAATCTTTATGTTTTAATGGGTACTTTATAGCTCAGCAGGTAGAATTTACCCAATAATATTCTTAGCTTTTCACTTATATAATCTACATGATGCGACCAGGAGAAATTTTCATCTATTTTTACGCCCAAATATGTTACACAATTGGTTTTTTTAATTGGTTTGCATTTGCATTGTATTGAGTTGGTATGGAAACATGTATATTCATGAGTTATTAATGGTGGATGCAAAACAGGTGGGCGAATGTAAGGTGAGTGTATAATTAGCAGTTGAGTTTTTCCGAGTTTAAGACTATTCCATTATCATGTGACCATTTCACGATCGCGTCTACATCTTCCTGCACTCGGGCAAAGGTTTGTGTAACATCAGTGCCGGCATAAAGCGCACACAAGTCATCCGCGTACATGTATGTAGAACAGTGACGCACCACGTCACACAGACTGTTCACGTGCATGAGGTAGCAAATGGGTCCGCACGCAGAGCCTTGCGGCACTCCACACCGTACGTCTGTCAACTTACTGAAAGTATCACCAACCTTCACCCGGTATGAACGCGATGTGAGATAGTCTCTGAACCATTTGTTCAGTGGCTCCCTCACACCACATTCACTCATTGCGTTGAGCAGAGTATCTGCTTCTAAAGTATCTAACGCTTTTTTAAAATCGAAAAATATGGCAACTACAAACTTCTTGTCATGTAAATAACTGTTTATTTCATTTGTGAACTTAGATAATAATGTGGTTGTACTCTTTCCCTTTAGGAAGCCGTGTTGGCATTCGTTAATTATATTATTTTTTTGGAAGTATTTTTGCAGTTGTTTTACTATGCACTTCTCCATTATTTTATTTATACTAGAGAGTATAGCTATGGGTCTATAGTTAGTTAAAATATTACGGTTTCCTTTCTTATGCACAGGTCGCACTATAGCTTCTTTGAGACTTCCGGGGACAATATTATTTTTAACAGACAGGTTAACGAGCTTGGCTAATACGGGACTAATCTTATCTATTATAACTTTGAGATCCGACATACGTACGAGATCGCTTCCCGGTGACTTGTTGATATTCATTTTATTAACTACTTTATTTATATCCACGCAAGTCACAGGTTGCCATCTCATACTTGTGTCTGGAAGTTTGACATAATTATTTCTATCTAGTAAAGTTATATTACAGTCATGCTTTATTTCCTCAATTTCTTTTACAAATGTGCTAGCAAACTTATTACATATATCTATATCACTTCCTTGGTTACCCATATTTGCTAATATTATTTTATCGAGTGACTCTTTCCTATTCCCTAACATATCATTAATTCGGTCCCATAGTCTTTTAATGTTATTAGTGCACTCTAATATTCTATATATTTTACTAGATATAGTTTTCAATGAAATTTCAAAGAAATAATTGGTGAAAACCTGAATATATTCGGACCTGGAGGGTAGAACGCTTCAAAATTGAGTAGTATTGGTTCTTTTTGCAATAGGTTCACTATGATTTTCTATTGTGTTATTGATCATAATTGTTAACTCATAACTTCAAACCTTTAATCCGAAGTAACCTTTCTAGTTTCTACTAGGAATGCATAAATAAACATCAGTACACATGTAAGTCATTAATAGATGATATTTCAAGCGGACGCGACGAAGTGTATCGCGGTACAATATGTCTGCGATATGTTCCGTTTGACACCAATTAGAACACCTAATGATCGAGGCGCATGTGTGAACACGACTTAATTTACACGCACTTGATGAACAAGCTGTGTAAGTCAGAAATAAAAAAAAAACATGCATTCAGTGTCTGTTAAAGTGATTCGTGCAAATATATAGTTTTTTTTGTTATTGTTTTGGTAAGGCTTTTTATATTTATTGTACATTTATATAAGGACATTTATTTAAGGTTTAGGTTAATATTTAGTTTTTTATAATAGGCTTAAGTTTGCGTTAGCTTGCGTCTGCACGTCATCCAAGGTGATCACCGAAAATCAGCGTTGTGCTACGGCCTGCACCGCAGCGCAACATAATTGCTGAGTGATCACCTACTTGTCACAGCCACGACGTGCGAACTTCTTCTTTATTTTTATTTTTATAAATAGACCTTTGTGTATCTGTTTTTGTACGTCGTTTTTAATGCTTGTGGCAAATAAATCTATTTTTCTTTCTTTCTTTCTTCTTTCTTTCAAATATAGCTATGGTACTTACACACTGAAAGAAAAAAATGTATAAGTCGTTATTTAAAAAAAGTCTTTGAAATTCAATGCAATGTAGAGTAGGTAAATACGATTTTGCCAGCTTGTTAGAAGCGGAATATTAGTACAGGAAATAAATTCAAAACGCTTGTTGTTACGCCTACTTTTCAATAAGTTTCCATGGTATACAAAGGTCACTAACTGGATTGATTCGAATACAACACGGCAATGGCATCGATATTTTTCTAGTGCAATAGTCACCAGGCGCACGTTTTCCTTTTTGATCCAGTCTTCTTGATTTGACTTTGAACTATCTTGCTATTGGAACGCGTAATACCATCTGTTATATTAATAGAGTACGTATGTATAGTTTCATAGATAAATTTAAATAGATCAATGTAAAAAAACCTTATCATACTCGGTCATGGTTCACTGACACGCGTTTTATTTGGTAGAATCTCTATTTGACGTCATATTTTGTACGCGTATAACGTATGAAGGCTTAGCCTAAATAGCCGACTTTTCTTGGCTCAATTTTTTGAAAGTATTATTTTTTTATTATTATGTTTTCTAAATGCTAAATAATAATAAAAATTATGATATTAGCCTATCATACTAATTTCGATACAAACAACACTCGTTAGTCAATATTCTCGTAGTTCACACCAGGAAACAACAAAATGTATATAATAATATTTATGACACAATCAATGAAAGAATTAACATACATAACCGTATCACGAATTGATAACAAAGTCAATGAACCAGTTATACGTATTGGTTTATATAACATTTTACCAAAACAGTTATAAATACAACTACTAAAGTAAGATATTTGGAATGTAATCCCTTATTATTTATACCTAGTAGTTATGAAATTTAAATATTTTTGTATAATATTAATATTTTTAATTTATATTTAACAAATGTTAATGCATGCAGTGGTAACCGAAGATATTATATTTAAATTAGTGTCGGTGCAAAGTTATTATGATTTAATTTAATGTAATTGTCACTGTTTACTTATCTGTAAAAAATAAAGTAAAAATGTAATGTGGTTAATTTTTATTAATTCAAATCATTAACGCTAATACGAATTCGTGCGATATTTTCGACGGCACACCATTGCAGTATTTGCACGCAGCATATTCTAGCCTTATGATTTAATTCGAGTAATTTGCACGTAATACATTCGTTTTGGACTAGGCGTATATAAAAATAAATCAAAATGTTTTTAAACTAAGGCACAGCTTAAAATTACGTAAGCAGAAAGCTGGAATTACACTTGTAATAATAAATAATAATAATATAAATTACACCACAATTGTTATTCACGTCAGAAAGAAAAGAAAAAAATGCAAAGAAAATTATTTTCAGTTTCAATAACACAACGTCACAATTGAATATCGATAAACCTGACGCTCCACTGTTCATTTTGTTGTGCAAATTGGCTAGATATGTTGCTATATTTACAAGCAAAATTGATGTCATAAAATATGAAAACAGTCAGTTACACATCTGTGTCAGAAGATGTTCAATTAAAGCGGCGACGCGTCGCAAATCGCTTGGAACTGTGAACATTCGCGCGCACACAGCGACTCAGCCGTAAAATAACAAAAAGTGCCGAACCACCCGACCGTGACTGTGTTTCTAGTTTCTAAACGTTCTGAACGTGTATATTGATTGAATTTCTCCTAGAAAATTGACTCAAAATATAAATAAATACTCCGAAAACTGACGTTAATAGTCCTGACCCCACACTAGCATATATAAGTCTTCTATACTAATTAATACGAGAGACTTCGGTCTCATAAACACTCAGCCGGGAAACAAATATTTGTGGAGTACACAAATGTTCATAAAACTCCAAATAATACGACGGTTGTATGGTCATATTATATCCTCTATTCTTTTCAATATCATGTCATTACAAGGCTCTGTAAAACATATAAATTATTTAAAATAACGAACATTTATAAGATATGATTGACACGTAATAATCTTCGAAGTCTGCCATCCGCGGTCATCGTATCCTTCATATAAGGTGTTGATTCCGTTCTATATTTAAGCCTTTATTCCACCTACAATATCTGCCAGCACTATCATCATACTATAATAGGTTGTTTTACTCATCACATATAAAAATCAACAGTTGGAATCTGTCTCGGTGCGGACCGACGCCTAACCAACTGCGCCACTGAAGCAGTCAAAATGCAGGCCAGTTTTCAAAAGACGTTGTAATAATCCATTGTAGTAATAGTAGCCATATTGAGCTGTGTTATTTCTGAGGCAACACGTGATTCTGTTAATATCTTCTACGTATTACTTAACTATCCTATAGATCACAACCATTTGAACCCGATGTATCACAGAGATCGTAATACGCTATCATTGAGGTATTATACTAGAGTGGATATTGGTAACAAAATATCTGCGCATTGTGCAGGGGTACTACGGGAACCAGTGAAGTGAGAGCGAAGACGATGTTTCTGCGTAAACAAGACAGAAACAGAAACAGAAGGAGAAGTACGGTATCTTACAATTTTGGTGCAAACTTTTTTTTGTAGTATCTCAATGTACGCAATATAAAACAACTAGTTTCCAAGTCATCAAAACTTTATCTCATAATTAAGTCCTTTGTATTGGAAAATGCAGGTGATAGGTATGGTATCCAGAACGAAGTCATGGTCCAAAAACGTCAATATTGAATCTTCAAAATATATGAAACGATTTAAAAAATCAGCTAACGCCTTGTATATAGGCATAAAAACACAACTATTCGTTATAATCGGAATAACACGAGGAAATTGAATTATAAAACAACAACAAGAGTAGTAAAAAAAATCCCCGTAATCGCGTGTTCCGAATCGTGGAAATAACACATGGTATGCTATTTACTCTTATGCTACGACGCGGAACAAAATAAGGAAATACAAACATGTTGTTCTCTAAAATTATTTAATATTCCGTAAACATAATCAAAAATAGTTTATTATACGCCTCATTTTTTAGTAGTAACATGTTTATTAATAAATCGGGCAATCCAATTTGATTGAATTTTAAGTTTGATTTTACATGTCTTAGTGCTCTTTATTACAATTTACAACGCTGATATACCGGGTCCGAATCCGTGGTCGGCAAAATGGATTTGTATTTTCTATTAATTAGTTCTGAGTCAGAAAATTGCGCCTGATATAGTAATAGGCTCCCCATCGACTTGGGACGGAAACCACAAGTCAAAGCATGGTAGGTTGGCTTAGCACCTTTGCCCTTCCGGGAAAATATCTGTATTTTAATATGATTAGCTGAGGATTAGAGTTGTGCCTAGCATCGAAATAGTCGCTGAGAGTAAACCATTTGGCGACAAGTCACAGTGAAAATCTTGAAAATGGGTTAAAGAAAATGGCAATAAGCACTCATATCTCACATTTGGATGCAATATAATCATGGACATTCGTGCTTCTTGGTTATATTATGGCCCACAAATTAGATAAGTGAAACATTTGTTTTTGAAGTCAAACAGCTAGTTAGATGTTCTGTAAATTCATATTCTTAGATCAACAATCTAAGAATATGAATTTACTGTCCTCAATCTAGGGAGGTTATAGAAGTGACCTGCAATGCAATGGTGACTATGTTTATGTGCACTGGGATTTTAATATATATGAAATAGTATATATAAAAAAGTAAAAGATTACCCGTACAAGTACGTAAATTCTGTATTATTACTTGTAAACATGAAATTTCTATTTTCATTTATTTTTTGAAAATGAATATTTGAAATAACTAATACATGAAATGAAAATGCTGAAATAACTAATGCAGTTTATGTTGGTTTTATTATTTATTTCCTGTATTTAAATTGTGTTAGGCACACAATTCCATCATAATCATCACACAAAAGAAACGGAATCAGGATGTATCTTAACTATGAAAATCTAAAGCGATTATAAATTAATGCGTTACTTAATAAACTTATCGCCTATCTTATATTTGGAATAGATAATCTTAAATAATCACCCAACACTCCTTACAAGCTATTTATAATACTACAAATAATTACTGATATTTAAGGTTATCATTTTTTATAATATCTTTAATAAACCTATCCCATCGATAATTGAATACTTTGTAAAATTGCGTTTTGTCTTTATCGTCTAAAGCGCTGTAGCGTATGGAATTTATAGCGAGCTGTTTCAGAAGCCTTAGATCATAATGCTTACTGGCTATGCCTACAAAGGCAACGTAGAAGTCGTGGGATAAGGGATCAGCGTCCCAAGCACCAGGATCATCACTGGAGAGCACCACTGGTAAACCCAAAGCCAAGTAGGTTGCCAAAGGATGGTTCCTTACATCTCGTACTAAAGATAACACAGCATTCGATATAACATTCACCTCTATAGCTATATCTCGTCTCTTTACTGCCACAAGAAGACTTGGATGTTTCACAAGTGCATAAGCGTGACCAATCCTTTTGGACCCTAGAAGAATAGCATCCATTAGATTCTCATCGGTTGGCGTGCCGAACCAGTTAGTTTCTCCGCTGTGGAAGTAATAGTCCAGCTCGTCCTTAGCTTCAATTAACGCTGGAAGGAAATCAATCAATGGCTTCCCTAAATCTTCTTGGCCGACCAGATCGAAACCAGCAACCATGTCGGGCATCTCGCGCTTAAGGCTTCTAGCAAAATCGAGTACATCGCGTATTTGGCTAATATTTAGCACTCGATGTCTGCTCAAAATAATTTTCACGCCAATAAAATCAGGGTATTCTTCTTTAAACCTCGTTGCAATTTGTTTATATAGTTCTGTTAGGTATGTTCTATCGTGGACTGTCCCATTCAATTCGTATATCTGGTGCAACCCACTTCTTATCTCTACATACATAATATTATCATCATAGAAATTTTTCAAGGCCGCATACAAGTATTTCTCACGCACCGGCCTATAGGAAATAAGCGGCTTAACCGCTTTGTACACTTTGTTGAATCTGCTCCAAACTTTATTGATGTCTGCGTCGTAATCTTCAATATCCTCTGAATACATTGTGAAACGTTTTTTAAGTTCCAAATCGAATGCTGCGACATCGTCGGAATTATTTCTGAGTTCACTGAGCAGTGACCATTTAACTGAACAAGGTCGGCTGGGAATAGTGTCGGAAAAGTGTAGGCTAAAATCATCGTTTGTGTAACAAGCGTATAAGTGGCTCTCGTATGTCAGCTTCAATAAATTGTCTGCGTCAAGCATTTGAGAACTGTGGACATGCAACGCCGCGCCTTTGGGCATGTTGCGTATCATCTGGTACACTTTGGACGTCTCTATATACTTCTTGTAGGAGAAATAATGTCTTGAGAAGTTGAAATGTTGTGGATTGTGGAATGACTCGTCGATCTCTTTGTTCTTCCAGTACATGAGTTTATCATTGGCTGCTTTTTCTTCGTTGCTTAAGATGATGTTCCCGCCTAGTGAAGAGGCAATCTCCTGTTGTAGCAGTTCGTTTCGTTTGGTATTGTACTGGTTGAGTAAGATTCCGGCGTAGGATGATGTAATGTATAAACACAAAACGTTGTATAGTGTTAGAGTACGCATGTTTACGTATCACAGTGCGGGGTATCGTCAGGTCACGCCTGTCTCTGCTCGCGTCTCGGTTGCTACTACTGGCTTGTGAGTGCGGAAATCATTTGTTTATATATGTAGGTATGTATGTACTTCCCACTGTTCCAATTAAATATGAACTTTTTATTGAAATTGACTTTATTTCTCGGAAGGCACTATGACTCTTCAAATACAATTCTGGTTAATTATATACGGCATGTTTGTAGGTAAGGGATGCACATGCATTGTTCGTCATGCATCGACTGATAATGAAGTTATTGTTCAACAAACAGTCTTTATAAATGGGTCGATTGCAATTAAATTGCATTGGTATGAGAAATGAGCAAACAACTCTGTGCTAAAAAGTACCGACGTCCAAGAATACGTACATTACTTGGAATATAGAATATTAGCGTCCCAAAAAGAGAAGTGAACAGGAAAGACATATGATGGGTAGGTACTGGGGTCCCAAGAATCTCAAACATAGAACGAAATCCGACAGTAAAGCTATCTATCAGTTTTCTGGTCGATAGTATTACCACCCCAATCGAGTCTACAATAGTCCAAAATCCAAATAACAGCAGTATGGCGTTACCAATTTTATATATTGGACATAAATCTGATATAAATGCTATAAAATATTGAGTTTGCATATTATTTCGCGCTGTTTCGCGACCAAGAGTTTATTTGATTGTTTTTTTTATCGTTTATATTATATTTTTATTATTGTTTTTCTTATTGAGGTACTGTGTTGCTTTTTGGTGTATTGATATCGTAGTTAAAATTTATTCTGGGTGACAAGACTTCGCTGTTTGATATGACTGTTAAATGATTGACGATTGTGTGATGTATTCGTTTTTATTTAGTTAGAGTTTCTGTTGTGAGTAAAGTGTATGACAAATGTAAATAAATAACACCCAACAGTCACATACATAGTCCTGACCCCACATTAAGATCGAATCTTGTGTCCTGGGTATCAGGAACTACGAGAGACATTTCGGTCTCACAAACACCCAGACCCGAGAGAAATATTTGTGGGCCGCACAAACATTTATCTCGGTGCGGGGATCGAACCTGCGGCCTCTCGTTTCACAGGCGGCGTCTAACCGCTTGCGCCACGGAGGCTGTCAAAATGTGACGTGGCACAAAATAACCAATGGATTTTCGTGGATGGATTTATCATTTGGCTTAGATTACCACCTGGGTAGGTACCACCACAATATTTTTTCTCAAATAGCAGTGTAAATGCTCTGTTGTGATTCGGTGTGAAGGACTCTGTAGCGAGAGTACCTAACTACTGGACATATTAAAACTTAACATCTTATATCTCAGGATGGCGAGTGCATTGGAATGACAAGCTTTACTTTGTAATACATGGTGTTGTTTGGTTTTGCTACTGTACATGAGCGGTTGTTTTGCTCACTTGCAGGAATGGCATGCTTACCTCGCCATTCGCCTTACAAAATTTCGCGGGTGTAGTGAGAGGTTGAGTTTGTATGGGGAAAACAATAACGAACAGACATTGATCAATCTGAACCATTTAATTCTACAAGTAACTAGACAATATCAATCCTACGCATAATATAGGGTATATCATGCTATGCTGCTAAGACACAATGCAACTAAAAATGTTGCAAAAAAAGACCACCATTTTTTTTGTTATTATTTCCTATCGTCTTCTTTGGGTGGTAAATATATAGTTATTTCTAAAGTCAGTCATAGTGTAGATACTTTTTTATTTTTAAAGATGATATGGTACGCAAGGTTTTAAATTATTATTTTTGCAAAACGAACGACGAACGAACACAATTATATTAAATGAATCACACAAAAATAATTGACGCGTTACTTTGCAAAAAAATTTGATGCATTGTGTTTGTAGTCACTAAAACTATCAACCGTCTTCGTTTTCGGTAGCAGTCTTGATATACCCTGAACATTATTCACATTCGTATGCTCTTATAGTCTATAGATATGCACAGTCCTTCTATATCTGGGTTCCTTCTTTGTAGATACTCTTATTATCGTATTTCAAGAGCAAATAAGTTCGATAAAAACAAATTCAAACTCATTAAATACTAAAGCCCTTTAAACATTTCTAACACGAACTATTACATAAACAACAATCAAAGTTTCTCAATAATCAATAATGTTTCCTTCCAGTTATGTTGAAATGTCGATAGTGAGATATTGATAGACATTATCTCATATTACGTGAACCGGGTCATGATTTCACAACAATAATAAACGACCGCCAAGGTTACGCACTTTCTATAGAATTCGGTTTTGTATTGCTATGAAAGCATGCCAATCGCCTGATAGTAAGCGATATAACAGCTCATGGACAGCAGCAAAACCAAATAACACCATGAATGCGATTGAAAAAAATAATAGTTAAAAAAAACTAAAATACACGCTTTAATAAGATATACAACTAAAAAAGTTAAAATAATTGATACTGAATTTAAGATAAGAAAATGAAGTAAAATACATATATTTTATTGTTACAAAGCGTGGGGTGTTTACAACAATTACTTATCCTCCTGCACCCCACGCTTTGTAACAATAAAATATATGTATTTTACTTCATTTTCTTATCTTAAATTCAGTATCAATTATTTTAACTTTTTTAGTTGTATAGGTATCTTATTAAAGCGTGTATTTTAGTTTTTTTTAACTATTATTTAATTGTTTTGACTAAAAACATCCATCTACGGCTGTATTTCCAATCAATAACGCCATCTGTTGGTCAGTAGTAACATTTGACACTTGAAGAATACAATGTTAATGCCATCTAGCGATGAATAGTGCAAACATCCATTATTGACGTTATCACGCCATCTGTTAGTCAGTAGCAAATTATGTTCATCTATACGCCATCTAGTGGTCAGTAGCAATGGTCATCAATTATAAGAATAATGAATCCTGGCGAATCTAATCAGGATAATCATATATTTTAATCGAATTATTGTATTGTCATCGGTCCTCAATAAATCTACAAAGTTTGAACGAAATCTGGCCGTTTAAAGTGGGTCAAAATCGCGCCCAAAGAAGTCGGTTACAAACAAACATACAAACATACAAACATACAAACATACAAACATACAAACATACAAACATACAAACATACAAACATACAAACATACAAACATACAAACATACAAACATACAAACATACAAACATACAAACATACAAACATACAAACATACAAACATACAAACATACAAACATACAAACATACAGGTGAAGCTAATAAAAAGCGTGTAATGATATAAAGCGATGGTTGGCATTGCACTGCGTTCCCCATCCTCAGACATAAGATGTTAGGTCTCAATATGTCTAGTAGTTATTCTGGCTGTTATGTTCTTCGAACAGGAACACAACAGTCCATTTACACTGCTGTTTGGCGGGAGACATAGATATTGCGGCGGTAGGTACCTACCCAGGTGTCCTCTCTCATATTAGAGACCTACTTACAAACAATAGTTAATGCCTTGTTTAAGAGTCTTGATGCTAGGTTTTAAGAGTCGAAATTTCCAACAGGAATAATAAAATAATGGGGGAGATCTCGAATCAATCATAGATTTCTTTCGGGTGAAGATGAACGTGATGAAACGTTGACTAGGTAATAAAAGGAAGGCTGCGATTTTAAAACTGCAGAACGCTAAAGACTTAAGGACGTTTTTAATTGTCTGGGATCGGATGACGTGCTATTTCACAGTTCGGGATGGGATGCATACGTAAGATAGAGGCAACATTTTGTAAAGTATTTATTTATTAACAAAAAATATAACATCTTAACAGCCGAAGCCAACACGACTCTATATCAATATGAAAGTTAATAACTCTTATATAATATAGAATATGGAATTAAAAAAATAAAACATGCAAAATAAAATCAAACAATTCGAACGAAAATAAAATAACATTTAGGCATAATCGTACAGTTTTCATATGACGTACGAAAAGTCGTCGTTGCGTCGGAGTATAGAGTAACCCTCCTTAATACGATGTGCTGGACGCAAAGTGCCAAACTAGGACATTTTTCCAAACAAAAACGAAAAAAAAGATGCGCATAGCCCAGCCTGGCCTTTGAACCCGCACGGTTCGTACCTCATAGCATACACTTACGCGTTTCAGCAGTAGTTATTCTAAAAAGATTGCGCCTTACTTACCATCAGGCGCTTTGTAGTCAGTAATTCAGTATCGTACGAAGACAGAATAAATCACGAAAAAATTATATCTCGCTAGTTTTTCGAGATATACAATAAAAATATAAGAATTGATAGTTCTATTAGTAATTGTATATTATTTACCTGATACATCAAATACATGACTATCAGAAAGATCAAATTTTAATTTATAGAATAAAAAATAATAATAAGTTATTATCCGAGTAGCAACTTTATAACTCTAATTTTAATTCGTGACTTTAGCGCCATCTATTATCTGTGGCGCAGTATTACTGTGGTGGCTACTTCAATAAGCGAATGATAGTTGACCCGCACTTCACACCACTTGAGCGCTGTTCGTAATGCGACAGTGGCGTCCTCATTATTTCGCGTAACGTAACAATCTAGGCTAAATTAATTCTGCAGATTTTAACTTTGGTAATTGAAGTTTTAATATTAAATTTGGTGAAGGAAGGAACTGGAAGTAAGAAAAAATTAAAATTAAACCATATCCGCGACAAAATCTGTAAAAAATTGATTTATTTCAATGTATTGTCTCTGTTTTGTATATTCTTGGTAATATTTTTATGTAATGTGGCGCCAGTATATGTACCTATGCAATTTTAAAAAACATTAAAAAGGACAATAACACAGAAAACAAATAGGGTGAACCTAAAAGTTATCCATAAAAAATTGTATGTATTTAGTTATTCTGCCATTTTATCCAGTCAAATTAGGCTTAAAACGTAGGTAAAAATTATTTCCGATATGGTTTGTGTGAAGCAGACAGCTGACTAATGATAAGCCAAATTGGGAGCCAAAAGATTTTTATGCTGTCTGAAAAGTCACATAGCGGTATTTTAGACAGCCTTCATGGAGCAAATGGTTAGACGCTGGCTGTGAAACGAGAGGACGCGGGTTCGATCCCCGCACCGAAACAAATATTTGTTCAAACCACAGGTATTAGTTTCT
Organism: Hyles euphorbiae; assembly: GCA_023078785.2. Lineage (NCBI taxonomy): Eukaryota > Metazoa > Arthropoda > Insecta > Lepidoptera > Sphingidae > Hyles > Hyles euphorbiae. The sequence goes on along the minus strand of CM041044.1, from coordinate 10,542,820 downwards.
GGTCTGGGTGTTTATGAGACTGAAAAGTCTCTCGTAGTTCCTGATACCCACGACACAAGACTCGATCTTACTGTGGGGTCAGGATGTATGTGACTGTTGGGTGTATTTATTTTAATGTATGTGTGTGATATCAACTACAGCAGTTAGAAAAACATTAATACTTACATCCATGCATAAACTCACGTCTTTCTCAAGGGGCAGGCAGAGGTTCCACCACCTATATTTTGCCTTGTGTGTTCCGTCCAACGATGTGATGGAGGCAAGCCTATCACCATATCACACACAAATTCCTGAGTCCGGGCTGATAATGAATAGAAATCAACATTAGCCCACGGCAGTCCACTGCTGGGCATAGGCTGTCTGCCGTTTGCATCCAGTTCAGTTGTAATCATACTGCAGTACAACTATGCCACTGAGACAGGCATAACAATTAATAAGAACTTATAAATCTTGGTTGCAAGTATTTTTTATTCAGCTTCATAAGTAGGTATACGAATAGATACCTAATTCGATTCGATGGTTCGATGGTTTGGCCATATTGTAAAGATGGATGAAAGGAGACTGACGAATGAGATTTATAATGCGAGAATGGATGGTGTAGTCGGTCGAGGACGTCCGAGGCGGTCCTATAAAAATCAAATAGGAGACCTTTTAAAGAAAGGAAAAATACGGAGTCCTCGAAACCGACGAGCGTGTATGATGAGATTAATGACAGTTGAAGAAGCGAAAGAGATATGTATGGACCGTAGCACTTGGCGCTCAATAGTCTCTGCTTACCCCAATGGGACATAGGCGTGAGTTTATGTATGTATGTATGTATGTAGATACCTAATTAATAGGTTAAGGGAAAAATATAGTAAATAATTTTACTGCGTATATCTAATTACAATTGAATAGTTCACAGACACCTAGTCCACAGAAAAGTTCCAGGGGATTAATCTCGCATTTCCCAAGAATAATGTTTTAAGCGGGAACTGCGATAAGTCCATTAGAATGTGAAAACTTTCAGACTTCAGAAGTTCGAGAAACGTTATCCGACTAATAAAGGAACGTTCGTTGACTCCCCAAACTTCTTTGTAATCTAAGGACTTTGTTTTCTAGCTATATTTTATTAGATCTTTGGTCGCGATAAATCTATTGTGTCTGTGTGGCTTTAGTCAAAAGTACCCTGAACCGACGAGAATGCATGAAGAGGTTGATGAAATTGGATGAAGCGAAAGTAATATATCAGGAGCAAAGTGGCGGTCTATAGTCTCTGCCCTATGGGATTCAGGTATGACGATTATGGGTGTATGTATGTGTGGTTTTAAAATGTATAAATCTGTGTTATATAGGTAATCTCTGCTACCTCTATTACTTACTATCATGAGCTATTGGCTATGTCTAGGTAGGTAAATTACATTAATTCTTGGAATGTGATCAAATTAATAAACATTATCCAGGGTATATCCAGACTGCTACCGAAAACGAAGCCAGGTGGTAGTTTTAGCGACTTCAGACACAATGCAACTAAAATATTTGCAGAAAACGCAACGAATTGTTGTAATCTTTTTCCCCGTGGTCGTATTTGTGTGGAAAATACAGAGTTATTTTTTGTTAAATCATAGTTAACATCCTTTATTTATAAAGACTCTATGGTAGCAAGGGTTTAAAATATTATTATAGCAATACCTATGGATTTACCACCCAAAATCTATGATATTTAAAAAATAAATAAAATATTGTCGCGTATCTTTACGAAATTTTTAATTGCATTGTGTTAGTAATCATTAAAAGCACCACCTGGCTTATTTTTCGGTAGCAGTGTTCATATACTCTGTATATTAGGTATCGGTAATGGTCCAAAAATCATCGCGTAGCATTTTATAAAATATTTTTTATTTATCTGTAATAATATAATGTCAATTAATGCAGTGTTTTATATTTTTACCAAATAAAATTATAAACTCATTTGCAAAAAAAACGGGCACCTAAGCAATGAACCATTTCAAATGTTACTATTGGTTTGTTTGATAATTATAGGTAGTTTTACTATCACAATTTTGTAAATTAATAAGCAAATAATCGTTTTCGTCAGTATTATCATAAAATTTTGATAAAATTTATGGGTTTTAATGCTAAAGTTCACTAGTAGTGTATGCTCGCTAGTAGTGCATATGCTCGTGAAGTAAAAGTTAACGAAGATTTTTGTTTGTTCTTTCTTTAATAAAGTAAAAGCAGATAAATATTTAGTATCGAGTGTGACCCCCTCTAGCTGAAATCACAGCTTGAATTCGTCTGGGTATGCTAGCGAGGATATCCCGGATACTTGCTTGCGGAATACGTTCCCACTCCGCGGTAATCACATTCTTCAGCTCTCTGATGGTCTGCGGAGCCGGTTGTACTGATCTCACGCGTCGTTTCAGAACGTCCCAGACATGCTCTATAGGATTGAGGTCGGGACTTCGAGCTGGCCAATCCAAACGACGAATGCCGACCTCTTGCACATACGCTTCCACATCGCCAGACCGGTGGGCGCGAGCGTTGTCGTCCATAAAAATTGAGTCTTCGCCTAAAGCGGCCAATGCGGGTTGTGCATGAGGAATTAGAACTTCCGTTATGTATCGATGTCCAGTCAGTGAGCCGTTTTCAATGAAGACTAACTCTGTACGATCCATTGAATTTATTCCTGCCCAAAACATAACAAAGCCCCCACCATAAGGTGTGATTTCTTCAAAACAAGCCTCTGCAAAGCGTTCTCCTCGTTTTCGTAGCACTCGCCGACGTCGATCTTCACCGAACAGAGATATTCTGGCCTGGCTTCATCGGAGAACAATACCCTATTCCAGTCTTCTTGAGTCCATGACTCACAATTTCGAGCAAACCTAAGCCTGGCAACTCTGTGCTCACGGAGTAACTTAGAGCCGCGGGCCGGGCGATGACTGCGTATATTGGCCGCGAGAAGCCTCCTCCTGACCGTCCATAGACTAATATGCACATTTCTTACTTCTTCGAGGTTGTTCTTAAGGTCCACATACGAAGACTTGCGATTTCTCAATGCGCGACTCACAAGAAAACGATCATCCCGTGGTTGGGTACATGGTTTTCTTCCAGAACCAGGCCTTCTCTCGACGGAACCGGTGTCTTGATACCGCTGCCAGGTCCTTTGAACCGTCGAGCGACTCACACTTAGCCTCTGAGCCACGAAGCATTGGCTGCAACCCTCTTCGAGCAGCGCAATAATTTTGGTAGCTTTTACCACTTTCTCTAACATTATTGAGACAGCTAAACAGCAATAAATGAAGCTTTGACAATTAAGAATATGAAATAAATTCATAAAAATTTACTAAAAGTTATGAAAACCGATATTATCTTTTGGAACTTCGCACCAAAAATGTAGGATAATAAGTTTTCTGTAAAAACGAGCATCAAACGAAAATTTGAATTTAGAACGTACTGTTTTAAACACCACGGCATTTTTAAAACCGGCCAGTAACATGTACAAATGATTGAAATCATTTTGGTACCGTATTTTTTTAAAGAAGAATTAAAATCAAAACCGCCCGTTTTTTTTTGCAAATGAGTGTAATTAGTATCCTTAAATTGAGTTTTACAGTGAATTTTACATGCAACGTTCTGCTAACTCATTAACAGATGGCTCTGCTAGTCTCAAAATTTGTGTTCACAACGCTGTTTTTAAATGATTCTACAACTGGCGACCTCTGTGAGAGAGTAGCGAACTAATTCTTCTTACACCGCGGAGGAAAGGAATCATCTTTCATTGTAATCACAAAGCATCAGGGAAGGTTTAAAAATGTTTGGACTGTACAAGTAATTAATTTAAAAATAGGGTAGGTCTAATTAATTCTTATTAGAAAGAAAATAATACAACTTTGTTTAAATCATGTTGTTATTTCATAAGATTAACAAATGAATCTCCATCAATAAATCTAGAGCCATCAATTATTTTATTAAAATTAGGTGTGATTTCGCAAGTATCACATTCCCACGTAACAACTAACGACCGTCACATGCCGACATTACAGTAACAATCCCACCGGATACATTATTCAATTGATATTCGGGGGTCAGGGCTTAGAGGCACTTATATGAATTTGTTTGGTCCGGCACAGGCAAATATTTTGGAAATAGGGGCCCGCGCTATTGTCAAATTGACCGGATGATTGTGAGGGGTCCCAATGTCCTCTTATTGCGTTGAAAACCTCGTGTCCAATTTAATTTGATCCGTTTTGGTTGTTGTTTGGTTATGGATATCAATATTATTGTTTTTCATGACAAGTCAGGTTCTTACAAGTTTGTATTTGTTTCACATGTCCCGTAGTCTGTTTTTTATAAAGCCTGTCTGTAAAATAAAAGTGGTTTAAGTTAAAGGAGAATGCCTATTTTACTATGAAATTTAGTATCGATGCGAACATTTTTGTGCCTCGATGAAACCTACTTGAACTGGAAGTCCAATAAAAACTTTTTTTATCTTCAGGTCTGTGAAAAAAATGTAAAATGTGATGATAATTACTTTATTTTATAAAAATCGGTCGTCGGGGATAAAACAGAAAAACGTTTAAGGACCAATCATAAAAAAAAACGCTATGTAAATTTTGTATCGGTATCAACGATATATTTTACCGATACTATGAATGAAATTTAAGAATTCCTCTAAATATTTTTTTATGATTTAGCAAAGTATTGTTAAAAATGGTAGAGCCACGCTGTTGTTCGTCATGACTGAGCATGAATGGGCAGGCTTGTTTGGGGCGGTACTCTGTCTCACAGGATATCGACGTGAAGCGAAAGCTTAGCTGTCGCGTTTCGTTCAGTAAGTGAGAGTGCTATTTGCCAGATTCCCTTCTCTGTTCCCATTATTTTTCCTTCCCCCTTCAAATTTGGTGGACCAGCAACACTTCCATGATTCAAGCGTAATGAATGTTCACGGGCGGCAGTGATCATTTGCCATCAGGTGAATTGTTTGTTCACTTACCGGACCAATGCAATTTTAAAAATAAGTAAATAATTTCCAGCATCTGCCAGCGACCTTTAGTAGTAGGTCGGTGTCCTACACTACGCTTGCCAAGACGCGGTCTCCACTCGAGAACACGTCTGCTCCAACGGTTGTCGGTTCTTCGACAAATATGGCCAGCCCACTGCCACTGCTGGATGCGACAAGCCGAAGACAGGGTAAAATCGCGCAATTTGGAGGAGGCCTATGTCCAGCAGTGGACAACAGTTTAGGCTGATGATGATGATGATGAAATAATTTCAGTTCAAAAAACTATTAAAATTGGGAGAATAGATGTCTAATTTAACTTGAAGTCTCCTTTAACTCCATAAAGATGTTTATCTGAAAATTATGCACAAAATCTATTAATTTTATCATGAGCTTGTTGTACGCCACACTCTTCTTCTGCTTTTTATCTTACATGCATTTTGAGACCCTATCGACCCAACCCACATTAGTGTAGCATGGTGGACTATAAGGCCAAACCATTCTCAATCGTACTCTTGATTGTAGAGGAGGCTTGCGCTCTGCAGCGGGACGTATATGGGCTGATACAGATGTGTCAAGCCTCATGGTATGGTAAAACATTTGTCGTATTCAATTTATATTTATTTTACTCTTTATAAGATTCTAATATCTCTTGATATGTTTTGTTCATCCGGATTATAAGTTTAATAAATTAATTAATCTTTTTTGTTTCTCTTTTATTCCCATACTCAACTATTGTGATAGTCTCTTAATTTTACACACAAGAAAAATAATCCGTTACCTATTACATATTATAATTTACGTTACATTGCCTACCTACCTACTCTTTAAAACTTCATATTTTCTATATTAAAAACCCATTTCCATTGTAGAGTTACTAAGCTTAATTGGCAATAAGCCTCCACACCAACTTTTTAAGAATATAAGATCCAGATTTTCAAAAATACATACATTTAGGTATAAACGCGCCTTTTTCCCAGAAGGGGTAGGCAGAGGTGCCAGGATACCCACATTTCGCCTTGCATGTTCCATCCCACGACGTGATAGGGGGCGAGCCTATCGCCATATCGGGCACAAATTCCTGACTCCGGGCTATTAATGAATTGAAAAATCCAATCTCACTTTGCCCGATCCGGGATCCGAACCCAAGACCTCAGTTTCGTAACCGTACGCCACCGAGTCAGTCGGTATCAAAAACTAACTGCAAAAACTCAAAACATTTTTTCTCTCAACCCGCACCACTCATACAGTCGGATGCTCAAACCCCATTCATTAGTAGTTTTTCAACCAATAAGAATTCTTATCCTCAATGAGACAATACTGCGGTAATAAATATGCTAGTGCCACAGGTGCGTCGCGATCAAAGGCGGCGGTGTCTTTGACCCCCCCCCCCTGACCCCCAGCGCGGGGGACAACCCACCCCGGTGGCTGTCAATATTTGCATACTAAAAGGATAAATAAAGCTAAAAGGATTTGGGATGTTGATTGAGCTGTTTAAGTACGTTTGCTTGTAGGAAGCTAAGTTCGCCTAAGTTTAGTAGTGACTAGGTGTGATAGGGGATTAGATGTTTTTGGAATTCCGATGAATGGCGAGACGAGCATGCCGTCCGCTTGATGGTAAGCGATACGAACGCTCATAACTACTACCACTGCTGGTTGGCAGGAGAAATAGACATCGCGGTCGTACCGATCCAGGTGTCCTTCGACATATGAGACATCACAGTAAAGAGTAGTAAAATAGTGTCAAAGATACGAACAGTGTTGGTAAGACTTATCCATAATTCATCTAAAACACAGTCACTAAAATTCCTAGTAAAAGAAGTACTAATGACGGCCCTATCGTAGTGGGTAATTTTTTGGACAGTTGTAGGAGGGATATAAGATAAGGATGATTTAATAAGTTACCATTACTATGTTGGGTAATAATCGAAACTAACAAAGCAATCGATACATGTTAAAAATAATCGCGTGGTGTTTTCGTAGTATGCTTCCGACCTTATTGTGATAATTACAACAGTCACATATAGTAAAAATCTACAGATGTAGTCAACATCTAAAACAAAGATTTATTGTGTCGATCAGAGAGAGTCGATTTGTGAGACACTTTTTGTTCTCACAAACACCGAAACTCGAAAGTATTTCACAGAAAACGCCACGGAGACTGTCAAGTAACATAACTTGCCAAATGCTTAATGCCAATATTTCAATATTCCTCATCTTAAAGCTGATAATTTCGACCATTAGGTGTCCATCTTCTGTGAATTTGTTGATCACAAACATTTATTGTCACGAAGGCTATCAAGTTCATTGTCTCGGCAAATGCTCAATGCCAACATTCCAATATCTTCATCTATCTTATACCTAATAATTTCCACCTTAGGGTGCCCACCATTCCTGGATTTTGTCGGTCTTAAATTGTCACCGAGACTGTCAAGTACCATAACTGGCCAAGTACTTAATACCATCATTCCAATATTCTTCATCTTATAGCTGATAATTTTAATCCATTGCGTGTTACCATCCAAAGATGCGAACAAAAGAGAAGGAAGTGGATTCCGTTAGACGCCATATGGCAACCACTAATAGTACCGAAAAACCGCAATTTGTACGAAGTCGAGCATGCGCACCGTCAGTGCCAATTACTAATTGCCGATTGTTACCGGTAAAAAAACCCTTGGGTCCCTAATGTGGTGTTTTGAAGTGAGATCGCGTGTTCTTACAGATTTTTTAGACCTTTTTTTTGTGAAGTATTGATAGATTTCGTAGGTCCTAGCTGGTGAGAAATAGGCACAATATGTTAGAATTTACTTGGGTAGAAAATTACAATTTATAAGTCATAATATTAATTTAGATTTAGGGATAAATGTTCGCTTAATAAATATTAGTTTCGACTTTTGAGAAACTTGAACCTTTTGAAAACATAAAATATAAGGAAGAAAGTAAGAGCGTGGGTTGAAGGCTTTCGGTCTTTTTTTTTATTGCAGTAAATGGCGAGACGAGCATGTCGTTCGCCTGATGATAAGCGATGCGAGCGCTCATGAACAGTAGCAAAACGAAACAACATCTTGAATTACAATGCAATGCTTGGAATTCCACTGCGCTCGCCATCCTGAGACACAAGATGTTAAGAGTCAATATGTCCAGTAGTTACTCTGGCTACAATGTCCTTCAATCCGAAACACAACAGTGCATTTACGCTGCTGTTTGACGGGAGAAATAGACATTGCAGTGGTACCCACCCAGGCAGCCTCTCACATATGACAGACCTACCACCTGCTTTACTTTTATGGTGTTTTCATTGAATGCTGGCCACAGTACGTTAATAAAGTTTAAATTCGCATGAAGAATATATCGAGCATTAACTTTAATTTAAAGACTGTAAATATCGCAATAGTAATTTAAAAACAAGTGACAAAACGTCTGCTAATTATAATTACAACAAAACATTACATCTGCGATAAAACCAGACATTCATGATTCAAGTGTTGTATAAAAAATATTATATAGAACAAAACCAATGAACCAATACATTAAAGCACGTGATAACTTTAAACTAGTGGTCAGACAAAATAACATCTGTTTTATTTTAAGCCCAATTAATCTACTGGCGGTTGGAGACTGGTATTATTATACTACCTATTTTAAATAAACCTATGGACAAAGAATTTATAAAAAATAAAATCAATATTAGTAATCCCGTATCCCGGCATCCCATAGAGGTAGGCAGAAATTATGAATTTGCTCGATCCTTCGACTCGATCCTCGAACCTTTCGCTTCATCCACTTTCATCAAGTTTTCCATGTATTCTCGACGGTTTAGGGTGCTATTGGCCGTAGTTGATTTTTTCTTAAAATTAAAACATCCTTTAACCAATATTAGGGTTGAGTAAGAAATACAATCGTTATAGTGAAATGCCAAATTATTATAATATTTTTTTTTTATATTATAGGGGGCTAACGAGCATACGGTTCGCCTGATGGTAAGTGATCAACACCATCCATGATTCTGCAACATTATAGGACATGGAGATGCGTTGACAACCTTTATTATTTTTGTTAATGATCCCAGCATATACCGTGCCATGGGACAAAAGCATGAAGATTATGGAAATATCAGGCTACAAATAATTAGGAGCACTAAGAATTATTGGACTTGATAGGTAGGCGTTCATACAGGCAGCCATCGCAGCGCAGTTGGTTAGACGCCGCATGTGAAACGAGAGGCCGCGGGTTCGATTCCCGCACCGAGACAAAGGGTGTTTGTGAGACCGAAAAGTCTCTCGTGGTTTGTGATACCTTCAATATCTTGTATCCTAATCCGGAGTCAGGTCAAAGTGCGTGACATAATTTTACAGAATACGCCCATTTACGTGTAATCTTTAAGACTAGTATAAAAATATTACTTTTCCTATTAAAAAATAAAAGAAAATAAAACAATAAAATTAAATACCATATGTGACACTTACGATAAAATAAGACTCGTGTATGGTAAATTGTGGACTATACAGCCTAAGCCGTCTCAATCGTACCCGCGATTGTAGAGGAGCCCATACCCTGCAGTGGGACATATAAGAGCTGATACAAATGGTAAAATGCGCGCTAAAAACACAAAAGTCCCTTTAAAAATTATGATCACATTGCCACAATGTTGTATTTGGCAATGTGATTACTGATTAGGCATTTGTTCCTGATTATAAGTTTAATAATAATACTACATGTATTCATATTAATTGGCTTTTACAGAGTCAAACATGTAGTACAAGGTGGGACTTTGATATGAGAGTAGGGCAGGCCGGCAAGATTGTGTCGACTAACAAGGATTGCCTCACACCTATTGATACTGGATGAATGGATATTATGTGGATTGCACGAGTCTGACATCGAATGCACCTGACTGTCTACCAGAGATAGATGAAGAGATCGTGCGCCAAGCAACACCATCGTTTAAGAAAAAAACATAACCACAACCGCTCCAGGACTGTAACGAATAGGAAGAAGAACATCAGGTGCTGATTATGAAATCTTTAGAAAACCCATGTTTCTTAGATAATTTTGTTATAGCGGTTCTTTTTAGCACAGATACCGCTACTTTTTGGCATCTAAACCGTTTCTACTATCATAAATAGCAATCTTTTAGTTTTATTACTATGAATAGCGAGACAAGCATGACATTCGCCTGATGGTAAGTGATACGACCGCTCATGGAAAGTGGCAATTTTTGGCATTCCACTGCGCTCGCCATCCTGAGACATGAGATGTCTCAATATGTCCAGTAGTACTCTGGCTACAAAGTCCTTCAAACTAGAATACAACAGTGTGTTTACACTGCTATTAGGCGGGAACAATAGTCATTGCAGTGGTACCTACCCTGGCGGTCTCTCAAAAGAGACCTACCATCGATACCTATATTATACCGGGTATCTCAAGACTGCTACCGAAAACGAAGCCAGGTGGTAGTTTTAGTGACTACAAACATAATGCAACTAAAAATTTCGCAAAGAAACGCGACAATTATTTTTTATGATTTTTTAAATATTGCCATTTTTAGGTGGTAAATCCATAGTTTTTGCTCAAATAATAATTTAAACTCTTGTATGCCTTAGAGTATTTATAAATAAAAGGGTATACACTATTATTTTAGGGAAAAATGTATTTACCACCCAAATATGGCCATAGGAAAAAAATAACAAAAAAAATTGTCGTTTTTTTTTTGCAACTTTCCTCTTGCATTGTGTCTCAAGTCGCTTAAACTACCACCCGGCTTTGTTTTCGGTAGCAGTCTTGATATACCCTGTATAGGTAAATTCTAAAGCATTTCTCGATAAACGGATTATCAATCACCAAAAGAAATTTTCATTTCGAATCAATCGTTTCTGAGATTAGTGCGTTCAAAAAAACAAACACACACACTCTATAATTCTTAGAATAGATTATACTTCAATTTTTAACACCTCCCATTGTCTCCACAAATTGCATCAATTTCTTTTGTTCCAGAATTAATTTTAATTCCGCTCATTTGTACGGGCGCTAGTTTTGCGACATATTGCGTCTAGAGACGGTTGGGGGACAATTATCATTGTTTTCGAGAAAAAGACGAGCGTCATTTGTATAAATTAATAGTGCGACATAAATAGCGGTGTGCGGCGGCGAACAAATGTCATCCTGCAATCGACCAGCGTTGGTAATTGATATTGGTAATAACTTGTCATAATTGACAAGTTAGGGGCATTTTTTTGTTGTTTCTTGTTTTTTGTACAATACGCCTTGTGGTTGGCATGTGGCTAGATAATAAATGTCAAAACAGATAACATAGCTAGATTAATAAACCAGAGATAGATAAATAATTGAACCTAAAGGATTTATATTTCAATATGGCTATTAAACTTACGTGTACTTAACATGAAGCTAAGGGGTAAAAAATATTTTTTTATTGCAGTGAATGGCTAGACGAGCATGCCGTTCGCCTGATGGTAAGCGATGCGACCGCTCATGAACAGCAGCAAAACTAAACAACACTTTGAATTACAAAGCACTTCTTGTGGCACTCCACTGCGCACGTCATTCTGAGACACAAGAATCAAGAATCAAAGTCTCAATATGTCCAATAGTTACTCTGGCTACTTCTATCCGAAACACAACAGTGCATTTAAACTGCTGTTTGACGGGAGAAACAGACATTGCGGTGGTACCCACCCAGGCAGCCTCTTACATATGAGAGACCTACTACCAGATTTAAAAAATATTTCGTTAACGGAATCGAACCTATAATATTTTGACGAGTTTGTACGTATTGTGTCATTAAACGATGTAATTAAAACCCCTTAGATATACTTATTTTATTATAAAACACATAAATACATTTTTGATTAAAGAAACAAGGTTGATGAGATAAAAAAATACAACCCTTATCTGGTCTTTTATTCCCAAAAATAATTGACCGAAGTAATTATCTAGTAATAATGCCTAATTTAAATTTATTGGTGGCAATCAAATGATTTTGGTCGATCATACTACCCGGGTGGTCCATGCCGTTATATTTCAATGCAGCTGTCAGTAAATATATTTTTTGTTGCATAATTCTGATAAACGAAACGCATTTATTTTAAGTTTAATTCATAATACAATAACATTTACGAAATTCTTAATACTGATTATTATCCCTCTTTCTGTCGCTATTCAGCCATACGAAGTCAAGCTGAACATAGGCCTTCCTCAACAATCTCCACATCGACCTGTTGGAAGCGGCCTGCATCCAGCGACTTCTTGCAAACTTGACCAGGTTTTCCGTCGACCGTCCACCTTGTTTCCGGGCGACTGACAGCTCTGACTTAAAAACTTTTTATTCATTGATATTTATTGATATTTGTAAAAAAAAAAAAAATATTTCTTAATGTAATTCCTTTCCTCTGCTGTTGTTAGTTATTATAATACGAATGCTGTGATCTTTTGTAATTGAAATAAATTTTACTATTATAACCTTGTATAAATAAATAAAAAACTTACGAATAATCAAATCTTATAAGAGAGATGGGCTGAGGATGATGATGAATCCAATCTTACATACTAAACGACGACAAAATTAACAGAAAATAAAATTATATACAATATGATTCTGAGTAATTCCCAAATTTAAACATCTGCAAAGTCGGATCTTGAGTTTGTTAAAGCATTCAAAATGTGAGGGTAATAGTGTAAAAAGAGAGAAACATAAATATTGAGATTTTTTTTTTCTTGAATGGTAAATGTAATTAAACAGAGGGTAGTTACTGTTATGCGCTGGTTTTCCGAACGCGTATCGCGTGCTCTGCTATGTTGCAGAATTTCGATATGTGAATAATCTAGTGAAAAGTGGTGTGTTGTGCTACAATGAAAGACTATTTGGCGCCAAAGGCCTGTATTGAGAGCAGAATTCGGTGAGTTAGCTTGACTATTTCATTCGTTTAGGGATTATTTTTGTTATATAGTTTGCACGCACGCAAGGTTTTGAGAGACCAGCAATAATGTGATCAACGGAGGGGTTACTGTTGTATCATAGTATTTTTATAAAACTAAAGTGAGTCGATGTTTGAGGAGGACTGACCTACAATACTGACCCATTTAATTATTTTCTCAAATTTACACATACCAGTGAATTCAATATAGAGACAAAGATCTTGTAGATCAGTTTCAAAATTCACTTTGGATTTTTTCTAATTATGAAAAAACTAATCCTACCAGAATTAAGGTCTTTTGGTATTAATAATTGCGTCACAAAATGTCTTCAGTCTCCCACAATACTTTATGGGACTAAGTATCCATTTAACCCTTTTGTCAAGAAACCAGGGCTCATGCGACCGCATTAAACAACTTTATCGACATATTGCAAACGGGAGTTCGGACGTATTAATTTCTTATACATTAAATCTTTCCTCCAAAACTTATTTGCTTTCACTGTTGACTTTAGTGACTGCTACATAAGGTTGTAAATCGAATAACTTACGTGTAATATTAAATTTGTCTGTGGTAAGATGTTGAAAACCAAGGAAGCTTTTTGTATGAAGTTTTTGTTGCAAATTACGTTTGTGCGGTGTATCATCGGCATTGGTTGTGGAAACTTCGTGATCATTGTCTCGTCACATGTTTAATGCTTTGTTAACTGGTTGATTCTGTTACTTGGGGTTCTTTATACCAGGTGGTTGACAAACGGGTTAGGTACCTGTATATTAACCCTGTAGGTGTTATTCATAGACACAGAAACCTAACTATTTAAGGATCAAATGTTGTCCATTTTGAACGACTTTTGAATTTGATTTGAGGGAAGAAGACAAAACGTTCCATAGTTAAGATAGTTTTTTAAACTGTCTTTGAATAAAGTCGTAATGCTTTATGCGTTTATGGAATAAATTATAAATAAATAATAACAGAGCACAAGTCCATGTCGTGGGAATCAGAAACTATATGACACTATTCAGTATTACAAACAGACCCGAAACTTATAGCTGGGAATCAATCCTGCACAAATATTTATTTCGGAGCGGGAATTGAATCAGCAACGGCTTGTTTCACAGTCAACAAATATTTAACTTGGTATGGAAATCGAATTAGTGGCATTTTATTGCACAGCCGGCATCTAAACAAATACGCCACGGAGGCTGTCAAGGATAATAAGTAAGGAAACCAGTTATTTCATGTGCGATTGTCAGTTGTAAATTCCAACCTACGACCAACCCCTTCTAATCGAACCGTCTAACCCCTTCCAATCGAACGGTCAACTGTAGAGGAGGCCCGTACCCTGAAGTTGGAGATAAATGAGCTGGATCAATATTTTATTATTATTTAAAAAAAGTCACCAACTGTGGGAATGAAAGCTCCACATTTTTTCGCTCGCCAGAGATGTTCAAAGAAACAATATAATTTTCCCTGAATTGATTATTCAAATTGGCGTTATCCGGTAATGAAGACGGTCTCAATTGAGATCACTCGGATGAGTACTTGATGCAATTTACATTATAAATTGTGTTCGGTGCATGCCGGCTTAGCATTCGATTCTGTAGACTTCAATATATTTTATGTGATTTATTTTAAAGAAGTATGTATTTGGAATGAATAAAATAGAATTGTTTGATAGGTTAATAATAATAAATATACCAAACTGTCGTACATTATTACTAAGCACATATTAAGATATCATGTCTTGTGTGGTGGTATCAGAAAATATGAGCTACCTATTACGATATGGTCTAACATCCAGACCAGAAATAAATATTTGTGGGCCATCTTGAAACCTGAAACCTTCTCATTCTGAGGACAAACGCAGCTACTCGTTTCATATCTATTATATGTAAAGATAAGTTTGGAAGCCATAAAAAATCAATTTTTAATCCTTTTTCTCCATCAAAATCCTCGAATACTGTGGTCAATTTTAGGCGGGAGAAATCATTGACACTCAGTTCAATTTGTGTTCAATTATTATCAAGGTTTATTTAAGTAAAAAGAACTTTCACATTTTCGTGGCTGGTTACATCTTCTGCGGCACTAAAGCGGCCCTTTGTCTGACTGTAATAAAACAATCTATCTATCCTTGACCCCATCATAAAGTAGATGAGCCCATATCTACGTAATAAAGGAGAATTATTACGCAAAGAAAACGTTTCGCGGGCAAGACATTTGTGGACGATAAAACTGTGTTCTGTCACTTACACACTCATATTACGAAGGAACAGCAAATCATACAAATTGTTATGCCGGCTAACAACAATTCCGACAAAATAAAACTAGATAATTCTCTTGATAAAGATAAAATGGATCGTTGCAGCGTGGGTGTTGAATTTGCTAGATGTGCCTTGGGAGCTTGGGAAACAGTCTTGTCGAAGGATTTTAGAAGTTGAATTATTCTACTATGTCTTACCTTCATAATTAGTTACTTTGTTGCTTTATAGACAGTGATTTGTGTGAACATAGAACTGACACATGCAACTTGAATAGAGAGTTCTACGGGGTCGTTAGAAATACACTATCAGGTTGGCCTTATAAGCAGGACAGCTTTCGTTGGTTAAATAATACTGTTTTGGGAGATTGAACAGCAATATTATTAATATAAACTATATTCTACTACTAATCATTTCGGAGTGCAGGTACATCTAAAAATACCTTAATCCAACACATTGGGTTTAGTATTATTAGACATTAAACTTTTACTTTGTAATTATTTTACAGCATTGATATTCCTTTCCCGTTAAACTGGATGAATTCTCAATACACACATGAATCCAAAAATTCATAGATACATTTTTTAAACCCTTTTTCATATTAATTATTTCTTAGATTTATGTGAATATCACACATCGAAATAAAACTATTATTTACGGATTTTATCGCGGATTTGGTTTAATCATTGCATTTTTTAACTTTCGATTACCTTACAGCTTTCTTTTGGTTGTTATTTCAATGTGTTTCGTATATATTTGATTGCCCCATCCAGATTCCCTCAACCCGCAAACAAGAGATAATAGCACGAGCAAACAGTTCGGTTAGCACAAACAAATACACTGTATGGACGATCAGAAACCCAATAAGGGTTGATTCGGTTGATTGCAATCAGTGTCCCGCTACCCCCTCCCTGATCGTACGTGATACGACTGATTGGGGATTTTTGTACGCCGCCTGATTATCTTATTGACTCGCTAATGAACGAACATTCATATTTGGACGTTTTCGAATTATTTTGGTGAGATCGGCGATGCAAGATTTGTTAAGAGACCTCAAACCTCAAATAGAAACTGCTGTTAATCAGATCGACAGCGGATTTTAATCCTTGATAGCCTTTGTGGTGTAATTGGTTAGAGGATGTCTTTGAAAGTTGAAGCCTCGGGTTCGAACCCCTCTTCGAGACAAATATTTGTGTGATCCATAGGTATTTATTTGGGGTCTGGGTGTTTGCGAGACCAAGTCTCTCAAAGTTTCTGATATCAACAATACAAGATTTGACTCTAGTGAGGAGTCAGGACTATGTATGTGACTGTTGGTGTATTTATTGTTTACTAACATTTATTTTATAATATATTTTATTTGGAATAAAAACGAGAGATGAAGTGGACAATTATTTATTTCCAACAACCATGATTTTTTTCTTTCTGGTTACTTGACAAATATATGTAATATAAATTAAATAAATTCACGCGTTTTTCACCTAAGGGGTAGGCAGAGGTGCTTCCAGGATACCCATATTTCGCCTTATATCTTCCATCCCATGATATGATAAGGAGCGAGTCTATCGCCATATCGGGAACTTTCTGACTACCTGATTTTTCTGTTCACTACTAACCCGGAATCTGATTAATTGAAAAGACTAGTGTCCCTAAGAGATTCGTCAAGCTCCGACGCTCGGTGTCAATTCTTTGTGTGCCGCTGTTGATCCTGGCTGACAGGAGTTGAATAAGTGGGAGTGCACGGGAAAGTCTTTAATCCATTGAAAAAACTACCTTATAGGGTAACCAATATCACGCTATGATCCGAGGGTGCAGAACAGTATCTATAAACGTCAGTTGCAATTTAATAGAGCAACAATTGTCAATATGTCCAAAATGATGATGATTCCACAATTACTGCAATAATTAAATAATAATAAACAATCAATAAGACCCCACACAGTGAAGCTTGCAACTGTAAATATCAAGGTTCAAATCCATGTTGCCAATGAACGTAAATACATATTAATGTCTTTAATATTTATGAAGATGTTTGCAGTTGTAGCCTAAGGCGCGGTACTGCGTTGAGCTAAATTACTACCAACAGCGTTTTAAATCTTGAATTGTTACCTGAAGTGCAATTGATGACTAGTGCTGGTTCGATTCTGCAAAATAAATTATGATATTAATATGCTATTATACTTTACAGAAGTTTGATTACGTATGATATCTATCTAAGTATGAAGGCTAAATTCTCCAGACAGTTTTAAGTTAATTTTCATTTAAGTACCTATGTAAATTTGAGTCTTGGGTTGCTATCTGATTGACGTAGGTATTTATATGAAATTTAACTTAAAACATAACTAAATAAATACACACAACAATGACATGCAAAGTCCCATACTAAGATCGAGTCTTGTGTCATGGGTATCAGGAACCACGAGAGACTTTTTGGTCTCACAATCACGCAGACTCGAAACAAATGCTTGTAGCTCAAACAAACATTTATCTCAATACGGGGACCGAACCTGCGACCTCTCGATTCATAGCCGGCATCTAATCAACTGCAGCACAGAGGCTTTCTATTTTACAATATCAGTATTGTCTCTGCTTGGATCAATTTAGCAAATTTTAGTTTTATAGTTGCTTACATCACAATGGCTTTCATTATAAACACCCATTATTCAACCTCTATAAAAAGCCTACACCTGTAATATTGAACATAAGTGCAGGCTTTATTGCCGTGTTGTTTAGTGGCTACTGCGTGTTCAGGCTTGCATTGGCTTGTAAATCCTTCGGCTTGCACGCAATACCCCCGTACTTCGTAGTAAGAGCCGAAACATACGCATAATGGGCACATAGTCTTAATAATGTAATTCTTTTTTATTCGTCACTATTTTGCCAAGTATTTAGGCCTTTCGAAACTTTTTTATATATCCTCATCATCATCATCTCAGCCACAGGAAATCCATTTCTGAACATAGGCCTCCCCAAAGGATTTCTGTTTTATATATAGATAAGACTAATCAGCCAGTCTTTTTAAAGAATAGTCTAGGGCACGGGGCTCTTCAACAATGGAAGGATCAATTGAGATGGATTAGGCCCTAGTCCTCACGCTGGCCTAATGTTGGTTAGCGAATTTCAATTAGATGAAATTCTTGAAAATCTGTAATATGCAAGCTTCCTCACGATGTTTTTCTTCATTATCAAAGTGCATGGCAATTGATTGTCAATATACCCATGACTTGAAAAAGTCAGTGGTGTCAGGTTTTCCCAAGAGTTTGAATCCGCGACCACCGAGTCGATAACTGCGTCCAGTTTGTTGTTGTTAAGTGTGGTTGTGTGGTGGATACACGGGTGACTGTTGGGTATCTCAAGACTGCTACCGAAAACTACCGAAGCCGGGTGGTAGTTTTAGTGGCTACAAACACAATGTAATTAAAAATTTCGCAAGGAAACGCGACAATTATTTTTTATGATTTTTTTAATATCGTCATTTTTGGGTGGTCAATCCATACTTTTTGCTAAAATAATAATTTAAACTCTTTTATACCTTAGAGTTAAGTTACCATAGAGAACAAAAAAAAAATTGAGGCTTTTTTGCATCTTTTTCTGTTGCCTTGTGTCTGAATTCGCTTAAACTACCACCCGGCTTCGTTTTCGGTAGCAGTCTTGAGATACCCTGTATTAGTTATAAGCCTTTTATAAAACTTTATTGTATATACACCTTAAATAAATGGTAGGATATACTTATCCACCGGATAGCGACCATACATAGTGCTTAATGACAGTGACCTTCGTAAATATTTCACGTATCGTATCCTTCTTGTATATCCGGACACCATCAAAGATAATCGGGACCTTCGACGAGAGACACACATCTTATCTCAACCACGCTCCATTAACACGGGCTAGATTTTTAAATGTTATTTCGAGGGATATTAATTTAGGTGTAGTCTGCCTAAATTCCCTGAAGCTCCATTTAATGCGTAGAAAATAGCTTATGATCTTTATTTATAATTAAAATGTAACAATTATGTTTTACTTATAGCATCGTATTGGTGACAACTTTAAGCATATAAAATAAATAAATAAATCTTGGCGGCAGTGGAAAGCTTGTGTGGACTACATTACACCATTGTATCCATATTTTTGAAGGGGTAGGATACCCACATATCGCCTTGTATGTTCCGTCCCACGATGTGATAGGTGGGGAGCCTGTCGCCATATCGGACACAAATTCCTGACTCCGAGCCGATAATGAATAGAAAAATCCAAAATCACTTTGCCCGCCTCAGTTTTCGAATCCGAGAGCTCAGCTTTGTAACCTTGCTGTTATGTAATGTTGCTGGCAGTCAATAATTTTGAATTAGGCAATATTATTGCTCCATTCGAGATGGCCACTAAACTTCAGTTTCGTGTGTGACTGTTAAGTTTATTAACAAAAAACATTTAAAGCCGAAATAAAAGCCGCAAGCCGTCACATGCAAAAAGCAAAAGCCATAAAATCGGCGACGGCACTAAATTCAACCTTTAAAGGCAGTTTTCACTCGCTAGTACTTAATGTATGAACCGATGCAAAAACTTACAAAGCACATACTTGTTTCTTAGTATCATTCCACTTGGTGGGCGGACCGAGCTGCCACCATCCTTCATTGGACTTCCAACCTTCACCCCATCAGATAGAGTTAAAAATCAAATGGCAGATTATGCCGCGGGCATGTGCAAGTACATAAGGGAACATGTAAGAGATTGTTGTACCGACTATACCAATTAACACTACTCGAAATGGTCCAAATAAAGGAACATGATTCTACTTATATGAACGTTGTACGGTACTGTTAGGTTTTACAAGTGTGTTGACTTAAAGGGACATTGTTACGTCATTTTATTATCTGTTACTAGTGGTGGACGAATCTATTATAGAGCCACAAAGTTATCTGGCCCGGTGGCCAAAACTGGAAACAAAGACGTCATTCGAAATTGTCAATCTAGCTGCCAGTCGCTGACATATCCGCCATTGGTTGTTTACTCAATGTATTTATTTTTCCTGCATTATTCAAAACTAGTGAAAAATGCCGAAAGCTTTAAAAAGTGATGCTAGGAACGTTATACTTCAGGTATAAAATTTTACGTAGGATGAAAAGCGTCTTCCGACATCAATAATACCCTTTGAAAAATTGTATTAACGCGTAGCTGCCACCAAAGGTTTGTGTTGTCAGCTTTATAAAATAAATTCCACGAAAACAGAATTATGTACGTACTAGTAGAATATAATATGTACGTAAGTAGGGAGAAGTGGCATGAAGGAGCCAGGTTTTGAAAGAGCCACTTCTATTATTTCGGTAGTTTAGGAACCGATTTGGTTGGGGATTTTATTTTTAAGTGGTAAAACTGATTTCTCGTCACGCACAAACATTTGACAGTTCGCCGACATCAATGGATGTCGGTGTATTGATTTAAAGTTTTTGGCACTAAAAAGTAAGTGTTTTACTTCATTTAAGTTGTTTTTTGGTATTTTACTGTAAACAAATATAGATACATGAATTGTAGACTGAGTTTGTGCATATGTTTGGCTTTGCAGCTGCATAAAAACTGAGCCCCAAAAGATTTAATATTGTTGTTATTTTTAAGGTTATATTTTTTTTAAGAATTAGTTTTGAAAGAGCCGGGTGAATGGGACATAAAAGAGCTGGCTCTTTCATAACCGGTGCGTTCATAAACCTGCATTTGAATTTTGTAAATAAAATATACTAATAATAAATATGATTTTTTTTCATATACCATTAAATTATTTGCTTCAGATATTGCATTATGGAGAAGCCTGGTCTAAAAAAACGAATAAGACCCGAAAAATAAATTAATAATAATAAAATAACACCCAACAGTCACATACACAGTCCTGACCCTACACTAAGATCGAGTCTTGTGTCGTGGGTATCAGAAACTACGAGAGACTTTTCGGTCTCACTAACACCCAGACCCGAAAGAAATATTCGTGGGCCACACAAACATTTCTCTTGGTGCGGGGGTCCAACCCGTGGCCTCTCGTTTCACAGGCGGCGTCTAACCAACTGCGCCACGAAGGCTGTCATCGAAATCGGTAATTGAAGAAGCAGTCAATGAAGTTTTGGAGAAAGGTCAAACTCCAAAACAAAGAAAAAGTAGTAATGATTGCGTAGTTTGCAACAAAACATATGAAGACAGAGATCCAGATTGGTTTAAGTGCAAAATTTGTTCTGGTTGGGCTCATGAATCCTGTGGCATTAAGGAGGAATTTAATTTCTTTTGCAAGATATGTTTCTAATTTCAAGAAAATAACATTATATTCTAAAGTTCCTAATAAATCTGAATCTTAAGTGAGCAATATATTTTTTTAATTTCTTAAAGATTTAACGTAGTTGTTTTTGATAGAAGATTGATTATTGTAAATTTTTGAGATTGTTATTAATAAAAAATAATCCTTCTCTAATATATTAAGCTTATATATACGAGTATTATAATAGGTTTGACTGACCAATATGTTAAGATTAAAGCGCTTGTTAAAATGACTTAAAATGACTGATAGAATTAAATATTTGTTAAAAAAATCATTAGTTTATAAAAAGGATTTGGTACAATTGTCTTTTTGTTTTTTATAGGACAATTATTATTATTTTACATAATTTTCACAGACTGGCTCATTCATAACTACTGGTGGCTCTTTCAATACCGAAAAGTTATGAAACAGCCAAAAGACACATTTTTTTTAAATGAATATTTCACTATTTTTTGTAATGTGTTTAAGGGTTTTTCGTATGAAATAACCTAGTTTAATAAATAAATAAGAGTTTGACAATAATAAATCATCATTTCTTTCATTAAAAGTATATTTTTTTGCTCCGTTTAGTAAACTGGCTCTTTCATACCACTTCTCCCCTACATATCATAAACTAAAATGTATCTTACTCGTCTCATTTTACGTTACGTGCGTGGTGGCCTGTTGGTAAATGGACCAGACGCGGCAGCCAACTTGTTCACGCTGGTTGCGGGTTGGAATCTCAGGTCACACTTCTGACTTTTCGGAGCCATGCTTGTATTGATAAAAACGCGCTATGACGGTGAAGGAAAACATCGTGAGGAAACCTGCATACCATAGCGATTTATTAGAATTTCTGTGGTATGTAAGTCCACCAACCCGCATGAGGCCAGCGTGGTGGGCTATATGGCCTGTGATATGGCCTAACCCCCCGCAATCGTACTCTCGATTGTGGAGGAGAATACAGATACACTTTTTTAAGGGTTTTGGGGAGCGATTTGTTAGAAATCATGTGAAGGAAAAATAATATGCAGATGAAACTGGTCATTTTCTCACTATTGATCGGATTGGAAAATCTTACTTTACCCCATTTATTGCAAAATCAATTTTTAATGGCAACACCAAATTCGATTACAGCGACTCCCTCACTGGGTCAGATAACTTTGTGGCTCTATAACTACTTTTGAAAATGGAAGCATTCATAATGCCTCCTCTACACGTCAACAGATGCATTTAGAGGTCGTCTTCGGATGGGTGTTGCGATTGTAAAGTGGAATGCACGGTTTGTGTATTTTAATAATAAATAAATACACCAAACAGTCACATACATAGTTCTGACCCCACATTAAGATCAATTAAGTCTTGTGTCGTGGGTATCACAAACTACGAGAGACTGCGGTCTCACAAACACCCAGACCCGACACAAATATTTGTTGATATATACCTACATATGATGGATCTGTAGACGTTGTCTTCGAATGGGTTGCAACACCCATTCGAAGACTATATACCGGGTATATCAAGACTGCTACCGAAAATGAAGCCGGTAGGTAGTTTTAGTGACTACAAACACAATGCAACTAAAAAATTCGCAAATAAACGCGACATTAATTTTTAATGATTTTTTAAATATCGTCATTTTTGGGTAGTAAATCCATAGTTTTTGCTAAAATAATAATTTAAACTGTTTTATACCTTAGAGTATTTATAAATAAAAGGGTATACACTATTATTTTAGGAAAAAAAATTATTTACCACCCAAATATGGCCATAGGAAAAAAATAATAAAAAAAAATTGTCGCATTTTTTTGGAAAATTTTCTATTGCATTATGTCTGAAGTCACTTAAACAACCACCCGGCTTCGTTTTCGGTAGCAGTCTTGATATACCCTGTATTATAGTCTAGCGGAACGCACGGTTTAAGTAAAATAATTATAACTATTAATATCTATTGACTATTGATCTATGATCCGTAGCGCAGTTGGTTAGACGCCGATTGTGAAATGAGAGGTTGCGGGTTCGATCCCTGCACTGACACAAATATTTGTGAGCCACTCGAACATTTGTGTCGGTGCAAATGCGTTGATGTCATGCTGTTGTATAAATATTACGAACAGTATTTCTGTCTTCACTTTTTATTAAATAAGACATATTAGTACATTCGAATCCCGGGTTGGGCAAAGTGATATTGGATTTTTCTATTCAGTATCAGCCCAGAGTCAGGAGTTTGTGCCCGATATGGCGATAGGCTCGCCACCTATCACATTGTGGGACGGAACATACAAGGCGAAATGTGGGTGCCCTGGCACCTCTGCCTACCCCTTCTGGGAACAAGGCGTGAGTTTATGTATGTGTGTATGTATGTATGTATTAGTACATTAACATTACGAATATGCATGTTGTTTTCGAGTATTTCATTCGAGTATTTTTGTAGAGAACACTTTCACTCACCATATCTTTGTTCAAGTTCAAGTGACGACTCCGAAAGGCGATGGAACCCGCAGTATACACTTTAAAAATATTGATCAAAAAGAGGTAAATATTTATAAATAAATGTACATTGCTGTGCACGAAATCACCTGTTAACTATTTAACAGCCTCCGTGACACAGTTGGTAAAACGTAAAACGCCGGTTGAGAAACGAGGGGCCGTAGGTTCGATCCCCTGACCACGACAAATGTTTGTGCGAACCACAAGTGTTTGTTTGGTCTGTGCTCTCTAGTTATTTGGAGATCGAAAATTCTCTCGTAGTTCCTGATACCCACGACACAAGACTTACAAAGTGTGGATTCAAGACAATGTATGCGAATCTTTGGTGTGTTTTTTTATTGCAATGAATGGCGAGACGGTCATGCCGTTCGCCTGATAGTAAGCGACACGACCGCTCATGGACAGCGGCAAAACCAAACACCATGAATTGAAAGCAATGCGTGGCATTCTACTTCGCTCGTCATCCTGAGACATAAGATGTTAAGTCTCAATATGTCCCGTAGTTACTCTGGCTACAATGTCCTTCAATTCGAAACACAACACTGCATTAAAACTGCCGTTTGGCGGGAGAAATAGACATTGTATTGCGTGTGTTTTTAAATGTCTATTTATTTTATACTTCTGGTAGGATAGATGTGTTTCCGACAATTGTTTCTTCCACTTTCCACCATACACATTACTGCAGTATATAATGGTATTACTGAATAATTCAGTAGAGGGTGCAGCGGGGCGCAGTGTCAAGGGTGGCGCGTCTAGACCAGCGTTCTTGCAATAGACAAAAAGTTTGCTTATTTATTGTCTGTTACTAACTTAGATAATGCTCTGGAAAAAAGTTGTGTGTTTGCCAGTTAATATTTTAATACCAAACAAACGATGTATAAAAAATGAATGCTTGGCATTTTACTGCCCTCGTCATCCTGAGACATAATATGTAAAGTCTCAATATTTGCAGTAGTTACTCTGTCTACAATGTCATCCAAACCGGAACACAACATTTACACTACTGTTTGGCGGCAGAAGTATACATTGCAGTGGTATACCTAGGCGACCTCTCACATATGAGAGACCTACCAACAGTCCTCTTTAAAACGGCAGGATTCCCCCATAATACGCAGTTCCATCCACCAACATTCGAATATCATCAACACTCCGTGAATAATGAAAACTCATAAACACTCCGGCAACGTATTTACCCCGCACAATGCGAAAGTGTCATTCCGTCCGGAAATAATGCAACACCTACCTGCGTACATCGTCACCCTCTGTTTACTGTTGCCTGAAATATTTGCACAGAGGTAGTGTAAAAATTTTGCATTTCCGAAATTCGATATCCGAATCAGTCCGCATTTCAGTGTAAATTTTTTGTTGCATTTCTGAGAATTCGAAAGACTTAAGTTTTTAAAATGTACAGCTGCAGCTAATTGTTAACAGATAACAGAATTTAAACCGAGCGTTTGGAATATTAAGTTTAAGTTGAAAAAATTATACCTAAGCAATCAATAACGTAACTTTTCAATATTGGTGTATTATATTAATTGATAGATCGATAATTTTAATATTTATATTGATTACTAGCTGTGCCCGCGACTTCGACCGCGTGGAGTTTAACAAAAAAGTTAATTCGTTTTTTAAGTTATTTTTGTTAATTAATGATTTTTTTTTAAAACAAATGTAGCCTAAGTTACTTCGTATCATATCAGCTACTTGACAAAAAAAGTCCCGTAAAAAACCGGTCCAGCCATTTCAGAGATTAGCCGGAACAAACATACAGACAGAAAGACAAAAAAATTCTAAGGTCATTTTCGTTATAGGTATTGTAACACATTAATTAATATTAAATACAAATAGTTCACACAACCCTTGTCGATATCCGTCGCTCGACATTATCGATCGGCGATATCGACAAAGTATTGACACCACTAGTTCTTGTAAGCTGGCAATGCGTGGTCGGGTCACTTTCCGTTCATCCTTCGCCGGGCGCCTACCTATGTAAGTATGAAGTGACAAATTGTGTGCAAATTATGTTTGCTAGTGAAATATATTAATTAGCAGTGAACATTAACGTTTGATTTTACCGCATTCCCTTCTGAGCCGTAACAACTCAGAAGTGGGATCGGTGCGAAAACTAATAGTTTTTGCATTATAACCCACACGCCAAAATTAAATGTAACAGTTTTCTTTTCTTCCTAACAAATGAGTACATAAGTAATGGTATCAAATAAGGTTTTATGCTATCAATAACTTTCATTACATTAATTTTTTTTACTTCCCATTATTTTCAAATACCGACATAGATTATTATATTTTAGGTTTTATTGCTAAATACTGTAATTACAACGAAAAGCAGCGCATATATTACTATGACTTTGCTTACCACAATGCTAATGGACCCACTTTATTTTCTTTCATTTTTACATGCGTTTGCGACCTATCGTGATAATGTGTCAATTTAAATTTTTCGTTTACCGTGTACCCACGTGATACAACTGTAATTCGCTTTAAATTATTGAAATGTGCGAGTTTCAGGCAATGAGCGATCAGAACAGACTGAGAACACCTAGATCGAGGCAATTGACTACCCCGCCTCGTGACTTCGATCGACGTCGGCGAGAACGAGCGTCTCGCAGTCGTACCCGACGCAGCCGTAGCCGCCACCGATCGAGAGGGAAAACGACGCGGAGTCGCAGCAGGAGCCGCAGCACACCGCGTGATCGTCGTCATCATGAACGCCGTGCCAGCGCGTGCAGCAGGCTACATCATCAGGAACGGGAATTATCAGAAACAAGGAAGCGTCTAAGAACATTAGAAGAAGAGATTCGTCAGCAGCGTACCTCCACAGCAACAACCAAGCCATCGGGTTCAGGTCTGAACCAGCGAGGTATGTCTACCGTCAATTCCAACCTAGTTAATACAAGTGTGATCGATGAGTCCAATAACTGTAAGAGACGAAAAGTAGACCCTTCTGAATTCTTTGAGGAGTTTTTGAACATTTTAAAAGAGCGGCCAGGAAGTCGTGAAACATTTCCGGTTCTTAATAACGTAATACCAGAATACAATCCGTTATCTAAAGAACAAACTATTCATGTTTGGCTTGACAAGGTTGATGAATGTTCTGAAATATATAACTGGAGTGAAACACAAACAATTCATTATGCTCTGCCAAAGCTTTCTGGACATGCTAAGACCTGGTACCAGGGTTTGCCTACGATTAAGCACTCATGGAGCGAGTGGAAGATAATGTTAAAGGAATCCTTTCCAGCAACGGAAAATTACGCCGAGCTCTTGACAGATATGCTTAATCGAAGGGCACGCCCTGGGGAGTCATTAGAGTTGTACTATTTTACTAAGATAAATCTATTAAACCGCTGTAAGATCTTCGGAAAGCAAGCTGTGGATTGTTTGATATATGGAATAGACGATAGGGGTGTTAGAATGGGTGCTCAAGCGGCCAAGTTTGGAAAACCTGAGGAGGTCCACGAGTTTTTTAAAACTATTAAAGCTAATTCTAAGGAACACCTTGACGATAAGAGATATACGAGTAATATCCGGGATTCGCGGTTACCAAATAAAACCTTAACGACTAATGTTCCAGGCAAAAGTTTTAACAAACCAAAGCCAATTACGTGTTTTAATTGTCAGGAAATAGGGCATCCAAGCTTTCGATGCCCGAAACCTTTAGTCAAGTGTACGAAATGTAATCTTATGGGTCACGTGTCCACTAATTGCACGAAAATAAGAGAATCTGACGTTTCTACGAAGGATAAGAATATCCTTAAGATTTCATTTCGAGACGATCCTAATAACAAGTATAAGATAGTTATAAAAATTAACGGCAGTCCTATTTCCTGTTTAGTAGATTTAGGCAGTGAGGCGACCTTGATACGAGAAAGCGTTGCAAGGAACTTAGGTTTAAAGTGGACAAGTGTTAATGAACCATTCCTAAGAGGACTAGGCAATGTACCATATTTGCCTGTGGGTAGCACAAGAGTAGATATAGAGGTCCAAAGAATTCTAGAAAGGGACGTGAAAGTGTTTATAGTTGACGATCCACTTATTAATTATGACTTATTGCTCGGACACAGCTTCACTGAACGGCCTAACATACTTATTATTAAGACAACAACCGAATTGAAGTTTGAAAGGGCTAACATTGGCGAACAAATTAAATTACCACTTGTATCCTTAAAAGAGGCAACCATTCATATGGGTAGAATTGAATGTGTCCCAGTTAAATCTGTGAGCGATTTGAGTGGAAATGTTTATATAGATGGTTCAGTTAGGGGCAATGTAAATAATGAATACTATCTATTGCCAGGGGAATACTATATTAAGAATGGGTCGTGTTCCTTACTAATTTATAATATTGGTTCTAAACCTGTAAGATTCATGAAGGATGACTTAATTACCCGTGCACGTTTCTTAGGACCTACCAAATACGTCTTTAGAGTATCAGATCACTCAGATACTTCGGAAAGCCTTAATAATCATATTAGTTTCGGTATACAACTAACGGAATCTCAAAAAAAACAATGTTGGGAGATGCTCACTGATTATAAATGCTGTTTTTCTAGTGGCATGCATGATTTAGGTTTCACAACCGCAACGGAAATGGAAATTATCCTTAAAGATAGTACCCCTGTCGTATATAGGCCTTACCGTCTCCCTTATTCCGACCGAAAATTAGTCAAGAATATGATAGACGAAATGTTGACGTACGGAATTATACGCGAATCGAACTCCCCATACGCAAGTCCAATTGTACTAGTACAAAAGAAGTCTGGGGAAAAACGACTCTGCGTCGACTACCGTGCACTTAATAATCGCACAAAAAGAGACCATTACCCTTTGCCTCGAATAGAGGACTTATTAGATCAATTATCAGGGCACTCCTTATTTACATCATTAGACTTAGCCTCAGGGTATCACCAAATACCCATAGCAGAAGAGTCTCGTGAAAAGACCGCGTTTGTTACGCCCGATGGGCAATATGAATATAATCGTATGCCTTTCGGGTTGGCAAACTCTCCAGCGGTATTTCAACGCACAATGCACAAAATTCTTAGCAAATCTAAAGCCGGATATGTCATAATATATATGGACGATATTTTAATACCGTCAAAAACATTTGACGAGGGCTTAGACCGGTTAAGGGAAGTGCTAAAACTTTTAAAGGAAGCGAGGCTTACCTTAAAGATGGCTAAGTGCAAGTTCTTTCAAGAACAAATAGACTTCCTTGGCTTCGAAATTGATAGTCAGGGCATTAGACCAGGTTCCCAGAAGGTTAAAGCAGTGTCGGGATTCCCTACACCACGCAATCAACATGAGGTTAGAAGATTCATTGGACTAGCCAGCTTCTTTAGGCGATTCGTCAAGGGTTTCGCATCCATTGCGCGACCCTTGACTAATCTTCTCCGGAAAGATGTACCCTGGAGATGGGAACAATATGAAGCTAATGCCTTCGAGGTTATTAAGAAACTCCTAATCAGTAGACCTATTTTAGCACTTTACGACCATAGTGCACAAACACAGGTGCACACAGACGCAAGCAAAATTGGAGTAGCAGGTATCTTAATGCAAAGAAAATGTGATAACCCTTGGCGCCCTGTGGCATACTTCAGTCGTCAAACTACCATGGACGAGATGAAGTTACACTCATTTGAACTGGAGACTTTGGCAGTTGTCAGTGCGTTAAATAAATTCCGTGTCTACCTTATCGGAATTAAATTCACTATAGTCACCGATTGCAACGCATTACGCTCCACGTTCACTAAAAGGGACTTAGTGCCAAGAATATCACGATGGTGGATTCAATTCTTAGAGTTCGACTGTGATATCGAATATCGCCCGGGCGAGAAGATGGCCCACGTGGACGCCCTCAGTAGAGGTCCAATTGATGAGGCACTTCCAGAACCGACACGTGTGCTTGATATCTTGACGGTGAACTCAGAGGATTGGATCGCTACCGTACAGTCCTCTGATGATGAAGTGAGGCGCATTAAGGAAATCCTAGAGGATCCTGAAACTCCTAAAATAGCGGCAGTCAACAGGGAATATAAGATTAAGAATGGACGCGTTTTCCGCATCCTCAAGGATGGTACGCTGAGATGGTTGGTACCACGGGGAGTTCGCTGGCAAGTGCTTAAGTCGAACCATGATGAGGTTGGCCATTTTGGTTTCGAAAAGACCTTGCAACGAGTACAATCACTCTTTTGGTTTGCAAAAATGCGTAAATTTATAAAAAAATACGTTGGCGCATGTCTTGAATGTGCCCATCATAAGTTACCCTCAGGGGCAAAGGTGGGTCTACTTCATCCAATTCCGAAGGTCGAAATCCCATTTCACACATTACACGCGGATCACCTCGGTCCGTTCACCCGTACTAAACGTGGTAATACATATATATTAGTTATCGTGGACTCGTTTACTAAATACGTGAGCTTAACCCCCGTGCGCAGTACTAAAACGAGACAGAGTATCAAAGCTTTCAAAAACCTTTTTAGCTATTTTGGTAGTCCTGCCCGTCTTATAACTGATAGGGGAACTAGCTTTACCAGCAAGAAATTCAAAACTTTTGTTAACTCAATTGGCACTAAACATATTCTCAATTCTGTTGCTACACCGCGTGCTAACGGCCAAGTTGAGCGGTACAATCGCACAATTTTGGCCTCCCTTGGCTCAATGTCTCACGGAAAAGATAAAAATACATGGGACGAACTACTACCGGATGTACAATTAGGCATAAACACCTCGGTCCACGAAATCACCAAGAAAACCCCAACTGAACTGTTATTTGGTAGGAAAGTTCTCAACCCAGCACAGGGTATCCTGAATAACTTAGTCGATGATGTGGGTGATGAAAGTAATAATAAAACAATAGGAGCGGTACGATCTGAAGCAGGTGAATTGATTAGGAAAAATCAGGAAACAAATAAAAATAGATATGATAAACATAGAAAAGAGGGTAGGAAATATGATGAAGGTGATTTGGTACGAATAATGAGAGCAATAGTTACGGCCCCTGGGCAATCGAAAAAGTTAGAAGCGAAATGTCAGGGACCTTACAGAATTAAAAAGGTTTTACCAAACGACCGCTATGTGGTGGAAGACACTCCCTTAACCAGAAAGGGACAGAAGTATGAGGGCGTAATTGCCAGTGATAAAATATTTCCGTGGTTGAGCTATAATGCCGCAGCTTGCTCTTCGAACGAAACTAGCGATAACAGTGATGATGATTAGCGTGAAGTCGAATTCTTAATTACTATTTCACAACAATTTATGTGTTATTCGATCATGAAATGTAAACTATGCTATGATTAATAATTAGACAGAGATTAATATTTAATATACATAGAACTAAGTTGGCATAATATATATATATATATATTTAAATTAATCGTTATTTTAAAGGTTAGAGTTGGCATTGTTAATCATTGTTGTTTTTTTTATTTATTAATTGTTGTTTTTTTAATTTTAATTGTAATCTCTGATTTCATGATCATTATTATCATTTTTGTTATTATTATTCTTTTGTTTACCATTTTATTGCATGCCGTAGTCACCTATAAATGTAACGGCATTTAGCTAGCGATATAAGGATTTAATAATTTACTTGCAATTATGAACTTGCCGCCCAAGAGTGTTACGTAGCGGGCATGAGAGGCATATGAACTTGCCGCCCAAGAGTGTTACGTAGCGGGCATGAGAGGCATATGAACTTGCCGCCCAAGAGTGTTACGTAGCGGGCATGAGAGGCATATAAACTTGCCGCCCAAGAGTGTTACGTAGCGGGCATGAGAGGCATATGAACTTGCCGCCCAAGAGTGTTACGTAGCGGGCATGAGAGGCATATGAACTTGCCGCCCAAGAGTGTTACGTAGCGGGCATGAGAGGCATATGAACTTGCCGCCCAAGAGTGTTACGTAGCGGGCATGAGAGGCATATGAACTTGCCGCCCAAGAGTGTTACGTAGCGGGCATGAGAGGCATATGAACTTGCCGCCCAAGAGTGTTACGTAGCGGGCATGAGAGGCATATGAACTTGCCGCCCATTAGTGTTAAACGACACCATACAGACTTAATGTGTTAATTTTATTATACTGTATTTGGTTTCTGTGATTCTGTGTTGGAGCATAATTATGTTAATTATCATTATCACATTTATTGTAATAATGTAATTTTATACCTTAAAGCTACTGTCAAACGAGGGACTCGTTTTGCGAAGGATGGCCGACTGTAACACATTAATTAATATTAAATACAAATAGTTCACACAACCCTTGTCGATATCCGTCGCTCGACATTATCGATCGGCGATATCGACAAAGTATTGACACCACTAGTTCTTGTAAGCTGGCAATGCGTGGTCGGGTCACTTTCCGTTCATCCTTCGCCGGGCGCCTACCTATGTAAGTATGAAGTGACAAATTGTGTGCAAATTATGTTTGCTAGTGAAATATATTAATTAGCAGTGAACATTAACGTTTGATTTTACCGCATTCCCTTCTGAGCCGTAACAGTATCGTGTATATAACGATATGTACTTTGACATTTTTATTTATTTTCACTTTACAAACAGACACATCAATTTTATTTATATGTATAGATGTATAGATTAAGTATAACTGTGCTGTTGTTAACTCGTGTCAGGTCTGGTATAAATCTTAGTGGTTTGATTGATGCTATTCGTGTTATGATTTATGTATATATTTGTTATCCAATACGTAAAAAATAGTTGTTGTATACTTTCAGAAGTAAATTTTGCATTCATAGGCAATCATTGCTCAATGAAATCGTGAAAGAATACCATGGAGATATACCTCAATGAAGAAAACCTGAAAATTATACTTGAATATCTTTTACATAATATATTTACATACATACATACATAAACTCACGCCTTGTTCCCAGAAGGGGTAGGCAAAGGTGCCAGGGCACCCACATTTCGCCTTGTATGTTCCGTCCCACGATGTGATAGGTGGCGAGCCTATCGCCATATCGGGCACAAATTCCTGACTCTGGGCTGATACTGAATAGGAAAATCCAATATCACTTTGCCCAACCCGGGATTCGAACCCGAGACCTCAGCTTTGTAACCGTACCGTGGTACAACTACGCTACCGAGGCAGTCAGACATAATATATTTTATATTCGTTAATACCTGAACGTGCTAATGCTGTGAAGAAAACATGAATTTGTTTCTTTTCTTTCCATTTATAGTGATGCAGCCAGCTTCGTATAGCCTATGTTGTCTTATCAATCGTAATTTCAGGAGTCCAGCTACCATTTTTACTTTTTCAAATAGTAACAAACCAGAGATTTGTGGTGTTGTAATAGACACTAGTGCGGTCCAATCGATATGTGTTCTAGTAAAAATAATCGCGTTAACAGAAAACCTACCTATAAAATGGCGGGCGTAGCCGATGCTCGGTCAGGCCTTGTACGCGACAGCTGAGGGTTGTTACTAGATATTCAGACACCAACTATATCCATAGAAAAATGATTGTGGAAACTTCACTTAATCCTATGTCAATCTGTACCATTGATTTTTTTAAATGTTCTGTATTTTTCTAAAAAATGTTAACATTAATGTTTTTTAGATTTACGCGAATCTTACACATTGCAATACAACTATTAATTAAATAAAACTATTATTTAGTCCGCCCAGTGAACACAAACGCTGTAAAGTAATCGAAAGGTAGGAACGAAGTTAAAAATGAAAAAAATTTACTAAATTCGCGATGACATACGTGAATAATAGTTTTATTAAAATATTAACAATATAAGCTTCTGTGATTAAGATCATTTTTTTGTACCACGGCGAATTTTGTGGGCTTACAATTCCATCATTGCTGCAATTTATTAAGGTATAGATAACGCACAGTATTTTGGTTCGCAATGTCTTATGCGCGATAAATAAAGTTGGTGTGTTTTGTATACTAAGGTATCCATTTTGGGAACAATTAACGGATATTTATGAAAGTATATTTCAGTACAATAACACAAATTCACAAGTCTCACCATTTTTTTCAATTGCAGGCCCTACTCAAGAAAGACACGGAACTTAATTGATAATTGCAACACTGAAAATGATATAATTCTGAACCATGCAAAAATCATACTTTAAAATCATTCTTCCCATACTTTTATTGGTGGTTGGTCTCTCATATGTGAGAGGCCACCTGGGTAGGTACCACCGCAATGTCTATTTCTTTCGCCAATCAGCAAAGTAAATGCACTTTTGTATTTCGGTTTAAAGGACATTGTAGCCAGAATAACTACTGGACATATTGACACTTAATATCTTATGTCTCAGGATGGCGAGCGCAGTGAAATGCTAAGAATTGCTTTGTAATTCAAGGTGTAGTTTGGTTTTGCTACTGTTCATGAGCGGTCATAACGCTTACCATCAAGCGAACGGCATGCTTGTCTCGCCATTCATAGCAATAAAAATATAAAATTAAAAACTTCCACCATTTGCAACAGCGAAACAGCAATCGGCGAAAGTGGCGCGTCACCGCGACTACAAAATGGCGGCCTGTCAGTTGGCGCCAAATTAAACGTGGTCCTGTATGATATCGCTCTTTGATCTCACTCCCCGAGGAGTGTTTGCACAGAGCCGCGTCTGTCTGTTTGTCCTGCAAGCGGTGAAAGGGACCTCGTGAATGCTAGAGGACGCTCTCTTTCAATAGGAGATTTATATCGAAGGAGACGTATAGCGTCGCAATTTGTGGATTGTAGATACAGTGATAAACGGTCCGCGGTTGAATGAGCGTGTGGACACACTCGGGGGACGTTTCTATTGATTGACGTGTGAGTATAATGCCTTCTTTACACGTCGACATCTGCAGACGTCGTCTTCGGATGGATGTTGCGATCGTCAAGTGGAACGCACGGTTCAAATAAAATAATAACAATAATTAAAATCTACTAAATGACACAAACCGTGCGTTCCACTTGACTATCGCAACACCCATCCGAAGATGAAGTCTCCAGATGCATCTGTTAACGTGTAGAGGAGGCAAAAGAATCTTGGAAACATTGGCGCATATAAGTTATCTAGAACAAAGTATTAAAATTATAGGTACAATGATGGTTGGTCGATATAGTTATTCCGGTTTTGTTGTATCTGGATTAAAAAATACATTACTTTTTTGAATCATGATATATTTGAGCGTCCAGGTATTTAACTGAAACTCCAAACCAAATTACAATGAAATTTGTTTGAATACTATTGCAAAGGTATTTTGAATTCATTTTTGGCTATAATCAGTAATTCCTCATTCATATTAAATCAGTTTTCAAATGTCATTAATATGAGCTAACTCAACAACGTTATTAACTTTAAAATGGCCGACGCCCTTGTTAAAGCAAATTTTAAGCAGAAAATTGAAGGATATCCTTTTGAAATTGGAAATTGGAATTGGAAAATTGAAGGGACTTTTGCTATTACTGTCAAGTGAATGAAATCACTTTTTCACTGTGAAGTGGCAATATTAGTTAAAATATGTAGAAAGTCATTATGAATAGCAAATCTTAATGAACGTTTTATCTCTTCTTAGCATGGTCTAACTAATTCACATCTATGTGGTTTATTAGCGGTTTTTTATAAATAAAGGGTAAGTGTTTGGTATCACGCAACGGGTATAGTGTTTTTATAGTTTCATTATTGGGATTACTCGTTACGTACATTACACTCTGAGGACCTATAGCGATCATAAAATCGTCTGTATGGTGTGGCACGCACTCGCTTGATTTAACCTTATTAGAAAATATTTGTTGGTGTCTGTAGAATTTTGTTTAGAAAAGAAAAGTTAGCTGAAAGGTCATATCCTCCTCATCCTCATTTTGATGCTAGGCTACTAAGAAAATTTTGGGATATTTTTATGGTAGGTACACAACTGAGAAATTGGTGGGATAAGTAGACTATTCATGATTTTGTATCCATAACTTGTGTGTATTGTATTGACTGCCTCGGTGAGACAGTTGTACTAGGGTGCGGTTAAAACTCTGAGGTCTCGGGTTCGAATCTCGGGTCGGACAAAGTAATATTGGTTTTTTTTATTCATTATCAGCCGTCAGGAATTCGTACCCGATATAGCGATAGGCTCACCCCATATCACATCGTGGGGTGGAACCAAAATACAAAATGGGTATCCTGGTAGCATCACTCTCTACCCCGTCTGGGAAAAATACGTGAGTTCATGTGTGTAGATTATTTACCATCATAATGTAATTTAAAATAATGAAGACCATTATAACTTGACCTCCTCCTTTATCGAAAAAAAAAAAACGAAATAGAACATGTAACCCAATACGAAATTAGATTAACACGTAATGTATTCAATAAAATGCCCAAATCGCCGAGTAATTTGATATATGGTGTATTGATGGACTCTCCACGTCAATCATAATGTATTCGTATAGAAATTCATTGAGGAAATCAGAACATTGGGATGACGAATTGCTATAATTAGGGTCAGTTGAATATATTTTGTTATTGGATTTGGGGTGAAAGAATTTTGAAATATTATTTGTGTTGAAATAGGATGAAAGAAGTGACGAACGATTTCATTTGGGGTGTAGGTATTTTAAACTTCATTCTGCAGCAAAAAATCCTCTAAAAAATTTAATTGGTGTTCTGCTCCTATGGATCAAAGCTTGATCCTTGATGTTATGAAAGCTGTAGCATTGTACAAAATTAATTATTTTTTTATAAAGTTCAATATGGAATCGTCATATTTTAGCTTCACTCAGCAAATAACACTTCACTTACGTTACTGGTGGTAGGTCTCTCATATGTGAGAGGCCGCCTGGGTAGCGCCGTAATATCCTCTTCCTCTTCCACCAAACAGCAGTATAAATGCACTGCTGTATTTCGGTTTCAAGGATATTGTAGCTAGAGTAACTACTGGACATATTGAGACTCAACATCTTATTTCTAAGGGTGGCGAGCGGAGTGTAATGCCAAGCATTGCTTTGTAATTCAAGGTATGGTTTTGTTCATGAGCAGTCGAACGCTTACCATTAAGCGAATGGCATGCTCGTCTTGCCAAGCATTGCAATAAAAACCTCATGCACATGGAGGGACGTTTAAATAAAGTGTCAACTTGCGAAAAATTATGTCCGGCATCGACGCTATTATGCCGGCAAGCGCAAACGCGATGAAGACTTCGATCATCACTTACCACCCTCGATAAATTTTACACAAATTGAACCCTACCATGACACGCAATAAATCCGAACTAAATACATTAAATAAATTCAACAAAAATATTTTCTCTAAACTATCAAAGTGACGACGGGGACGGAAGTGACGGCGGCGATGCGCGTGCGCCGAGCTTCCGGCCGCGTGAACCAAAATGGCGGCGGCACGCTTCCGGTTGGAATAGGAAGTGACGCGGAGGGTGGTGTCGGCTCCGTATAAATTATGATTAGGGATGCTGCATTGTCCGTTGCACAAAGCGTTGCATCTAGTAAGCTTCGCTGCTTGCTTTTATCAAGTTAATGTGTGTGTACTTGTTTAAGTTTGTAAGGATTTAAATTAGTATTGTTGAGAAGGTATTTACAACAAAATAAATAAACACTGTAATATTCACTGTCTTAATACACGACATTGCAAAGTAAAAGTTACTGAGTGGCTTCTTAATCAGAATTATGACGAAACAGAAAATCTACTAAAATATCTATTTTATAAATTATAAATTTTTTTTTGTTCTTTATTTTTTTTCTAAATTCACGCACACATATCACTATATACTTACATTTAATACACAGAATTCTTCACACACACACAACACTACACTCCACAAAATCAGTAATCACACATACATACTATTTCAATGCTCACAATGGGTACCATACCTGTAACGGCTACACAGTCCCTCTGAGGCACCATAATGTCAAAATGATAATATTGTAAGAATGCTGATACCCATAAAACAAGTTGAATCTTTTCTTGGGTATCAGAGTTCAATCAAATACTACGACGGTAATAAGTGCTAAGAACTTTTTACTTATAAAATGTAGTTGTTTATGTACTCAATCTTTTTGTACCAATATTTTTTTTTTATTTTTTTTTTTCAAGAGATAACTGTTGTTTTTCTGGTTTGTTCAACAAAGAATTAATAAACAAAATAAAACCATTCAACAGTCACATACATAGTCGTGATACCACACTAAAATCGAGTCTTATGTCCTGAGAATCAGAAACTACTTACCTTTCGGCCTCACATACACCCAGACCCGAAACAAATTCCCGTGGTTCATACTGAAGTTTGGCTCAGGGCGGGGATCGAACATATTTAACAAAACGTGTAACCAACTGCGCCACGGAGAATGTCAAACAAAATTGGTATACAAATTTGCCTAGTGGGAGAGCCGCGTTGTTGTCAGTTATAACTCAGTATGAATGGGCAGCCTCGTCCGGGGCGGTACTACTGTCTTACAGAAGATCGACGTGAAGCGATCGCTTGATGGGTGAGATTTCTGGATGCACAATACCACTTTCCTCTTCTCATTATTTCCCTTCCCGCTTCCCTCCCGATTTGATGGGTCGGGAACACATCTATTATGCAAGCGTCGTGGATATTCATGGGCGGCATTGATCACTTACCTTCAGGTAGGTATTTAAAAAAATGCCTGAACGTTGAGTCTCCAGGTTATATTAAGCCTGGTACCGAAAACTAAGCTGGGTAGTTTTAGTGACTTCAGACACAATGCACCTAAAATTTTTGCAAAGTAAGAGACAAATTTTCATTTTAGCAAAAACTATGGAAAAACGATATTTAAAAAATTGTTGCGTTACTTTGCAAATTTTGTAGTTGCATTATGTTTGTAGTTACTAAATCTACCACCCAGCTTCGTTTTCGGTAGCAGTCTTGATAAACCCTATATATCTGGTACTTTATCAGACACTATCCGCCCACTGCTGAGCACTGGACTTCTACAACTATGACCTGAGTTGGATTGATTCGAAATTGGCCATAGTCCACGATGCGGTCCATAGTGTGGGTTGACTGGGGTGGATGGACTGGGTGTGGGTGAATTCGAATTCTTAGAGAGTAGATCATTTTTGGTGGAACTTCCGTTGTAATAGTAATTAAATGTTGAGTTTCATTTTGGAGGACATTGCAGCCAGAATAACTACTGGACATATTGAGATTTAACTACTTATGTCTCAGAATGGCGAGTGCAATGGAGTGCCAATCATTGCTTTGTAAGTCATCGTGCTGTTTGGTTTTGTTACTGTCCATGAGCAGGCATATCGCTTACTATCAGGCGAATGGCATGCACCTCTCGTCACTCATAGCAA
Source organism: Hyles euphorbiae (assembly GCA_023078785.2). NCBI lineage: Eukaryota > Metazoa > Arthropoda > Insecta > Lepidoptera > Sphingidae > Hyles > Hyles euphorbiae. Next base: position 10,503,576 of record CM041044.1, on the reverse strand, counting down.
TAAAAAAACAATATCGTCTTATTTTAAACGACCTGACTCCAGACACTTTTTTTATCACACCGTTGTTCTGGGTCATTGGACCATGTAATTGGCGTAATTAAAAATAGGCAAAGTTCGCGGGATGTCACTGCATGCAGGCTGCCTCCTATAGATCATTATGGAAATCAATGGTAGATGCCTATGTTCAGCAGTGGACTCCTTTGGCTCATAGATGGAATGGATGGATGGCTGATAGATGGATGGAAATAAAAAAAAAATAAAGCAGAAATACCGCTTCGCCAATTTGTCCCAGCAACTAAGATGTACAAAGCGGGCGAGGTGTGTTTGTGTGCAAGAGACGAACCATGCACTTGTTACATTGTGGACGCATACTGTCGGCACGAATTGATTGCTACAATTATTGGACTCAGATACCACGTGAATAATGAAACTGCTGACTGACTGCCGGCGCTAAAATATAGCATACATATCACGTATTGTTCTCATAAGGGGTAGACAGGGGCAGGCAAAATTAAATTACCTAATTTTGTTTTGCTTTATCAGCGATTGGGTATGTCACGCTCACTTAAAAGTCTGTGTTTGTAGCGGCGTCGTGTGTCGGGTTGGTCATTTTCCTGTAAAATGGTTGAGGAGGCCGATGGCTGAGCTGAGATATGCGTCATACTCGTGAATGGGTGCTTCTTGCGTGGACAGGTCAGACAGGTCCTATTTGCTTACATTGCGAATTATTGAATGATACCACTACTTCTATTTCTGTTTCTGTCACACCATGGTGACTTTGGACCCAATGCAAAAAAACGGCGATTTATTTTGCTTTTTTTTTCGTATCGTCGTATTTGGGTGGTAAATACATAGCTTTTTCTAAAATAATAGTATACACCCTTTTATTTATTAAATTATTCTTTTAGCAAAGGATAAAGATTTACCTACCACCCAAATACAATGAATATTTAAAAAATTGTTGTGTTTCTTTCCGATACTTCTATTTGCATTGTGGTTGTAGTCACTTAAACTCTCACCTGGCTTCGTTTTCGGTAGCAGTCTTGATATACCCTGTATACCTTAAAGCGTGCAACACTTATTTGTACAATAAAAGAGTTGGAACTATTTAAAATCACCTCGTCACAGTTTGCCGTCAGTCAATCGGCAACCCAGTTAGAAACAATAACACTAATACGTGGATATCATCACTTACACGAACCACATATAAATTAGTTCCGAGCGACGAAGCATCGCTTGGATAATTCAATACAAAAAACCGAATACATTCCGGTAATTGTGTTATAATAGTACTTCTAATATATTATGTTAACGCAAATAGAAAGATAATTACACCTATGTTCAGTGTAATTACAATGTTACCGCTTTTTACGGTTTTTTTTATTAATATTTTTGCATATACAGGGGTTTTGTCGGAGTAACGGTCGCACGTTTTTGCATCGATACCGTGGACATAGAGCATGTAATTTTAAGAAAAATATATAGTATTCAAGGGTTCCATTTCATTCAGACCAAGTTGCCGAAGCTTTAAATTGCAAATCCTATGGGAAAAGCTAGCCAGTTTAGCCTTCCTTCCCGTCAAACAGCAGTTTAAATGCACTGTTGTGTTTCGGATTAAAGGACATTGTAGCCAGAGCAACTACTAGATATATTGAGACTTAACATCTTGTGTCTCAGGATGGCGAGCGCAGTAGAATGCCAAGCATTGCTTTGTAATTCAAGGTGTTGTTTGGTTTTGCTACTGTTCATGAGCGGTCGCATCGCTTACCATCAGGTGAACGGCATGCTCGTCTCGCCATTCACTGCAATAAAAAAAGAGCCATTCGCCTAGTTCATAATGACGAAAGAAAACTATTTTTTTAAGCTAACCAGACCCTTTTATTTCTTTTTTTTGTCCAAGAGGAAAGGAAATTAAGCTCCCTTTTCGATACCCCGAGGAGGCCGAAAGGGGTATGTCAATGTCTCTGGCCTTCCAAAACCAGATTCAGAGCCTAATCGGTAATATATTATCCAGCATTCTAAAATAGAAGCTAACATACATTAAAAACCATTTAATAGCACACGATTAACTGAAGAGACCACACAAAGCACCAACAAACTGTAATACAAAAATAACAAAGAACAAATTCAATTAATTAAAAGCAATTCACAAAAAATTAGACAACAAAAGGGAACTATCAGCAAAAAGTACAAAAGGACATCCTGATTAACATAATTAAATACCACTAAACTGATTTGCAGAGTACTCGAGACCCCCATCATTTAGTCCTTTCTCCTACATTTAATTGGTAGGATCTTAAAACACGAATTTCCCTTTTTTTGTTCGTCAAACAGGAAGCCTGGGATCTCAAAAGGTTGTTTTTGGGCTCGGTTGCATGCACATTTGTATGGGCTATATAATATGCCAGGTTTATTGTCCCTACAGATGGGTAGGCAAATTAGCAGGATATATCAATCGGGTTAGTGGATTCGTGTGTTTTTTGCTTGTGGCGAATGCTTTTCGTGTGCCGCTCCGATGAATATGTGCTGTGCGATTGTCCATTGTTTTTGTATGGTTCATTTCAATTTTATTGCGGGATGCGTCTGTCAGTTTTTAGACGGATCGAGGGCCGTTCGTCAAATGGAACTCTGATATGGGAGTTTTATTTGTATAAGTACCTTGTAAGTAGCCCTGAATGTGAATGGAGCGTAAAATTCTTCGTTTTAAATTTTCAATAAGAAGTCATTGAGTGCTTTTGAGTCGGAGAGCTAGGCTTACACGGGTCTTGGTTGCAGCATCAACTGTCTGATAGCACTGTAAAGGTACTAATGTCTCTCTAAAAATTGACGCGGAATAACAGCTTTATTGTTGAATTCTTTTGCGAAGGTTGTCGACATTAAAATTATCACTACAATTGTCCACTACTAAACATTTTACCATCCATGCTGCAATGTTGGCAAGATGGTAATAATTTCACGTTACTTCGATAAAATTATTCCAACAAATCCTATTAAAAACTATTGACAATTCGTTTAAGATTGAACTACAGTAATAATTAATAATACATTTCGTCAAATATTCTACTATGAGCCATTAAAAATGTGCTTAATAGACCAGTAAAACAAAACAATTTGGCTAAACATTTTATACAATACTAAAATTATTACGAATTCTAAATCAGCTGTGTTAAGAATTTCAAGCATACAAACACCGCTGCTACCACTTTAACTAACCACAACTTTAAAACAAACCACGAGAACATTGTACAACTACTTCACTATGGCTTCGTATCGTATCTATTCGACCCACTTTTCACTTTCGGTAACAATTTTACGACTAACCTAATCCCGTTAGCCCCTATGATGGACACGCACACAGCGTTGAGCGCCAGGGCTGCCCGCGGCGTGTTTACACACGAAACAGATCTGTTAGCTCTGTTGATTGCCGATCGAAACTTTAGAGAACTGACCACTCGGAATCAGATTACCGGTTCGTTACCCGCAGACCATTTTTGCTGTTTGCCTGACCGCTAACAATGCATACAAATACTGTCGGTTTGCGTGGGGTTGCGTTTTGTTATCCGATGTTTGTTCAGCCCTGTAACGTTTGCTACTGAAACTGTTTAGTGATGTTCTAATTGGTTTGCAAAAATGAAACGTCAGTTTTTAAACTTGAATTTAGAATAAAAATAATAACATTGCCTACCTGTTCTATTTTTAAAACACACAGGGTGCCTATAAAAATCCCGTTTTAACTGTTCCATAAATGTTTACTGCAAATTATGTTAATACTACCTTGAAATTAATATAATTCATCAATTAATTTAATATAATTCAAATAATATCATAACCAAATTTGAACATACAACTTAAAGGTATTTATTAACATTGATTTAATAAATTAATAATTTAAAATACATCTCTCATGCGGGCCCTTAATATTTCTATTATTGAATATATTACTAAACTTATCACTTTTATACCAAACTCAACATTTAAAAGCTTAAATCCATCTCCATTCGATTGCAGAATCCCAAATCAAGTCAATTTTCAGTTGCTAAAAAGTTGTTCGTCGAAATTAAAAATGTTGGAGTGAGCGTTAATCAAGTTCATTACCACTGGCCGATTGAAAGATTCCGTCGGGGCCAGGGCTCGTCAATCGTGTCCAATTACGTGGCGACAGGCCCACTGTCTCGACAATTATGCATTCTTCCCTTTACTTTATACTGAGTCTAGGAACCGTTTATGGACACGGTGGGAATCGGAATATAATTCGTTTTGTACCGTTTGATGTTTGACGAAATAAAATGTCACTATTTTATATTATCCTATTATTTAATGCAAATAATTTTAATTCGGATTTTGAACTGCGTTCGATATTTTTTTTTATTCTTTCATTTATATGAGACTTTTGAGACGGTTGAAGCGATTTATAGCTTAGTAGGAAATTGGATTTAGATACTCGATCCAAGTCCAGGTCCAAGACTAATTATTCCGTTATTATTTTAATTATGTCCTTCATTTTTATTTCCTGAATAAACATCATCAAACATCCAATAATTATCCAGTGGATTTCAAAGAAAATAATCTTATCCTAAAAACAAGTTTACAATAAATCTTGGTGTTTCATTGTAAAAAGATTGCAAGGAATTCCTTGATTATTAGATGTTACAACCTTTAAATATTAATTTGTTGTAACTTTGTGAATGTTGAATATATTCATTTAATAATATTATTTTTTCTGTTCATGTTTCAATTCATTGACACTATATTAACTAGACAATAATGCATCTCTGTTTTTTTGTGTTTCACTCTACCACCCAAAAATATTTCTACGCTCACTAGTTATTCGGTAAGTCAATTCTTTGATTTTTCTATGACTAAAATCTAATAAAAGCACAAATATAATCACAGGACAACTAAAACGGTGAACAAAATTAGCATAGCCAAGTAAAAAGACTAAATAAAATAGTTTGAGTCGCGGACGCTTGCAAGCGTACATCACACGCTGCGTTGTAAATCCAACCAAGCCGGGCGACGGCAAAATTCGCATCATAAGATATTTGTATTTGCATTTGCAATTGTGCGTTTAACAGCGAAACTTTATGTTAACACTTTGATTAAGGAATGTGGACGAGTGACGTGTAAAGCGGTTTGAAGGCACTGAAATGTTTACAACAGATCTAAGTCTAAAAATATTTTACGCAGGGCAAAAGTTATAATTCTGTATCAGCCCATATACGTCCCACTCCAGGGCATGAGCCTCCTCTACAATAGAGAGTACGATTAAGATTGATGTTTGATTGTGGTGGAAGTGATAAATTTTCCGAAAATATTTATTTCTTCCATGTACTCGTATTTAGTAGAGAGGACATTATAGCTCGAGTAACTACTGGACACAATGAGACTTAACATCTTATGTCTCAGGGTGTCGAGCGCAGTAGAACGACGAGCATTGCTTTGTAATCCATGGTGATATTTGGTTTTGCTTTTGTCCATGATCGGCCGTATACATCGCTTGCCATTTCGCGATGCTCGTCTCGCTATCCATTACAAAAATAAAGTTAACATAACGAGGAACATTAAAATACAGCACATATTAAATGTTTATTTTAATTGTCCTTTTTCGAATTAAGTTAACGAATTAAAATTAAAAATAGTCGCTATGAAACATACTTAATACTTAATTCAAATTATTTCAAAAATTGCCGACAACTTGTAGCTGCAAATAGTATAATTAAATTAATTTAAATGAGCCAACAATAAAAGCAATAAGAACGTTCACCTTTTTGCCTGTTTATTGAACATCACAATGTTTTACTCATTACAAACACTTGTAAATGCTAGTCTTATTATTTTATTCATAACAGGTCTGTAGTGGCAGTTCTCAGTAAGTAGTTACTGTACACCTGCTAAGCTGGGCCTTAACTGGTTTTACTGCTGTATAAAATAGTTTATTATGTACTATAATACGTCCCATGTAGAGTACGGACCTCCTCTACCATCGAGAGATCGAGAGAGATCGAGTATGATTGAGAGAGGTTAGGCCATATAGCCTACGGCGCTGGTCTAGTATGGCTTCGTGGACTTTACATACCATCGAAATTTTTATAAATTGCCATGGTACGCAGGTTCCTTCATTATGTTTGCCTTCACTGTATAGTTTCTTGTTTTGCCACACACGTATTGTGTCTAAAATGTTAGAGATGGACCCTTAGTTTCAAACCTGCAATCGCTGTCTAGGCAGACCCCACCCAGATTTTAACGTACCTTTTTTACCCTTCATACTTTAAAAATTGTATTAGTGAAATTAACGCCTGAGGAGTTCTCTAAATAAAAAAAGACGAGAAAATCTAAAATGAGAAGAGGTAGTTCATTTTGTACTTCATTTTGACTATTAACCTTATATTTGCAATTTAACAGCCTTTCTCTAACACGTATCTATCTTTAACAAGATATTTCAATAGAGATGTCGATGTACTTTATATGCTTCAGTTAAATAAGATAAAAAGGTATAAATATGGTGCATATATTTATAGATAGCTAGGTAAGATAAATATATACGTCTATCTTTGTTTATTGAACACATAGTAGTGGCTATTTTCACTTCTTATTAAAGATAGGTTATAGAGAACGACCGTAAGAAATAAGTCCACAGAATGATAGATTAGCCGCATGCAGTCCGAACCACGTTTACACGAGTCATTTGAGCGCACGTCATGTGTCAAACACATTACAGCGATGTAATTAAATGGAGAGAGAAGTTTAGCTAAACAGGGCATAAAAGTAAAGCATCAGGCGCTCAATAAAATGTTGTAGGGTGGAGTGAAGGGAGAGTAACTAGATGTGCTCCGAATTTTGTAGGTGATTGCGCTATAGTTTATAGATGTACATCAGATGATAATCGATGAAATTTAAACATCCAGTTGAGCGTACAGCATTGATTTAAAAGGGTTATAAGATCTTTTATTAAATAATATTTTAGTTTAGACATCTACTTGCTCGTGTAACAAATTCTTCGAATTACGAAGTATGAAGTTAAATTGACGTTCCCTTTTAAACATCCATCAGTGAGTTAAACTAGCATTAAAGCCTAGACTCCTATATTCCGCCCAGATAACTTGAAAAAGTTGATACTTGCACAAGATACAAGAAATTCTCACACTATACCCCCAGTACCCAGCCTGCCGCGTCATTATGGCGTCTCCACGGAAGGACGCCAGCGTCGAGGCGCGTGCGTTACAAATCACTACATACTACTTCCGAAATACAATGAACTTGTACTTGGCAAAAAATAATGCACAATGCCTAATAATTCTCGGTCACGCGCCGACAGACACGCGTAATGGAAGATAATAATTTGTCTCATCTCCCCTCATATTTTCATATTTTTATGGTTATTTTTAAAATGAACTTGTGTGGTGATTTAATTTTGTTTTGATTTAATTTTAATATTGTTTAGAAATTGTATTAGAATGTTGCATTATTAAATTCTTCCGTTTGTAAAATAAGTTGTTAAAAGATTGTGTGGTACTAATAATCTCACAACTGAATTCTCATGATCTTAAATCAGCTTTAGATTTTAGATCACAAGTGTCTAAATGTATTTTATAGTTTTAAACATCTTGTGATCCAAAATGCCGCCGCTCCGTGCGCTGTATAGACTGTTCATTCCCCCAAATCTTCACAAACGATTCTATTTATGAACAAAATAATACAACTTGACACGACCTCATGATTCATTCCAAAAAGGCCAAAATCAAACAAGGTGAATTCCCACATAAACCGCATCCCACGACTCATTTGGGTATTTACCATCAACACGGTGATAATTCAATAACCGAGTACATCATAAAATTTATTGGCGAACTGGGGATCATAAAAGACCACTTCATAATACAAGAAATCAAATTGCTCCGACAAACAAGCCGGTGCAATAAATTTTGAAGGTATTAAACAAAATCCTTTTAACTCGACCAGTATAAATGGAACTCCGGATAGTTCATGCCAAAAATCTATTAAAGGGATCGCATTCTTTGTTTGTAATGGAAGAGGTCAGCCTAATTTGGTCATCGGACCCCTAAATTTGAAGCGACACGTGTCTTTGCCACCCTTGCCGAAATCTCTATAGGACACTTTTAATACAATAAATATTTGGATGATTTTACAACACATTTTGTCACTTATATTTATGACATTAATAACAAGTAGAATAACAAATATTATACTTATGTAACCACTTTAATATAAGGGAGAAGAATAAAGAAAAAAAATCCTTCTGTTTAAACAGATTCCAAAAAATTATACTACTATTTTATCTATGGTTTATAAAATTAACATGTTTGTATATTTACGATTATCTTTAAATCTATTGATCTAAATTGGTTTTTGTTATCATAAATCGATAGTTGTATATCCCGGGAAGGTTACATAGGTTAAATTCAACATAATGAATATCATAGAAATCCCCATTTGACTTAAAATATATTAGAGTGCTCAAAAAATAAAATTATATTCTATTCTGTCCACATTTGATTCCATATACAATAAACATAGTTTTTTCCCCTCTTTTAACGCTTTTAAAATATCACAGTAATAAGCATTAAAAAATCTATACAGATTTCAACAATGCTATGATTTGAATCCGTCATCAAAACTGAACAACGAGAACAAAACAATATCTAATAAAATAAAATTTAAAGTATACTGCACTATTATATACAAAACTTGGAAAGGCCAGTAATATGGCCATGAGATCAAATAAAGCTTACTGCAGAAGCGTGGGAGTCAGGTCAGGAAATGTTTAACATTGTTATCAGCATATAATTGAGTCCCTTGAGGCTTGCACAGTTCGCTGTTTGACTTAGAAATTGGACGTGGGCTGTTGCTTAGAAACGAGACTTTTAAACTAGGGCAGCTTGTGGTTCCTGGTTTTAAGATCACAATATAATATTATAAAACTCCAAATAAAACGCTGGTTGTGTAAAATATTTTCTCTATTATTATCCATCATAATTAAATTACATTATCACAAGGCTGTCTACAAAGGGTAAGGCCAGACAATTCAAATCTGTGATGATTTCTCAAATACACAAGTTCAACTTAATGATAATTAATTATCCATGGTTGGACAAAAAATAAAGAGCTGTAGGTCTATGTATAATGTGACAGACACTGAGTAAATCTCCGCTTACCATAATACATTCATCATATTATAACTTTCTAAAATGTTAAACATTTTACTAGCCATAATAAGATTCAACATTCCACAATTGAAGCACAAGTATAAGTTGGAAAATGCTGATCTCACTACTTTCCTCTAATTTCAGATAGATGCTTACGTCATCACAAATACAACGCTACGCAATTTGACCGTACTGTAATTCTGTAACAAAATAAGAAAACAGTCATTCTATATGATACAAAACACACGAACTTGATGGTACATTAGACTAATGCGAGGAATAAATAGTGGCGCATCACACACGATTTCCTTGTGTTTGTGTGTGCGTATGTGTGTGTGTGTGTCCAGCAGTGTCGTAGAGCTGGTCGTAACGAGCGACGCGGCGCGAGCAGGGGTGGCCCGCATTGTTTGCCGGCCACGCACCGTAACCCAGAGCATTACGGTAGCGACAGCAAAAAATATACGATTAAATTATTTTAGAGATTCAGAGAAATTATTATGATATTCTTGCTGTATTAGACACAACCCTATTTAAATATCCCTTGGCAGTGTATCATTATTGCCATTTATAGTAGGATTTGGATTTCATTTTATTTTTCTGTAATAGTTTCTTTTCGCAAGATATAAAATAAAACATGACATCACCGGGCGTATGTTATTCGAAACATTTGCAAAATTAGAGTGCCTTAATTCAGAAACATATTCACGGCTTAAGTTTTAAACTTAGATAGAAAAATGCCAATATGTAAGAACAACATGGGTGGATGAAAATAATTACAGAGTGGATGGTGAAGTCACAGTACTTTATTTGCAAATGCCGTTTATTCTCTTACTAGTACGAAATGTACTCCAAATCCCGAATTTCTTCAAGACGCACAACCCAACTTTTCTTCCGACCGTACAAAACAATCACCGCTTATTTTCACTTACATTAGTTTAGTGAAGGATGGTATCAATGAAATATGTGCGCAGTTCGCGTGATGTGTCCTTCCCTTTTGACGGAGAGGGAGTAAGACTTCACCCCCCTCCCTCGCGCCGACATCACCCCACTTCACCCCCGGGCCCCGCTACTTAGAAGATTGGATTTTTTAACATAACGCTGGCGGTGCAAGCATCTTTTGATGTAGGTAAATAATATTCTGCATTGTGCATTATACTGGAAAGTAACGCCTTTTGGGTAATGGAATCAGATGATATATTGGGTTTCGAGACTAATAATTTTGTATCTAGTTGTTCGTCTTTTGAGTTCAGTTAACAGGCTGTGTAATTAGATGTATGAGACTTGAGATTAATATTTTTGTATCTGTATGTAAGTATTATATGCCATAATGTACGTAATGGTGGTCAGGTCCTTTGAAAAGACCTATAGAAATATGTGGTCTGATGATATTTCTTATATCTTGATTGGATTGAAGAACATTGTAGCCAGAGTAACTACTGGACATATTGAGGCTTAACATCTTATGTCTCAGGATGGCGAGCGCAGTGGAATGCCAAGCATTGCTTTGTAAATCAAGGTGTTGTTTGGTGTTGCTACTGTTCATGAGCGGTCGCATCGCTTGCCATCAGGTCAACGGCATGCTCGTCTCGGCATTCACTGCAATAAAAAAAGGAAAAAATATCTTGCTAAAGAAAAGTATGAGTAGTACAATAATGAATCTGGTTTTCAATGGTAGTAATAATTTAATTTCTATCTGTTTAAAAAGAAAGTCCTCTAGTGACGGTAAAATGCGTAGTCACTAACATTTACAATACTGAGGTAATTCAAAATACAACCCACCTCTTCGAGTCCTTTAACTTTTGCTGGCCAAGCATGGTAGACTAAAGGTGTACTGCCTCTCAATGGTTGAAAGTGACTGGTTTAACACTGATATTATTTTTGTTTTAATTTCCTTGAATCTCGCCTGCTAGACACGGCTTACTAAATTTGGACGGGTTTGAACCAAGTCTGCAGCTATATTATATTGGGTTAGTGTTTAGCATTCAGAATTCGCACTGTCTTTTGGCTACTTGTTGTAGACCGACAAAAGTAGTATTTTATAATTTAGAAATACTCTTATAGCATATGAATATAACTTGCCCAAATGGCGTCACCTATTGGTAACAGACCAGAAACGACTGCGAACATGTTCACGGTGGTTGCGGGTTCAAATCCGAGGGCATACCTCTGACTTTTCGGAATCATAATATGTGTATTGATATTCATTCATCACGCACTAAAACGGTGAAGGAAAACATCATGAGAAAACGTATATACCTACCATAGCAATTTATATTCATTTCTAGGGTGTGCTTAGGTTCGCTAACATAAATTAGACCGGCGTGGTGAATATACGCCACTGGCCTAACCACTCTCAATAATATTTTCAATTGTAGAATAGGACCGTGCTCTGCAGTGGGACCTATGTATATAAATGATACAAACACCTATAAGGTCACCCAAGGTAAATATCAATAGAACTAACTACACCTAAGCCTAATTATAAAGCCCAGTTATACTGTTTCTCAAACGTCAAAACAATACAGGTACCAAAAAGGTTCTCCTTACAGGCAGGTAATGAATGCCCACATGTGTCATCGAGTGACCCACACACGGCGGCACACCTAATATATATTTAGCCGTAATCAGTATAAAGCGCTGATTGCGCGTCAGTTTGCTCCGTCCACGATATTATTTATATATTTTAAACACAACCCAATAATGCGATGAGATTGGACTCACGAACGAGAGGTTTCGGTTTAAAAACGAACAAGGGTGTGGAGTCGACGGGATAGTTTGAAATAATTTTATTTTTTATTTTGTTGTGTTAAAATTACGGTTAATTTTTGAAAATGGTATGTCAAAGAGGTGAGATTACATCGTAGGCAAAAGAACTATTGGTATCAAAAATGCAATTAACAGCGTACTGTACAACGGGGAGAATACAGACCGCGGGGTGAATATCCATTCATATTTTTTTGAATTATTGCAAAAGCTTATACGTACTTGGTACTAAAATATATTCCCTTATTTGGTATTTTTAAAGTTTAAAGGGAACATGTACAAATCCATTTATTTTTATCGTACTAGTAAAATTTTTTTTAAAATCCTAGTATTTCAATATAACAGAAATAAATAAGAATATACATACATATCCATTACTACCGACAGAAGATTTGGTTTTCCAAAATTTCCAATAGATTTTGTTTGTGCAGCCCACAAACCTTTATTATCAGTCTGGGTGTTGTGAGACTAAAAATTTACCACGTAGTTACTGATTCCCAATACAAGAATTAGATGGGGTCAAGATTGTGTATAGTCTGTACGATATCCTATCCGTCCATGCACAAAGCGAATCTTGGGCGTCCTGGTTGCACCTCTAACTATCGCTTCTTGGAAAACGAGTGATAATTTATTTATTTATTTATTTATACACTTTATTGCACACAAAAGTAAAATACAAATAAAACGAAAATCACAATCTTAAAAGTACAATTGGCGGTCTTATCGCTCAAAGGCAATGTCTTCCAGACAACCATGGGATGGATTTTATGAACGGATAAATAGAGGGCAGTCTTAAAGTGTAAAGAATAGTAGTTAAGAAGGAAAAATATAAGAATTACAAATAATTACTAATTAATAATAAAAATATACATACATCAATACATCTATATAAATATGCATACATACACATAATATACATACATAAATATAAATATATATATATATATAATATATAAGAGCATCAGTACATATATACACATAGGAAAGTTGTCCACGTCAATTTGTAAATGTAGGAGAAAGGTAGTGATCCTTAACCATTTTCTTGAATGACGGCAGTGATTGTGCCCGTCTTACCACAACCGGTAGGGCGTTCCACAATCGGACAGCTCTGACGGTGAACGACCCATCCATAAAAGTTGTGGAGTGCACAGGCATTCTCAACTCCAGTCTCTCTGACGACCTTAGGGATTTTGTATGGGAGTCATCGAGAAATACAAAACGATCTTTAAGATAAGATGGGGTGACAGGATTAAACAATATATTATACAGAAGAGAAAGAATGTGAGCATTCCGACGAAGCCGTATGGGCAACCACTTGAGCTTAGTACGAAACTCAGAAACATGATCATATTTGCGTAATCCAAATATGAATCTAATAATAAAGTTTTGAAGGCGCTCAAGTTTATTTAGTTGGTCCTCGGTAAGATCAGGATAGCTGACATCGGCATAATCAAGGATAGGAAGAAGGAGGGTTTGCGCTAATGAAATCTTCGTAGCAACAGGTAAAAGATTGTGTAATCTTCGCAAGGACCTAGCTGAGGCGAACAACTTACGACTGAGTTCTTGGAGTTGCGGACCCCAGCTGAAGGACTTGTCCAGATATAGTCCCAGGTTCCTGACTTTATCACTATATGTGACGGTAGTACCATCACAAGAGATAGGTGGTAGTTTGTCTCTATCTAGTTTTAGAGTCATTCTTGGGCTGCCGATAACTATCACCTGTGTTTTCAATGGATTAACTTTCAGCCCATGGGTCTTGCTCCATTCACAAATGTGCTGGATGTCACTATTAATTATAGCAATCGCATCATTCATATTACCCAAAAATGCCTGAGTATAAATTTGTAAATCATCTGCGTAGAGGTGGTAGGAGGAGCGAAGTTGAATAGATATGGAATTTATAAAAACAGCAAAGAGTAGAGGAGAAAGCACGCCGCCCTGTGGAACGCCAGCAGATAAGGAGCACCACGAGGAATAACTATCCTCGACACAGATGCGTTGCCGGCGCCCATACAGGTAACTACGAAACCATTCAACTGCTGTTGGAGATATGTTAAGAGAACATAACATGCAAAGCAATATATCAAAATCAATAGTATTAAAAGCGTTGCTGAAGTCTAGCAATGCTAAGACAGTCAGCTTGCCTTCCTCCATACCAGATCTGATGCCGTCCGTAACATGAGTCAGGGTGGTGGTGGTGCTGTGCCCAGGACGAAACCCCGATTGGAGAGGGTTCAGGAGATTATTTTTAGAAAGGAAATCACTAATTTGAGTATGAATCAGGCGCTCAAGGACTTTGGAAAGGAAAGGGAGAATGGAAATGGGTCGGAATTCAGAGAGTGTAGAAGCATTGGACTTTTTAGGAATAGGAATAATATGGGCATCTTTCCAGGTAGCCGGGAATATTCCAGTCGTGATGGAATGGTTGAGGATATGGGATATTATGGGGATAATTGTTTATGTGTGTATTTTTTTTATGGCTGTACGTACTTATGTACGTGTGAGGTGTCTTTTTTATTATTTGCTATACCCAAGCCGTCTCCACGGAACTCCCTGTGCCAGGGTTTCAGGTGATAATGTGGTGATCGTTCATGAGCCACTGCCGGCGGCGCGACCGCTCAAGAGATTTATGTGTTAATGCCCACCGACCGCGGAGCCATCCCGGGGCAATGGGGAATTATGTCGAACGCTATCTACGTCCCTTTGTCTATAAGAATTGAAGGTACTACTCAAAAGTTGTGATGTATGCGGAGTTTGCTTTTGTGAATATATTTTTGTACCCAATTTAGTTACATCCATAAAGTCAAGCCTTTTACCCAGAAGTGGTAGGCAGAGGCTCTCCTGATAGTAAACCCACGTTTCGCCTTGTCTGTTTCGACCCACGATGAGATAGGGGGCGAGCCTATCGAGATATTGGCCATAAATTCCTTACTCCGGGCTGATAATGAATAGGTAATTGTTGTGATTAATTTATATGATAATTAATACTACATATAACAGTTATGCACAAAGTTCTTAAGGAAAACAAGTATTGTGTCGTGAATATCTTAAAACCATTCTGTAAAAACCAGAAGACATAGACAGTGTTGTCATTCTTTCCAAGATCCACCCTGATCATATGAGATTTTCCATACCGAAAGACTCGTATAGCCTAATCTGGGAATCAAACCTAAGATTGCACAGTTCACAAACATGATGCCAATACACCAATGCATCTTCCCAAAACCTACAGTTAAAAATCCCAAAACTCACTCTCTCCGCCCAATTACAAGTTCAAAGTTCATACAGCAAACAAACAAACTTTGATTATCTTAATAACGTGATTACGGGCAACGCTAAAATCTCAGTTGATTACGTAAAGAAAGACATTATCCATTCGAAAGCTGAGTCACGAGCGGGCAATTTGATAGCAATCGAACGCTATCGACGGCGCTGATCGAGCCACCCAGAACGTCTTGGGACTAAAAAATGTTTGCGTGTATTATGGTTAATTGTTCTTAGGAATCATCATTTTCCAAACTAGATACTAATAATTTCAAATAAGAATCCATTAGAAAGTGTCAACTGCTTTACTAGACACTGATGGACAATAATTTGTTGCCAATGTCTCCTATTAATTATTAGACTTATTATTAATTTAACTTTCTGATTGATTTCGTTGCGGGTTAAAGACAAGTTAGACATTCCCGGAGACTCGCCGAGCTTCAATGGTGTCATTACAATGCGTCCCATTGTTGTTTCTGTCTTACAGGAGTTGCAGTGGTGGGTTTGAGGGTGGGACAGTCTCCATAAATACTGGTTCAGAGAAATTACAATTTTCTTCCAACTATTCAGTTATTTCGGACAGCTGTTGAAACCTAAGCAATATTTAGCATGTTAAATATCAGTGTTGCACCAGAAGGTTAAGGTCCAGTTGCATCTTCTAACATTGACCAGAACATTGAGTTCAACTATATTTTCAATCCATACCTTTTGCTTAATCAAATGTACTATTTTGACATTGGTAAAGATATGGTGAATTTATATTTGATAAGACTAGACCAAAACAGTGGCTAGATATCAATTACAGTTATAAGCAAATCAAATCAAATATTTTATTGTGGGCATAGGTTTCCGTAAGCTGTTAAAATGTATTTATCTGTATGTAATGTAATGTAAATGTAATGTAATACTAATGTATTGATCGCCAAATTGGCATATTGTGTCGTGGACATTTGAAATTACGAACTACTAATACCTTAAATCCGAAAACTGCAACTAATTTTTGGTCCACACAAGACATTTCAAAGAGTTATGTTGAACAAAAATATTTGTCTTAAAGTTAAAGGATACCCAACCCAATTACACAGCTCACTCAATGCTCGACGGCTAACAAGGTGCAATATTTTTCTTCAGAATTGAACCTACACCCCACAGCCAGTGATCTCCCGTGTGGCATGGGAACTAGGTGCAGTTCTAAACACGTAATTATCACCAATGGCCCCGTAAATTATGGCAATTGGAACCGACCGTGGCGACTGCCAATTTTACAACATAACTCCTCCCGACATCCTTGTAAGGATACGATTTGAAATATTTTCATGGAGTATTTTGGACATGTGTAAAGAATACGTGACTCATAATATTTAAAAGGGTCGTTAATGAAATAAATGTAATTGATATGAATTAAACGAATTTAGATAAATAATTCCCATTTATCATCAAAGAAAACGAAGAACGCTTGATTTATTAGAGTAAAACTGCAAGTATCCGTACTACTAGAACTGGTTATGGTTTTATTAAGAAATATGAACATATCATGATTGGATACTTTATAAGGATTGTACTATGCTTACCGGAGAATTACAATACTAGCGCTGGTATTGACATAGCACCGACTATCGGCCGATGCCAATAATCAATCGAAAAAATTAGATTGAAGTCAATCTGGATTGTTTTCTACTTTTCGATTGGTCTTTTGTCATGTTGCCATAGTTTTTTCACTACTGAGATTGATTATTGGCAATATAGTATCAGAAAAATGATTGAGCTGTCAATCTAAAACGGCAAATTATGGATTGGGATTGTTTATTGACAGCGGCTGTTAATCAATACTAGCATCTAACAGCGGAAAATTTTTAATGAGGAAACCGTTTTTGCAAATTTTTTCACGATTGTTCCGTTCCTGAAATATTACTATATGGCCAATACGACTTCATTAAAAACTTAAATTCGATCCACTAGTTACTGATATCAGGGCGTTCAAACAAACAAAAACGAACTCTTCGATATTAGTAACTACCTACTCGACATATTGAGACTTAACGTCTTTTGTCTCAGGGCGAGCGCAGTGGAATGCCAAGCATTGCTTTGTAATTCAATGTGGTGTTTGCTTTTGCTACCGTTTACGAGCGGTTGTATCGGTTACCATCAGGCGAACGTTATACTCACATCACCATCCAGTGCAATAAAAAAATAATTGAAAAAAATATTTCAATTTATCTCCACCAAACCCCATCCACGCTATAACAATGTCCACACCTCGTCCAAAATTGGCCGGGAATAAAAAACAAAGGTCGGAAAACAAACAAACTGAATATCACGGCACCTTCGCCTCGAGGAGTCGAAATTTAATCATACACATTATCCTGTTATGACAGTCGGCCCGGCTATAGCGTGTTCAAAAACTAATATTTTTGTCTATGGCCACCAGGCGTGAGATATTGTGACTGAGGTTCAGAGTTAGATGACTGGGTTAGGTAATGTAGTTTATGTATCAAAATTTATTAAATTTAACAATTTATACAAATATAATTTAAACAGGTGTTAGAAAATGGTATTGATTTTGTGGTAACAGTTGAAGTTAAGTAAGATTAAAAACTCAAGCGAAATGATTTTGAAATATATAAATATATTTTAGTGCAAAATTTAATTGCATTGAGATGACATTAAGATGATTTATCGAGTTAAGATTTAAATTGTTATTCATCAGATATTACTTGCATATAAGTATTAATAATTGCTCTCATAAACGAACTAAAATTGATTATAGGTATAAAAGTTACTAGTGTTTTAAACTGAAAAAAAAATACGACTGTTTTATTTCTCAGCTTTCAAATCATAATCCATATTAATCATTTTCAAAACAATTAGAGAACTACTAGAAATTCAATTAAAATATGAGACAAATAAGGATAATTGATTACTATCATATGAGAATGAAACCTGATTAATATTATTAAATCGATATCAATATCCGGTCTTAAAAGTTTGCGAAACATAATTAACAATTGCAATCAGTTGCCGAAATATCAAATGCAATTAATGTATCTACCTACATACTATAAAATTAGCTTTAGAAGTCTGGTAATTGAAAATATATCATTTATTACAGTTAGGTAATCTCAATCCGACGAGTATATCTGTTAGTTTAAAGACATCATATTTATGTGGCTCTAGTGATTACTGCTACAACTCGAGTTGTACCCTTTTTAAGATTTTAAAATCGAAATAATGAGAAAAAAATGGACCCTTTTTATGGTCTAACTCACGCTTTTCTATCTGTTATATTTTCGGATATAATTTTGTGTAAAATTGTATAACTGCTACCGTTTTGGCGCAAATTACGTGAGTATTGGTATATGTCAAGTTGTAGCTCGTTTATGTCAATTAATGTTTTGTCTTCTTCGCTCAAACTGAATTCAAAAATCGTTAGAAAGAGGCAAAACATTCGTAACTAAAATAATTTTAAAAATTGTGAATGAATGAGGTTGTTTATGTTTAATACAAGAAAACATGCACTGGCATAAACGCATATAAAATTCAAATCTATCTTTTTGTTATTGAATTAGAAAATATTTGCAATTAAGTTTTAATCCAGTGATTTTTTTAAAGGATATGTTTTCTCTAAGACGATATAAGTAGCGACACGCCCCATTTTATAGCGTTGTGATAATAACCTTACATTTTTATAATATGCTAAAATATCATTTTTAATTATAAAAATAAATCTAAATAATGTATAGAATAAATTAAATTATAAATAACATACAAACTTCTCTTCTATTATAATTTCATTAAACACAAATAATAGTACAACCGGCGAGGTATACCCACACGGCCTCACACGGTTCGATTTTGTATCAATCTGTATATTTGGTCATAAGGTAATTTATGACGGACGCTCAGCCCGTATAATTAGGTCTGGTCTGGCCAACGTTGATTGCTTATTATATTGATGTTTCAATTTTATACCCATTTTTATGGTCATCGACCAACCGTGGGGGGTGGCCACCCAGTACGTCTTGCCTTCCATTCACTCCGGCCATAGTCCGCGTAACACTGTCTTTCTCTACTTTTACTCGATTGGATACTCGTCTTTGTGTCTTTGTCTTACTCGTAGTATAGAAGTATCTCCATCCCGCTCTGGTGCGAGATACTGATTATGGCATGTGAAGAAAGTTGCTCGTGATCGAACGATGTACCGGCGAGTCTCGGAGCCAGTCGTAACCCGCTCGTCGAAGTGATGACAGATGTTTCCGCATCATTTTCGATTTATTTTCCCTTTTTAAAAACACGTTACAAATGCAAAACGAAATTGGCTTGTTTGTCAATGCTTCGAACACCGCAATTAACAGGCATTTTGTATGTCACAAAGCGAAAACGAATAAAACTTATAAATGTATCGATCCATTAACCCGTCGAGAGGTATGCAGCAGAAATGCTTGTGACAAATTCGTACCGGCTACGTTTCCTAATGAATTTGTTCGAGAATTCTTAGTTGTGCTGGAATTCGTGGCCGTGATGCTGTGCGATTGTTTTTACTTTTTATTCTGAATTGTTCGGTGGAATTGATGTCGTATATATTTCGATGTCTCGATGTCCCTCCGTATCTACGGTGCTCAAAGTTTTTGAACTAAATCTTCGTTACTTAATTTAAAGTGAGGTAATATTTTTTTGTACTTTATAAATGTTATGAAAGCAAGTAGTGATAAATAATTACAAGAATATTCTATTTTACATTGAATGCCCTCGTCAATCACCTTTTAAGGTTGTGCTTAAGTTACAGCTGTAGATATTGTGATAAGGCCCAAAGGTCACCCTTCAATGACAAGGCAAAGATGCAAACTGTTAAATTCCTTATCTTATAATCATAGCAATATTGGATATATTGTCTTGGATTGATATTTAAACTGAATTCAAAGAGATAGATTAATCCATATTAAATAGAGCTTAATTCCATGCACAAAGGACGAGAATACCTTGGCTAAATCCTTACAAGACACTTAATACAATCCAAAGTTTGAAGTCCGTACGCGCGGCGCTCGGACGACAATCGGCGGCATCGTTTATAAATCACGAGCCGCCATCTTGTAGATCATCCGATTACCTAGTCAACTGTTAAACACGGGCCCTTCCTTCACACCGCCGCAACTGGCTACCATTACATCACGCTTGTCCAGTTCGGGACAGTTTAGAAATGGGACACGGAAAAAAATGGCGGGCCGTAGATTGTGTTTTAATTAAAATTGGGTACGAGTGTGAGATTTAAATTTTAAATTAGCTCTTGTATTAAGTTTAATTTGAAGTAGAAGTATTTTTTTGTATGGGTGTGCGTAAAAAAGCTCGAAGCTTAGTTTAGTTAAGTTTAGTTAATTGCTTTAATTTAAAATAAAAATATGTTTTTTTATGCATGGGAGTAGCATACAAATGTTTGTTTTTTTCCTTTAAACAGTATAATAAGTAATCACAGTTGCCAAAACACAGAAACAGAGGAAATTGAAAGACGTGCCAAAGAAAATGTGGAATGAAAGCGAGCGCAAAAGAACAGAGGTATGGACTAGATCTCCTTTTATCGGAATGTAATATATAAAGTAATAATGTAATCAGGATTTAAGACGAAATAATAATATTGATACTGATTAAAGTAGTACTGAGATATGATTGACGGCAGTCGCCATAACAAGCCAAAAAAATCAGGCCCAGGGAAAGAATTAGAGATTTTTTAAACCAAAAAATATGGGTTAGTTTGGGAATCGAACCTCATGGTTCACTTTGATGCAAACTTGTAAAACAAGATCAATTTTTGCTTATCTGGGGTAGATAGATCAAGATACAAGCGTAATACCACCCCTATCAACTCGAAGAGATCAATAACCACTTAAATGACGAAACTAAAAAACGGTGACAAAAAATATGTCGGCTCTTTAAAGCATGATACACATCATTCCAATAGGATGTGATCGGAGTTGATCGGTTATGATGTCTACACGATTGGTTGGACTACCGGTGATGACGGTACGACATGACATTTACTAGTAAATATCATGTTTTTGGCAAAAAAGGCACTGGTCGGAAAGAAATTGGAAAAAAAAAGAAGTTGTAACACTGAGAAAGGTGATGGGATGGAGACTATTTGTTTTCAAGGAGTTCGGGGATGGTCTTGTAAAGGTAGTGTATTAATAATTAACAGAATATAGAATTGTTCATTTTTTATAACGTTTCTCTTCAAAAAACATTCGCTTGAAAAAGCGTTAAAAGAAAATTATCACCAATAAACCCATATCTTAGGCTAGATTAACAGATAAGATATATTTAAAGCAAAGCTTAATTAATGTTAACATAATAATATGTAACAGGAAAAATTATAATTAGGAACAGAAACTTTTAGTTAGTTCATATTGAGAGGATGAATACAATAACGAAACAGATTACCGTGTAAAATTCGGTTAATATTTAGATTAATAACAAGTTAAATAAGTCATAGTCACAAACTAACATGCACTATTTAGTGTTTAATTTCTAAATAGTATAGCGCAGAAGAAGGATTGAATAAATAAATGAAATAAAATATACCTAGAGATCCACAAAAAATAAGATTAAAAGAGAAATGACAGTTAAAGAAGCAATAGAATTAACTGAAAACTTACTATAGGCATACCTCAACAAGACAAAAACGTAAGCAGTAAGCACGTAGTTTCCACACAAGACCAGTGAACATTGATCCCCGCTCCGCATATTTGAAAGGATGATGCAAATTTAAACGCATTCATGGGTGGTCCGGTTAAATAGGAAGCGATCAGGTCAATTACTAGTTGACTGCGACAATTAACGCGGGTCAAACAAGATACAGCGGCTGCACTTGTTGTTAAACCTAGCTTAGTAGTTGCCCGCGGGTTTGACTGCTTAAACATAATAAATTCCATTTTTTTCCCTTTTCAGAGGCACTGGGTGGATAGAGTGATAGGAGCTTTAAAATAAAAAATAATAAAATTAAAATTAAATTCCTAATTAAACTTCATTGATTTTCCAATTTTTGAAGTGAACACATTGATAGCCGCGTGGGACGCTTGGATGGGAGAAAAATTCAGGGTTTCGTCTCATTGACATGTAACATTACAACATAAATATGATTGCATTTTTGCTAATTATTTGTATTTTAACAATTGTGGTGATGTTAATAGTAGGTACCTATCTATATTGGAAGATGTGTTGATTCCTATAGAAGACATTGAAAAGGATAAAAGTGTCTGCCGGCAGTTTCCCTAAGATATTCTTTGGGTAATTGTTTTGAAATCATTTGCATCTGGTATAAAACTGGAGGTTACGTACAATGCAAGATTCGTAAGTGCATTTTCAGGCTGTAGGCAGTATCGGGAAGTAATTAGTAAGAGAAATTGATTGTACATACAGCTGAAATTTTGCTTCATGAAAATGAAAAATTAATCTATTTTTAAAATCATCTATTTTTTTATAACCCACAAATATTATCGGTTATCAATCTTATCACATTACATTAAGCATAATTTAGTACTCAGTGCTACCTATGCCCTAGGTATTCTGCAGCACTATTTGAGCAATCTAAAGGGAGCATTCCGATCGAACATAGACCGGTAGCTATAGCAATGCGACTGTCAAAAGCCAATGTCGGGAGCGCTCACCCCACAAGTGTCCGAGCCACTCTACTACCACCCCCAGGGGTGCGCACCCCCTTTCTTCCCACCCCGACTGACCCGTAGGGGATACTCGGGATACTCGATTGGGAATCGTAGAGAATATCTGTGATGTTTTGCATCGGTCCGGGAAATGAAACGATGTAATGAGCAGACTGAACACGTAAAATCCGTATTAAATCACTTATATGTGAAAGGCCGCCTGGGTACTATTGAAATGTCTATTTCTCCCGCCAAACTGCAGTGTAAATGCACTGTTGTGTCTCAGTTTGAAGAATATTGTAGCTACAATAACTTCAGGACATGTGTTAGGATGGTGAGCGCAGTGGAATGTCGATGATATGGTGATACAACTTAAATAATTATTAATATTTCCGTTGGGTCAAATACATATGACTATTAAGTGTACTTATTTATAATTAGTATTAAAATTACGATAACAAATGCATTTAGCTTCAAATCTATTTATATTAAATCTAAATAATTATGGCGGTTACCATTTAAAGCGGTTTTATGGTGTTTAAACTTTAATTACAGTTTAATAACATAAATATCAAGTGAATTTACTTGTAATATCGTGCATAGAACTTCGAAGTGAATTAAATACAGCGAAATCCCGTACAAATGGCCGTATAATAACATTTATTAAATGACTTTGCAATTGGAATTAGTAATTACCTAGTATATGTAGATTAAATATTTGTTGAATGTTAATTGTTGACAGCCTCCGTAGCGCAGTTGGTTAGACGCCGCCTGTGAAACGAGAGGCCGCGGGTTCGATCCCCGCACCGAGAGAAATGTTTGTGTGGCCCACAAATATTTCTTCCGGGTCTAGGTGTTTGTGAGACCGAAAAGTCTCTCGTAGTTCCTGATACCCACGACACAAGACTCGATCTTAGTGTGGGGTCAGGACTATGTATGTGACTGTTGGGTGTATTTATTATTATTATTATTATTGTTCAATGCAATTAACGTATGCACGCAAATGTATGTGTTAAATATCAAAGTATTTCATTGTTACTTTGTTGATTGAAAAAATAAAAAAGTCAATCAAAGCAGTGAATAATTGCGAAAGCCTTATGTAATGCATCAATCCATACGTTACAATGTAAGCAAATCGAACAAACCAGTCTACGCAAGCAGCACCCGTTCACGAGTATGACGCATGTGCCAGCCATCGGCCTTCTCAAGATAATTTGACACAATTCCTTAAAATGTAAATTATTCAATTCAAAATGTATGTAGACTGGTGATAAAAACGTACGCCAATCACTACTCAATACATCTAATTTTGTCGAATAAAAAAAATCGAACTGTCGACTTCTAGGACCTTCGAAAACCCGGAGTAGCCCATGCCGGACACGTCAAGGTGTCATGGAGACTGTTCAGTGAAGCGTAACACAGGCTGGCTCCACCTTAATACAGCCTAATATAGCCGTAAGGGCCCACGATGGCCCTCAAGCACCGGCCGGCTAAGAGGACGAAATTAGCACTCGACAATTCCTTCAGGCCTATGTCAATAATTCTTTGAGTCAAGGCTTTTTGTTACTGCTTTTATGTGGATACTTTTGTTGAAGGGTTTTTGAAATATGTCGTTGAGTTGATATTTGTTTTTGTAAAAGTAGAACTTATAGTTAAAGACTGAGTCAAAAGGTCTTCATTGAAATTGGAACGAGAATTCGAAGTCTAGATTTTTATTATAAAAGTAATTTCTAAAGGGATTTATCAAAGTATGGTAAAGAAAGGTCACACAATTATAAATCCGTCTATGTTCGTTAAAGATCATTCTGTATTGAGTTTATGTGGCTGTGTGGTATTAGGCAATGAAATAAGTTTTAAGAGACCAGTAAGAACGTATTATATGTTACAGCAATAAGTTTTTCGCTGTAACTCATGAATTATTTTTTTTTTTGTTTAATTTATGTCATATTTCTAGTATATTGCATTTCTTTATTATACTATATAATATTATAAAGAGTGCTAGAGAATTTATTGTACATTATGATATTTCTTTCCTTGTTATAATTATCTTCGATTTTCTTCTCCTATTTATTCCAATCCATCCAAAGGTTTTCTGGAAGAGATCACAGTTAGCGATTTGATCACCGGCTCAATTGCTATTTTGATTTAAGTCGCTTGTTAAGAATTATTTTTAATGTACAGCCCATATTCATAGAGGGGTTGGGCCATTCGGTCCACCACGCTGGCCTAGTCCGGGTTTGTGGACATTACATACAATATATATTCTTACACGACGCAATGGTCTGCAGGGTTCCTCACGATTCCTTTCCTGTTGTAGTCCGTGGTGAATAAATAATGACTCGGAAAATTCAGAGGTGTGCTCTGAGATTTGAACCCGCGACCGCCATGGGTAAAAAATCCAACTTCATTTGCAGGATTCGTTTATAGAATTGGTGAATATACCGGTTATTAATTCGGCTTCAGATGTGTTGGTAACTAAGGTGAATTTAATTTTCGTTTTCATGCTTGATATTCGACTTAATATGTAACTTAACGCAAAAGTGTTTAAGTCGTTGTGTCGTGAACCAAGCATTAATATTATATCCCGTTTCACCCAGTTTTTTGGACGAACCTGCCGATAAAACCAAGCACCAAATCAATATCATATGTCATAGGATTTCGTGAATAATTGGTATGCATCGGGACTTACAAATGTGTCCACACGTAGTTTCAACGGAAAACACGTCCAATTTCGAAGATAATTACACATCACGAACTCAAAAGCAAATATTCAAAATCATACACCTGTACAAACTTGGTATGATTCTTTAATAAAACATGCCGTATCGATTCCTTACACACGCCACTTAGCGTATCCATTTTCGTCCGTACCGAGCCAATTAAAGTGGCATAAACCTCTTATTAGTCACTCCATAGTTTCCCCCTTCTCCCCACTAAACCAACATGGCGTCGCGATTGTCACCTAACCTCAAACAATGCCGCAAACATTTGTAAAACCCGCAAAAGCAACCTTAACCCCACAGAATAAAGCCTACAGAAATGCACTGGAAAAATTGTGATTTCACCTAAAGACTTATTCTTTAGAATCAAGTGCGATATTACCCCACACTAGTCTGATATCTTGTCGCTCAATTTTATATCTTGCATGAATATATTAGAGTTCATAATTGATTGGTAGGCTGGTGGTATTGTTAGTTTTGTTGTCCTAAGTACGAGGTGGAGGCGTGACATTAACGCCCGCTGGGATTCTAGAATAATACATGAAGGGTTGTCGCGGTAGGGTTAAGTGGTGTATTTTTAAAAGACGAAGAAAAAAGGGCGATTTATTATTGATGGGAAAATGGCAGGCCGCGGCCGAGGCCTTTTGAAAAACTCCTTGTGCTGCCCTCGTCAAATAATGGTTTCCTTAAATTATAATAAACGTTGGAACTTGGAACGTGGACTTTATGGGGAAAACTCGTTTAACTTCAAAACTTCACGTCAAGTGTTTATAAATTATTCCGATGTTATCACTCGCGTGTTCAAGTTTTAGAAAATCATTGCTAAGCAGGAAAAATACCCTACTCGTATAATATAAATTTTGTAATACTTACCTGAAATCATTATTCGATTTTTTTACGTGATTTCCCTTTTCCTTTTGTTTTAAAATTAAAATTTGTGAAGGTGTCGGTATAATGAGTATGATTTGTACAGCCATCGAATATCTATTTTATGTTCCGTACAAGTGGGTATATCGCGTAGACCGAACTATCTTTGACCGTCTTGCCACTTTATCTCCCCTTTGCACTTCGGCGTTTCGATTACTGCGACTGTAATCATCCTATGGGTAAAATAATATTTTAAATGTCAAAAACAATAGGGTTCCATTATTTTAAAGTTTTAAAACTAGGTAAATAAAACTACGAATATCTAGTCCCGGACCTCATTATGTTCGTGGCAGCACACCCTAGTTGGACCTAAATAAAACAAATTATATGGTTTCATACGACAGTTACGTCACGAGGTGATTATTTGTTAGAACAGAATAGATTAGTTCCATAATATACTATATTAAGTGCGTGGTGGCCTGTTGGTAAACGGAACAGACGCAGCTGCGAAAATACTCTCGGTGGTCGCGGGTTCAAATCCAAGGATACATCTCTGACTATTCGGAGTCATATGTGTATTGATAGTTAATCATCACGCACTAAAATGGTGAACGAAAACTTTATGAGGAAATCTGTGTGCTATTTGCATGATTTTCTTTTTTATAAGTATTCCGCCAACCTACACTAGGTCAGCGTGGAGGACCTAGTGGCTATAGGCCTAACCATTCTCAATCGTACTCCCGATTGTAGAGAAGACCCGTGCTCAATAGGACCTATATGGGCTGATACATACCTACATACAGACTATTATTACACCCACCATTTCTATCTTGTAAAGAGTGTTCAAAATAAATAACTATTGCTTTAAACAGCAAAAGTGAGTGAATTTCTGAGTAATCTGAAGGTAGAAGTACAGAATTTGAGTGCGAGTGTGGATTTATGGCCCCAATGATATTCAATTATTCTGACTATGTATCTCTTAAAGTGCGCGTCGATTAATTATCTATACTAATATTATAAAGCTGCAGAGTTTGTTTGTTTGAACGCGCTAATCTCTGGAACTACTAGTCCGATTTGAATGATTCTTTCAGTGTTGGGTAGTCCATTTA
The DNA here is from genome assembly GCA_023078785.2 of Hyles euphorbiae. Lineage (NCBI taxonomy): Eukaryota > Metazoa > Arthropoda > Insecta > Lepidoptera > Sphingidae > Hyles > Hyles euphorbiae. The sequence goes on along the minus strand of CM041044.1, from coordinate 10,476,040 downwards.
TCGAAGAAGGCTATAGGCTATATATTATCACGCTATGACCTATAGGGGGAAAGCAGTAGTGATTTTTCTAGCAAATACGAGGAAATTTTGTTCGTTTTTCGTGGTCCGATCGGTCGATATTCTAAACTGATAGTCAGAATTAAATATTTTGACCGCCATTTTAAAATGTGTATGCACCCGGGCGGAGCCTGGCCCGACCGCTAGTTATCAATACAAGCGTGTGTCCATGATTAAGGGCAATCGTAATCAAAGATTAATATTACTGTGGCTTATGGAAAAGCAGGTGATCATTAAAAAAATACACCTAACAGTCACCTACATAACATAATTTTAAGTAGAACTAAAAAATCTATTGATTTATAGGAGAACAAACCACCTACTATAGCGACTTAATGCTGTATTTTAGTTTCCAAGCATACAATTAAACCTTATCTAGCCATTCTGAGCGATCATTCATTCCTGTGAGCACACAATACTTAGAATTCATCAGGCAACCCAGCTTTGAGACAAGTAAAAGAAAGACGAATGTCTTACTAGCCTAGAAAGCGCAATAATTACCCTGTTACTCAGCCTCTTTTGAAAGATAGTGCCACTCCTTAGCCGAGCTATATTACTGTACACTAAAACCGGTTCAAATCGCCATCATACCATCACAATTACCTAGTAAAGACCTCCCATAGTTGATTTAAAAACAATTAAACATAATATTAAAGAAGCATCCGTAATTAAACCGCCGGATAGACAGAACAAAAAAGAGTATCACGTATCTGTAGACATCACAAGTCGACGAGATAAAATATTGATACTACAAAGGGTACGCGTGTAAGCCGAAATCGACTTTTTGGCGAATGCGTTTTGCGGGGTAAGCGAAACAGAACAAAAGAATCTCGCACACGACTCAGAACCACCTATAATAAGGCCATTGTTTTTATACAAATACAATATTGCGTTTATAAATCGGATAAGCCCACAACAGACAGAGAAAGGAACGGAGTCGAATGGAAAATATTGCTTTCGTGTTTACGAAGACTGGTGTGCTCTTACTATTTATGATTACTGTAGCCCATATATGTCCCGTTTCAGGGCACGAGATGCCTCATCAATCGAAAATACGATTGCGAGGGTTAGGCCATATAGTCCACCACGCTGGCTTAATGCGGGTTGGTGGACTTAGCATACCAGAGAAATTCTTACAAATCGTTATGATACGCAGGTTTCCTCGCGATATTTTCCTTCACCATTATATTCATGGTGATTGATTATCAATAAACACATAACTCCGAAAAGTCAGAGGTGTGCTTTGGGATTTGAATCCCTGACTTGGAAGTCAGGTTGGAAGGAACATGTTGGTAGCCGCGTCTGGTCCATTAACCAACAGGGCATCACGCACTCAAACACATTTATAATATAATATAAATAAAGCCCAAAAGTTACATTGTCATGAATATCTTAAAATATATCAAAAATTACAAGTTGTTTTTTGATCCCGCAACATAAGAAACTAAATACTTATAAGTCAAAACAAAATTTTGTGACCACGGAAAATATTTGCTTCGGCGCCATTATCAAAATCACATTCTTTTGTTTCACAGTAGGCGCTTCACATCACACATGGTTCGACGTACTGGAAAGGATGGCAAAAATTGTGAGTATTTGCATCTATTTTGCAATGATTATTAGAATATTGTGTATTTCTTGTACTTTGAATATTTTAATTAACAACGAAGTGCCAAACACATAACTGACAAAGTCATACATTTGCAGAAAAAAAGTTTACTTTTTGTTAAGTTAAAAAGTAGTTGAAATATTTATTAATGGAGAATAGTAATAATGTAGGCTTTATATGTAATATTTTATTCGTGTATTTTATGATAATGTTTATTCGGTACTCGGTTAGATATTTCCTATATTGCCATAAATATATAGGTTGGAAAATGACAGGATGTATTGGCACTTCAAACGTCGGATAGACTTGAAAGTTTTGCATAGTTTTCCAAGACCGATGACAACGCAATAATTTAAAATAGTATATGACAATATGTTATCCAAAATCTTCAGTTTAACTTATTTAAAAAAATAAAATAAAATTGGGTGACTTGCGTGTAGCTGTCTTCCTTTGAAAAAACAGTCGTAGATAGATATTTTTTGAAAGTGTGTTTTTTTTTTAGTTTATAATCTATGTTTTTTTTATTCCTGAATTTAAGTGTGTAGTAAATTGTATCACTGTATAGTGCGTGATCATGTGGGGTGGTAAATAATATTGACATTTGTATACAAGTTTCTCGACTGGTTCTATGATACCATTATTTGGGCAACATGACCTAGTTTTAACTCATAAGCGACTGATGTTGAGTTGAACGACAAACACAATGTTTGTTTGTTCTTGGTTTTGATTCATGTAACTTGATGTATCTCTTTGCTGACCCTAATGAAGAAAGTACTTCCTTGTGTGATTCATAACTTTCTCTATTTTTCAATTTATAAATTAACTAATTTTAATTTGAAATATGAAATTAATTTTATATTGAGAGCCCTAATTACCTAAAATTTAATCAATTAAATTTAATATCATAATGCACATGGTCGTGTATACCATAGGTACTGGGGATCAGGACTCCCTGATTAATAGTAACAACCTCAGTGCAGGAAATAAAAAATCTAATATGCTTGATACCTCTTTTATATTCAAAAATAGATATAATTAGTTAAGTTTCAGCCTAATTAATAATAAATAAGACCAATTTTTACTACATATTTATTTATTATATTTTGAGGCTAAAGAGTGTGATTATTTGAACGCACTAATCTCAGCGACTCTATCATTGATTTTTTTTTGTGTTGGATATTTCCATTTATCATGGAAGGCTAAAGGGTACTTTATGCCGAAAAAACGTTTCACATTGACAAAGTCGCGAGCAATGCTGGTTTATGTCTAGTAATTGTAATAACAAAATGGTATCTACTAAATAAAAATATTACTCGGACCTCAAACGCAGCTTTTTATCTTCCTTATAAATAATAAAATATTATAGTATAAACTAAAAAATATTGCAAGTGTATAAGCAGCTCAATGTCTTCCTCTGTCCACATATTGGGCAATAAGAGGAGCGCGCGCGTCGGCGAGTGTGGCGCCAGTAGCGTCCATTTGTATTTATTTATTTATACCTTGTCTGCCCTTATTTATGTATTTATTCATTTCTGTACTGCCTAACATTATAACAGACGTTAGGATTGAAATATATCTTGTATCGATTAGATTTTATGTGATAACATATTTTGATTATAAGGTTTTTTAACATATCGAATACAAAATATATTATACTTACTGAAATAGCATAGTCTAAGATTATTGTTGTTAAAAATATTCCTGAGTAATGTGATAAGTTGACGCACAAAATTACGGAGAGTAATCACAAATCGGGCGATTGCAAAAAATATGTATCTAGTTACTACTAGATAATACAAATCATATTTATATTAGCATTAATAAAATACTTAAGTAGTTATTAACGAAAAAGCCATGGATCTTCACAATTGTAATCAAAATATATACCTTACATTATTCATGTACTAATTTTCATGAACAGATCAGAAATTTCGTATCTGTAACATTATACAAGTCCAAAACATTATCAAGGATAAAGTTAAATTAACTTCTTTATTCAGTTAAAAGACTAATTCTTAGAACGAGTTTTATAACTTGGGCAATGTTCTCAAAGTTCAGGATTTTGTAACAAATATTCTTCTCAGTCTTAAAGATAGGTTAAATAGGTTTTTTTTCCTTTTGTAGACATTAAAGCATTGTCGATATGCATAAGACTTTTTCTTAAGCCAGTGGACATTTATTCAGAGTTCATACATTTTAATTAAGCATTCTTTTAAGCCTGTTGTACGTTATATACACAAACTAGGACAATTTAATCCAAGGGTTTATTACATACATTATTTGGCATATGAATTTAAGTAATTTATTGGCTAACTTTAACATTTTGATATTTTATCTAAAACAGATTTGAAAAGATTTTTAAATTCAAAAATTGACCATATAATTGCCCTACCTTAATTTTTCTAACGTAGAATTCATAAGATAACCAAATAAAAAATTTACAAAATAAATTCCCGATCTAAGAACGAAACACGAGATATGAAACTAATATAACTGAGTATTAATAATAAGAGTTCTGATAACAAAAAACACCACACTTTTTGAAGACGTAAAATTTTACGCATGTGTGAATCTGCTGTAATTGAGCGGAGCATTTTGTTTGAAGCGACATCTGTCTGGCAAAAAAAAACTGGGTTTTAGGAAATAATCCTAAGTGTCTTAATCAGTCCATACTCATTCAACTGTAAGGCTGATATTTCAATATTATAAATTGAACATCATAATTATAGTAACAAGTTCTCCACGTTACTCAATATTTAAAATATTGAAATATAGTTACCGTTTTAAACACGTTCTAATGGAATTTTGCACTCAATCTTTTGAAAAGTAATGTTTACCTAAACTATTAAGATTATCCGAAGATCGATAAGTTAATATAATACAAATCTCAAATTATGATAACAACTGTTTTTTAGCTAATTATCTTACTCTTTAACGGTGACGAAAACCATCGTGAGAAAACCTACATGTCATAGACATAAGAGATCTATAATAACTTTAATAATACTGTATCAGCCCATATACAGTCCACTCCAGTGCACCTCCTGACGATTGAGAGTGGTTTTGAGACTACATACCATAGAAATTCTTACAAAGCTATGATATGTAGGTTTCCTCACAATGTTTTCCTTCTTACAGTGCGTGGTAATGTTCGCGCATCTTAAAATTTCACTCTCATCATTTCAATAATTAAACAAAGCTCTACAATATTTGTAAAGACTCACCTGTAATAAGATACGGCATGTGTTTGAGAACACGCTTCTGTCACCAACCTCGGTATTGATTAGAACCCACGTTGGGTGTACGTGCATACCATTCTGTGAACTGTGGCCTGAGGTACACGCGGATATGCGGATATGAATTTATATGGCCTTATGTATGAGGAGTTTGCGGATATGCGGATATATTTTACAGGATTTATCCGACAAATGATGTAACTGCTGGACATTTTGAGACTTAACATCTTAGTCTCAGAATGGCGAGAGTTCCAACTTAGTCTTTCCTCATGAGGAAGGCGGGCGGTCCTTCCTCAGAAGTCTTCTCTGACGAAAACAGCCTTGTGAACCGGGTGGTAGTGGAAAACTGATTGACGGGTGACACGATCTAAATAATGTACATTGAGATAATATACTACCTCGTTGGCGTAGTTATACTAAAGTACGGTTACAAAGCTAAGGTCTCGGGTTCGAATCCCGAGTTGGGCATAGTGATATTGGATTTTTCTAATAATTATCAGCCCAGAGTCAGAAATTTGTGCTCGATAATGGCGATAGGCTCGCCACCTATCACATCGTGGGACGGAACATACAAGACGAAATATGGGTGTCCTGGCACCTCTGCCTACCCCTTCTGGGAAAAAGGCGTAAGTTTATGTATGTATGTATGATAATGTATGACATTTTATGGATTCAATAAAATATTTTCATTATCATCGCTGCCTCTCCTCCCGCACACCACGCGGCCTCAGCGCCGGCGCAAGTGGTACAGGGCGGCGGTCGCGTGTTTGATCCGCCGACAAAGCCGCGCCGCGCACCACGTGCCGATTGTACTGTCACCTACATACTCGTACCACGAACCGCGGCGTTTTGAATATTCCGATGAAAACGGAAAGGTGATGCTGGATCGCGTCATAGGATTTGACGGTAGTTTGAATTTGGAAATGAGGTCAGTTAAAAATTATTAAAACAAAAACGAGCGTATTCCCCACTTAAAAACCGGCAATGCATCTCAATGCCCTAAGTTGCAGATGTTCGTGGGAGGTGGTGATCACTTACGATCAGGTGAAACGCTCGTTTGTCCCAATTGTATATAATAAATAAATAACACCCAACAGTCACATACATAGTCCTGACCCCACACTAAGATCGAGTCTTGTGTCGTGGGTATCTACGAGAGACTTTTCGGTCTCACAAATACCCTGACCCGGAAGAAATATTTGTGGACCGCACAAACATTTCTCTCGGTGCGGGGATCGAACCCGCGGCCTCTCGTATCACAGGCGGCGTCTAACCGACAGCGCCACGGAGGCTGTCTATAAAAAAAATAATTGGAATTTGTACCAGTAGGTGGTTGATGTAGTACTTGGAGAGTTTGTGTTCCATTTTTATATATTTTCTAAACTGGGGCAACATTTTGTTCAGTAACAGTTACAGGTCACAAGATTAATTATATCTAATTCCGGTTGGAAGTTGAGTCAATCAATTGTAATCGTTGAATGTTTAAGACGAGTGTAGATAGTTTAATTTAATTTATAAACCCATCTAAGGATTTCTCTTACATGCTGTAAGCGAATACAAGTACATTTTTACTTGGCCACCCACCCAAACCACAACTCTAGGATTAAGGATTTAATTGTGTTACAACGTACAGCGTATATAATTTTTATTTATATCTTTTCTTTTCTGTTCATTTTAAGCCAAAAATATGTACTTTGTATGTTTGATTGGATTTTTTCTACCGAACCTGGAACTCTCTAAATCTAAAAAGGAGCTGCTTCCAATCGCTCATAAACTTAACAAGTATTAAGAATAAATAAAATTAGCTACAAAATATATTAATCATAAGTAGCCGATGTTGTGCCATTTGTTTGTAATTAATTTCATTTACGATCACGTAACTTTGTCGCAATATAAACGTGCGCAGTTGTGACACTCGAATTTGCCGAAATGGAAATTTCAAGAACCCACCCCGCATGGGAATATCGTTTCAATTTCATTCTCAAACATTTCAAGTCCACACAACTCTTTCTGGGAACGCGACGGAACAGCCTACAATGCTTAATTTAATTTTCCACATAAAATTTATAAACGCTCCCAAAAAAGTTTTAATTATATTTTATCTTTTAATCTACATCACAATTCACCATCGTTAAACTATTAAAAATAATAAAAGTTTCGAAATTCGAAATACCTACTACGTCATAGGTATGGGCGGGTGGTCCACCACTAACATGCCGCGCTGCGCCCCGCTGCGACCGCCTCACATACCGACCTGTCTCACTGCGATAAAATATCTCATAATACCAATATAATATAATCGCTGTCATCAATTACGCCGTTACCAACATCACGGCTTCGAATTGCGAATATTTCTAGAATCTATGCTTCGGCCTCGGAACACGTAATAATTTAAAAGAAAAAAACGTCTATGGAACGCGAGCAGACATTCAAATAAAGAACATCGCGGCCGCGTTGGCGCCAACGTTCCGTGTTTACTTTTTTTAAATGGGCCACGATTCAATTTGCTGGGGATCAGCCGCTGACGGAGGTCACGATTGATGTCGTCCGAGCTTCAACCTCTTTGCTTTGCTAATTAACTAGGAAATTGCTATTTTCGACGAGGTTTGTGCATAAACATTTTATGTCTTAGTTTATTTCTTTAAATGCCTCAAAGCTATTACATCGTATGAAAAATTGCTTGATGCCTATACTTAAAATCCTTTATAGTAAGTAATAGCTAATGGAATTAACGTAACGACTGTATTCTATAACCATTAAGGATTGTAATTGTACGAATTAAACTCCATCGACAATTTTCGCTTCAAATACCAGATAATTCATATGAACAAAAAATGGCGGGCGCAACCGTCATCAAAGATTACCAACTTTGTCCATTTCCAATTCAAATAGTACAAACGAACTAATCCGGGTGCCACTTAAAATTGTACGCAGCTGAATAATTGCGAATGCTTTCAAATTTGTCGCCGAACGGATGATTGCTTTACGCAACCGAGTATGAAGTGAGTCGCAATGAAATGTATTCTTACGAAATGGGCAAAGGCACCGATCGCATTCTGCCAGTATTGGATTGGTGTAATCCTGGCAAAAAATGCGGGCAATTTGTGCTAAACGTTTCTAAACAGTCGTCGAGGGATGTTTGAGATGTCACTGGCTGTTACGCGTTTGTATTGGGATTTTTTGTCGGTGTTGCAATCAGAATGGAGAGGAAAAAAGCAACCGTTCGAGTGAGTGAAGACATAAAAGTTATTTACAGTTACCCACGCCTTTTACAGGCACGTAGGCGTCACTGATGCGAGTGTGCAAGACAAACGTTCAAACGGTACTGACTTGAGAGAATATCTAGGCTTATAACAACGATTTGTACATTGATAAAAACTAAAGATTGGCCCTCCAGTACATTTGGAGTTTCAGAAAGACTGTGAATATCGGACTAAAATAAATATTAAACGAACTTATTCTAATAGGCTTCGTCTTAACGATAATAAGAGCTATTAATCTTTATTATTATTGATTAAACTTTGTCTTATTCTAAGCAAGAATTTCCAAAATCGTTGCGAGTGACGACTAATTTTCCTAGTGCTAGACTAGAGAAGCACTAGAGCACCGCACCACTTACGCCATAACAATTTAGGTGCTCTCTGCCCTGGCCATATATGTATATCAATGGCTATGTATCATAATAGTGTAATGATATGTGGCAGAAATAGACAATATGTATGCCCTGTAATTTTACCGTTGACAAGCATGTATAAATCTGAAGAAAACATGAAATTAAACTCAAAATAACAGTAAATCAACACAATTCTTAGTATTCTCATATATTCTTATATAGGAAAAGTTAAAAAAATAAATTTGCCATAACTTTTACAAAAAAAACATTTACAATAAAATTGAATAGCAAAATACTTCAGCTCGTTTCAGTCCAAATGATAACTTCACAAATCTAGTTTTGTAAATAAAATATTTGTGAAATTAATAATATAAACTAGTTATTGACATCATCGAAACGTCGGTTCCTGTAGGAAGTATAAAGGTACACTGTTCGGGCCAAATTCGGTATAAATTGTACATAATTGGTTGATCGCTAACTACGAAACGTAATGCACCGTACACATACAGCGAACAAATTTATTTATTTTTATTTTAAAAATTCAAGGCCAAAAAACGCAGTTGGAAGAATCGAAGAATCAATTTCAAGAAGTAATCATTTTTATCGTAAAAATCTTAAGTCCTGTCGTATATTGAAAAACACGTTAACCTAAAAGTCCCGCCATCTTTTAACACTCGCTTTAGATTTTTTCAGATATTGCGTCAAGCCCTATATCTATCTGTATGAGATCGATATTTTAGAATTTAGAAAGTCGAACAATGATAGAGTACAACCTAATTTTTATAAACAAATCGTTTTGTCGGTTCTATGTATAAAACCACGTCACCTGTCGTCCTTACTGTAAAATTTTTTTACTAGGCTCTCTTAAGTAATATTTTCCATGCTATTATTTTACGATTTCACTACATTCTGCAGGGCTTTATTACTACTTTAAATCAATATTCATCTTCATCAATCTTCAACATACATCTCACGACATGAAATACATTATTAAAAAATACTGTATTCACAATTCCTTTCAAATTCAATTTTATGATTCCAAAACCAATTTCATATCTCTAATCTCCAATTCAACACGTTACGTAAAGGTGTCCATCACTGGAGCCCACAACTGCACCATAGACTATAGACCGTCACATGATATCAATCACATAGTATGAAAGCACCTTTACAGAACTACCGAAATGTCGCTACAATTCGCTTCGGCTCGTTGCGTCGAGACGGTGCCCAAAAAAATTCGGACCACAAACTTTCGAGTGATTAATTTGTCATTTGAAAGGAACTAGTTTTAAATCGAATACGAGTTTTGTTAAAATGGCGGTCGGGGCTTTGCGATTTGTTGGTTTTCGTGTTACATCATAGGTAGTTTTTGGCTTTATGTATTACATAATGTAATGGGTCATGTACGCAAACCTTTGGAAACCTATCGGGACTTAAACCTAGAACCTTAATCTTTACAGGCCATACTGTATGTTGCATCCACTCAGCATATTTAACACGACAAATAGAACCCTAATAAAACAGACAAGACTTCAAGCCCTAAAACAAGATGGCCTCGGGAACCCCAGCGCGCCGTATAAGGGGGGTATTATTACACCTACATGCGTATCTAGGGCTATTTTCCGGATAATTTCCTTCAGCCGGGTCAAGAGAGCGTGTTAAAGACGCCCGGGTTTTGTGCCGCCATTCTTTTGTGCAGTGTTACGTCATTTGGAGATCCTTGGGCTCTAGAATGTAAAAAAATAGATTTGTAACTATATTTTTTTGCTGGCATGAAGAAGGGTTTGGCCGAGATTTCACCAGGACCCCTACGATACCTCTTGTATGTTCCGTCCCACGATGTGATAGGGGGCGAGCCTATCGCCATATCGGGCACAAATTTCGAACACCAGGCTGATAATGAATAGAATAATTAAATATAATTTTGACCCACGATTCGAACTCGAGACCTCAGCGTGGAAATCGTACCGTAAGACAACTGCGCCACCTACAGTCTTTGGTGAAACGATAAAGGGATTATAGTGGTGGTGAAGGTTTGTGCAATTCATTCCAAATAATGAATAGTTCCAATTCTAATGAGACAATAGTTAGAAGACATTCGTAGGTATTCCGGCTTGTTTGATTTCGAACCCACAACACACTACATTTGTTTGGGTCACTATGACGGGTTACTGTATCAAATGGCTTTGTAAGATTTTCTATGGTATGTAAAATCCCCTAACCCGCGCCAGGCCAGCGTGGTGGAGTGTGGACTATATATCCTAACCATACTCAATCGTACTCTAGCTTGTAGAGGTGACCAGTGCCCTGCAGTGGGTCTTATATGGGCTAATACAAATATACATACAGACAATTTTTACACCCAAATTTACTATCTTGTAAGGAGTGTTTAAAATTAATAAAGGCTTTAAATTTATGGCGAGACCCTTTCAATCTTTCTCCTGATTGTAGAAGAGACCTGTGCCCTGCAGTGGGATGTATATGAGCTGATACAGTAACATGACGGATTAGTCACCATCGTTAACATATAAGAATTTCATACCCACCGATTCTTCGAATGTGACTTATACCTAACAGTCGATGTCCACCTCACCATGATTTCCGTTTAAACATTCTACTTTGTAATTACATGATCATTGCAAATGATTTTTATGCATTGTAATTATTTGGTTCATTGAATCGTAATTATCACTTGTCTGAAGTCATGCCTTACAGACCTGTGAGCGCATAATTACTGAAATACGCGCCCATTCATAAATTCCATTTCTACGCATTTCCCGGAACTTTTTCATGTAAGGAACAAAATCAGGTAATTAATGATTCAGTACCGATCTCTGTTAGTTAAATGAGAGTACTAAATGAGTGGTCCAAAACATGGTTTCAGAATTGAAATAAAACTATTTTTTACGAATTTGATCGCGGATTGGTTTAATTTTTACATTACTAGGTCACGAGGTGGATAAAATAATATTAGTTTTATTTCAATGTATAACGTTCGCGTAAATTTAAAAAACCATTATGGTTACATAGTTTTGTTTTTGAACGCACTTTTAATACAGGACTAATTCTATACTACGGCACTCATTTTAGTATTAAACAGTAAATAAATAATTAATTATTATGATCGGCGCATCACGATTTTTGTTCATTGCAATATTATTGGCCTCCCGATTTATCTCATACGAGGTCAAACATTTTTTTTATAGCAATTATTGGCGAGTTGGACATGTCGTTCGCCCTATGGTAAGCGATACTACTACTGCTCATGAAAGCAAAACTAAACAACATTGCATTGCAAAGTGATGCTTGGTATTCCACTGCGCTCGCCTTAGTGTGACATACGACTCTGGCCATAATATCCTTCAAACTGAAACACTACAATGCATTTACACTGCTGTTTGATGACAGGTCAGGTCAGTATTACCTACTCAAGCCTCTCACTTATGTAAAAAGTAAAAAGAACATTTAAAGAAATCTTCATAGCCTTTTTCTATGTAAATTCTCCAAATTAGATGAATTCCTCTTCAATAGGTAAGGTTTCTCAAACAAGTTCCAAAATCGTTTAATTAATGCTTCAGTGGCAAACCAAGCAATCTGTTAGTTAAATGTTAACTGCGAGTATAACGAAGGGCCTGAAACTTGGAGACATTGATGTTCATTTGTTTTGTTTTGACATTTGATACTGGAGTTTGGTCTTATTGTTCTTGGCGGGTTTTGTTGTTTATCAAATTGGGATAGACGAGAGATAGGCTAGTAAAGATACGGCCGGCCATCTTTGATATGAAGTTTGTATTTACTGTTAATTTGTACCTGGTTTTAAGAGACGATAATCATTGTGGGAAATGCTACGCGTCGTAGACTTTGTTACAAAAATTAAGAAATATTAATTGAAAATATTAATTAAGAAATATTCATTTGAGCCAAGATGGCAAGAGCTCGTCGAGGATAGGGTCAAGTGGAATAACAAAGAGGAGGCCATTGCCCAGCAGTGGGTCACATTAAAGACTTAAAAAAATATGAGACATCTTTAGGTCATATCATAGAGTCATATTCCAACAGGCTGTCCTATCGCGTCTTTGTGTATTCTGCAAACATTCTTCTAAATATATGTATATAAATATATATATAGTATGGGTGCTCTTAGGTATAAGATCACTTATATCTGCTTCACAGTACTTATATTGTACCAAGGAGGCAAACGTGTGACCATTTTCAACCCACTGCCGTTGTGTCAATTGTATTGCCTATTTCTTAATTATGCCGGTTTGAACGACATTGTAGCTAGAGTAACTACTGGACATATTGAGACTTAACTTCTTATCTTTTGGAATCTTGTAGTAACAAACATTGCTTTGTAATTCAGGATGTTGTTAGGTTTTGCCACTGTCCATAAGCGGTCGTATCACTTACCATTAGGCGATCGGCATGATCGATTCGCCATTAAGTGCAATAAAAAACACTCTATCTTTTACAGCAAAACCCAATATTTCGTATAACTATCCCCAAAAGCGCCAATGCCGGTGGTATGCGGTATATTTTCATGCCGATCCCTGGTGATACAATGTTAAAGTAGGTACACGAAGCGACACTGCCCACCCCGATACAACACGCGGGCAAAGATCACGGAGAAAGAGCCGCCTATATTCTGACTGTATGATATTAAGTGATATAATACCATTAAATGATACGGAGCAGTTTGAGCTTCGTTATAAAAGTGGTGCGTCGGTCCTATGCTTGTGTTATGGAAATAAATATAGACAAGAAGATATTTTTACAATTGTATAAATTCATCATTGCATATGGCATTCATCCTGCGTGGATCAAACTTCTATGTCTAGGTTTTTTAGCCAGCTTGCTGCATCAGGAGTGTATTTATGAAGTTCCGAGATTCCACCGGGGAAACAGCGAAGTGGGCATTCGTTTACGACATGGGACAGGGTCTGTATAAATTAAATTTTTGAAGAGGAAGATATGCTAACGACTCAATGGTGGTTAATGTAGTGATTAATAAAATAAATTGAAAGAGATAGGTTTTGTATATTTTCCTCTGGAGTGAGACTTTTATCTACTTATAAACACAAACCTCCGAGACAAGTACTTGTGGCTTTCACTAAAATTTGTCTCAGCATGAAATCAAACCCGCGACCTCTCGCTTCACAGTCGGCATCTAACTAACTGCATCACTGAGACTATAAAAATATCACAAAATAAGAACACCGATGCAATGCCCACCCCGATACAACATACGGGCAAAGATCACCACGAAAGAACCGCTTGTCATTTGACCAAACAGTGGTTTAGTATTAACCACTGAATAGTTAAAAAAATATGAGCGCATTCTGTGCCGTAGCAATTGTATGGAAAAATATACATATTATATTACCACTGAATGATGTAGAGACCATGTTGGCTCTCGGTTCCGAAGCCAGTGAGTTCGATTCCAGAGTTTTTTTTTTTTTTTTTTTTTTTTTTTTTTTTTTTTTTTTTTTTTTTTTTATGATGGCCTGGCATAGTGGCGGCATTGCACCTGATGGAAAGTGCCAATGCCGCCCAGGCAGAGTATCCATTGGCATCGGACGGCAGTCCCATGCCAATGGAAACAATTATGCCGGCCTGCTTAGGTGCCTCTTCACACCACGGCGGAAAGACCCGGGATTGTAGGAAGGAGGGAACACGTGCGCCGGCAAACAATTCCACAGCCTGACGGTGCGGCACAGAAACGAATTTGAGAACCGTTTGGTTCGCGCCGGGACGGTGTGGACCGTCAAGCTATGGCTTCGCAAGCCAGCACGCGTGGTTCTGGTTAGGAATGGAGAGGAGGGGAGCAAGTTGAACAATTCCTCAGAGCACTCACCGTGATACAGGCGGTAGAACACGCTTAGAGAGGCGACATCTCTCCGGAGTTGTAGCGACTCCAAGTTGCTCGTAACGTCTGCATCATTCACAATGCGGATGGCCCGCCGCTGCAATCCATCCAAGGCATCGAGCAGGTACTGGGCGGATCCATCCCAGAGGTGCGAGCAATACTCCATACCCGGCCGGACCTGCGCTTTATATAAGCGGCAAAGCTGACCGGGCGTGAAAAACCGACGCACTCTGTTCAGGACTCCAACCCTGCGTGATGTGGCAGATATTACGCCCTCGATGTGATTCCTTGGATTGAGATCACAGCGGATATCCACACCAAGGATACACAGGTCATTCCGTTTAAATGTTTATACTATAGAAAAATATATATTTGTAAAATCTATTAAAAAATAAACACAGCCAGGGTAATACTTGATTGTGTGCGGCTTGGTTCACAGAGAATTTTCCAATGAGACATGATTGATCAGCACATTGAAATCAGCTTACTCGAAGTGAAATATTCACAAACTGAACCGATAAAACTTTTTCAAATCAATTCCAATACATTTAAAAAACAGATCAAGACCTATTCCAAAATTCATACATACAAGAAAAATCATAACGCCACTTTATTCCCAATTAATTCACAAAAACAAAAACACAAAAATGAATGGGCACAAAGAAAATTCCAACGTTTCGGAAACGCTAGTTTTACGTGTCACGTAACATCTGCGTTCATATTCAGTGGTCGCACACACTCGCACACACATACACACACATACACACACACACATACACAGGCGCTGCTTGAGGGGGGCGGCGGGGGGTGTCCGCTGACCCGTGGCGCCGCCTCCAGATTGTTACGGCCAAAGAAAGACTCCTAGCGAATAGGGAAAACTATTGAGTTGCTATGAAGCCTGAAAAAATTACAAAGTATATTCAGTTATTGAAGTTTCACTAATTTGGTTCAGTTAAAACAATATTCAAGAAAATTCCAGATATGTTCAGTCATTGAAATTTCAGATAGAGTAACTGCAGTACTTGGTTCATGGATGGATTAAAAGATAGAGGCTCTAAATAATTGATACAAAGGTTCAAAGCTCTGTGAGTTTTTTAAGAACAATCGCTTATTTTCATTTCTATAACTAAGCTGAAACATATTTTTTCAAGGCTCTTCTGTTCTATGAAACTCATGTCTAGTGATTTAACATTATAAAAAAAATGTAAAAATAGTCATTGATACCACCCATATTTCGTTTCATTTCGTTGTTAAAAATGTAAAATTAAGAATGTTCTTTTAAGATTGATATCTACTATAAGTCATTGAAAGAATTATATTTTGGAAGCTACATTGTTTAAGATATATTGATAAAGTATTCAAAACCACTACAACCCTCAATTGTGTGTATGAATTACAAAATAAAAATAATACCGTAATATAACGAAACAGTTATACACTGTGTAACTGGTTTTTGTGAAACTTTCAATATGTGTCCTTGTAGTTTAATTTAAAAAGATTTATTATCTAAAAAAACAATTTTTGAAAATAGAACGAAGAAAATCACAAATCATAGACAACATTACTTTTAAATCAAGATCGAAGGAACAAAAATCATACAGCCTACTCTACCACACTCCCCGTTCCGCACAGAACACATTCGAAGGATCGCGAGTTTCTTGCGTCCAGCGCCACTTTCATTTCATATTTTTATTTTTATATTTTTATTTATCCAATGGCCGTATTTTTACAACGTCGGCTAGACTGGCGGTTTTTTATGAAGGTTCGCGTTCGCGGTTCGCATCGCTCAGCGTTTTTGGATGAGTTTGAGTATCCAATTCATGGGATATGACCATCGCGACCTTTAGTATTCATATTTTGTTTATCTATATACAAAAGATTCAGAAATATTAAATTAGTATAGAATTTTCTACTAATTCAAGGGCTTTATACATACGTAATTGCCAATGTCTTTGTCTATTACACTGGCTTAGGAGAATCATATGTTGGACTGTATGGTCTAACTACTCTTTATCGTACTCTCGATTGTAGAGGAGACCCCTGCCCTACAGTGGGATGTATATGGGCTGATGCAGAAATACAGAGGAGAATCCTAAACTAGCTGAAAATATTTATGACTTTCAAGTCTTGAGTATATTCTCGATATTTTATTTTATTAACTTTCATATACAAAGGTAAATACGGCGGAATTAATGCCTGAGGCATTTTCTCCCAGTCAACCTTTAGGTGATGCAGATATGAGCTGAAGTAGGTGTACGAATACTTAATTAAAAGACGAGGAGAAAAAAATACAAGTCATATATTTTATTTCAATTTACATGTGATTGATGATAACTTGGTATGAATATCTGTATGTCACTTTCATTCCGGGTTAGTTATCGCTTCATTTTAATAATATTGTGCGAAAAGCTTTTATTTTTCGCTTCTTACACTAGCACATTGTAATATCTAAATATGGAAATAGAAAGCTAAAATGGTAGTAAATCATAACAATATCCACGTCTTATATTATGAGTAGCGTAATTTTTTCACGATATAAAAATAAAAAAACAAAACATACGCCTTTCATTGAAGAATGTAAGGTTCCTTAACACAACTAATAATCACAAACAATCTTAAAGGGCAACTATCCAGCGCTGTAAAAAACTAACCTTTGGAATTTCATTTGCATTCACCTTTGTGAAACTTCTTAAAAACAAGTACAGTGAAGGAAAATAAAATGTTGCGAGTAGAACTGAGACGTGGCACTAGTTCAAAGGAGTGGGGACTGTGTAGGTACTTTTATTTTTATGACAACCTCTTATTTGTTGGACATACAATGAATTGTCGTATTTTTTAGGGTTTAACAATAAAACAGCGCACATTTCGCGGACTATGAGCTTTTCCGTTGTATTTATTGTTGTAATTCCTTGTCACACCAATTGTCTTTATTTTAGGCATATTTTTGAAGTTTAACACCACTTAATTGCATGACTACAAAATGGGGTCGATAAAATGGCGGCAAACTATCGAAATTCACGCGAATTTTTTTATCGAAAATATATTTGTAAGTCTTACGCCCGAATACTGGAACGCCATTCAAATAATAAGTTGCTTTTAACAGCGCACGGCCCACTTAGCCAGTACATTTAATCGGGATTAACGTAGTTAAGCGCCATTTATATTTAAGGTGCGTTCCAGTATTTGGGCGTTAAAGCGTTAATCATTTTTAACATCGATTTTAATAAGAACAAAGTACTACATAGATAATTTACTGTTCAATTTCTGAGACTGGAAATTCTTGCTAGACGAAGGGACTAAACCATATTTATATTTTTAATTGACATCAATGCAAACCAACTTGGTTACAAAGTCCCCATTCATTGCGTGATTAAAATACATTCTATTATTAAAACTTTATCGCGAGTAATTTAAAATTATGCTTTAAAACAATCACTTTTTAATTTTAATTTCCACGATAAAATCTCTAAAACAATTCAGTAAAAGATATCCCCAAATATACGTAATATATTTTTATAATATCAAGATAATTACTGAAATTAAATTACAATATAAAATTACTGCACAGTTGGAGACATGATGTACTATTTTCTTTATGTGTAAAAATAAAGCTCATTTTAAGACTATAAAAATAATTTAGATTTATGGCTTATTGTATCTACTTTTAGAGGGAGCCACTCGGTGCTCTTGCATCAGAAAACACATTTATTTATTTACTATAAGGAAACCTCGAAAATACAAAGATAGTGGTTTATATTGTTATAAATTCGAATGAAGAAAAAGCAACACCAAAACATTCTTTTCACGTATTTTTTCTGTGACTCTACTTCATATAGCTTTGAATTCCTTGCGACAATTTCCCAGGTATGCAGTAGGCTCATATTCAGCAGTGGGAAGCAAGTTCATCTAGAATTGATAGACATATTAAATGCAACAGTCACATATTGAGTTCTTACTTCTTTCCCCACACTAAGATCGAGTCTTGTGTCGCGGGTATCAGAAACTGCGAGAGACTTTTCGGTCTCAAACACCTAACAATACTTGTGGATGACATAAACATTTAAAAATACTTACTATTTATTCCCTACATGTAATTTTAAGCCCAATAAGCTTGCGTGATTTACCTTATGTGTCGCCGCCTTGTGACGTCAGCACTAGCGGAAAATTATGCGCTTAGTAACACTCGCACGAAGTCAGAGGTGTGTGCTCAGTGCTTCTGTGACATAGACATACACTCACGCCTGTGTCCCCTAAGGGGTAGGCAGGGATGACACTAGTGCCCCCACAGTTCATTGACCTTATCGCCCTCCTAAGACGTGATATAGACGAGCTTATTTACAAGCAGACGTGAGATTTTACGAACCGAAATCACGCACAAAGTAAATTGCTCTGCCTGGGTATAGAACCTTGGAGCTTACGGTTCATAGCCAATTTAGGCAGTAAATAGACAGTTGAGCAGTATATTTTATGATTTGTGTGCATTTTAGACAGTCATTATACAACTTATATACAGAAGACAATATTTTTGGTTTAAAGTTTTACATCGCATTGTATAGGGAACGAAATGGAAAATAAGTTTAGGTTAAGGACAGCAGACAAAATCTTTAGCAAGGTAAAATTAAAGATACACCTGGAACTCTAATAATGAAAAATCATTATAAATTAATCTGTCGCACAAACCAAAATTTCTTCATAACAATTAGATAAAAAACACTTTTGTAAACATTTAGTTGATTGCTGTATAGAAATTTATCTTTGTATTTACAACGATGAAATCTATTTAATCCCTTAGTTGATATTTCTGAATTTTGTATTAATTTAGTAATACGTCTAACTTATAATAATTTTTCACACGACTAAAATAAAGCAATGAGAATTTTTTATGGATATATCTTGCACTCCCGATCTATGACCATAATATTGTCTCATTTTATGTCTATGCTTCTTAATTTAACACTTGTACTTTTCATTGTTTTGCCCCTACATAGAATTCATGTGACTTTATTTGTATGCGTGTTGCACAAGGACTAGATTTAAATACTGTTCCTCGATTGCCTTTCTGTTTCACATCAATAATTTCGAATAAGTTCTACTAGAAGAATAGTCGCTCGAATCAAATATTTCAGTTCGAAAATTGTCAAATAAGAAATTCGATTGGCTGAACTGGGTATCGAACTAAGAGGCTCATGACTCCCAAACAAAGCATCTACTCGAGTAACGAAAAAATGAATTACATTTTGATATTTCATTCCATGAAAATAAACAATTTTCAGTTTCTAAACAACAAATGTCGCTCCAAAATTTGCACAACCTTCATAATTTTATCAAGTCTCATAACTCATGCGTACAGTCGCGCACAGCGTTATTATGCACCCGCAAAAATTCAATTTACAACATTCTAAAACTTTTGTTATTCGAAGACATCCGATTACCATCAAAATAAAATGCGGTTTATCGAAAATTCCCAATAAAGTACAGTGGCGTACACAAGTGGCACGCGGGGAGTGAAGCGTGGCGGAGTGGGCGGCGGGGAGATAGGGGATGAGGGGCCAGGGGGGGTGGCAGAGGCGCTGCTCGCGGCGCCTGCACCAGCGCCCGAGATAAGCGACGCCCGACGCCCGTCCTATGAAATTATAGCACCCCTGACCGAGCCTCGGGGTGAAGTAGGGGAGTAAGGAATTGTGTTGGATTTAATAAAATTTTATTTAATGCTTCATTTTGGAACGGATACGATTTTACAGCATTTATTGCGCAGGATGGGCGCACAAGAGTCCTCTTATTCTTTTAAGTAACATATTATTTCGATGATCAAACGAATAAGATAACATTTAACGGTGTGTAACGCATGTTTTATTACTTACGCATTAGAAGCATTAGTTTTGTTACAGAACGGTTTTTTATTGAACACAAACATCTCGACAAATTCTTTTTGTTTCTCAATCTTAACTCTACCACTAAGCCTGGTAGTATTACAATTAAACGTTTATCACACCATCAAAACAGACCATAGAATATAATAAATAATAGAAGACAGCTCCCCTACGTGACCGGGTGGTTGGAGAGGGAGCCGGGGTCGAGCTCTCCTCCGGGCCATTTGTCAGTGACAGGACGTCGCGCGGGGGCCTCCCTCGCCCACATTCCTCCACACGTTTGCGGCTTGTGCATGCGACTGTACTCGACTGAACGTGACACTGGTGTTGCCAGCGTCAATTTGTGATGTATTGCATGATTTTGTGTGTGACTGTACTTAGGAATAGACTGATATTAGTAAGTCGAAAGTATTTCTTGGTTTGGTCAAGGAAGCAACAGATGCAGCATTTATGCAATGAGGTTTCAGTTATACTGGCAGTCTATTTGGTTGAAATTGTTTGTATATCATGTAATTTCTGTTGGAGTGTGGCGGAATTTAAACTACAAATAAATATTTAAAAAAATATATCTATTCAACGCATTGTTTGAGATATATTTTCCTAATATAAACAACATGCATTTATACTCTTACGTATAGCTTTGGTGGAGCATTTGGTTCGAACAATGAAGTATTTTCCACACCCTATATCGTTATATCGGGGTAACCCTTTATAAATACTGTTTTTTTTTTTTTCAGTCTTCTTTTTTATGTACTTTATTTACTATATTTACTTTAAAAGACATAATACTCAAAGTGTTAGACTTTTATTGAAAATTGGTTGCAAGTTGGAAGATTGATCGATGAATTAATTTAAATGTATCATGTCCACTATTAGCATCTTCAGCAAAAGGAAGTATTATTTAGAACTTATTATCTAAGCCTCCGCTACGGATTTCCACACCGACTTTACTTATTTCCTTGTCTTACTTAGTTTTAGTTTCTATTATGTAAACTGTGCACACTTATAATTGGTATATACATTAGAATTATCCCGCCATAAAGATTATTTTTAGTTATATATATTTGATGTGTGTACTGTTGTTGTGCCTTATTTAAAAATAAAATAAAAAATAAAATAAAATTTCCTATGGCATTGAACAGCCATTCATGGCTATTGGCAGTGACAGGCATCCGATGATATACATATATCCATACGCATGCCATTGGCCTGATGGCAAACACGACAACCGCTCATGGACAGTAGCAAAACCAAAAAACACCATGTATCACAATGCAATGCTTGGCATTCCACTGCACTCGCCATCCTGAGACCATCCATTGCTTTGCGGGAGAAAAAGACATTGAGGTGGTATCTATCCACGCAACCTCTCACATATGAAGGACCTACTAACAGCTTACGTGACGCTACAAACTTTTTATCCATATTCGCTCTTATTGTGGACATCAAGGCTTGGAATTACAACCCCAGGTCGACTGGAAGTACTGTTACAAAAGACAAAGCTTCGGTACTAACAATTCTATACGTCTTACTCAAGAATATCAACGTAATAATTTTAGGTATAATTTGACTAATTAAGCTAGGAGCATAACTTAGCATAGACTATAGTTTCAGCAGTATTTATCATTCCTAACACGGCAACTGAACTATTTTACTAATATATTCTATTTAAGACAAGTTCATCTTAAATCGGTGTTAGTAATAATTTTAATTGGTCCATGCTACATATTTAGCATTTCAATTTTGTTTCAGTTCATATTATATTCTATACGACACATTCACTAACTTACGTGATAACGCTAAGCCATGGAAGAGTTAAGTAACCATTTTTCCGGATCTTAAACGTGTTAGATTTCAGAGTTCTCAAGTCCTAACTTCAAATTCCCATCCTTTACTAATATCAAATACCGGCACTATGTTTAATCCTCCGAAAATACTAGGAATTCCAATCCTGAACATAAGCTTCCGTAAAGGCTTCCCACGAACATTTAGTATTATTAGTAGCAGATTACATTGAACAGCATACCTCTATTAAGCTTGGTATTATTTAAAAAATATATAAATCTCTCCTTTTTATCTCTCCTTTCTTTTTCGTTCTATTACCTCCATCCCATGGTAGTCGGTAAGGATATCCTTGAGCAATAAGGCCGTCATTTGTCCTCTGATGTAATTAGAATTGTTTTATTTGTAAAGATTCGTTACAAAAAAAATAAAAAAAATAATACAAATACACCCAACAGTCACATAGTCCTGACCCCATACTAAGATCGAGTCTGGTGTCCGGGTATCAGGAAATCTGAGAGACTTTTCGATCTCACATCACCCAGACCCGAAATAAATACCTGTGGTTCATACAATTATTTGTTTCGATGCGGGAATCAAACCTGCGCCCTCGCGTTTCACAGCCGGCGCACATAAATATCATGGCAACACAGTCAGTGCAAATATCCAGCGTTTTCCCGATAAACGTGGTGTCACCACAAGGCTGGCAACTGGCAACTAATTGGAATAATGTAGTTTCTGTCGCCGGTCGTACGCATGCTAGACAATTTCGAGTATTTGGATAATTGCATGAATGGATTCGTAATGTGGATTTGTGGGTTTAGTTTAGGTTTACAAGTAAATGCTAACTTTAGCTATATGAAGGCATTTGTAATAAATTAGTGCAAAGAAACGTCTTTTTTAATTGTTTAACAAAATATATTCATGATCGCTATAGTCTAAATAAAAAGGTGAATTGTAATATTTTCGTATTCCTTTAAGTTTTCTTTTAAGTCATACATTTAAAAGGTGGGTGTTTTTGGGTGGTGGCGATCACTTACCACCAACTTATTCGTTCCCCAGCCGGCATTATAAAAAATCATTTTACCGTAAAAACCTCCTACTCTAAGAAACACCGATATAATACGAGCAAAGCATGTTCTTTATAAGCCCTGCTTACCCAACAAAAACACTTTTACAACTTATAATATGAAAGCCACTTATCGCAATAGAAAAAATACGCCAAGAATTTACCTTCACAAATGCACACACGGTTTATTTTCAAATTAAAAGGCTCGGTTCTAACAGGCTCTTTGCGCCGTATGTACTGATACTAAGGCTTGGTACACGCTGAAAATCGATTCTTGTAATCGATCTTAATTTGTATTCATTCAATCGATACTATAGATTTGAAATTAGATTTTTTATTAATCCGATATATTTAAAATAATGACTATTGTTGAAACATATGGTTTACAATCAATTATTAAAAGGCATCAAAATTTCACAGATAGTAAAATTATTTAAAAGTACTACAAAGATATTGTGCACAGTAAAAACACTCTTCACAATAAAAGTAGCTAACGAACTCCTATTAGTTCAAATGTATTAACTCATTATTTTGTTATAATATCACTGGAAATCGATGTACCAATCGATTCTAAATAATTGGCATATACTCAATTTCATGACAACGTACAACCCTACTCTGTTTAACATACGTAATTCGTTTAACGTCACTTAAAACCTTTGGCTCCAACCGGGTCAGCTAAATATTCGAGAGTTGACGTTAGTTAATCCGCTTGTAACATGTTTGTTAAAACGCTTTTTGTTTACGAACTACTATTAATTTCGACGATGGGCTGCAGATCCAGTCCAGAGACAAGCCATAGTAGAAGCCTATATCCATCAGTGGACGCGGATAGGCTGATGATGATGATAATAATGATGATGATTAATTTCGATGCGGGTTAAAGACAAGCCAGTATCCCTAAGAGACTCGCTGAGCTCCGGAGCCCGGTGTCAATTTGCGTGCCACTGTTGATCCTGGCTGACAGGAGTTGCAGTGGCGGACGTGAAGGCGGGAAAGTCTGTCTATAAACGACTATTAATCCTTGGTTCTTAAAGCGGGCGAGAAGAAAGGATTAAGTAGAAATCGTAGCGTCGAATCACAAGATAGTAATGGACAGGCAGGCGCATATAATTGGGTCTATTGATGAACGCAATATTATCTGAACACTGTACTAACCATTAGATGAAGTCCTTAATTCATAACTTTGCTCTTTATTGTAACCGTATAGTCACAATAAAAACAAAGAAATTAGGGATATAATAATAAAAAATATAGACTTTCTGAGAAGAAAGAAAAGGATAATTATTGTTTTTTAAAAGTGAAAATAATTCATTTATTAAGGTTGCAGGAAGTCACTGGATGCAGGCCGCTTCCAACAGGTCAATGTGGAGATCATTGGGTTAGGCCTATGTCCATTCGTCTGATGGTAAACGATTCGATCGCTCATCGACAGTAGCAAAACCACAAATGCCATGAATTACCAAGCAATGCTTGGCATTCCACTGCGCTCAAAATCTGAAATACAGTGTTAAGTCTTAATACATCCAGCAGTTTCTCAAACATAAATTAACTTAGACAAACTATATTAAATTATACTACAAAGTCTTAGAAGCAAACTACAGCTTATTTTACATTACCAACATCTGTATTACTTCTGACTTAGATATTTTCAATTGACTAGAACATTCAGGGTTCACATCACAGGGGAACATTCAAACTTCGATCATCCGAAATTTCGAACTTCGTTTCGGATGAATATAGTAGGGCCTCTGAATTGAATCATCCGGGATATTAATGTACAAATTATATTATGTCCTACCAAAATACTCAATTAACTTGCATAATTATTGTTGCGTCGATCCCTCCTAAATAATATGAACAGGAAAATCATATCTTGCAACATTCGAAGGTCGCCGATATTTTTTATCATCAATTTTATCATATTTAATACATACATACATTTCAACATTCTCGTCTTTTTCGCAGAAAGAGTAGGTAGAGGTGCCAGGACACCTACATTTCGCCTTGTATTTTTCGTCCTACGATGTGATAGAGGGCGAGCGTATCGCCATATCGGGCACAGATTTCAGACTCCAGGCTGATAATGAATAGAAAAATCCAACATCACTTTGCCCAGCCCGAGATTCGAATTCGAGACCTCAGCTTTGTAAGCGTACCGTAGTACAATTACGTCACAGTTTATTTTTTATATTCGCATGAACTGTTTATTATTTAACAAGGAATGACATAAGTACAGCACAACAATAACAGCAAGTAATAACAAACAGTTTTTAATTTGATACAAAATATACTAACATTTATCATGTATAATCTTCGTCCCTACCCCTAAGTATTTATTAATTTACACGTTCTTTATTGAACACCACATACAGTAATAAGATAAAAAATATAACAACACGTTTAAATAAAGGGGTTGCCGGTCATATCGCTAAACGCGATTTCTTCTAGACAACCATTAGATGGACTGGGTTGAAAAAAAGCTAGGAAGAATACACAACAGAGGCTTTACTATATTATAACTATTAGCTAATACTTTATCGTCTCAACAACTAATTAACAAACAGCTGAGCATTCAGATTACTTCATTGAAGCCACATCAAAGGATGTTTGACAAAACTCAAGTCCATTTGACCTATACCGAAACTGGCCACGTAACGACACTATGGTCCGGTAAGGCGATTACTTCGCCACGCGAGCCGAGAAGCCTCCCGTTGAAATTGATCCCCCGGGGGGCTGACCCCCCAGTGGGGGTGGGGGGTCGATAGCCGCTTTTCCTTTGTGTTGGCCCTTTATCTACGGACTATCGGCGTGACTTACCGATACGCAGCTCCCGGAATTTTAGATTGCTACGTTTGGATAGATTTGGATGGTGGGTTTCGAAAATGGTGGTACTTATAATTTTACAGAAATGCTTATTTGTTATTAAGAGTTAGTCTTTGACATATAAGTACAAATGGCGGTCGCATCGCTCGAGGCAATCTCTTACCGACTATCATGAATGTGAATTTTGTTTCGTGTGTTATAAACTAAATTGTTTTGGTACCTAAACGATTTGAATTATTTGAAAGTTTGTTAAAATAATTGTACAAACATATTTAAAATTTAACAGCAAGCTTCATGCTAAAAAAGCTATTTGTTTGTCTGAATAATGAATAAAAAAAATGTTAAGCGAATCCCATTCGATCTAAAAGTTGTGGGGTAGATCCCTCGCCGAAACAAATCTTAATGTGAATTTTAATCAACCAATATTTGTTTTGGCTCTGATATTATTGCAATATGACATAGTTTCTGATTTCTAAAGCAAGATAGGTATTAACATATGCTTTATAATATTATATTTTTTTTGATACTGTCCTGAACTGTATCAGTCCATATACATTTAAATGCAGAGTGCAAGCCTCCTCTAAAATCAAGAGTACAATTAAGAGTGATTACGCCATAGTGTCCGCCATGCTAGCCTAGTGTGGGTTGGCAGACTTTACATATCGTAGAAATTCTTACTACTTAATTCTTCAACGTTATAGTGCGTGGTGATTGACTATACATATAATATGTTGGATGGTTTGGATGGAACCAAAAACGCACAATTTGATTTATCTAATATAGACAAATCGACAATCAAAGGTTTTTACTTCCACTATTTAGATCGACACTATTTTAAACTTAATGAATTTATGTGATTTTACTTCTATTTCTTACAATTACCGTTAGCAATTTTAAAATCACTTTACGAGTAGGCTTCTATTCTTCTACCTCTCATCAACGTCATTTTTAAGGCGGCGTACATATAGTATAAATATTAGGACGCGTACACAACATACATTATACAAAGCTTACATACATATTACAAACATTACGCCGTAAAGCTAGAGGTGTGCTCTGAGATTCGAACCCGCAATCACCGTGATCTTATTGGCAGCCGCTTCTGGCCGCACGCACTACACTTATTAACTAACAGTAGTAATAATATTTTGACGTAATATTGTTAAGATACAATTGTCAATATGTCATTGTAGATTTTAAGGCCACAAGCATTTGCTTTGAAAGTTACTTTTAAAGTTATGAGTACGTACTATATTGTAGGTTTACGTTTAACAGTTCTTTAGGTGTTTATTTTGTATATTCTCAGTTAATTATCGCTCATTTGAAATGTGAAGGAAAACATCTTAAACTAATCTACATACGTTAGAATTCTGCACAAGAATTTTCAAGGTATGAAAAGATTTCCAACCCGCATTAGGTAATGTTGGACTAAAGTCTAGTTTATTTATACATACAATATACATAAACTTACGCCGTTTTCCCAGAATGAGTAGGCTGAGTTAGAACACCTACATTTCGCCTTGAATGTTCCGTCTCACGATCAGTCCCGGATCTAGGGGGGGGCAAGTCGGGGTGCGTGCCCCGGGCGGCACGATCAGGGGGCGGCATATTGAATCTTCGGAGACAACTACAAACTCATCAATAACGTAACACCACTTACACTTTTTTTTTCGGCGTGCGCGAATTAGTGATTATGCGATAGAGGCGCGTGAAAAAGAGATGAAAACTTAATACTTGGAATGTATAATAATTTATCCGTCTCAACAATTACGTTTAGTTTCTAATATCCAATTTGTATTTAGTAGTTAGTTTTAGTTGATTAACCATCGAACGTTTTTTATGTGGTACAGGCAGTGGCGAATTTACTAGTAAGCTGAGTAGGCTGGAGCCTAGGGCGGCAAATTTAAAGGGGCGGTAAATCTGGGCCAATTTTTTTTGTTTTGATTTACTGAAAAAATAAAGGCAATATTTTACACACTGAAAAAATGGGGTTTGAAAATTAAGAATAGTTAAAATATTTCAGTAATAATATGTTCCCACGTTTCCACGTTGACAATTTAATAATAAACACTTTATTAAATATCTATACTTGGATCTTCTTCTTCTTCTTCTACCTGACGTTATCCCGGCCGGTGCCAGGGTCCGCCTTCCGGCAAATTCTCCTCCATTTCGCCCGATCTTCGGTATCCTCAATAGTAAGGCCATTGACCCTCATATCTTCCTTGATGACATCGAGCCAGCGCTTCTTTGGTCTACCCCGCGGTTGAGGTCCGGGAATTGAGGCTCAGGCACACATCACCGACGCACTCCTGCGGTTTCCTTAGGACGTGACCATACCATCTCAAGCGGGATTCCTGGAGTTTATCAGCCACATCGCGGACACCAAGACTGCCACGGATGTGCTCGTTACGGATTTTGTCCAAACGCGTAACGTTGCACATCCACCGCAGCATCTTCATCTCCGCGACGTGGACCTCCTGGACGTGCCGCTTGAGGGCAGGCCACGTCTCAGACCCATACAGGAGCACCGGCCGCACGATGCTTTTATAGGTGAGCCTTGAGCCTCATCGGCATCCTGCGGTCGCAGATTATGCCCGAGATCTCCCTCCACTTAGCCCAAGCAGCGGTTATACGGGCTTTGACGTCAAGGGCGATGTCACCGGACTCATGCAGTACGGACCCAAGGTACTTGAATTTGTCCGTCTTCACGGCCAGTTCGTTCCTCATCACGATGCTTTGGGGGTCCGTACTCCCGCAAGCCATGTACTCGGTCTTCGCCACATTTAACTTCAGACCACCGCTCTCAAGCGTTCCTTCCACCGGTTGACCTTGCGCTCCAAAAGTCGTCGGTCCTCCTCCACCAGTGCAATGTCATCGGCATACATCCAACAACCAGGGCGCAGGGTCCTGGATGTGAGACGTAATGGCATCGAGCACAACACTGAAGAGGAAGGGACTCAGCGCCGAGCCTTGGTGCACACCGACATCAATCGGGAAAGGATTCGTATCGCCAACGGCGCGGCGGTCCGAACGAAGGACTCGGATCGGAGGTACATGTCTCTGATAATGTCCACATAGGTTTCCGGTATCCCTTTCATCCTCATCGCCCACCAGATTGCCTGTCGCGGCACACAGTTGAAGGCCTTCAGCAGGTCCAAGAAAGCCATGTGCAGTGGCGTCTTCTTCGCTCTGTATGCCTCGCCAAGCATCCTGAGTGCAAATATCGGGTCGGTAGTACCACTGCCAGGACGGAAGCCGTATTGACACTCAGAGATAGTACACTCTTGGCGGAGCCTGGACTCGCTGACGCGTTCGAAAAGCTTCATGGTATGACTCATGACCTTAATGCCACGATAATTACCGGATCCCTGAACACAGCTTTTACCCTTGTACACGGGAGTTATCACACTCAACCGCCATGAGTCAGGCATGTTTTTGGTATTTAGGATGCTGTTAAATAACGCAGCAAGAAGCTCCACACCGTGAAGCCCCAACGACTTCCACGCCTCTATCGGAATATAGTCAGGCCCTACCGCTTTCCGGTTCTTCATGCGACGAAGACTATAGAGAACTTCTTCAGGTGCAACAGGTGCAACAAGACCTTGTTTCGGGGGCAATTTGGGGTAGGACACTCCCAAGTAAATATATATACTGGGATATTATAAAATATTCCAATAGTGATACTTTATAAAAAAATCTTGCTTAAATGTGAAAAAACACCTATTAAAATTGATTATAGTCTTTAGACTTCCTTGTTAAAAATATAGTTTTTTTTCAAATTGGTTATTTATTGTTTTCACGCACCCCGTGGTCAAGAGGTGGCAAAATTCCTTCTCGGTTTCCTTTGCCTGGCGTAAGAGGCGATTAATAGGGGTCATTGGGGTCGCTGGCACACTCTAAGATGTGCGGCAGAACTCGTGGCTTCATAGCGGACGCCCACAGTTAGGGCGTCCGTTGCAGAGAAAATCTACGCCTACCTAAGTTGTGAGGAGCCATATTAGGAAGTGCGTCGGGTGGATGGCGATCCGCATCGCCTATTGTCCGTAATACATCCAACCTGGCTGCAAAATCTATGCGGTACGGACAATAATTGTCCCCGTGCGTCAGATTGGAAGGCTGGAGACCTCGACGTGCACCTTATGATCTCCCCGTAGATATCGATTAAAAAAAAGGTATTGTATTCACTCCGTTTTTAGGAAATTGAGTTTGAATCGACCTGGGAGTTTTGAGGCCTGACAAGGCTATCCTTATAATATCCGTCATAATATCTGTGCCGCTGTACGTATGTATAATGTATATAAATGTATGTGTATGATGTCCTACCACGAGGTCTATTTCAGTCTACTCTGCCCTATTAACCATAAGACGTTCTATGGAGTCGTTAATTCGTCGTGAGAAATTACCGAATATTCGAAGTATATGGGGCCGTACTATCTCGGAAAGACGCTACTTGATGCCGAGTTCTTGAAACGTTTGTGTGGAATTCGAACCTGATATTCCAAGCATAAGTGCGTGGTGGCCTGTTGGTAAACGGACTAGACGCGGCTGCCAACATGTTCACGGTGGTCGCGGGTTCAAATCCCAGGGCACACCTCTGACTTTTCGGAGTCATGTGTGTATTGACAGTCAATCACCACGCACTAAAACGGTGAAGGAAAACATCGTGAGGAAACCTGCATACCATAGCGATTATTAAGAATTTCTATGGTATGTACCTAAGTCCGCCAACCCGCACTAGGCCAGCGTGGTGGACTATATGGCCTAACCACTCTCAATCGTACTTTCGATTGTAGAGTAGGCCCGTGCCCTGCAGTGGGACGTATATGGGCTGATACAATACAATTCCAAGCATTCCAACACCTCATCTCTAGGGAATCTACATTTTTCTTCTCCCGTAACGTCCATGTTTCAGCGGCATACAGAAATACGAGAAAGTGCTCGGACAAGCCTGATCTTTAGTAGCTTTTGTAGTAGTGCGATTCCTCCATATTTTCCTGAGTTTCTCCATTGCCCCTCTAGCCATCGCCATACATCGTTTTATCTCAATGATACAACCACCATTGTTATTTTTAAACAGCCCAGGATAAATGTACAACTGAACCAGTCTTAGAGGAGCCCAGCGACAGTTTGTGATGTGTATTGAAATCCATCAAGACCATTTCAGCCGACGGGAACTGCGTCCGCCCGTCATCAGCCACATGGCTGAGATACCTAAACAGCCGCGTCGTCTCATCTTTCCCGTTGTGAGACCTGTAAAGGCACACGTCGATGCGGCTCAGGCAACCAAGATTCACGTGCAAACACAAAGCGGAGAAGGACCCTCCATGCAGCTTAAACGGTGACAGTAGATGTCCAACCGAATATACATACAAGCATATCCCGACTTTAGGCTTGAAGCTTTCTTCAAGCGAATAACCGGGGTACAGCAGGTAGGAATATTTGGCCGGACAACGAATCCGCGTCTCCATCAAGAAGAGCAAAGCAGACTAGGCCGTCTCGAAATGGTGGTGGACGGCATTAAGGTCGTTTGGAGTTCGCGGATGTTGGTGAACTCCATAGTGAACGCGATGGTGGGGTTATGCACCGCTGAAAGACCTGCTTTGTTGAATTGCGCTGTCATGAAGTTGAAAGGATAGGTTTGATGAAGAGGCATCGAGATGCCAAAGTCCAGGCATTAAGTAGGCCGAATGGGCACCGGCATGAAAGGGTCGGCATGTCGCTAAATATCGGCCACATCCGGTCACCAACTGGCACGACGTACCCGCCCAAGATTATGTGCGACATGGTGAGGCAGCCCCTCGTGGTGGTTAGCCACGATTGGGCTCTTGTACTGTACTGTCTCTTTGGCCGGCGGGTCAACACTCCTCCCTTTGAGAGCGATCAAAAATACGTACAAAATCACTATCAGATCACTATTACGGTCTTTACGCCACGTGGACGGTGATCGCTACCCAGACGGACACTTCACCAAGAACTGTGTCACTCATTTGGCACTACCCAGGGGTTACGTGTAGGAAAACTAGAGTCAAAGCTTACAGACGTGTGTGACGTTAACCCTCAAAAGTGACGCTAATATAAAGCGTGTAAAAATGCTTAACATGGTGGTAAAATGACGTTCTTTCCCGATGTCCTGTGTTGAGTGGGCGTCTGGTTGCTAAAAATGATGATGATGATTAAGATAAAAATATAGGCAAGGGGGGGGCGGCATTTTTCAGTTTTTGCCCCGCCTCGAAAAAAACCTAGATCCGGCGCTGCTCACGATGTGATAGAGGAGCCTATCGCCATATCGGGCACAAATTTCTGACTCCTTGCTTGCTCCACTTTACCCGGCGCGATATTCGAACCCGATACTTCAACTTTGAAACCGTCCCATAGTACATATGTTGTTGATAAGTAATCAGAAAAAAAGCAGTGTAATTACACAAACCTTAAAATATTATGTGAAGACTTTTGTTTACTTTTCTTCTATGGCATTGCTACCTATCTAACAGCCGCTGCCAATAAACAATCCCAATCCAAAATTTGCCGCTTAAGATTGACAGCTCAATCTTTTTTCTGATACTATATTACCAATAATCAATCTCAGTAGTGAAAAAACTATGGTAACATGGTGAATGACAAATCGAAAAGTAGAAAACAATCCAGATTGACTTCAATCTAATTTTTTCGATTGGTTATTGGCATTGGCGGTAAGTTTGAACTTTGATAAACAGCACATCAGATAGTAGTTTCACCTACATATTAAAATTTACAATACCTAGGGTATTTCAAACTCGGATAAATGTGGGATTAAGTTTAACGTTAAGTTTTTAATATCAGGTTGCCATAACAGGATATTCATGTTAGACCGAATACATACGTGTTTATTAATTAAAGTCGTGAATACCTCAATATTCAAAATAATCAAGTACATTCTAAAATTATGGACTAAAGTTAATCCCTCGCTAACCTTGCTTAATTAATAACGCCCATAGAGATAAAAAGTGCTTATCTAACTTTATATCACATCACAATAGGTAGGTATATGAAGAAGAATGATTAGGAGAAAATATTTCCTTTTTAGATGCCTATACCAAAAGGTGATACGATAACCAACGCAGGAATATCAAACAAGTGAAATCAAATGAACAAATATAATATTTATCTTTCACTGCTTTGATAGTCTGCGATACAAACGCCAAGAAAAACCAACATGTATTACTCATACACACATATTAACAAAAATAGCTCTTATGTTCTAGGTTATAGGGTGTAACATTCCGCAAATAAGTTTATATGGCCCCACGACGCGCTAACGTCAATATTAGCACTACAAAGAGAAGGCGAAATAAACGAGTAAGTTAGAACGTACTATGTTTATAAATGAAGACTTATTCCTTTACTGAGGTTTTTTTACTTTTATAGATTTTTTTGAGAAACTTTACTTTTGAAGGAAAACAAAATAAACATAAAATTTTATAACTAGATGAAGTTATCCTTGTGGTAAGTTGTAATGTAGATATCTAACGTAATCATTTTGTCGAGTTTTATTTTGCCACCAAAGTTTTTTTTTCGTCTTATGATTTAAGTTCAGCGATTATCGTATACAAAATCAAAACCCATCTCAATATTTTATCAAGAAAACAAAACTAAAAATATGTCGATAATCATAGAGAAAAGCAGTAACAGTTTAAACTTCATCGTTTTTCCATTCTTCATCGACAAGTCTTGTTGCATTTTAAGTTTAATATATCATTTTGCCACCGAAACCGTTTAATCAACTCAACATAAAACAACCCGTCAAAGTTACCCTGAAATCTAATAAAAGCAGACCCGTGTAAACATTTAAATTCTCCGAATTATCCGGTCACGGTCAATATCCTGGCCGCAAGATGGCGGCTCGAGTGTTCGCGAGCGTGACACGGCCGAACGTGATAGATACGTACGTGCGCAGATTAATCGCTTCTAGGAACGTTCTATTCTTGAATATTATGCGGGAACTTGTTAGTTGTGGGTGACTTTTTACTTTCGCCGGGTTATTTGCGTATGAATTTGAATTTGGAATGTTTTTGTAAGTGTAGCATTTATTTAGTGTATTATTCAAATGTGTTGTTGGAGTGTGTCGTACAGTTCTTGGATCAAATGATTGGCTAGAAAATTTCTTTTTGTTTTATTGGAGAAATATTTATATTTTCATAGACAGCCCTTGTGACGCGGTGTGATACAAGCTTGGTGTAAAACCAGGAGATTCAGGTAGAGTGATAAGTATTTGTTTCGTGTAAAGAATCGAAGAGTTCCATTAATTTTTCTACCCGCACATTTCTTGCTACAGCGTCGAGTCTATAACTATAATGAGTTCAGTGGCGTAACTACACCATCTGGGGCCCGTGGCAAAATCATCGGATGGGGGCCCCCCTTTTTGTATGGAAATGAAAACTGTTAAGCTTATTTTCCGGTACCCCGGAGAAGACCAAAAAGAATATATTAGTGTCAATGACCAACCGTTAAATTGCGGCTGAGGCGGGTCCCTAACAAAAATCTGCGCTAGCATACCGAATAAAACCCTGAACTCCGCATTTCGGGCGGTACTGCACATCTACTAGTTGAGTGGGTCGGAATGTGTCCCTGCAGTGGTTCTTAAGATGTCCGCCCCTGAGATAAACCCCCTGAGATAATAAAAAAAAACCTAGGCCCGGCTTCATGGGATATCGCCCATGTTTATCCAATGCCCAAGAAAGGAGACCGGTCGGATCTTTCGAATCGTAGGCCGATTGCTGTCACATGCTGACTTTCCAAGGTCTTGGAGCGAGTTATAAATATGCAGCTCTTGACGTATCTTGAGGATCTTGGTGATCCTGAGGGGCGTTCGGATTGTGATCTTCTTGTTTATCTCACCCACCATCAAGTGGAGGCATTGGATAGTGGGGGTGAGGCGATTATGCTAGGCATTGAAATTGTCACCGAGTGTGGCATGGCGATGTTTTGGGCAAGCTACCTGACTGGTATTTCAACCTGAGGAACTCTGAAAGTACATCGCCTGCTTTCTGGATGATCGCAGCATAAAAGTGGTATTGGATGGCTTTTGCATCGAGACCAAGACCATTAATTCTGGTGTTCCATAAGGCTCGGTGCTTTCGCCGACCCTGTTTATCCTGCATATCGATGACATGTTGTCTTTCACCAGCTGGCATTGTTATGTAGATGCTAGTGCAAGTGAGGCAAGATACACCTGACTATAGAATCTCTATCGGGGATTCGTTAAGGAAAGATGGTCTCAAATTTTGTCGGTAGTCGAGACCTCTCTGGGGCAGGCCTCTCAATGGGGTAAATTGAGCATAGCACAATTTAACCCCACGAAGATATAAGTTTGCTTGTTTACAACCAAGAAGACCCCTTTTGTCATGGAGAGTGGAGGCACTCTCTCTAAGCATCCGAGAGTATTCATTGACCGGAATTATTGATAGAATTGCAGTTTAGTTGTCATTTGGAAAGCAAGGGCAAATTGGCCAGCAAAAAGTTAAAGATTATCAAGAGAGCCAAGTGGTACTTTTCGTCAGATCATCGGTTATTGCTCTATAAATGCGACGATCCGGCAGTACGTGGATCTGCTCTCACCTCTGGGTAGAAGCCCCCAAAACACCAGCTACACCCATTTGACTCATTACAGCGCCGAGCTCTTCAAATCATCGATAATCCCGATCTCACGGAGAATGTGGAGCCGTTAGGATTGCAGTGAGACTTTGGGTCTCTCTGTGTAATCTATCAATTGTTCCACGGAAAGTGTTCTGAGGAAGATGGTGGCACTATCGCTATTCTCCCATCACACTTCCCGTCACCGCAGTAGAATTCATTGTTACTACCTGGAAACTATCCGTTCCCGGAAAGTACCTTTCCAGTCTTCTTTTCTACCACGCACGTACAAGCTCTGGAATAACTTCCCAGCTTCGGTATTTCCTGAACGCTATAAACTGTCCTTCTTTAAACTAGGCTTTAAGAAAGTGGTCTCCTTACGGTAAGAAGCGACTTCATTTTGCTGAATCCCTGGATTCTGGTTCTGCAAAAGTCTAGTTGAGCGGCGGTGACCGCTGAACGTAAGGCGGGCTGTATGATCGTATGCCTGCAGGCCATTAAAAGAACTCTACAACGAGACCAATTAGTCGTCGTAATATCTTTACTATGTGACCGGAGCCCAAACGCAGCAATGGTGATGGGGCCCCCTCAGAAGCCTAATATTGAAGTTCCGTTCTTTTTTAAAGCAAATCCGCACTATAATCTGTACATAATAGTTTAAAAAAAGTTAGTAAAATTCGCGTAAATCTAAAAGAAAGAACCTTTATTATTATTTTTATGTATCAAAAATAAACCTTGGTATCTTTAATGGAATTTTGTTGGTAATAAATTGGCTAGGTTCCTCTCTGCTTACGGCCTCTCGGGCCTGAGGGGCCGGGCGCCGGGGGCCCCTAAGGTCGGGGGCCCGTGGCATTTTGCGCACTATGCCACCCTATTGTTACGCCACTGAATGAGTTTATTAATTTAGCTTTTCTTATTATTTGAGCCGTCGCGTCGTCGTATCGCTTACCACCAGGCGAGCGGCATGCTCTTCTCGACATTCATAGCATTTAAAAAAAGCTTGTTTCGAAAATAAATAATTCCTAAATCATACTCTCACTCAATTGCGCCCATGTTCACATCAACTATGGACACCAATAACTCCTAATTAATCATCTCAACTCGTGTTCACGCCTCCACTATTATCGACACTATCGGCCTTTATCTTCAGTAATCAGCAACGAATGGAGACCGATACCCGTCCACCAATCAGCAGCCGACATTACGACCCTTCACACCACAGGCGTGAAACCCAACACCTATACCGACTGAGCTTCCGTAATGACATAACTTGAACTAAAATGCTTTGGGAATTTGTAACTTAATTACATGTAATAACGTTGAAATTCGAGTGGAGGGTTAGGTGTGAAAATTGACGCCTAAATCCATTCCTTATTGCGTCATCCTGAAATCGACCGTAGGTTTCATATTTAAGATTCAAAATTGCATGTGCTACTCTAATGTATTATCCCGAAGGAGCTATTTATGGTTACGAATTATAAGACGTATTTGAATGTGATAAGGTGTATAATGCGTTGTAAGGTTTAGGTGTTAAATTTAACACCTAGAGATCGTTGTTTGTATATTCGAGTCACATTGCGATTGGTTGGTTATGCTTTGAGTTTGATAGATTTGTCAGATATGGGAGGTGATTTCTATAGAACATATTTCTTTAGTTACAATACTTTTTACAAAATGATATATTTGGCATTTTTTAAAATATAAAAATGAAAGTTTCAAAAAATATTAATTATGTGTACGTGTAGATGGATTGTGCACGATTTGATTAAAGTTCAGAATATGAATTGATATTTACTTTTTGAAACACTTCCATACTTAAACATAGCCTGCCTAGGAATTTTACATGGAACTCATGGTTAAAAAATGACATTGTTCATTTGTTAAACTAATATTAGTTTGTCTACAAACTTAATATGTATTGGATTAAAATCATCGCCTCCATACCCACAATTGTTAAGTATAACTCTTGTCATTTAAATTAAAAATATGATGAGCCTACAAAGATATGGATCAGGCTTCTTTATCCAAAGACCGTTTCATATATCAAAAGTTATCCTTATCTACTACGTATGTATGTCTTTTAAATTCAAAATCATCTTAAC
Organism: Hyles euphorbiae; assembly: GCA_023078785.2. Classification (NCBI taxonomy): domain Eukaryota; kingdom Metazoa; phylum Arthropoda; class Insecta; order Lepidoptera; family Sphingidae; genus Hyles; species Hyles euphorbiae. The sequence continues at coordinate 10,438,401 of CM041044.1, read as the reverse complement.
TCGTTTACTTGTTCATTTTTCCGATTTCGAAATTTGAAAAATAAAAAACAAAAATTAAACAAGATCATTCAAATTTAGAACACTCATTCGGACATGGATACTGCCTTTTGTTTTTTACCGCCACAGAGCTGTCACATTCACGCGCCATTGGTCAATTTGTTTTTTAATTTTCTCATCAGAACTCCTTCGGCGGTATCTAATGTCTATTTCTAGTCATCTCGTGTTACGATGTTGATTGAAAGGACAGGGCGAATACATTTTGAAGATGGTTCCTTACATAGATAGCTAATGGAAATTATTTTAAGGGACCAGGAAAGGTATATAACATGAGTAAATTCAAGAAAATGATCACTGAATTGCCACTCATTTACCTTAAAAATGGAGCTAATTTATAAATACGCAGATTCTTACACGTACCTAAGTCTTAAAATCTTATTATTTTATTCTTAATAGACTATAAAATATATTTAATATTTACAATACGAATCGCCCTGATCAACAAAATTTAAAGTTTAGGGTTTGTATAATTAGACAGAAAATTTGTAGATATTTAAAACAATTCAAAACAATAGTGCGTGGTGGCCCGTTGGTATTATATTACGTATTACGAATTAGACGCGACTGCTGACATGTTCACCTTGGTTGCGGGTTCGAATCCCAGGGCACACCTCTGACTTTTCGGAGTCATATGTGTACCTATTGATAGTCAATCACAATGCACTAAAACGGTGAAGGAAAACATCGTAAGGAAATCTGCATACCATAGCGCCATCAACCCGCATTAGGCCAGCGTGGTGGAATATATGGCCTAACCACTCTCAATCGTACTCTCGATTATAGAGGAGGCCTTCAGTGGGACGTGTATGGGCTGATATAAAAAACAATTCAATTTAAATACCTATTCAAACAAAAGTTCAGAGAACCCTAAAACCGATGTTATATGGCCCTTATAGCGGCGATACACAGATGTATTAATTACATCTAGAAAAAAAAACAGTATCGTTAACGAACCTTTTTGTAGTGATTAGCTATTGTTTACGTGTATCGAGATGTTTTATTTTTTACACAGGCTGTATCATAATGATACTTTGTTTAAAAAAAAAAACATTTTCAATCGCGCGGGAAACATGTTGTTTTGGAAAATATTGTGTTTATGTAACTTGAATCGTGATCTAAAAAGCTAGTTAAATTAAATACAATTTGTTTTGTACTGATTACAAAATGATGTATTTTTTGGTTAAATATGCTTTTCATGTATCCTCAACCTTCGGGTTAACCCATTCAATGCGGCAACAAATTTTGCTCTCGCTACCCAGATGCGGCATACTTATTAACGCAAACGCCGATCGGCGTGAGCCGCCCCTGAGAGATAAAAAATATAAAAAGCCGATCGGCGTTTTCAGCACTTCGTTATGAATTTCGATGGATTCCTTTCGAATTCATGAGATTTTTTCAGTAGTACGCTATAGTTGTTGCAATAACGACTGTTGTTAGCAAGGAGCAGAATTAATTTAATTACTTTAACCAGTTTTATATAAGATTCGTGAAGATTTGGTGATAGAAATTTCAGAAAAGGAATATCTGCAGTTTTTGTAATAGATTATGGATTTAAATGGTAAATAAATTATCTTTATTTGATAAGTATTTCTATTGTGCTCTTACAAATTACAAACATCCTGTTAAAAGCATAAAAAAAATATATTATTGATAACTTCGAATATTATCAGGGGTTGCAAACCATTTACTTTTTTAATTTCACAATAATTAAATGTCAATACATAGATAATGGATAGATACTTATTATTATTAAAATGATCAAATTTATTTAAATAAAATAAATTTATTTAAAAAAAAAAAGTATCCTCATATTATTGTTAATTGTCGGTGTTTCTCAATCTCATAAATATCTTCATAAATATTTTCTGTCAATCTTCTTGATAGAAAAAAAATACCTAACTGGGTAAAAGTACCTACTCAGGTATTCACACGTACGGAATAAAATACGAAACACAATTTGAATAATAATTTATTTATTGTGAAGAGGGCTAACATACTAGAACAATTAAGGTCAGTTTGATCATCAAAAATCTGCTTTTATTGATTATGGTTTGGTTTTAGCAAGTATAACAAATAAACGTACGTTTTATGCATATTTTTTGGTAACAATTCTAATTACAATTGAATGTGAAAAGAATTGGCTACGGGAACTATTCCAATCTGCATATTCTAGATTGGTATGCCAACAAAACTCCAATGCCAAGAAAATGCCAAGAAAACTCAGGTGTGTGCGTTCACGTGCAAAAAATCCCCGTTCTCTCCCCTCCCCATTCTTCAGGGTACTCCCCTCTCAATGCGGAATGACCTAAGTATCCTTGGTGTGGATATCCGCTGTGATCTCAATCCAAGGGATCACATCGAGGGCGTAATATCTGCCACATCACGCAGGGTTGGGGTCCTGAACAGGGTGCGTCGGTTCTTCACGCCCGGGCAGCTTTATCGCTTGTATAAAGCGCAGGTCCGGCCGGGTATGGAGTACTGTTTGCACCTCTGGGATGGATCCGCCCAGTACCTGCTCGATGCCTTGGATGAATCGCAGCGGCGGGCCATCCGCATTGTGAATGATGCAGTCGTTACGAGCAACTTATCCAGTAGTTACTCTGGCTACAATGTCCTTCCTTCCGAAACACAATAATGCATTTCAACTGCTGTTTGGCGGGAGAAAAGAAATTGCGGTGGTACCCACCCAGGCTGCCTCTCACATATGAGAGACCTACCACGAGTTATTCATTGTTGTGTTTAATTCTGGGCTGAAAAAATAATAATTAAAAAGTTACTTTGTGTCACGCAGTGAGCAAAATCGCATTTTGTTAATATAGTAGGTGAACTAAACACTGATAAAGCTACTTATCTTTTAATTAAAATACAATAGTCGTAATAATCTATAGACACTTACCTAATTCTCAATTTGTGTGCCTGATAACGTATGATGCACTCAATCAATCTTTCAAAATACCCAAAGTCGTCGTCTAAGCAAAATCACAGGATCCGGGAACAAAGCAAGGGTCGTCGAAAATCACATAGAAAATTTAGAGAACGTCTGTTTACCGTCAATGGTGTCAAACAATGCAATTAATCAGACGTTACCTGCGCCCGTGCGCATACAAAATAAAAGGTGTGTTGTGATTGGTTTCTTTGCAGTAATATGAGTATTATTATATATAACTTCGTTTACGAGTAGTAGATTTTAAGTAAAACATAACGAAGAAGTTTTGGCTATTTGAAAATAATCTTCTTCTTCTTCTACCTGGCGTTATCCCGGCCGGTATTTGAAAAAAATAATATGAATAAATAAATATAATATTGATGTTTTTATAACCAATAGTTGTGAATCCCTGAAAAACGCCGATTGGCGTTTGCCGCACCTGAGTAAGAAAACTCAACTTTTCTAGAACTGAAATATCCAGAAACTATTTGTACCAGGCTTTTCCCTGATAAATTATAAACACATTGGTCTATATTTTATAATTAAAACTTCCAATTTGGGAAAAATATAAAATAACTCTACATTACGCCGATCGGCGTTGTCAGCATCTGAGTAAGAAAAAATAATACGCCGATGGGCGTGCGCCGCATTGAATGGGTTAACATCTTATGTGTCAGGATGGCGAGCGCAGTGGAATGTTGCTGCTATTTATGAGTGGTCGTATCGCTTACCATCAGGCGAACGGCTTGTTCGTCTCGCCATTCATTGCAATAAAAAAAAGTTGTGTGTTGAGCACGTGTTTTTGAGTTTAAAATCTCAGTTTTTCTTAAATTTCTCGCTCAGTTTTGGTCCGATTTTCACCAACAGTAGAATACTTATTACGCACACTGACTCAAGCTGGCTCTTGTTGTCAAGCGGGTCAAAAAAATGTATAAAAATTAATATTACAAAGCTAAAAAAAAATTTGGGACGCAAACGCGACTTAAAGAATCAAGTTAGATAAATAACTTAAAGAATGTATGTCGGTTTTGCTTTGTTTTTTATTCAAAAAGCAAAAATTATAGGTACAGTATCAGCCCATATACGTCCCACTGCAGGGCACAGGCCTAATCTACAATTGACAGTACGATTGAGAGTGGTGGCTCATAATTAATACCTAATAATTTTAATTTAATATTTTGTATAAATCAATTCCAGCTAATTATTTACTCCCTAGACCCCCATTCACATATTATTATACCCATCCCAAGGTTTTCTGGAAGATATTGCACTGCGATAAGGCCGCCTTTGTATTTTTTTAAATGTTATTTCTTTAATTTAACTAGTTCTATGCATGGTGCAAAAAAGGATAAATAAATATATATTTTTAGTTCCCCGCCCTCTCCACACATCCCTTGTCCCGACGCCTGGGTGGCGCCCGCCACTATAAAATTCGGACAGCGGCGCGGAATCCCACAGATTCCAAGTTAATATTAATTGTCGATAGACTAACACAATCCCTCCCCACCCCGCCCCACCCGTCCACAGGGCGCGGGAAAAGTATTCATTCATTATGCGGCCAATCAATTTTAAATTTGGAATTTGTATCAGAGAATTGAGAAATGCAAACAAGGAAGTAAGATGAGAAATGGTTACTTCAGGAAAATATGATTTCAGTAAATAATATTACGTAGGTTAACAAATCTGCCTACAAATAAGCAATTAGGTACTAATTTATTCATACAATTATTCCCCAGTGTTTCAAGGAACACAATATCGATTTTGGGAATTCGATTTTCTCATTATATTTGGTGTAAAAACCAACGCAGTTATGTTCTCGGGATGTGGGACTCTTCTTTATTCGAATGTCTTTAATATCAAAAGGACAGTTTTGCTGTCATATTTCCTTCAATATCTGAGATTCTTAGATGCCCAATGGAAACTATCTCTCCTCCTCTTAACCTTTTCATTCGCATTTTGAGCAGCTAGCATTGAACCTACATCTCGAACTGTTATCGACATTAATGGGCGACAATAATCAAATCTACAAGATAATCTCTTTTATCTTATTTAATCTTTGAGCTCGTATCTAACAAAGAATACAGCCAATAACCTTCGATTATACCAAATAATATACTTAATATCCCAAATTATGAAATCAAACAGAAAGGAAGTGATCGAAGTGTTCGATTGTGGGCAGGTGATATATCAAATCGTCACGGGGTATGATATAGGCAGGTGATGGTACCAATGAAATATACAACTTTATTGATAGTTATATGGAGTTATTATGCAAACTTATGTATTTAGAAATTGTATGCAAAGTTATGTATGTTAAAACAAGGTGGGCAGTATTAAAATTGAATCTGTTTAATGCTAATACGGAAAAGGTGGTATTACTAGGTCAAAGAAAATCGCTGGTTGCTTTTGACAAGTTTTTGAAAACGTCTCTATGGAACACCTCTATATTAAGCAGTGGATTTCAGTGTCTCAAGATGATACTAAACAAATGGATGGGTCTTAGAAAAATACCGTGAAGGGACAAAGGAAAAAACAAGGAGTAAAAATTATAGAGTGGGTAACATCGCCCAAACTGTCACAAATTAACAACATATTTCGTGACGTTAAGTTCAGTTAGGTACTTGCACGTCCCGACCGCCGATTTTGACAGTTGACGTTTGTCAAATTCAATTTGTCAGCCTAATGTAAATAGAAATACGGTTTATTATAAAAAATTGAAATTTGACATTGACAGTGGACGTGCAGGTACTTAGTAGAGTCATAATATTCCTTCTTAATTTCCTTTTAAAACTCTTCAATTCAAATTCAATCATTAAAGGACTAAAATCGATTTTTAGTAGATGTTTTCTATACTCGGTGATCGTTTCTCATTAGATGCCTTACTATTTTCTCTATAAAATAATTACCACCCATAGCAGAATAATATTTTCTTAAAAGTTCACGGATCGTTTGATTTATAAAGAGGTTTATAATCTTCCATTGTCGAAATAATTACCGACACAGTTTCTACCGTCAACCCTCGAAGTAGGCCACTGTTAGCGTTGACCACAAACGGACATTATTACCGCGGGGTTGCCAGTTAAGTTTAATAACTACCCGAAATATATGGAAGCATTTTAAAAACCGTTAACTTTGTTTATTGTCATTGAGTACATTACGTAAACATAAAAGACAATTCTTTAACATCCTAATTTAGGATTTTCACTAAGTGAATATGATAAAAGACTATTATGGTAGCGTTTTCATTGCAGCTGATTATTGAGGCTTAATAAGTAAATAATGTACAGAATGGTATTAAAAACAAATAAAATGAAATCAGAATGTTTCGAAAAAATGTATTTTTGGTAGCTTGATATTAAACAAGAACATTAAACGTTATGGCGTTAACCTCTTATTTCATTTTTGTCATCCACCCCCACTCAGCCTCTGTATGAATGTAATACATAGATAAAAGGTGTCTTTAGGTAGTGTATAGTAATCATATCAATATTTTCTTAATTATCACTGTTATCTGCAAATAAGTTTCAAATTAATAAGACAAATGTTTAACTAATTCTATTTCCTCTATTCTTTTATTTATTTATTTATTTATTTATTTATTTATTTATTAGGACAGCCAGTGGTTGTTACAATAGAACTTAGACTAATAAAATACACAATAAATAAATTAAGAGTAACACCCTTTGAAGGCATTTTTTTTTAAACAATCATTTGCCACAAGGCTCTCTACAACATACCTACAACTCGCATATTTAAATGTATGTAATGTTTACTCTTGAACAACACACACGGTAATTATCACAGATGACACCGCGCGAGTCCAAAAATCTTAAAAATTCCCAAATCAGTAACAACCTCTGAACACTGGCAACCCTACCTAATTACGTTCATTTAATTTATGACTTTTTAATACGGTTCCAATTTTGAAAAAAAAGCCGTTTTGGAACACCGAACAATGGTTCGAAGTAAGTACTGTTTGATTTGTGCTTCCCAACGCTGACAATAAGGTGGCGACCCGACGCTCGCCGCAAAATTATAGTAAAATCGTATAATTAGGGATGTAGCAAGTAATTTCAACGTCTTGCGGTCTACACTTCCTTCCCTATTGTTATTTTTTTTAATGTTAGGATGCGAACATGCCGTTTTAATCGATTTCTATATTGTGGTTGGTCTGACGTTTTTTAGAGTTTGTGAATTTGTTTTTTGTGAATTTCTCGTAGGTGAGTTTTTTACAATTTTATTCAATTTGGATGTTGGTAATTATAAGTTTAGTAGTTTATGATTGGAGTTATTATGTCTGTTTAGGCAACAATTGATAATTATGTCAAAATTATTGATTTGAGAAAGACGTGGTTGACTTTAATTGACTAAATTGTGCTCTATAACATTTTTTTTTCTGGTGATAAAATAATACAACAAACACATGATTTATGAACATTTAGATATTTTACAATGCTCCTACAACGCAGGCTAGACCTACTAGTGTTTAATATTGTCACCAGTCATTACATTCAAAAGAAATACGACTTGTTTCAAGATTTCCGTGATTTGCATCCCCTGATTTCTTACAACCCTTTTTAGAGCATTTGCCTTATGGGTAGCCATTCACTGCTGTACCTGCCTGTACTTAAATACCCAAGAATATACATAATTAACTTATTAAATCCATGAACACGCCATTTACCATTTTCTTGGGAATAATTAATTTTATTACTCCATTGCACAGTCCTTCTACGGCCGTGACTAAATGAAAAAAAAAACGTAAAACAATACCGCAGATAAAACAATTAAATCGTTAAACTATTGCAATCATTGCCTATGATTGAATAAAAAAATCAATTAAACATCGCGTCTCACACGAAATGTTACGTCGTTAAGGGGCAATAAACAGTCCGTGCCGTCCTCCAATTGTCTATGACTAACTGACAAACGTCTCTAATTAACGATAATGCGAAACTATTAGTGGCCAGTGTTAAATGAGGAAACTGTGCTCTTGATACTTATGGTGCGCAGTTTTTTATCTATGGTTGAAGCCTGCAGGTCCTAGGTTTGACAGTTTCCCATAGATGTAGACAATAGACTGGAGAATAAAAAAAGCGATTGTGTGGTTTACGTGGTGATGATTAACCGCACCCTTGGTAGATATATCTCTTTCACACTTCAGTACACAGTTTTTGTATCAGTAAGTGTTCTATATTTACAGATCCTAATATAGATCCTATTAGAAGCAGAATTTATTAAACATGTGTCATTACAGTTTGAAAATCGAATGTTACCAACCAACAGCAAAAAGTTTATACTCTATACCCACGGTTATGCTTTTATTAGAATGATAACAATTCAAAAATCGAATTTAGAATGCGCACGTCATAACTCATAACAATTTAATAATCGAACCATGCCAACCATCAACGAAATATTCAATACAGCCAGCATGAAAATATTCAATTGAAAAAGTTAATTGTCAATTATGTGCGCGATTATTTTTATGACTTTATGTAGTTAGCGTCGGCCAATGGCGGCGCACAATCGGCCGTTAAATGTTCCGATTGCTTAATTGTTTTGTTGTTTCGTTACACTAGATTATATGCTTGTGATTATGATATCGCATGGGCTCGGTGATTGCGGCCGGCGATGTGATTGGACGACTTTACGGATTTTAATTTAATGCTCAATTGAAGAGATGGTCAGGTTGGAATAATTTGGCTATTGGGCAACTGAGTTATGACGTCACAGTTAATGTCTATGGAAGGATAGAAAGTTGAATAAGAAAATAAAATACGTGTCTCGTCAGGTAATTTCGATTGTTATGGCAAATGTAGTTGTGAAGGTTTGGATAACGAATTGCATGAAAATTGATTCAACTGATTATAAGTATTGCGTCCAATATGAAATAAAGTAACGTTTAAATATTTTCTTCATTAGTTTAATTAAAATATTATATTTCGTGTGGAGATTATTCCATCTCACATCATTATCATTTAATAGTCTATGATAAACAATTAAAATGAAATCCAAATAACATTAATTTACGTCCAAAACTTTCCTAGCGGGTGTAACAATTACCAAATCATACGCAAATTCAACACTAACCCTAGATCCATCTTGGTATACAAACACCTATATCTCACAATAGTTCTTCCATTCCTGTCGCCAACTGTCTAAACACTATGGGGTTTAAAGGAAATGATATCCAATGGTTACCGTACATTAAGACACTTAACACCTAACTTCTTGACTGACGAGAGCAGTATCACGCAGTGCTTGGTAATAAATTCTAGTACTCCTGTTTATGGACAAGGGTGATACCATCAGCGAACTAGTTCCATCATTCTCTAAATCTCTTTAAATCTTCTTTAAATAGAACATATAAATACACCCAACAGTCACATACATAGTCCTGACCCACACTAAGATCAATTTAGTATTGTGTCGTGTCTTATTAATGGGTATCTAATAATAATATGTGTTGAGAGAACGATTGATAGTGCTTGGGCCATAATCCACTACGCTGGTCTTCTGCGGGATGGCGGACTTCACATACGATTTCATTTCACTAATGATTTTAATGATTTTAATAATATGTATAAATATGAAAGTTTGGGAAGCTGTATGGATTTTTTAGAAGTAAAGAAAACGTATTTCAATGATTACGGGTGAATTTCAGCTCAAGGATAAATCATAAGTGTTTGTTAGAAGTACTTACCTATACGAAGATGATTTTAAATCGTAGTTTAGTTTGAATTTGAGCTCACAGATCTTAATAGATATACTTTTTAATTTGACATTTAATTCAAAGCGAAAACATTTTTAAAATAAGAACTTGTAGATGGCGCTAATAATACATTGATTTGTACATTGAAATTGCTCTATTATTTTGTCACCGCGACTAAGTATGTGTAAAATAGAATGATAGGCGTCAAGTTACAATTCTAGCACCCGGGCGACGCCGAATCGAATAGTATCCTACATACAATATTATATACTAAATAGAAAAGGAACTACGATTTCAAAAGGCGTACACAATGCGTATCGAGTGACGACAGATGTCCGGGTTCGAATCCGTAGCGTCGGCAAAAAACTTAACACAAGGCACCTTTGTGTACCGTTGACATAAAAACCACAACGTTTTGCGGTTGACGGTAATTTGTATGTTTTAGTGATTTAAATATACTTACAATATGGTTGTAAATGGGAGATAAGTACATGGTCGTTTTAATAAAAAAGTGATGGTCGTTGATGGGAAAAGATGGAGTATATAGAAGCCATAATTGATCCAGTAAGGATTAGGTATTTTAAGAGGAAAATGATTTCGATTTTCATATGGCAGCTACAACTTTTCTTCTTACAATTCACACCAATTAAATCTTTTCTTAAATCCATCCCATGGTTGTCTCTAAGACTTTGCCTTGGAGCGATAAAACCACCAGCAATGTAATTTATGTTCCAGATATTCCTTTTATTTGTATTTTTGTGTGCAATAAAGTGTATACATAAATGAATGTTACCAATACCAAAAATTACAAGAAAATCGGTCGAGAAATAAAGGAGGGAATGGTATTTACAAAACGGTTTTGTCCTAGCGGCTATCATCTTTTTGATAACAGAATTTGGCTAACTGCTATCTATAAACAGGCGTTTTGGTCACATGGTTTAAGCCTAACCCTCAAACTTTACCAAATTACCATGTTTTGCAATTGTAAATTGGTTTGAGCTCTAATTTTAGCTAAATGCTTTTGTAAAGTACAAATCTTCCTAGTTATACGGATCAATTACTGGTATTCTACTGGTGGTAGGTCTCTCATATGTGAGAGGCCATCTGGGTAGGTACCACCGCAATGTCTATTTCTCCCGTGAAACAACACTGCTTAAATGCACTGTTGTGTTTCGGATTGAAGGACATTGTAGCCAGAGCAACTACTGGACATATTGAGACTTAACATCTTATGTCTCAGGATGGCGAGCGCAGTGGAATGTTGCTACTGTTTATGAGCGGTCGTATCGCTTACCATCGGGCGAACGGCTTGCTCGTCTCGCCATTCACGGCAATAAAAAAAAATACTATAAAAACCTCATCACAAAGCAAAATTACAAAGTAGAATGAACTGGACTATATGGCCTAACCACTCTCGATTGTAGAGAAGGCCCGTGACCTGCAGCAGTAGGACGTATATGGGCTGATATAGATGAACGGGACTTGTGACGATTTCCTCCCACTTTTGAATGACAAAACAACCACAATTACACTGACGATAAGCGCAATGCATTCTAGAGAGCGTTAATAGTGTAAAAAAACATCGTGAGAAAACCTGCATGCCACGGCGATTTGTTAAAATCTCTATCTCTATGGTATGTAAAGTTCGCAAACCCGCACTAGGCCAGCATGGTGAACTATATAGCATAACCCCTCTCAATAATATCCTAGATTGTAAAGGAGGTCCATGCCCAGTAGTAAGACGTATATGGGCAGATACAGTACCATCATTACCACAAAATAAACGGAAACTAAAGCATAGTGAACTAGTGACGGCATCCGTCTCTATAATTAGGGTAATTCGACACTACTGCAACACGGAAGGTTCAAACAATGTTGAACAGCTGCTAATATAAGCATGGGCTTGTCTGCCACGAATATTCGTAACGGTGTGACGTCAATTGTTTGTGTCAAAAAAAATATGTGACATAAATGTAGGTAAATATGGATTTACCTTAAAACTTGAGTTTTGTCTAGTATTAAATAGTAATATCCGTTTTAAAACATTAATTTAAAAAAATTATCACTTTTGATACACAAAAATATTTCGCAAATAAGTCACTTTTATATTAAATTGTAGGTAATGGATGTTGCCAAAACATTAATCAGTGGTGACAATATTGTATGTTTCAATTATTTAGCTACATTGTGTATTAAATTTACTGAGTAAAGTATTGCTTAAGTGTTCAAGTTGCATTAATTGTCCGTCTTGTATAACCTAGCCTGGGACTTGAATCACGGACTTCATTATTTTCAATTAAACACACTGTCATGAGACCAAAGTAGCGATAATAAAACAGGTTATTATTTTCTATCCATATCTTTACACGTTAAAACAAACATATGACAAAAACCATTACTAAACCATTACTTATAAATATCTGTATTTATAGTGTCATGACGAAGGAAAAATAATCCAGAATATTTTTTATTCAATCTGACCTAAATATCTCTGAAATAAAATGCATAAAAATGAATAGTTTATTGCCGAGAATGAAAACAAATCCCTAATTTAAACAAAATAAAATAAAAACATTTGTTTGTTTAGGTTCAACAACACAAAAATAAAATAATCGTTGCAATTTTTATTACAGTATATTTATTGACTGTCAACATGCATTAACAAAACGGCGGGTAATTTACAAGCGTTTAATTTGAATTCGAAAATGGAATTCGATCGGTCGAAATTCGAATATCAGTAATGGCGGGAAAAAAATCGGCACATGTAAATTTGTTCAGCCATCAAAGATATAAAATAAATCCGCGATATTGACGATAACAATACAGTGCGCTGCGCCGGCGCACCGACCTATACATCATTTCCACTCTCCCTATTAGCTTGGGCCCATACGCCCCTCCTACTTGGAAGCCCACTGAACATTAATTGGATGCAAAATTGGATGTCGGAACGCCCATAAAGTTGCCGTCTCTTTTTCACTCACAGGGTTTTCGTATCTCCGTCTCACTCTGTCAGGTGTCGTCGAGCGGTTTTCTTGTACGTTTTGGCGCGCGCGGGCAGCAGTCGTCACAATGCGCGAGCAGTCTCCTTTCCTGAGAAAAATAGAATGTCGGATGATTTTATTTTTACCGTACCGCCGCCGGTCGCCGAGTGCAATATTTGTATCGGATAGAAAGTTTTTTGTTCACGTTTCAGACATCTAATTTGAGACGGTGGGGTCAAACGATTTTTTTTCTAGTTTAGAATATTTGGTGGTCGTGGCGATTGTTTTTTAAAGGTAATTCATATTAAAAACTCTAGCTACTGGTTAATGAGATCTATAAAATATAATTCTTGTATTCATTTATTAAAATCCCCATAATGTAAAAACTACCATATATTTATTTATGTAAGTAAAATATTTTTATGTATGTATTTTATGTACGCAGCACAGACATCCCAAAAATATTGATAAGTAAAAAGATACTAGTTTATGAAAAAACTTTATCCGTAGTTCATGCTACTCTTCCATAGATGGCGCTGATCCCCAAAACTTAAAATATTCCACGATGAACCACTACACGAGAACTAAAAACTACTAGTTCTATTTACTCCAGATTATTTACTTACATAATATTCCCATCGTTTTAACATAAAAATGGTTAATTTTATACGACTATTTTATAACTTCTAGTTTTCTAAAACATAATACCTAATTTATTTTTATGTTCAACTCAAAAAGTAATCGACACGGGAGGTTTTATTGAAATATAATATAGTTATAATAGAATCACATATTGCGTATAGCCGTATCTACATCAAAGTACTCCTTACCCGCTTAGAAGCTGAACCCTAGGCTCCCTCCGTCGAGAGGACTTCACTCACAGAGGGCCACCGATGCGTGATGCATACATAGGTACATCTGTATAACTGCTTTAGATATTCCATGTTCATTACAACCGCATTTTACTTATTGTGACACGCCATTATGAGTCTTAATGCGGTTTTGTCAAACGATAATCGTTTTTTTATGTAAATGTGTTTTATTTTTGCATTGTGCGTTGCCGTAAGTTTGTAACGATTTCTTTGATTATTTTTGTGTGTTAAAAGTTTTGTGGTGACAATATTAATTAATGTCATCAATAGCTCTGTCTACCTATGCTCTCAAACCAATTATTAAAAAATCAAAAAGTAAACAAAATAAGATAAGTTTCGACAAAAAAGTATATTCTTTGCAGAATTCATTTAATCGTAAGTGGTTTATTGAATTTTCTGTGTAGTGTGTCGTATTAAAGAGAAACCTTTGAAAGAATGTTTATGGTATTTGAAGCCCGCAAACCCGCAATAGACCACCGTAGTGGAATATGTCCTAAGCTCAGTTGAACTCTCGATTATAAAAGAGGTCTATTTCTCATCAGTGGATGAGTATAGACTGATAAAATATAATTTAACAATAAAAAATTAAATTATCATATTTGAATGCATTCAAAAAATCTAAATTCAAAATTAGAATAATTTTCAAATTCGTTCTAATTATCGCCGGTTTTACCGCCACTTTTGAATAAAGAACACCGGACGTAATGTTCAAAACTGGCACAAGTTGAATTGTTTTAATTCAAAATGGTGGCACCTAATTTGTAACAAATTACGGCAATTTGAGTTCATTTTATTTCACCTAAGAGCCATGAAGATTGTTGATAATATAAAGCGTTGCACGTACGCTAGTATTCCGATGGTATTTTAATTATCCCGTGCTGTTGTTTATTAATTCCCATTAATTATTTCCACGGAACACAAAAGGCCTCGTCCGTGTAAGGCTAGGTGTTACATAGAGTTTGTAATCAATTTTTATAAACTTATTGTCAATGTTGCAGTCGGTTGTAATTATTGGAAACTTGATAAATATCTGCATATAAATGTTAGTGTAGGTTATTTATTTTATGTTTCTATTTTGTAATTGGTTTATTAAATAATATGATTGTTTGTTATTTTAATTTTTATACTACTTACAAGATAACAGTAACGTTTAATCTGTAAATTAACTTAATACAATACTCATTTATATTCTGTTTTGAAATAATTAATAATAATTCCACGTTACAAAATATGTTTTTATTTTCGTAAAAAATTATCTCTATAGACAATGACACAATATAATATATAATAGTTAAAAAAAACTAAAATACACGCTTTAATAAGATATACAACTAAAAAAGTAAAAATAATTGATACTGAATTTAAGATAAGAAAATGGAGTAAAATACATATATTTTATTGTTACAAAGCGTGGGGTGTTTACAACAATTACTTATCCTCCTGCACCCCACGCTTTGTAACAATAAAATATATGTATTTTACTCCATTTTCTTATCTTAAATTCAGTATCAATTATTTTTACTTTTTTAGTTGTATATCTTATTAAAGCGTGTATTTTAGTTTTTTTAACTATTATATAATTGTTTTGACTAAAAACATCCATCTACGGCTGTATTTCCAGTCAATAACGCCATCTGTTGGTCAGTAGTAACATTTGACACTTGAAGAATACAAGAAGCTTATACCCAAATGGAGATTGCATTCCGTATATAAAAGTGAAGCACAAAAATTTTACCTTGAATGACGTCGCTGATGCCTGCTATCCTTTTCTTTAGCGTAACAATGAATGAACTTCACGTGAACTTCATTCATTGTCACTCTCAAGAAAAGGATAGCAGGCAACAGCGATTGCATTCAAGGTCAAATTTTTGTGCTTCAGTGTTTTATACGGAATGCAATCTCCATTTGGGTATAAGCTTCTTGGAAGAATACAATGTTAACGCCATCTAGCGATGAATGTAGCAATGGTCATCAATTATAAGAATAATTAATCCTGGCGAATCTAATCAGGATAATTATATATTTTAATCGAATTATTGTATTGTCATCGGTCTTTGACAGGTGTGCAAAATTTGAACGAAATCTGGCCGTTTAAAGTGGGTCAAAATCGCGCCCAAAGAAGTCGGTTACAAACAAACATACAAACATACAAACATACAAACATACAAACATACAAACATACAAACATACAAACATACAAACATACAAACATACAAACATACAAATATACAAACATACAAACATACAAGTGAAGCTAATATAAAGCGTGTAAAAACAGCAATCTCATCTGAGTTAAACACCTATAGGCACATTTTGTCGTTATCTGTAGGCTTTTCATCGTAATAATTGATAACAATCTGCACGGAAATAAATAACACTAAAATGAATAACACTGAAATATTTAACCATAAAAATTAAAATCTTTGCATTGTGCAAGTTATTTCTTCATATATCACAACTTCAAGACTTTTATCAAAATACCTTATCTCCCAACCATCAACAACACACGAAAACATCTCATCGTGAATTCTCAAAAAGCATTTTATCCTACCAATAAAAACGCGAACAATTCCAAATGGGCAGTTACTCAAAACTGAACGGCTTGACAAAGTTACCTTTGCATTTATATTTAAAACTATTATGTACATTTTACACGCAAACGCGTATTTAACAATCGCATAAATAAATTTGTATTCGAAAGGCCACCATGGCAGTATTCTCAGAAAATGCGGCATTTATGCCTATATTATTATTTATGTAATTTTTATAAAAATTACCCGCGCTTTATATTAAGGGGCGAAGGTAACTAACTCAATTAGATTTGGAAGTATAGCATATTTATTTGTATTGGATAATGTTTTAAATAAAATGCCAAGTGCGATACTGACTCGGCTGTGGAGTTGTACTATAGTGTGATTGCAAAGGTGTGGTTTCGGTTTTGAATCCCGGGTCGAGAAAATGGATATTGGATTTTTCTAATAGTATCAGTCCGGAGTTACGAATTCGCCGTCTAGCATATCGTGGGACGAAAAATACACGGTGAAACGTGGGTGTCCTGGCACCTCTATCTACCCCTTCTGGGGAAAAGGCGTGAGTTTATGTATGTAACTACGAAAGTCCCTAATTTTTGGTGAATTTGTGCCAAGTTTATTTGTCCACAAATAATTTAACGACCTAATTCATAAGTTCATAAACCTATTTAAGCAACCAAAATCGATGTAAAATAATACTTTTACTCAACAAACGATGGCTTATCGAACCTAGGACCTCGCAATTCAAATCCTACACTTACTAAACTAATGGAGCATAGCATCGCAGCGAGCAAATGATACTTCTAAGTTCTAATGCACATTACAATACCCGCCTAGGGACTCAGCAGTGAATGGTTTGCTGCGTGTTTCATACTTATTGTAAGGATTTTTTTTATTACTAATGTAAAAGTTATTCTGATTTTGCATGTTTTCTACTAACTAGATTTTGCTCGCGGCTTCGCTCAAGTAACTAACCAAAGATATATTTTTTTTTAAATAAGATTTTCTCCCAAAATACCATTGATCCATATTTTTGTTGACATAGGTTTTATTTTGTTTTTTTGGCGAAACGAGCATGCCGTTCATTGGTAAGCGATACGACCGCTCATGAATATTAGCTAAACCAAACAACACCTTGAATTACAAAATAATGCTTGGCTATTGCGTTCGCCATCCTAAGAGATAAGATGTTAAGTCTCAATATGTCAGTGGTTACTCTGGCTATAGTATTCTTGAAACCGGAACACAGCAGTATTTACACTGCTGTCTGGCGGAAGTAGACATTGCGTTGGTATCTACCCAGGTGGCTTCTCACATATGAGAGACCACTACAAATTTTCTATACCACCGAGATATAGAAAAACTGTAAACCTAAACATGACACTTTCCAATTTCCTTATGAAGAATTTTCGGATATCTTGTAAGCCAGTTGCCATTTACGTATATTTGTGAGCCGAGCCGAGACAAATATTTGTGAGGCACACAAGTACGTATTTGTCTCGGTTCTGGTTGTTTGTGAGACCGAAAAGTCTCTAATAGTTTCTGATACCCACGACACAAGACTTCATTGATCTTCATGTGGGATCAGGACTTTTTATGTGACTAGGGTGTATTTATATATTTATTATGCTACCATGAGCCGAACTTAATTAGACAAATTTACCCAAACCAAGAACCAAACTCAGCATCCAACTATGCACTATCAAATGACATCGCCTGCTAACGAAAGTAGCCCGATTAAAACGCGTTCCACCCAGCCGTAGCAATCTATTTGAAAAATAAATATTTCGATTGTGTATCAAATTAATTTGAACAAGCCGACATTTCGCGTGGCGTAACAATGAGCGTCGCCGTAATTGGTGCAATTGAAATGTTCTCATTGTAACAATATATTTAGCAACATCTATGTGGAAAAGCGTAGATCATTATGAATTTCTCAAAAAGTAATGGATGGATGGAATGTTTCTTAGAAATCAATTCTATTTATTTCTTTGTATTTTACAGCACACAATGGGAAAACAAAAATCTAGATATAACGATAACAAAAAGTAGGTACAGATGGTTGTGTCATTGACTCATATATAAAGATTTTCTATTTATTATATTTATTGCAACGATTAGCGACACGACCATGCTATTAGCTTGGTAGTAAGCGATACGACCGCTCATGAACAGTAGCAAAACCAAACATGTTGAATTACAAAGCAATGCTTGGCATTCTACTGCGCTCGCCATCCTGAGACATAAGATGTAAAATCTCAATATGTCCAGTAGTTACTCTGACTACAATTTCCTTCAATCTGACACACATCTGGAGGATTACTTTATGATCCGAAACGAAGTTCGAATGTTCGAACGCTAGAGTTTTGAAGAGAGAAAATCTTACTTACTATTCTAGATTATACTTATCATATACTCTGAGTTTAGGTGTTTTACGGACTAACTTCATTTCGAATCGTGGAGTAACCCCCCTTATTCGTAGAATGTCTAGATTTAAGGGAGGCCTATCTTCAATATCGGTCTTCCAGCGCCAATAGTAAATTAACTCTTCAGTTTTGCTTTGGACACTTGCTTTTTTTGTGCGTAACTTCAATGTGGAAGCTATACTAGACCATTTGTTACTTACTGTGTCTTTCCCATTTGTTTTATTTTTCTTTATATTTCCCAAATACATGTAAAATAAGTACAAATTAAATTGTGACTGTTGGATATTTTTATTTTATTAATTCAATTTCATTGATCTCAATTTAACAGTCTTCTTGGAAAATGCAATTTATCTGTCCAGTATGTTGATATTCTGGGCTGTAACTTTATTATAATATTACTTCAAAGTCTTAGTCAGTGATTTGAGGAGATTTTTATTGTTTAAGATAGGGAATTTTATGGCGGATATTGATTTAAGCCGTCCGTCTATCATAATGATCTTTACATCGACCTGTTACAAGCGGCCTTTATCCAACGACTTCCTGCAACCTTAACCAGGCCGTCCGTCCACTTTGACTATCTATAGTTGACAAAATTGAGGATCATTCACATCTAATATCAAAGCTGCTAATAAAACCTAGTAGAATCAAATAATACTGCAAACGATACAGTCAAACTCGCGGCAACAGTAAAATGAACTGAAACAAAAATAAAAAGCATTAGAAACGAGGCATCGGGCCCTCAGACACTCTCCACAGAGTGCTCGAGTGCTGCCGAATTTACAATGTTACGCTTTGACTACTTATTTGCATGTTGCTAGGCTTACAAAATTCAGCAAATCAGCACGAAAAACAAATACCAACATTATCTCATAATTTATTATCTAAATGTCGTTTATAATTACTAATTAATACCATACTATTTAATGGACGTGTTTATATAAGGCCGTAAGACTGCAACACCTTTGCATAGACCGTCTCAATATTTGAAAACCGAAATGTCAAAAAGCCCGCCGTAATAATAGTCAGAGAAAAATAATTGATTGCTGGCATTGAATAGGCTCTGAAACTTCTTGACCGATTTGGTAAAATATTTCATAAAATTAAATAGAATTCTACATTATGCCCGGTGGAAAAAGGCGATTGAATATTTTCATATAAATTTGACAGCCACCGTGGCACAGGTGGTTAGACGCCGCCTGTAAAACAAGAGGCCGCGGGTTCGATCCCCGCACTGAGAAATGTTTGTGCGGCCCACAAGTATTTCTTTCAGGTCTGGGTGTTTGTGAAACCGAAAAGTCTCTCGTAGTTCTTGATACCCACGACACAAGACTCGTTCTTAGTGTGGGGTCAGGACTATGTATGTTACTGTTGGGTGTTATTTATTATTATTATTTATGTAGAGGGTAGTTTATCCTGGGTTTGAATGACGTGTCTGGCAATTAATTTTGTAAATATCAGTTTCCATAATCTCATACGATACATAGTGCTAGTTCCATTCCTCACTACATCTTGGCAAGATAATCTGTTCCACGAATCCTAGGTAGTACAAGTAATCTCCCCTTCTTACCTCTTCGATAATACAATCGTATGCTAAATATGAGCCTTGTAGAAGTCTTCAATTAAATTACTAGGAAACATTACACTAGACACTACACAGTCGTTCTCTATAATCAATCTATCTTACACGAGAGATTTCATAAGATATTTAAATGAAATAAAAATAAAATTGTCAATGAAATGAAAATAATTTATCGAACCCATAAAATGTAAACATCATTTAAATTCAGTAAATTTTTATTCTACCACCCGGTTCGAAAGATGGTTTTCACTAGATAAGAACGGGCATGAAACTCTAGTGTTGCTCTTTTCAAAACTATTTCGATGCATTTTATTTTTCAGTTAACAAACATAGTTATTAGATAACATATGGTGCATATATTTATAGATAGCTAGGTAAGCTAAATGTATATTTCATTATTTCTTTAATGAAGCGTAGAATTGTACCCACATAGTAACGATAGCTATTTTAACCTCGAGTTAAAGATAGATAGGATATAGAGAACGGCTGTAAGTCAAAGGGCCTAAATCGCAGTTTTTGTGACAGGTGGTTTAACTGATAAATCTATTACTATTAGGTTATTTACTAAAAATTGTATTTTATTACCTGTTGTTACGCTAATCATATCTGTCATGATAGGTGATAAAACTCCTCAAAGTGAATATAACATTGGGAAAGTGGTTGCATTGAGCGCAGGAGTTTATGAACTGAGGGCTTCATATTGCAGTTTAAGCTAACACGTAAACATTGACTATAAGTATCAAGTGAATGTTAACCAACCTCAAGCATTGTAGCAGTCTATAAGGAGTAGTTGAAATTAGCCTGCATCCAATTCTTGTGATTTTTTTATTATTAGGATGCCACAAATGTGGAGGGCAGTTTTTAGAAAACCGCGGGAATATCGAACTTCCACTTAATAAATATGTCACTTCACATATTATGTCTCAGGGTGGCGAAAGCATTGCTTTGTAAATTCAAGGTGTTCTGTGATTTTGCTACTGTTCATGAGCGTATCGCTTACCATCAGGCGAACGGCATCGTCACGCCATTCAGTGCAATAAAAACCTTCCTTTTTGAAGTCGGTTAATGAAAAGTGCCAACCCTAACGAATTCTAATAAAAATATAACAATTTAGTGGCACTCAGACACCCCCGCGTTGCGGTGCTAACCGAATTTCCGATGATTCGCTCTGCGGCTTACTTATCCAATCCTCTTTGTACGAATCGATATCTTGTCGCACTCGAGACTCGAGTGTTCGATTCTAATTTATTTTAAAATCGTGGCTGTTTTCGATAATTGGTGCTCGATTCTGGCGGCTGATTGTGAATGCAGATAACATTGTGAATATGTCGATGAGTTTTTTATTTGTTTTTTATTTATTATTTGTGTTGTTGATCTCATGTCATGGTAATTACACAAGATAATTACGTTTTCTAGTGGATAAAATTCAACATTACCAACATGATTATTATATTTTTTTTTTGTTTGGCTCAGTTATAGAACACAAAACTTATAAATGTTTTAATTTGAGATATTAAAATATAAATACCGCGCACAACACTCGTGTACAAATGTTCATTTGTGTTGTTATGTGGTAGGGGAAATTTCTAGGCGATTATTAATATTACATTAATTTATATTCAATTTTATTATGAAATAATAAATATGTCTACATCATCATATAATCTATTATTTATTTATTCATGATAGTATAGTAATTTACTGTTTAAGGATAAATCCATAACTACTAGAATCCTTAACAACCAGATTTTATTAAATGTCTATTTGCATGGACAATTGAATAAACTTTGTAAATTAATTGACTTTAAAATATAATCTTAAATCACCAGAATCTTTGACAACCAGACTTCATCAAATATCTATTTGCCCGTACAATTGAATAAACATTGTAAATTAATTGACTTTAAAATACAATATACAAATAACACGAGATTGGTATATTTTTTGGTATCCACAGTTTCAATAAAGCAACATTTTTATTCGATTTGCATATATTCGCCCTGCAATAAAATGAGCGTTAAAAACACTTTCCATTTTGTAGTCAATTTTAATTTATTATTTTTCTGTAAATTATCGCTCCTTTTTGCAAATCTCCTATTATAAAGAAAAACATTTTTTTTGTCAACATTTTCACACAAATAAATTCCTTAAAATTTTCATCACCTACTTTGTACACCCCTAAATAAGGAAACCAAGGTGCTTCAAGGTGTATTATAAAGAGATTCCCTCTTGTTATCCGAATCGAGACGTTTGTCGAGTCCCTCTTACGTAAGCCCTCCCTGCGGTGTCATCCCGAATAATTACTTTTAATACCCTCTTATAGATTGCGTTTCTTGAGATCTTGGTGTGGTTAATGCTTAACTGATTTTGATTTTTGATTTGTTATTTAAAGTAATAATTATAAATTGTGAAGCTTTAGGTTCTAATCCCAGATCGAATACTGTACTTCATATAAGAAAATACACTGTTTGTTTGGGGTGGGAATTTTTCTGGGCTGAGAACTGTTAAACAGGCGGTCAGTTTTATAATTACAACCCAAAACTCTTTTAGAAAACAGTAAGGCATGACACATCAGTTATCACCATAATACAATAACAAGAATTAAATAACAATGAGTAAATGTAAAAAAGTGCATGGTGGCCTATTGGTAAACGGACTAAACGCAAGTCAATATGTTCACAGTGATTGCAGGTTCGAATCCCAGAGCATACCATTGACTTTTCGGAGTCATGTGTGTATTGATAGTCAATCGCCAAGTCCTAAAACGGTGAACGAAAACATCGCGAGGACACCTACATACCATAGCGATTTACAAGAATTTCTATGGTATGTAAAGTTGGCCAAACCGCATTAAGCCAGCGTGGTGGACTATATGGCCAAACCACTCTCAATCGTACTCTCGATTATAGAGTACGCCCGTGCTCTGCAGTGGGACGTATATGGGCTGATACAGTACACTACAGCACAATTTAAAGTTATAAGTAAAAATAAATAAACAACACCCAACAGTCACATACATAGTCTTGCCTCCTCACTGAGATCGAGTTGTATCGTGGATATCAGACACTACGAGAGACTTGAGAGACCTGTTGATCTCGTCTCAGGATCGAACCCGCGGCCTCTAGTTTCACAGGCGTCTTGTATACTGCGCTAGAGAGTTACAGAGAGAATTCGGAGTGAATGATAAATATCATACATCCATAGTCCATGCTGTCAATAGTTATAATTATTTTATTGGCAGATATGAGTAAAAGGATTATCTTTTGATAACATCTTAAAAAGCACCCCACGCTTTTTTTTAATACAATGCATTTTTGGCTTTTTTATTTTACACTATTTTTAATTCAAATATATTAACATATTTCTATTTTTTTCAATATAAAGCTTATTTCACGAAATGTCATAGATTAGCATATCTGTTATCTACGCGAGAGCACGTGGCCGCGGTCATTGACCCGGCTCTACTCATTACATAATTAAATCGCCGGCTTGTGAATGAAATTAATGAATGGAATGTGGAAAATTTTGTGTTTTATTGTATTCTTGATTACTAATGCGGTTGTTTTGTTGGAGTATACTTTAGTACTTGTAAGTTTAGTATTACTTTCAACAGGTCGATGTGAAGAAAATTGGGTAAGGCCTATGTTAAGCAGTGGAGTTTCTGTGGCTGGAGAGAGAGAAAGAAAGAAATATATTTTTGTAATATTTTTTTTTAATAGATCCAATCTTTTTTGTCTGAATTTTACTGTTTATTCATATTAATAGCTATATTCTTTCTTCTGTTTATAAAAATCTATCGATGTCTTTACAAGCCCAAGACTTTGAATGCTCCCTTTTTTAACCGACTTCAAAAAAAGGAGGAGGTTCTCAATTCGACTGCTTTTTTTTTATGTTAGTTACCTCGTTTCTCTGTACTGTGTGAGCCGATTTCGACCATTCTTTCTTTGATTGAAAGCTGGTACTTGTCGTTTGGTCCCATAAAAATATGGTGAAAATCTGATGAATATCTTCGGACCTGGAGAGGGGAACTCCTTAAAACTAAGTAGGATTCCAATGGTTCTTTTTGCATTAGGTTCATTATAAAAGTAAAGTTACAGTGAGAGACGGAAAAAGGGGTGGGGGTGAGGGGGGGTAGGTGATAAAATTAAAATACACGTAAATTCTAATATCTTCGGCAGCTTTTAACCGATTTTAGTGATTTCTTTTTCATTGGAAAGAATGTATTGACAGGTTGATCCCAGGAACACAACATGAAGATCTGATGATCATGTTCGGACCTGGAGT
The DNA here is from genome assembly GCA_023078785.2 of Hyles euphorbiae. Lineage (NCBI taxonomy): Eukaryota > Metazoa > Arthropoda > Insecta > Lepidoptera > Sphingidae > Hyles > Hyles euphorbiae. Next base: position 10,414,030 of record CM041044.1, on the reverse strand, counting down.
GTAGAACTCTTCAAAATTTAGTAAGATTCCAATGGTTCTTTTTGCGTTGGGTTCAGTATAAAAGCTAAGCTACAGTGGCGGAGGGAAAAGGGGGCAGGAGCAAAGGAAGGGGGGGGGAGAAAAAATAATAAACATGTGAATACTCCAATTTCTTCGGCAGCTTTTAGCCGATTTTAGCGATTTCATTATCATCGGAAAGAACATATTCCTTGTGGGGACCAAATCTTCTTAATTTAAATTCCTATCAACACTAAAAAGATAAAAATAACTAAAATTTTTAATAAAAAAATAAAAACCGACTTCAAAACAAAAAAACCACTAAAAACCAAAAAATAACAAAATAATAAGTACCACTGCAAAGCAAAAAAATAATATTTGTTTCACGAAACTTGCGCTTGTTGATTAATTTGCTTAATGACTTGACTAGCCAACAAATCAAAATATATCCATAACATATTGAAGGCGGGCCGCCAAGTACCAAACATGTAGGACCTATGCCTTATATTAATTTAAATATCTATATGTTTGGTACTGGGCGACCCGCCTTCAATATGTTATGCATATATTTTGCTTTGTTGGCTAGTCAAGTCATTAAGCAAATTAATCAACAAGCGCAAGTTTCGTGAAACAAATATTATTTTTTTGCTTTGCAGTGGTACTTATTATTTTGTTATTTTTTGGTTTTTAGTGGTTTTTTTGTTTTGAAGTCGGTTTTTATTTTTTTATTAAAAATTTTTTGAGTCCTGTGTAACGTCGTCCAAGTTACATAGATTTTGTAAAGACTTGAAATAAATGATTTGTTTTCAATAGATGACTGGTTGGTTTCGATAAAAAAAAGTATTACACTGACCCCGAAATATCGACAAAATCTTCCCGATAAAAAACAAATTCATAACTCGGCTCTATTTAGACAGTTTCAGAAGTAATTTTAGCTATAGAATATTTTGGCTTCTTCACTGAAATTAAATTCGTAATTCATTCGAAAGGACGAAGTGCGATAACTAAAATATATTTTAAAAGAGTCTATGAATAAGCCCGCTTGAATGTCATTCACATTTTCGTATTACAAACCTACAACTTTAAATCCCATTAATATGTTAATGTGTCCATTCAATTATGAGTCAGATATATTCAAGTAGGTGGCAGCCTCGTTTGCATATTTCTGATACATTTAGAAAATATATTCTTAGAAATTTTATTAAACCCATTCAAAGATTTTTAAGATCTACGTTATTTGATAAATCTTTGCGAGGTAATGTTAGTTTTGATTGTTGATTTTTTTGCAATGAATGGCGAGGTGATCCTGCCATTCGCCTGATGGTAAGCGATACGACCGCTCATGAACAGTAGCAATACCAAACAGCTGGAATTCAAACAATGCGTAGCATTCTACTGCACTCGCTATCCTGAGACATAAGATGTTAAGTCTCAATATATCCAGTAGTTACTCTGAGTACAATATTATTCTAACCGAAACACAACAGTGCATTTACGCTGCTGTTTGGCGGGAGTAAAAAACATTGCAGTGGTACTTACCCAGGCACCTCTCATATATAAGAGACCAATCCTCGCTTCGTCAATTTTATTAATTTCTTCATACATTCACGTCAATTCAGAATACTTTTAACCTGACTCTTGCGGAAGATACTATCGAATTTCATCCAATAACTGCATGGTATAAAATAAAGTTGCTTTCTCTGTCCCTATGTCCCTTTGTATGCTTAAATCTTTAAAACTACGCAACGGATTTTGATGTGGTTTTTTTTAAATAGTTAGAGTAATTCAAGATGAAGGTTTATATGTATAATACGTACATATTATTGCACAGAAATCTATTTGTACCCGGGCGAAACTGTGCCGGGCTGCTAGTAACTATATAATTCACTTGCCTGCCTCGGTGGCGTAGTTGTACTAGGGTACGGTTACAAAGCTGAGGTATCTGGACCGGGTACCGGGTTGGGCGAAGAGATATTGGATTTTTCCATTCATTATCAGCTCAGAGTCAGGAATTGGTGCCCGATATGGCGATAGGCTCGCTACCTATCACACGTGGGCGAAAAATACAAGGCGAAATGTGTCATGTCACCTCTGCCTACCCCTTCTGAAAAATATGTGTTTATTTATTTAGTTCTTTATTGTAAATAGTAAAAAGGAATAACTTAGAGACAATACAAAATAACAAAGTACAAATGGCGGTCTTATCGCTCTAAGGCAACTTCTGCCAGACAACCATAGGAAAAAAATGGGCAATATGTATGTATGTATTTATAATATATATTTCAATATTCGCAGTTATGACGTCTTGTCTATTTATAGACACGTAATAAAATCCCTTGACGCAAGCCATCGGGAACATCTGCTGGGTCGCACCAGGTGAACGGTTGATTGTATGGCTTGTGAGTTGTGACGTCAGTTGATGACGACATTGATTGCTTACAAATATGTTCCATTGAGATTTTACGTTTATCAGTTTAGCGGATTTATATATGAGGCTATCAGCGCAAAAGTGATGTAACCCCAACCAGAAAAAGTGGCTCACTATTGAATTGAAAAATTATATTGTAACGAATGTATTTTACACCAAAACCGTACTAAAAAACTGTGGGTTACACCACTTTTGCGCTGTATGAGATGTGAGCTGTATATTTTTTATAACTTATGTGAGGCAAAGAATTAAACAGGTCACCTGATTTACTAAATGCTTACAAAAAAATAATTTGACAGCCATGGTGCAGTTGATTAGACGCTGTCTGAGAAACGAGAGTCCGCGTGTTCGATCCCCGCTACGAGAGAAATGTTTGCGCGGCCCATAAATATTTCTTTCGTGTATGGGTATTTGTGAGACAGAAAAGTCTCGCAGTTCCTGATACCCACGACACAAGACTCGATCCTAGTGTGGGGTCAGGACTATGTATGTGACTGTTGGGTGTTATATATTTATTTATATTTCAATGGAATTTTACGTTTATCAGTGTAGACGAATTACATAATATGAGATTGTACTTTTAAAAGCATTGGACCGGTAAGCTAGATGCACCAAATGGTAAGTGATCACTGCCGCCAATAAACATTCATAATTATTGAATCATGGATCTGTTGACTTCCCATCAAATAGGGAGAGAAACGGGAAGGAAAAACCAATACCTCTTTAGGAAGAGTAAAGAGGTATTGGACATCCGGCAGTCTCACCGAACGAAACGCGACAACAAAGTCGCTTTACGTCGATCTCCAGTGACGCAGTGGTACCGCCCCGGACGTGCCTGCCCAGTCATACTGAGTCATGACTGACAAAAGAGTGGCGCTACCACGTACAAAAAAAATTTGAGTCTTGTATGACTTGTATGACCTTGGATTGATTTCTTAAATACACCCGGTATTTCTCAAGACTGCTACCGAAAACGAAGCCGGGTGGTAGTTTTAGTGACTACAAACACAATGCAATTAAAAATTTCGCAAAGAAACGAGACAATTATTTTTCATGATTTTTTAAATATCGCCATTTTTGGGTGGTAAATCCATAGTTTTTGCTAAAATAATAATTAAAACTCTTTATACCTTAGAGTATTTATAAATAAAAGGGTATACACTATTATTTTAGGAAAAACATTATTTACCACCCAAATATGGCCATAGGAAAAAAATTACAAAAAAAAATTGTCGCTTTTTTTTAAACTTTTTCTGTTGCATTGTGTCTGAAGTCGCTTAAACAGCCATCCGGCTTCGTTTTCGGTAGCAGTCTTGATATACCCTGTATATTGAGATATATTTATAGAGATTGATGTTTGATAGATAGTTAGTTCTGAAATAATAATCGTAAGTGAAAAGAAAATAGGGTTTGTCAATTACGTAAATGTGTGTTAAGGACAGACGAGAATAGTTATTTGTTACGGATGACTACTAGGTATATTCTATATTCTTTTTTGGTCATGTTTTTACCATGCCAAACATTAATAATTTATGTACAAAATTATTATTTTTTTACTTTAAGATCGAGCTGAATGAGATTGAAAGTAATTTATGCCTGTCACAAACTGGAATCATCATGAAAATATGTTAAATTATATCAGAAAATAAAGTATAACGTGTGTAAAAGTGACAAAATAGCATTCTAATGGCCTAATAAACATAAGTTATTTAATAAATAATTTACCGAGTGCATGTTGCCAGCTATTCACCGCGAGATGGCGCTTAGCAAAGTTCGAATATAGACTAATTTTAAAACGAATTTTTTCATCGGATCATTGGGTCCTGCTTTTATCAATGTAATGTATGTGTTTAAATTAAATTTAATTCGTATGTATTAATATGATTTACTTATATATTCCAAAATCGGTTCTTGCTACATAGTTTTACTAACATTGCCTTTTCACAGAAAAAAAAGTTATTTTATTCACTTGACATTAATATCAAACGTTCAGCTGACACATCCGCCATTTTACTGCATAAAATTTGCTTATACCAGGGTCTCGGTCATTTTAAAATTTATGAGCTGTTAAACAGCAGATTTTTTTTTTCGCGTCTATAAAGCTCATTTTAACAGCATTTGAAAACTGCGTCAAATCCTTACGAATAAGGGTGAATATTTGTTTTTTTTTGCACGTCACTATATGCATACTTATCTATATTTATATGCTACATGTGAAGATGTATGAGAGCATGTTCATTGGATAGAGGAAGCCACGCTGATTGTGTCTATATTTAACCCGAGCACTACTAACTGTCCGGCGACCAATCAACCGAGACTCCATGCTTGGGGCATAACAATCACACCACTTGTAACTTGCTTGTATTTTATGAAGCTAAACGTAGGTTTAAAGATAGGAATATAAATGATAATTGTCTTTTTGGAGAAGTTTGAAAATCTAATGAAATGTGGTAGAAAGAAATACGAATGATACTAACGAAAGAAAGAAATAGTATGAAGCTTAATGTGGATTCTTATAGATAGGAAATTAAAGGATAAGTGTCTTTGAAAACGTTTGAATATGTAATAAAATGTGTTATGATGGTAAACGTAGATTCAAACAAGATTGGAAATATAAAAAATATAGTCTTTTTAAATTTTCTGAAAGACATATAATTGCCAAAGATGTCGTTCTTTTTCCACACCTGTGTAAAGTTGTGACAGAATTAACACGTAAAACTAGACGAATACAGGATATTCTGATTTTGCCTACTATTTTAAGACCTTAAACTAACTATTTCTTAAATATTTCTTATGAAATTTAAAAGATAAATTTAATGTTCGTAACTATACCAAAGAGCCAAATAAAAGCGCTATTGCGGAAGATTTTATTAACTGCACGACAATCTGTTTTTGGACAATACCTATATCTAAAATTAACCATCATTTTCGAATTTTATAGAATAGGTAGATAAAATGGAAATGAACTGAGTATAACCCGATTAAGCAAAATAATAGGAAAATGTAAACAATCATCATCATCATTATGAATATTTGGGTAGATAAAAAGTAGGAGAGATAAATAATCAAAATATATGCGTAACAACTAACATATTGAAGTCGGGTCGCCAAGTACCAAACATGTAGAAATTTTAAGTAATATAAGGCGTAGGCCCTACTTGTTAAAAAGCATTTGTATTTTGTATACCAGAACAATATGATTATCTACTTAGTTTACTTCGATTTTGTGCAACAGAAATAAAAATTTGATTCTATCACTTGGTAATACGGTGAAATAATTACTAAAACGGTGAAGGAAAACATCATGAGGAAACCTGCATACCATAGCGATTTAAAAAAATTTCTATGGTATGTAAGTCCGCCAACCCGCACTAGGCCAGCGTGGTGGACTATATGGCCTAACCACTCTCAATCGTACTGTCAATTGTAGAGTAGGCCCGTGCCCTGCAGTGGGACCTATATGGGCTGATATAGTACAGTACTTGGTAATACGCAAATTGTCCTTAAAAAGACCTAATTGCAGTTCATTTCAAATCAATATGCAAGCTTTAAAGATTTATGCACCGTATAAAATGATCCGTTTCGTACAAATAAAAATTCTGTTCATTTACTGACCTGTTAATATCAGACACTCGTCGTAAATATATGCTCATAAAGAATTCATTAACACCAGATTACATCTACACAGTTTTATTGGCAAATCTTTTAGTTATACATATATTTGACAAACAAATATAGCGTCTTGATCGCCTACTTATTTGAATGCCCTTTGGAATTTTCCATGGAGAGCATTTTAGAAGCAATAAAGTTTGATTCCAAATTTAAAAATAACCAACATGCAAGCAAAACTCACACTTTTTCCAAGAAGGGGTAGGCAGAGGTTTTTAAGCTAATTTTCAATACTCACCCCCTGTCTCATCGTGGGACGGAACATACAAGGCGAAAGGGTGTCTTGGTTACCACTAGGGGAACCTCTGCCTACCTCTTCTGAGTAAAAGCCGTGAGTTTATGTATGTAGGTATTTTAGTTCTGATGAATATTCAATAATCACTCGTAAGACTGTACGAATATGGTTAAATATTTTACAAAACGTGCGAATCCTGTATCGTATGTAATCATAGATTAAGTTCGAAATGAATGAAAAGTTTCGTAGATAATAGTAATTAGTATTGATTTTTAAAGTGAAAAACTTTTATCGAACATTCGAACGTCGTGTCGAAGTATAAACTAAGCCCCCAGCTGACAGAAGTGTGGTGCGTGGGCGGGCGAGTGTCCAAACAAATAAACACAATTTATTACTAAAACTTGAATTAATAAATCAAAGTGTATCAAACGAGCTTCAGTTTATTGAATAAAGGTTTGTTGTAAAACTTATCATTAAGACCTTTTTGATCTTGTGTTTATTGCGGTCGACGCTTAAATCATAATGGAGATATAGTTATATGTTCATGAATTCATTGGTATAAAGGTATAATTTATTTGACGTTATATGTCGTCGCATTTAATTTCGACAGCCTCCGTGGCGCAGTTGGTGAGACGCCGGCTGTGAAACGAGAGGCCGCGGGCTCTATCCCCGGATCGAAACAAATATTTGTGAGACCGAAAAGTCTCTCGTAGTCCCTGATACCCACGGCACAAGACTCGGTGTTAGTGTGTAGTTAGGACTATGTATGTGACTGTGGGGTGTATTTATTTATTGTATATATGATATAATTTGTAAGTGGTTGTCAGTCATGACTCAATGTGAATGGGCTAACTCATACGGGGCGGTACCACTGTCTCACAGGAGATCGATGTGAAGCGATAGATTTGTTGTCGCGTTTTGTTCAGTGAGTAAGATAGCCGGATGTCCAATACCACTACTTCCCATACTTTTTCCTTCTCGCTCCCCTCCCGAATTGATGGTCCGACAACACATCCATGATTCAAGGGTTATGGTTGTTCATGGGCGGCAGTGATCACTTACCATCAGATGACCTGTTTGCTCGCTTGCCGGAACTATTCCTTAAAAAAATATCTAATACAGTCTAATAAAAAGCTCTAATTAATTAAATCTCAATGAAATGAGAGGCTGCGGATTCGATCCCCGCATCGAGACAAATGTTTGTCAGGCCTACAAGTAGGTATTTGTCTCAGGTCTAGGTGTTTGTGAAAAGTATCTTGTAGTTTCTGATACCCACGACACAAGACTTAATTGATCCTAATATGGGGTCAGGACTATGTATGTGACTGTTAGATGTATTTATTTATTTATTTACTAGCGGCCCGGTCCAGCTTCGGCCGGGTGCATATAGATTTCTCTACAATAATATGCACGTATTACACACATAAACCTTCCTCTTGAATCACTCTATCTATTAAAAAAATGCATCAAAATCCGTTGCGTAGTTTTAAAGATTTAAGCATACAAAGGAACATAGGGACAGAGATAGCGACTTTCTTTTATACTATGTAGTGATTTAATAGCGGTATACATTGACTATCAATTGACACCATTAGTTTGCATGCAGTTCATGTTTATAATAAATAAATAATTATAAAAGGACGCTATGCGAAAAGGCAAACTGTATATTTTACTAGTTATAATATTCCATATGCAATATCTTTATGTAATTCTGAATACGTATATTGTGAGACACCCAACCGCCGTTTCTTAAATTTTTCTAGGTATATCGATCCGTAAATAATGTTTCAGTTTATTACATTAAATGTATTTATAACATTATCTACAAATTACACGTTTACCTAAATATTAAAATTATTCTTTCTAATTTGTTTATTTTATTTGTTTGTTTTGTACACCCATGAATCTTTACGATTAAACAATAATAATTTACATAAAAATATGAATGGTTGCAGTATCAAGCCAATCGTTAACCGACAGTGTAGGATGGAGACAAGAGAAGTAAAAGAGTAGGCATTTTGTAGTGTACCAGTACGACAAAGCTTAAAACTAAAATTCTATTCGTCTCACTCATAAAATTGTTTTTGTACTTACGTTTTACAATATTACTAACAGTTGAAAAGTTATAATTAAGGTCATGTTATTAAATCGTTGTTTCTACTTATTTTTTAAATGAAATAATAATCTTAAAGACATAAATTTTATGGGTAGAGTCTGTGCGAAATTAACTTAGATGTTTTTGTGAAGTATTTGTATTGATAAATACTGTGACAAGGCTGAGTGCTGACAGAGCCTTAACCAAGCTTTCCGTCGAGCGATCAAGTAGATAAAAGTATTATGTTTCAATCACATTTATACAAGAGATGAACGTTTGGAAGAAACTAAACCATAGTATCATTTTAGAAGAAACTCAGAATTTATCCAGAATTAAGTAAAAATGAAATATATCTTGTTCTTATAAATATTTAAACTTTCAGAATCGTGCGCCGCGCCGCTCCGGTCGAATTTAACTTTAAACTTTCTGGTAGAGTCGACGCATGGAGCGAATTAAAACGCAGCGAGCGAATAATAAATATCTACGCTCCCACAGTTTTCTAATATCGTTCTTAAAGGCTTTATATGGGTATTTAAATCTTAGATCGACTCACAAATATGAAAATTGCACTCAAGTAATGGAATAATCATAAAATAAAGCAACATTCCCGCGGCCTGTCGGCTATAAATAAAATAAACACGTCCAAATAGGTTTGTCTACAACCTGTTCACTTATGTACAAAACAAGTAATGTGCGTTACATACGTGTGCGAGCGCGGCGTGCGTGCACATTACAAATTAATACCCGCGCAAATAATAATACCCGTGCCGCGCTACTCTTTGAGCGCCATATAAACATACTACCACGAATTAGCCTATTAAAAAGTAACATATCGCGGCGCAATCTGCAGCCGTCTTCTCGAAACAATTCCTTGATCAACATAATGCGCGTAAAGTACAAACAAAGTTGAAATAACTTTCTGTGCCTTCGCGCAACTGCAAATATAGCCGCTGAAGTCGCGACCGAGCAAAAAGTTTCGCTAAACTAGGAGCGGGCGCGAGTGGCGGCGCCCGTGGCGGCTGCAGCGCTGTACAGCAACCTGCAGCAACCTACAGCAATGAACAGCAACGTACAGCGGAGTACAGCGAGCGGCACTACGCAGCGCCACTCACGAGGACTCGCCAACGCGCCGATACATACGCCGACAACGTAACGAGCTCAATTGATGAACGAACGGAAACGTGTCCAATTAGAAGGAGGCGGCGGGCGCGGCGGCGGCGGCGGGCGCGAGTGTCGCCCCCGCGCGCCGCATTAACCAGATTAGCCGCGCGCCGCTCGCGCCTCTGCCCCGCGCCCGCCGCGCCCGCCGGCGAGGTGTGGCGGCGGCGGACACCTCGCCCGCGACCAAAAAACAACGCTCCGCGGCGCCGCCACAGCCGCGGCCCCGCCCGCCGCCTCGCAGGGCGCCGCCGGGGGCCGGGGCGCCGCGCGGCGCGCCATTGGGCGGCGCGCGGCGGGAGGGGTGTCGGACGCGGCGCCGCCGGCGGCCAGTCGTTTGACGCGTGCCGCGCGAGCGGGTGTCGCCACGGAACGAGCCGGGCCGATTCGCGCGAACGAGCGTCGCCAGGTGTCGCCCCCGAGCCGCCGCCGGCGCGTTATGGACGTTGCATGAGCGGGCGCGCGCGCGACCGCTGGAGCCGACGGGCACGGGTGCCGTGGAGCGCGCGCCGTGGGCCCCGGGCGGCGCGGGCATGCGCTTCGAGGGCGCGGAGCGGCGCGACGCCGTCGCCTTCCATCCGCTGCTGGCGCCGCGGCCGAGCGACTTCTCGGTGTCGGCGCTGCTGACGGCGGGCGCGCTGCCGCCGCCGCCGTACCTGCCGGCCGCGCTCGCCGCCGCCGCCGCGCTGTCCGCGCCCTGTCCGCTGCTCAAGCCGCCGCCGCCGCCGTACGCGCCGCTGCCTCCCGACGACGACGGCGTCGTCGACGACCCCAAGGTCACGCTCGAAGGCAAGGACCTGTGGGAGAAGTTCCACAAGCTGGGCACCGAGATGGTGATCACCAAGAGTGGCAGGTCAGTACGGCTCCGGCGCCCCGCTGGGCCGCCGCTCGTCACTGTGTCGTGCTCGTTGTCGCGGAGGTGTGAGTGTAGTGAGTGGTGAGCCTCGTACGGTAGCTAGCGCCGACTCCGGTAAGTGAGGAGCTTGTCCACGCCGCGGCTCGCGGGCCGAGTGTCTGGCGTGTGCTGCCCGCCAGTAGTGCCGGTAGATACAGTAGGAGCGATCACATGGACTTGTTTACAACAGACACTCGAGCGTCGTATCGTACGGCCACACCGTATCGAGTAGAAGAGTGCTCTATATTTAGGTCCTTATCGACGACAGAAATATTGGTTCGCAACATTAGATAGGTGCTCTATAAGTTACGATTTAATTTATAGAGCCGCGCTGACACAAAACTGACACGGCATCTTTTTGCGATAAGTAAACTGAAATTTATCACTTGTTGTGTTATTGTAATTACTGCATTCAACGTGCCATTAACCATAGAACAGTGAAAAACTTTGTCTGTGAGGCTTGTATATGTTTTTTCTAACATATGTGGAATAGTTTGCGAGCGGGCCACTCGGTTGGGGTAGTTTGTCGTGCCGTGATAGGCGCATTTTTTCGCCCAAACATTGCACCCGACGGTACGTGTCCACGCATTAATTACACACCAAACTCCACCAGCAGTTGTTTATTTTGCATAATTATGATTTATATCTAACGAAAAAGTTTTAACATTTCAGAATAATGTGTGTATAAAGCTCAGTTTCTTTGTAATTATACATAATTCTTTCCACAACCAAAGGCAACAAATCACTCGGCCAAGTTACGTGAGAAACGACCTTTTTTTTCAATCACTAATGTTTGAAATGAGAATAAAAAAAGAATACTGGCTTGTTTATAAAAACAACATCAAATTCAAAATTAATTTCGTTATTTTAATTTTTACATAACAAGTTTATCTGCTAGTACCTACTACTTTTTTTTTGGGTATTACATCCATTGTACGATATGTAAATAATTTCCACAGGAAAAACGCATACGTGCTTGATAGTTAAAATAAATATGGAACATTTTCGTTTATCTACTGAACGCAAACAACTTATTCATGAACTAGAATTGAACATGCATATTTACTTGATAAATCTTGAATGGAAAAAGATAAAATAATCTTTAACAAAACGAGTATTTTCTACGTTAATTACGTTCGGTAAATTATTAAGCAATAAGTCAAACGCGACCCATAGAGAATTTAATCACGAGGTAACTGACACTATAATATGGCGGCTATGAAAAAAAAACGAATGTCATAAATGGCTTAATTGTTTCCTCGATCGTTATTTTATTAATAGTTAGACGTATGTTAAACATAATAGTATTTTGGTTTGTTTTTATTTAGTTTCATTTTTTCTAATTATAATCAAAATATATCGACTCTTGTTCGAATCCTCATAGCTCTTTTTGAAGAATAATTTATCTTAAATGTAGATTTAATTTTGTTAAAATTTAATCTCCGTCCATAAAAAAACAATTCACGTCAATAAAACTTTAACCTCCAGTTAATTTCTGGCTGTTTTAAATCTGTTAAAGTTGTTAATTAAAATTGATATTGTTATTTGCACACGAGAATGTTGTAATTAAGTGTTATAAAATAAATGCTCGTAACTAAAAATCATAATTTTGTAATATTTTAGTTAAGTAACGTCTCTTGCAATATTTTAAATAATTATAAAATGTATAAGAATAATTCATAGTGATTTGATAACATTGTCAAAGCCTTGTATCACATACAAATAATACGAAGATATAATCATATAACAACGATGTATGGTTATCTCAAAACATTGTTAAATGAAACTGCAAAAATAAATGTTAAATGCCGGGAAATTATAGGCCGACCGTTAATTAAAATGTACAATGCGACCCAATTAAAAAGATCGGTGGCATATATTGTCTATACCTATAATACACGCGTCTTTTAAATTCGGTAGCATTATTTGAATAAAATTACTTTGACCATTGGTTAACCGAAAAGATTTTTATTTTTTTATTATGTCACGAATTAAAAAAATGCAAACAATTACTTATTATTAAGCATGGCTGCCATAACACTTCTTAAATCGGTTAAACGAATGCTTATTTCATATAGGTTTATAGAAATATTCGGCTATTATTTATAAAATTTCTAATGCAATTCTCCTTCCGTTCAAGGAAGGAAGAATATTATTTCTGTGTAACAATAATTCAAAATAAAAGGCGCCTTTGTATTCTGTGATCAATAAGTGGCGTCAATGAAGCTGTACCGGCTCATATACGTCACACTGCAGGGCACGGGCCTACTCTACAATTGAGAGTACGATTGAGAGTGGTTAGGCCATACAGTCTACCACGCTGGCATAGTGCGTGTTCGCCATATTACAACAATATTATCAAACCTTATGATACAAATCAGGGGCCGTTATTTATTTGTCCGTGATAGCCGTGTTAAAATTTGATCCCATAATTACATACTACCAAGCCGTTACCCTCAAGGGGTTCGCTGTAATGATCCCCGCTTTATACAAACAATTTTAACATCAGACTACCAATGAGAGTTTTTTAGATTTGTTTAATATTTAGAACTGAATGGAAGACGTTATGGCATTTAATCACTAATCTATGAAGCAATTTTAAAGAGACTTAAATATATATTTTTTATGGGACTCACAAATGTATCTTACGGGTCTAGGTGTTTGTGAAACCGGAAAGTCTCTCGGAGTTCCTGATATCCTACGACACAAGACTCTATCTTAGCGCGGGGTCAGGCCCATGTATGGGACTGTAAGGTGTTATTTATTTATTTGTATGCTAAAATTAATTAGACAACATTATATAATGTAGTCAGATATATAGTTAGTACAAAGTTACGTTAGTATCCACATCGTTAATCAGCGCCCACTTCAAACAATGAAACAAAACTTCGTGAGAAAGATTTTCTTAGAATTTTGCACAAATTATAAAAATATTTGAAACTCTTACTGCAGTCATTTAATAGACCAAGTCCTAAGGTTTAATACCTAAGTGAACAGGTTCATGATCAGCTATGGAGAAAATAAATTGAAGTAATTTTGCAATTTACATTATTATCATTTAACAAATAAGCGTTTACGTTTAGTTTAATATATTTAAAAAAATTAAGTTAAAAGTCTTTACAGACGCCATTTTAAACTTCACATTTAAATACAAAAATCATCAATATTCTGTTTTATATAGAAAATACTGAGTAATGAAAAAATGGATTGCTTAAAAATAAATAAAATATACAAAAACCTACGGAACTTACAATATCACTACTAAAAAGTTTGTCAGGCATATAAATTATTCCACTCTCGATAGCGTTCGTAGTTGATGTAAACTGACAGATAGACAGACGGACGGACGGCGTGGCACTATTTTTTTAATATATTAGCAATTTTAAAACACTGTTTCGATTTACGTTGGTTTTCTGTGGGAATGTAATGTCTAATGATGGTTTGTTAGAGTCTATTTTATCTATTTTACTAGTGGTAGGTGTCTCATATGTTTGAGGCCGCCTGGGTAGGTACCCCGCAACCTCTATTCCCTTCGCCAAACAGCAGTATATATGCAATGTTGTATTTTGGTTTGACGAACATTGAAAAGAGGGTAACTACTGGACCTATTGAGACATAATATTTTATATCTCAGGATGGCGAGCACAGTGGATTGCCAAGCATTGCTTTATCATTCAAGATGTTGGTGGAAAATTAAACCGAAACGGTGCAATTTTAATTTTATTAAACTAAGCTATTTTTCATTCTACTATTTTTTATGATATTTTTTCATACTTGAAATTAAAGAGATAAATACGGTTCGTATATGCATGAGGAATTTAAATATTTAAAATTCATATTTATGAATTCATTTTATTACCTTTACTTTATATTTAGCCGTGTCAGTGATACAAATAAAATTGAAAACCAATACCCTAAAATAATTTAGCTGCACGTGAACAGGATATTAAAATTCAATTATTATATGAATTTTTATATGGATTTTATTTTAAATCATATTTTATTTTATAAAAACAAAATACATATAAAAATATAAAAAGTCAGCCAACAATGACGAGGATCGAGACCAACACATCGGTGGTTAGGACGCCAAAGTGAGGAACCACCTCACTATACTTGGCGTGTCAAGCAATACTGCCTTCTGTATTCGACTCCTGGCCCAACTGCCAATTGAGAGCCTCCGTAGATGTCGGTTGAAGCTTGGGTATCAACCCATGAGCAGAAACGACTTTCGGGACAATATTTCTTGAGAAAATAAATCTTTATTATTGATCTGTAGTATTTTTAAATTACCGGTTTTTTAAAGCATTTATATAATTTTATTCATTAATAATTTAAGGATACAGGACTTTATCTTTGCAGTATTTTTAAATCATTTATAGAGTATTTTTTTATAAGTTTTAACATGGTTAAGGAAATCATCGCGAGGAATCCGTCATACCTCAGAGATTTTAATAAGAATTTCTATGGTCTGTAAAGTCCACCAATCTGCACTGGACTAGCGTGGTGGACTATGGCTTAAACCCTGTCAATCGAACTTCTTTGAAGAGTCCACTGCTCGTGTCGCTGGCTTATAAGTACATTACATTTAGCATAGATTAGATTGGCGGAAGATTGCAAAATGGTTTCATAACGAAGACGCCTATGTCCAGTAATAATTAAATGTGGTTTTAAATGTATGAATGCGGTTGCTTTTATGGCTTTGCAAGTAACTAGTGATGAAACAAAAGACTACGGGTTCGATTCTCATACGGAGAAGAATGTTCGGCTACAATAGTTATTTGTTTCATGAGACTTACAAACCTTATGATAAGAACTAAAAAATATAATTACACGACTAGTGACAGATTGGTGATGGATCGCACGTTTGATTTTTGGTTTGGGCTATTTAAGATTTTTGAAAAGCTGTTTTGACATCATTGGATTTAAAATCTGATTTGTCAATTATCACCTAGGGAAAAATCTTCTGCAAATATTATAATTGAATAAAATATTCAGGGGCTTACTTTGTAGTCCGACACGACAACGAATGTTCAAAAACTGTATGTAAAACTGTACGAATATGCCTAAATACCTTAAAAAAATGTTAGTTTTGCGTCGAATGTCGAAATCTCAGACCAAGTTCGAAGTGAATAAGTTTCATAGAGAACAGTATTGATTTTTAGAAGTGGAATTTTTTCGTATGTGACGTTTCGTGTGTAACGTTCGAACATTCGAATTTCATGTCTGAGTATAAAGTAACCCCCTAATACAAGTTTGGGATAATGAAAGATAAGTTACAGCATTGACCTAGGCCGCAGATATCAATTATCGACACAAACGATATTACAACATATTACATATTCGTTATCAAATACAAAAACGTATTATGAATGAAAAATATAAATTATCAGTTACATAATTATCAAGTTAATTAACATATAATACGCTCTTGAAATATTTTTTATGAACATTCGGTAATCGTTATGTGCCTTACACATTTGGTAATGTAATGGAACCTTTTTTATTGATTAATGTAGGTAGTAGCTTATTGGCCTAGTAACTGCGTATTAATTAAATTTAAAGTCCTAGATTTTAGTTCAGTTCGGATATATTTTATTGATATGAATGGTAAGTAAGTGATACGACCGGTCATGGACAGCAGCAAAACCGAAAAATTTCAAATTGGAATTTCGATTCGAATCAAAAAAGTTTTTGGGGTAAGAAATATTTCCATTGTGCTGCGGATAGATAAGCTATAATGCCCCAGACATGTCCGCCAATAGTGATAATTATCTTTACCAAATAGAAATTTACTATAAAACATAAGTCTCCCTATAACATTTCCATAGGGACCTGCGGGAAAAAACTAGAAATAGGAATATAACTTCACCGAAATGTTGCTGGCTCTTCTAGTGTACTAGCCTACCCCTGGAGTAAATTAGCGCAAACTTATGTAATTTGTTTGCGTCGTACGTGAGAAAACCCATGTACATGTAACACAATATGACTAATGTATATATAATACTTATAAATATTATATGTTGTTAAATAAAACATTACTTATAAGGACATAAATCATTTATTTCCGTAATGATTTATATATTGGGTTATTTAATAGAAATTAATTGGAAAATGACGTGTAATGCGAGTTTGTATTTGTTGAAATATGATTGATTTATAAATAGGCGCTAGAAAGATAAATATGTTGGGTCTAAATAATACTCATAGGAGACTATTCCGCCACTACAACTCCTATAAGTGAGTAGGATTACTCTATGATCCGAAATGAATTACGAATGTTCGAAGACGTCCGAAGTTATTAGTTTTTTTCTCCTAAAAATCAATTCTATTCTCTATGATACATATCATTTTTTCCGAACTTAGTGTATAGTTACGACGTACTATAGAGGATTCGATGATTTTGTGGAGTACATTCTTAGTTCAGACAGCCTCCGTGGCGCAGGTGGTGTGAAACGAGAGGCCGCGGGTTCGATCCCCGCACCGAGAGAGATGTTTGTGCGGCCCACAAATATTTCTTTCGGGTCTGGGTGTTTGTGGGACCGAAAAGTCTCTCGTAGTTTCTTGATACCCACGATACAAGACTCGATCTTAGTGTGGGGTCAAGACTATGTATGTGACTGTTGGGTGTTATTAGTTTTACGTTCGATGTTCGAAAATTTGAACTTCGTTTCGGATCATAGACAACAGCACACCGAGCATTGAAGCTTGGCGAGTTCCAGCGATTGCAAAACTTGTCTTTGACACACAGCGATAATTATTTAATTTTAATAATTTATTTACTCATTCTTAGCTTATATTAAACAAGATATAAATAACTAAGTAAATAAAAAATAAACACTAGACTCTATGTTTTAGTAAAGCCAATGGGTAAATGTAAATAAAATGATTTCAATGTCAAGCATAGATCGAATAATGGATGGGAAACATACATTTATTGCGACATTCCAGGTGAAATACGACACCGATTTTCCACACACACCGATTCGCATCTTTTTCTACAACTGGTATCTTCTAAATAGAGCCGGTCCCTTGATCTTAGAATAATTGGTTATCGTAAGGCTCTTCTGAATATTATTATATATTGTTGTAATACCACCCAACCAAGGAACCAAGGTTGTGAGACATTTAATGACATGAACTAAAGTAATTTTTATGACTTTTAAAAAATAATTAAGAAGACAGTTCGTGTTGTTGAGATTTTCTTGTGCCATTCTTCTTCACAGAGCTGCAACACGTTCCTAAGTGGTAGCAGAAATTAACGATTCTAAAGATCTCGTAAGACTATTTGAATAAAGAATATTTTGGTTGGATATGATTGGGTTAGGTATAAGTAAATTAAAAATAAAATGCATACGTATTTACGATTAAGAATTCATTCGTACCTACGAATACCCTATACGTATAGGGTTAGACAAAATAAGGAAATTGAAAATATCTCAATATTTCTCACTTATTGGGATAGTAGATATCGTTTGTCTGATTTTGATTTTTCACATAAAATTGGGACTAGTTATATAAATGGGACGAACATTCCTCGAATGAACATACTAAATATTTACATCATTATATCATCAATAAATATCGTAATCAAATCTAATTTCATTTTGCAGTATGTCTTATGTGCGTAACTATCCTTCACTGACGATATATCAATTAGTTTCGTAATTTTTAAAGTATTCATTCACTATTTAATGCACCGACGCCGAATACTGGAACGCCATTCAAATAATAAGTTGGTCTTAACAGCGCACGGCCCACCTAGCCAGTACATTTAATCGGGATTAACGTAGTTAAGCGCAAGTTATATTTAAGTTGCGTTCTAGTATTTGGGCGCGAAAGTTATTTATTTAAAAAATTGCTTGTTATTTTAAATACAATTTAAAACAAGAAGCCTCGCTCATGCCACTAGTAACACAAAAACTTTTTTAAACATTTTTTAATCACAGACAAATCATAATCAACCGCAGTTCGACGAAACATTTCCCCTTAATTACTCTTATCCTTTTAAATTACGAAAAAAGATTGCCACATCCTCGAAAAAGTTTTGCAAAGGCATTTAGGTATCTATTCAGCCAAGTTCATGAATGGGCAACACCTCGAACATCAAAGCTGGAAATTTTCGAAAAAAAAAAAACAAATTTTCAAATACAAGAGGCGGGCGGTATTATGCGCTTTTCCCCCGAAAAATCCCGGCCCGCCGAAAAGTTTACGCTGTCATTTTCAACTTACAAATTGTGAGGAAACCGTCTCTGAACTTACTTTGTTTGTTTTCGTAAACTTTGTGAAGTTTGGACGCTTATTTTTTTTTAAACTTCTATTCAGTGCGGATTTCTTGCGTGATTTCCTTCTATAAGTACCAACCTTGAATGGCTGGAGAGTGCGTGGTGGCCTGTTGGTAATGGAGGAGACGCAACTGCCAACATATTTAAGGCGGTCGCGGTTTCAAATCACAGGACAAACCTCTTACTTTTCGGAGTACTGTGTGTATTAATAGTCTATCACCACGTACTCACATCGTGACAATACCAGTATATCGTGGGGATTTGTAAGAATCCCTATAGCATGTGACTGTGTGGTATGTATGTGACTGTTGTGTGTTATTTTATTTATGTAAAGTCTGCACAAACGCACTAGGCCAATGTGGTGGACTATATGGCCTAACCCCTCTAAATCATATTCTTGGTTGTAGAGGAGGCCAATACCCAGCAGTGGGGCGTATAAGGGCTGATAAAGAATTTGTAACAGCTAGAAAAGAAAATAAGTTACACTTTTATTTGGCATAGAGATGTCAAATACTAACTAACAAACAATGAAAAATTAAACATACAGTATTCCTAAGCTAAACATGTTTTCACAAGTCCTCAATTCTTGATGATTAAATGTGGAGAGTACAAGACTAATTACAGAACATTACACTGTAAGATGGCGAGGTAACACCTACGAATTATCACTACATGTCATCGTACAAAATAATACGCTGCCAACCGTATGTATACTTCTCTTGCCAATATTTACTAGAAGTACTGAATTAGCAGATTCACGTAGCGTTGCAGTTTAATTTTTTTTCTTTTTTTATCGGCATTTGTAAAAGGAGTTTCTATACTTTTGTGTATTCAAACGCATATTTTTAAATCAATGATTCCATTTTCAAATTATAGGGCGGGAATAGCCCGTGCTAATACGTCAAAATCGAATTATACTTTTTTTAATTTCTCAAATTAAATTACCTAGTTATTTTATAAATTAAGGATGCAAGATGATTATTTGACTAATTAGATTTATCAAATGAAGCTTTTAGCAAATTTATTTTGTGCCTCTTTATTATCAAAACAAAATACAGTAATCTATAGATTACACTATTCAATATATTACCCATAATATCTAATTTGTAATCGTCCGGTACAGACTATGGACTCCCGTGGTGCATAGCCTTCTGTACCACAACAAATGCCCTTATAAGCCCTCACAATTTGTCTCATTTAGCACTTGATATTTTAACTGAGATAAGCTTATTAATCTCACCAACCAATTTACAAGTGTCCTACTAAGGAATTAATAAGTTGCCATCTATTTAAAATTTGTGTATATTTTGTACGTCTCATTATATTTTTGTGATAGAATCATTTCTTGATTCTTATGTGTTATTTTTAGTTGTTCCTTTGAAGAACCGAGAATTTCAAGTTTATTTATTAATAAAATTGTTATTATTATTCCGTATAGTTAATTTCTTTAATGAAATTAAGTATATGTTCTTATATCTGAAATCTAGCCATATTCTAAAATTTATCAACTAATCATCCAAATTTTTTAAATTATAGCCTAACTTTATAATAGTGACATCTAGCGGCAACCGATAATACTAGTTCCGAGATACATTGCTCCCATTACGTGTATATCATTTCTTTTTTAATTAAAACATCTGCCGCTATTAAAAGTGATTATAAGTTAACTATGTTAGCATAGCCTTCAGTGGAGCGACGTCTAGGCACTAATTACGTCTTCCCGGTACACAATTACCGTCACGTAATTGGCACTTGGCAATAAAATGGCCAATGGGAATGACAGTCAATTTCCGTGTGATATTTGCGTATTCCCTTATATTGTAATTTCACCAAGGTTGACTGCCTCGGTGGCGTAGTTGTACTGCGGTACTATTACAACGCTGTGGTCTCGGGTTCGAATCCTGGGTCTAGGATTGAATTTTTCTATTAATTATCAGCTTAGAGTCAGGAATTCGTCCCATTATGGCTTTAGGCACCTATATCACATCGCGAGACCAAACGGACAATGCGAAACATTGATCTTCTTGTATCACCTGTAGGTAGAGGGGTAGGTACCCCTATAGGAAAAACACGTGATATTTACGTTTAAATTGTATATCTACCCTTATATTGTATTTTTTTCATGGTAAATTTTGACCAAACGCAGTGGCGTAACAATAGGGTGGCAGAGTGCGCAAAATGCCACGGGCCCCCGGCCTTAGGGGCCCCCACGCCAGCCCGGCAGGGCCCTGGACTGACAGGGTCTCAGGTCCGACAGGGCCCCGGCTCGATAGGGCCTCGGCCTCAAGCCAGACAGGGTGTAAGCAGAGAAGAATATAACATTAATAACGAAATTATTAATATCAATCAACTGACTACATTTTAAACATGACAAACATTTCATCGTGTATTTGATTTCAATGTTTTCTTTTTGTTGCATTATATAATAACATTGAAATTTAGTTTTCATTATGAAATTATTATTAATGAATATTAAGTTAGTATTTTCCAAATAAATTGAAACACGTCTTGTTCCAGAAGATGTAAGAGGTAGCGAATAACGAAAGAGAAAGAGGGAGCCTGAACCGTAGCCTGGGCGATAAATAAAAAGTTATTTAAACAAGTCAGTACTTTCAAACCGAGCAATTTATTGACGAGTCTCGGAAATGATCAAATGGAGGAAACTAAAAATTCCATAATAACGAATCCTAACGGTAGAGAATATTTAGACCCAAAACAACTACAAGTACGAGCAAACATGAAATTGAAACATATTTAGGTGTGGAAACTATTAAATCTCCATATAATGCAGATAAGTGGTATTAACAAATATGACGTAGTGAAACGATTTGGGATTGAGAAAATGATAATGATAATGACACCCAACAGTCACATATGTATAGTCCTGACCCCACACTAAGATCGAGTCTTGTATGCCCCACGGTATCAGGAACTACGAGAGATTTTCCGGTTCCGGTTTCTCGGTGTGTCTATGATATACGATATGATAAGATCCTTAATTATTACCGGACTTCGGATCGGCTTATCGGACAGAGAACCAAAGTTATAGACATAGCACACAGGATTAATAAGACGCAGTGGCAGTGCGCTGGCCACATCTGTCGAAGAACCGATAACCGTCGGAGTAAACGTGTTCTTGAGTGAAGACCGCGTCTTGGCTAACGTAGTGTAGGACGCCCTCCAGCTAGGTGGAGTGACGATTTGGAAAAGGTCGCTCCCACATGCTAGATGCGACAACCTGACGACAGAGTAAAATGGCGAATTTTGGAGAAACCCTATGCAGCACTCGACAGCAAAAGGCTGATGATGAATGTTTGAATTGAGGGTTATGACTACTGGAAACAAATTGTAAATGCGATAAAGAGACACGAAACATCGAAAATTCACTTGAATTCGTGTCTTTTGTATGAACAATGGCGGTCTCATTTGACATTGGCCGTAATAAACCAGTTACTAGCAAAATGTAATACTGAAATATAGTGAAATAAGTCCAAGGGCCAGATAACATACTTAAGTCCGAAAATACAATAGAGATAATTGCTGTTTTGGGCCTAAATCTCCATTATATTTGATAAAACTCAAGATTTTTCTAAAACATGCCATGTATGTGAAGTTTATCGGTACTGTGTCATATAAGTCCCATTACAGGGCACGGGCCTCCTCTACAATCTTAAGTACGATTGAGAGTGGTTAAACCATATAGTCCACCATTCTGATCTAGTACGGATTGGTGAACTTTACATACCATAGAAACAATCACGATGTTTTCTATCACCGTCTTAGTGCGTGGTGATTGACTATTAATTCACATATGAATCCAAGAAGACAGAGGTGTGCCCTGGGATTCAAACGCGCGATCATGAACATGAACGGCACAGTCTGGTCCGTTTACAAACAGGCTACCGCACACCTTAAAAAATATTATAAAAACGAAACGACAATGTTTTTTTTTAATTTACGAAGGGCCCCTTTGGTTTATTTTGCCACGGGCCCCCGATGGGGTAGTTACGCCACTGACCAAACGTTTTACGCACATCAAATTTTTGTGCAAATATTGGCTTTCAATCCGTGACTGATATTATAAGCTTTGCTTGTTCTTTACTGAGCGGTGCCGATGTCAAAATCAATGTCAATGTTTGCTTTATTACACGACAGCGGCAAAATAAAAAAAGAAATAATATTTAGCGACTCATATATGTAAATATGTATACTATAGTGCCTAAACTAAAAATGAAACCTGCATACCATAGTGATTTATAAGAATTTCTATGGAATGGAAATTCCGCCAATCCGCATTTTTCCGCATTTCTCCAGGGTGGTGGACTATACAGCCTAACCACTCTCATCGTACTCTCAGTTTGTAGAGGAGGCCCGTGACCTCCAGTGGGACGTAATGGGCTGATGTATTTTAATACGTGCCTGTAATGTCCCATCATAGGATAAAGGTCTCTTTTCCTTTCAGTCTTCTGTTAAGGCTATAATATCTTGTACATATCCTACGTATATGAATAAGGAAAATGTTTGCCAACTACTGTCATATTAAATCGTTTCTCATAAAACATAATAGTTACAATTAGCAATTTGTTCACGATTTACTCAATTTTGTATCGGAGATATATCGGCTAATGGCTAATCACTTTGCAAAGACAGAGGCGGAGTTGGGAGGTGGGTACGGGGGACATAAGTCGCAGTAAACATGCTTAAGAGTGCCGTAGATCCTTTCAACTACGTCTGGCGTAGATTAATAATTGTCTTAATTCACTGTGATAAATAAAATTATCTCTATTACGAATATTTAAATGACGGAAATTTTATGATCGGATTCAGTATACTGACGTCTGCCATGATACTACCTTATCGGTTTAAAGTTAATTCATATAATTTTCGAACCAAATATGTATAGATAATATTAATTATATTATAGAAATATAATGTTTAATGATGGAGAATTCCACTTAGCAGTAGTAATTCAATCAAAAATAATAATTCCAAGTTCGTTTATTTAACTCTGCAAACGGCACATATTTATACTTGATGACCTTGACCCCCCCCATTTTATACACTGTAGGGCCCCACCTGAGTCCGTCGTAGGGTATGATCTACATACAAGTGAAACGTATCATTACGTAAAATAACATTATCATTTAAATACATAATTATGTACATGCGCATTATATGCACATGGGCCTAAACAATTTGCTTGCGGCATTAAAATGTCTTATAATCTAGGGGCTTTTTAGTCCTAGTATTGAACGGAATGTAAACTGATTGGTCTAAGGTTGAAGGGCTTATTAATAGACAGCTATAAACCAATTTAGTCATTGAATCTTCTGTCCCTTTCGAACAAATTTGAATTCAGTTCGAGCGAAGAAGACTACAACAGCTTTCTATAGGTTAATGTGGAGATCTTTGGGGGAGGCCTATGTTTAGCAGTGGACTTCATGTGGCTGAGATGATGATGACGAATAAGACAAACATTCGATAGCCAAAACAGTTTATAAACTGTATGAATAAGGCTTTAAGTGGTCAAGCGATATGTTTTATATGAGTTGGTAAATAAATAAATACATCCAACAGTCACATAGTCCTGACTCCATACCAAGATCGAGTCTTCAATCGCGGGTATCAGGAACTACAAGAAGCTCTTCGGTCTCACAAAAACCCAGACCCAAATAATTACTTGAGTACACGACTGTAAAATTAAACAACGGTCAACCATTTAACACGTTTTAAGAATTTGCCAGCAAAATTATTTCAATAATTCATCTCTAAGTTAACACTTTCTAAACTGAAGTTACAATAATGTTCTTTAGATATTTACACTATTCAATTACTTATTTAAATATTAATAATAAAACATAAACCTTATCAAATTTTAACATTAAGCACAAACTTAAAAAAAGTATCTTTTCTACGCCCGAATACTGGAACGCCATTCAAATAATTAGTTGCTGTTAACAACGCACGGCCCACTTAGCCAGTACATTGAATCAGGGTTAACTTAGTTAAGCGTAACTTATATTTAAGTTGCGTTCCAGTATTCGGGTGATAATCTCTAAAATTGCTCAAGGCGAGAGAGATCTTTAATTTATTATGATCAGCATGTTGCAGGCCACTGCTGGACATAGGCTCTCCCAAGGTATACAGAGCCCAGTCTGCTGCTTCATGCATCTAATCTTTACTTATAAAGATGCTATGTTATAAATATCTGTAAGACATTGCCTTTCGGCGATAAGACCGCCAATTGTACTCTTTATTTATATTATTTCTCTTTGTATTAGTTTTCTTTTTTGCAATAAAGCACTAAAACGGTAAAGGAAAACATCGTGAGGAAACCTGCATACCATAGTGATTTATAAGAATTTCTATGGTATGTAAGTCCGCCAACCCGCACTAGGTCAGCGTGATGGACTATTGGCCTAACCACTCTCAATCGTATTCTCGATTGTAGAGTAGGCCCGTGCCCTGCAGTGGGACTAATACAGGCTGATACTGATATTGAAAGTGTAAATAAAATAAATACATATTAGTGCCAATATTAGCAACTACTTAGCACATATGCTAGGTATAACTTTCACATATCGGACACTTTGTTATCGCTTTGGTAATTATGTGGAGCGAACTGTCAGTATTCTGGCGACAGTACACGCATATCGTAAATATTGCAAGATTAATTTGTCTGTACTGCTTTGATAAATTGGACGGCCTGTACTATAAGGGTAAGTAGAGATAGACCAACTGAGGTTCATCGATGCAACAAAATTATTATTGCATCTTACGGTTAGTGAAGTTCAGTCCAAATTTAGTGCATAATTTCGTGAAGGATGATCAAACAATACAATAATGCCGGTCCATTTGAAGCTGAGTGATACAGACTTAGTCCAAAACGCAAAACATTTGTAGGGATCATTATGATGGGTACAATACCTCTGTGCTCTCCGAATGGCCTTCATGACTTTGTAAATAAATAATATGCCAACAGTCATACACAGTCCTGGCCTCACTCTAAGATAAAAAAAAACCTTTATTGGCCTGGAACCTGTTTACAATACTTATTTAAGTTAATCTTTATGTTTTTTTTAAATACAAGATGATAAGATACCATGTTTTAATTGTATATTAGAAAAACGAGAGATTGTTTGGTACAGAGCCGATGTATAAAACAATTCTAATCATCCCGGTTTGCAGTTTATAGGATATAAAGTAAGGCCTATAAAATGCAATTTAATAATAATATAAACTTTATAGGCACTGGCAAATCCCACAATCCGCGTTTGGCGAGAATTTACTTTGCCGTTAAGCCTCATCAGAAACCCTACCTGACGATAGGATTATTTGAGTAATCTGCTGCAGCCCGCATGCCGATTCTCATCTACAGTCACATGGCCTTAATAAAATCGAGTAATTGAAGTGAATCATGACTTTCTGTGGGATATTTCCACTATATGGGATGAATGACGAGCTTCACCAATATAAATATTTTACCACTAAAATGACTTTCCAGGTTAAACCGAGCAATGAATAAAATCATCTAAGTATGTTCTAATTATTAAGCACAATGAACGTAAAAACATTAGCGCTTAAAACTAGAGTAAGTATTCCACAGCCACTAAATAAAACATGTCATCAAAAAACAGAAGCGTGTGAAACACAACACCTTGACTTCACATCTCAACTCAAATCAGTAAAAAGTATCTCAACAAAATATCCCACAGCCACCAAATAGAAACGTAACTTCCAAAACAGAAGCCCTTTGGAACCCAATACCAATCAACCCATCTAAATAGCAAGTGACAGTAATGAAAAGATTACAAGTACATTAATTAGCTTGTTACGCGCGGAGCCGTGGCGGCCATCTTGTGGGCGCGCCGGTAACGTGATATGTAAACAACTGCTGTCTCCGTGGGTTATCAGCGTACATAATGCTGTTGATAACGCTAATGCGACGCCATTGTGAACACGATTGACAGTTGTGAACGTTGATTTATAAATTTGCACAAAATTTTCTCTGGCTTTCGATCAATGTTTAAACGTGACAAAGTTACCCGAAATAGCTATTGCCAACTCATTGGTGGACCTACACATCTTTTCCTTTTAATTTAATGAAATAAAGGCATTTTGCTACTTAAATTGATATTAATTTGGGGGAATTGATAATCGATTATAGTATGGAAAGCCCTAAGACCTCAGACAGATAAAAAGGCCGTTGTCCACAAATCCTGCTCTATACCAATAAGTGATATGAACCGTTAAATATTTAAACTTCGTGTTAGTTGACGTGCTACACCAGCGTGCCATATAAGAAATACTGGTTTATTTTCACGCCATGCGCAGAAGGGGGCCGCAGAAAAATACAGTTTAATAAAAAGTAGCGTGTTGAAACAACGTACGCGATAGCTAATTAATTGTTTACACGAGTGTTGTGTCTATCTAAACACTGTTGTAATAATAACATGTATAAAGCATTATCAGGATATGTAGTAGAGTAAAAAGGTGTTTTATTAACAAGAAAATGTGTCTGTTTACACATTTATAAGTTGTGGAAAAGTTTGTAGGTATATGAATTAGCTCCCTACTATCACATTGAAGTGTTATAAACTAATTAATTAGGCGAGAATTAGTGTGTCAATCATGTGATGCTATTCTTTTGTCAATGGATTACCTTTGCTACTCCATTTTCCTAGAGAGCAACGTGGTTTTGCCTTTTTAAAATAACTTAGTGGGCATAATCTTTTCGACAATAACAAAAATCGTTGAATCGCTTCAGACATTTTGGACTTCTATTTTCTAATATTAAATTTGATGAAGATTAAGTCCTATAGCTTAAAAAATATTACTCTAAATGCGCTAATAATTTAATCTATATTTTATTTACTAAATAGAAGCTAAGTGCACGGAAATTAAAATAATCTAAACTAATAATATACAGTCCTCGGTACACGGATATATTCCGCATTTCACATTTATGATGTGGCGAGTGAGAAAAAACTGATTATACATTCTCAGAGCACGTCGACGAGACATACATGCTGTAACCTTGTATGTAGTCTAGTGATGTAACGAATGTTAGTTTTCTCACATTCGCGAATGCGAATGCGGATGCGAATATTCATATCTAACATTCGCGAATACGAATGCGAATGCGAATATTGATTTTCAAATTTGGCGCGCAACATTTCGGGCCAACCATGTTTAATACGAACATAGTCGAGCATGTCGGGCCGGCCCGTGCTTTCACAGGTTGAATGAAAGTCGTTAGAAATTATTTGTTTATTTTGTTTGAAGTTAATTTAGTATTTCTGTGTTTGTCTTTTATAATGGCAATGGCAATGGCTTTTATATGGCAATTATTTAGATAAATCTGTATCGTTAAGAGAAACTATGAAAATGATGTTGGATTCCAGCGAAAGCGAAGAAGAAACAGAAATTGATCCAATTCCAAACCCTATAGAAGTTTTAATAAAAAAAATATATTGATGAATATGTGATGGACAAGCGCATTGAAAATGAAGAAGATCCTCTTCTATGGTGGAAGATTAATATAAAAAAATATGGTGTTCTCTCTCCGTTAGCCAGAGAATATTTAGCAACTCCACCCACAAGTGTGCCCAGTTAAAGAGTTTTCAGTGGAGCTGGATTACTTTATACACCACAACGAAACTAGCTGCATGGTGAAAGAGCCCCAAAATTATTATTTTTGAAATTTAACATTCCAGTATTTGAAGCCAAAAATAGTCAACTGTGTTAATAACATATTACCATTTAATTATCTTTAAAGTTTAAATCATAGAAACATAAAATAAATATAAGTATAGTTGAAAAAATATACTAAGTACAGTCAAAAAACTTACGAGACGTAGATATTATCAATATTATCATCATATCATCATCATCATACCAGCCACAGGAAGTCCACTGCTGAACATAGGCCTCCCCCAAGGATCTCCACAATGACCTGTTGGAAGTGGCCTGCATCCAGCGACTTCCTGCTACCTTAGTCAAATCGTCCGTGCCGTATGTCATCACTGGTAACACACAACTATCGAAGACTTTCGTTTTTAGGCACTGAGGTATATTGGACGAGAAGTGGTCGCGAAGTTTCCCGAACGCTGCCCAATCGAGTTGGATTCGACGATTGACCTCTCTCTTGAAGTTGGACCTGCCTAACCGGACCACTTGTCCTAAATAGACATATTCGTCTACAACTTCGAGAGTCGAGCCCCCAACTCCAATGGGGGTGGGCACAACATGGATATTCGACATGATCTTCGTTTTATCCATGTTCATTTTAAGACCCACCTGTTGGGAGACTCGATTAAGGTCTTCCAGCGATTCTGCCAAGACTACAATATCGTCGGCAAATCGAAGGTGAGTAATATACTCGCCGTTGATGTTGATGCCGAATCCTTTCCACTGCAAGAGCTTGAAAGCGTTTTCCAGCGCGGCAGTGAACAGTTTCGGAGATATGACATCTCCCTATCTCACGCCTCTCTGTTCTAGGCTATTCCACTAGCCTTCGTGCTCTGATCTTGTACTCGGACCGCCACGGTGGCGTTGTTGTATATACACCTCAACACTTCGATGTACCAATAGTCTATATGGCACCGCTGAAGAGACTGTAGCACAGCCCAGGTCTCGATCGAATCAAAGGCTTTCTCATAGTCCACAAACGCAAAACAAAGCGGCAAGTTATATTCCTCGGTTTGTTGTATAACCTCAATCAATAAAAATCAATATTATAAATAATAAAAAAATACGCTTATTATAATAGTTGTATTATTTATCCAGTACCATCAAAATTTGTATAAATTTCCTTTTTGTTTGTCAAAAACATTCGCCTAACATTCGCTTCGTTTCTTGCGAATACGAATGCGAATGCGAATGCCAAAAAATATGCGAATATTCGCGATTCGCGAATGCGAATGCGAACATTCGTTACATCACTAATGTAGTCATATCACGGAGGCTTCTTAGTCATCACTTTGAAGCAAATACGGTTTTTTTTTCTGTCCGGCATACGATCAAACGGGTCACCTGATGGGAAGTGACTGCACACCATGTTACCATAATGTTTTGTGGAGTACCTAGGGAGATGCTTGTGTCCAGCAGTAGACTGCAACGGGTTGATGATGATTCGTTTACTGACTTAATACAAATACAGCCAAGAGTCACACATAAGCCTGCCTTCATAGTTTAATACAAATCTATTTTTAGTATCAGAAACTACGAGACTTATTGGTTCCAGCACCAACACCTAAGACAATTATACGCTTTACACTTTCATACTTGTATTTGGATCAAAACCTATCCTATCGTTTCAGATTTCTTAAACAAAATCTTAGTGATTACATCCTCTTGTTTTAGTCTTCTTAATCTCTTCACCGTCAAAAAGAAAGCTACTTCAAAATTCACGCATAAATTCTGTTGAAATGTTAACTACAGTGCATTTTATTTGCTGAAGCGACACGCGACCCATAAATCAATTGCGGACAGACGGCCCATCTGTCATCACTCGCTCATTTAGCGGTGTTTTGTTTTCGCATTTCAATACACGAAATTCTAGAAAATTCTAGTTTTTTCAAGTTATTGGTGAAATTGAATGGATGGTTTATTTTTAATACGTGCATCTTCAGACCATCCTCTTAATATTGTCTTCCAGTTCGTACACTCGAATAAAGACTCACAGAAAGAGGTAGATCTAATAATTCTCATTCTAATAATGCCTCACATAATTGATCAAATTTTTATCGCGTTATGTTGGTTCAACGTTCTTCTTTTGTTTGCTAAACTGGCCCATTCTTATAATAGTCTTTACTACTTTTAACCTTAGATATTATCTCTAAGAACGAACCTCTTAGAAGATAATTCTGCTAGTCTGCCGCAGCGTGCCATTTTACTATTAGTCTCTTTTGTTTAAAATATATTCAAAGGGAATAGGTGACAAGCGGTGTGATCAGCAGCGTCCCAGGTGTCATACCCCACCTCAAAGAAACTATTTTCTGCTTCTGTAATGCTAACATTCTGCAGTATTTCTCTGTTTCCTTATACATCAAAGGCCGATGACACTCATGACCCTTAAGTTTTAGGCACATTGGTGATGGTTACTTTTCATCTCATCTTTGATCTGCTCACTGGTAGAACCAACCTATTCATATTTCCTACTATAAACCAAGATAGCTGTCCCTCTATCATTTTAAACCTTCGAAACTCCTACAGAGGTCTCTTAAAATCAGTATTCACTCATGAAATGACAATTTGTATCATATTTAAAGACACTTTTTACTAATTCGTGTCAACGTGCCATAATCAGTAGCTGTCATATACCCCTTTGCTCTTGCGACGAGGTGAATAGGTATATTCAAAGGGAATAGGTGAGGAGTGTGGTCAGTCTCGCCTCGGGCGTCGCGACTCAAAGAAACTTCATGAAACGTTTAGCGCCGCCTCGCGGGAGCTCGCGAAATGCGATGTAAGCCACTCCACTTTCATAACTTTTCATTATGTCGCATGGAAATGTGTCAAAGATTACTATTCATCTATGGATGGCATTTGCCTACATACTGCAAAACAGTGTCTTAAAAAATAAATGAAATGAATTAAAAAATAGGCTTGAATATATGTACTTATAAAGTATTTAAGATGATGCCGAATATAGTTGAAATTACTTAAAGAGATGGAGTTGGTAGAGTTTATGAATGTTCGTTGTAAATCATTAAAAATAATATCTTAAAAGAGTATATATCTACTTAACAAAAAATGATTCAATGTGACTAAATCCCAACGATTTTACTATGACATAAACTTTCTTCCCACACATGCAATTTATTAAAAAACTATCAGATGCAAATAAAGTAAATACCAATCTATAAACGTGAATACACAGACAATAATTACGCTACATTAACTTTTATTGTAGGCACCAATAAAACGTGAAACATTACTCCAAATACACGAGCTAAAAAACAATGGAAAAACATACGCCGTTTTACTTCGACGCTGGTTGGGGCAAAAACACCGATATATTATACATACAATAGTTTACTACGGAGTCGAGCGGTTTAATAACAATTTCCAATGAGCTGGACAAAAAATTCACAGCTAGAGGAGAAATTTTCCTTCCGATTAATAGGGTAGGCGCGGACGGTCAAGTTAGATTTAAATATTATCACTTACATCAGTATACGCCCAATGGCTGGACATCCTATTGTTGAAAACAGGTTTCTTCTCCATTTTATAAGGGTTATTCAAAATGGTCTTCAAATAGGGGTGGTTAATCATATTGGAGTGACGCGGCCTTACTGACAGCGACTCCAAAAAGGTGGACGGAATGTATAATGTTGTATCTTTCCTGGACACTCATATCTTAGGATAAGCTCCTCAGAGTGCTCCAGGTCCTGGGGATATCCAGTAAAATCGTGATACCAAAAGGTTTTAACAGGAATGCTCCACACTTCTTTCGACTTTCGTGTTACCTACCGGGAAGGGGGATTTACTTGCCATTCAACGACAATGTTATTACTAAGCTGTGTATGTTTTTACTTTTTAAATTATGAACATGCCGAAAAAATTACACTAATTCAAACTGATTGCGTCATTAAAAAATTAAAACAAGTGCTTATAATTTGACTTGCATTAATGTCCCTCTGCGGCGAGCTTAATAACTTGTTCGTAATACTTGATCGTGTGCGGCCGGCCTACTCATATGAATCGGAGTGCGCACTTTTTTCATGTGTTAGGTTGGCACGATGAAAAATAATGTTGATCAATTAGTCATGTCAATTTCAATTATCGCTTAGTATTTATGGGAATACTGTTGTTTGCATAATGAAACATAAAAAATACTGTTTTAAAACAGTGTAAAGATAATACGAATTTACTTAAGCGACCGCGACAAAAGATACAAGGATTAAGGGATTTCAAAATCATCCCTGGAACTACACCTAAACTGAGTATTTTTAGTTCAATCGATCTTTCAATTTCTGATTTCCAATCTTATTTTGAATATTTGTAACATACTTTTCTTTTGTATTGGGTAAATTAAATTTTTTTGATACACAAGATAAAAACGATCTATTCAGTCTGTTTTTTTACTTTTTCGCCAGGATTTTGTGCAAACCTATGACACTTATAATCATGATGTGTAACACAAAGCTACCACAAACTTTTACAATTATAGAAGTCCTCTAGTATATAGATTGGTTGTGATCTTTTGGCGACCGAATGTGTTGTCATGCTGTTGTCAAAATATTAAGAATTTTTTTTCTCCTTTCAAATTTTATTAATCGGCTGTTCTAATACTATTATTACGAATATAAATGCTTGTCGTTTGTATTAATAAAACATATTTCAAACACTGCATTGAACAGATATTTTATATTCTTAAATTTAGTTCCTAATTTCGCCACGGGCCTTTAGTATTTAGACCAATTAGACACACTATATGAACATAAAAAATAAACAAACATTTCGGTAAGTGGAATACATCATAATAAAAAAATCATGCAACCATAAATCCTTATCTATGGCACGTCAAATTTTTACGTCAACCCAAACGCAAGCTAAGTACTATTTAAAATTAAATCGTAAAAAGATAACAAACAATTAAGATATCGTGTTTATTTTTAACCAGTTTAACGGTTTAACTGATGCTAGTTGTAATCAATGAGCATTAACCATTAAAGGGTGGTCGTTAAATTCAGATAAGTGGCAGGTGGTAACTGGTAGTTTGGTTGGCGACACCACTGGATATAGGTTCGAATTCAGGTAGAGGAATCACTTATGTGCCACATGTGTGACGCCACAGTAATAAATAAATAATTTGTTTCTGCGTCTTTTAAACTCATTTCTTCATCAATAATCTATTAAAAATAAATGTTTTTTTTTTTGTTATCTTTTTTATTGTTTTGCATGGCGAGACGAGCATTCCATTCCCCTGATGGTAAGCGATACGATTGCTCATGAACAGTAGCAAAACCAAACCAAAAAGCACTTTAAATTACGAAGCAAAGCAGTCCACTACTCTCTCCATCCTAAGGCATAAGATGTTAAGTCACAAAATATCCAGTACTTACTCTGGCTACAATGTCCTTCAAACGGAAACATAACAGTGCATTTACACAGCTGTTTGACGGGAGAAATAGACATTGCAGTAGTATCTACCCTGGCGCACATATGACAGACCTACGAGATGTTTTATGTATTGTTCTATTTAAGACAATTTGCTTCTGCGTCTTTTAAAGCCATTTTTAAATATCTATTGTAAATGTAAAATGTTGTTCATATCTTTACTCACGCAAACTAGCGACGCACTGCTTCATTCCATTTTGCATTTACCAAACAATAACTGATTTCAGCTCTAACATTGTAACATTAATCGTCGATCGTTGATGGACGAAATCAATGATTTATTTTGTAATGCATGTAACTTTTGGCTTTGCCTGTGCAATTTATGCGGAATATCGCTTTTTGTACGATAATTAGCTAATATATACATTTTTAATGAAATGAATGGCGAGACGGGCGGAATGGTATGCGATATTACCGCTCATGGACAGTAGCTAGTAGCAATACCAAATAATACCATGAATTATAAAGCAATGCTTGGTATTCCAATGCGCTCACCACCCTGACCCTAAGTCTCAATATATCCAGTAGTTACTCTTTATGTAAAATAAATAAATACGAGAGTGGAAAAAAAAACTTTCTGATTTACAATATTAATGATATTTATTTTGTAAGATAAAAGTTGTATATTGAAATAAAAAATAAAGTTTGTACTCAGGGCCCGAATTACTTGAGACCAATCCCTGGATTAAAATTATAAAATCAAATGGGCAGAAACACACTTTACCCGATGAGAACCGAACCTAGAACCTCATTACTCGCTATCCATACTTACCACTGAACCAAAGCTAAAAAGACAATTCTTAAAACCACAAAAAAACAATCCCAGCCAAAGAAGACAAATACGAATTTGCCAGCCCAAAAAAAATCAATATCAGTTACGGAAAAAATAATTACACGGTACCGCTAAAGTGAAACTCTCCATTAACGCAAATGTATGTTAGCAGAGTTTCGCTGGCAACCCTAAACATCCCTCCGTCCCAGGGGTAGCGAATTAGAGGGCGCCGGATGATAATGAACCTCTTTAATTAATTACCCGGGTTATACTCGCAATGAGGATTTCTAATTTATATCCTAAAAGGATTAATATGCAATATTTTCGAGACTAGATAATCGGTCAAAAATAACCTAACGTGGCCCAGCCTTGCATATATTCTTTTGCTCCATTCCACAACAGTAATTTAAAAAAAATTGCAATGTGGGGCACTATTACACGTTTCGCTTCTTTTCTATTATTTATAATATTCAGGTTTAACTACATATCATAATTTTATTAACTAATTGCACTGTTTAAATGCTTTATTATAATCATTAATTTTAGCCTTGAGATATAACTGGAAATATTAGATTTATGTTTATAAATAATTAATATTAATTACGAAGTAAAATGTTTAAAAAATCTATTTCCGAGAGCTTTTATGTATGTGAAATTTGCGGTTAAGTACTAGATTAGCGTGATAGACTTAGGCCTAGATACCCCACTTTATAGCCCGGGCTTTCTCTATGACTACGAGGTCTTAGGTTACCACGCTAATCTGTTAGGTTACTGGACTTCTGGACTGTACTGTATCACTTATCAGTCTATATAAGTCTCACTGCAGGGCACGGGCCTTCTCTACAATTGAGAGTACGATTGAGACTGATTAGGATATAGTCCACCACGCTAGCCTAGTGCGGGTTGGCACACCGACATCATATCCCATAGGATTTGTTGTATATCTGAAATGCCTGTGCAGTTTCCCTCACGATGATATCTTCCCCGGTGTACTGAATAGGCACCCATATGAGTATATTAAAAGTACTAAACATCACTACTTGAAGAGTGATTTTGGAGATTTCGTTAGAAGGAATTTGTTTAATATCTCAGGGTGAGACCAATCAGAAACTACAAGACTTCTGTACCACGAAGAGCTGACGCAAATATTATACAGTAAAAGGAACTTGGTCCGCTGGTTTCCCAGACCTTTTTCATTCACACATTCATTCACCACCATTATATGGTCATTCATTATAGTAATATAAAAAAACATAACTCCATACAATATCTCCTAGATATGGCAGCACCACTAAAATCCAACCGCTTAAATGCCCAGAGGTAAAAATTTCAATGGAAAGATGCTAAGCAGTTTTTGTAATGATCGCTACCCAGGCCACGTCTCGGCTCGCGTATTGATTGGCAGCGCCCTCGTACGTCTGTTTTTGTCATTATTTCCGCCTTGGTGCCGCGACACACGGCCTAAAAAAAGTAATTAAATAATTGCTCCAACCGGCCAGTTTTTGAGTGGAGTAATTTTTAATTGTTAAACCTTCGGGTTATGTGGATGCGGTTTTATAATCTGTTCTTGACAGTTTAAATTTGGAATTGGCCGGGGAATTGTTTCGATTCCGTTCTTTTCATGAATTGACTTCATAAAATTGGCGTGGGAAATGGTTATTTTCACATTTTCAATAAAATAAGGGACGGGTTCGTTATGTATTTTACTGTAGTTTCTTCTTAATAAATACGCATAAATAATTGCACCGGCCGGGCTCCGCATTTTAGTTTCAAAGTGAATTTTAAATTCCTATATTTTGGTCTGAAGAAGTAAGCACTCAATTAATATATGAGAACTAATACACTTAGTTTGTAGTATTATTTCTTGAAAATTGAATTCACTGCCTAGTTCTTCCTTCTTCTCTTACCACTGTGCCGTGTAGTATGTCTGAATGTCATTCATATTGCAGGTTACACCAATCACAATTTATTACCGCAATGAATTCGTCATAGTTGTACAGGACGTCCAAATGTCAATACATTTAACCTTCAATGAAGTTCGATGACATATGCATATAATTTAGGCAGATAATGTAAAAATAGGCCTCGTCTGTCCAAAAGTGGTCCCTTTGCAATGAATTGTGAAGCTTTAGGTTCGAATCCCAGATCGAACAATGTCCTTCATATGATAAAGTACATTTTTCTGGATTTTTTGAAGACTGGGAACTGTTAAACTTGCGATCAGTTTTATAATCGCAACCCAAAACTCTTTTAAAAAGCAATAAGGCATGAGGCATCAGTTATCACCATTATACAATTACAAGAATTAATTAACAATGAGTAAAAGTCTATTATCACTAAAGCTCTACAAAAACTATGTATGAATGTAAGAAAATGCTACAATGGAAAAACAGATGTGTAATAACTAATAAGCATTCCGTTTCGCTTGCATGTACCACCCAGTCTGAATTGATTTAATGGATTTCATTTGTAGTACAGCCACACAATAGTCTTGAATATAACATGAATATTGTTATTAAATAATACCTAAAGATTGGCTGAATAGTCACATGTAAACAAAACATTCTGTATTCAAATATTCTTGGACTGCTTTACAAGGTGAACTCATTTTTACATTT
Source organism: Hyles euphorbiae (assembly GCA_023078785.2). NCBI lineage: Eukaryota > Metazoa > Arthropoda > Insecta > Lepidoptera > Sphingidae > Hyles > Hyles euphorbiae. The sequence continues at coordinate 10,376,755 of CM041044.1, read as the reverse complement.
AAAAGAAATTAAATCAAAATTTTCTTTTTTCAGATATTATTTGAAGGAAACAAAATATGTAATGAGATTGAAATTGAGCAAGAAATTTAGGATTGCCTTAAGTTGCACCTTAGTGTTCATGATGAGCAGAATTTGTTATGTGGCCAGTTTTTATCACTATTTTATGGTGATGATTGTGAACCATTTTTTTTTATTTTCTTCAAAACTTCAAGTATGATATAAATTGGCTTGTTTGATAAACAAATCTTTAGTAGGGTATTTTAAGTATTTATGCCCTCATGAAGTGCCTAATCTGATTTTCATGATACTATAGTAAAAAACACGATTACTATATTTAAATGTATTTCCAAATAATAAATTACGTACTTTATTAGGGCAAAGATTGAGTGACTAGTAGACTAACAATTGCCTGCCTAATCAAACAACTAAATTACTTTAAAAAACCAATATACGCAACACATCAACGCATATAAATGCTCCTATACAAGACAAGCGCCGAATCTCATCTATATTGGCGGGAGAGACGCCGCCAATAGGCAATAACTCACGGTTGCGCGTACATTGATTGACGACAGGGCCGCGCATTTTACGAGAGGCTTAATTAGCCCGACACGACCGCCTTGTCCCCATAAAACCAGACTGGAGCCCTAATGGACCTAAGATCCTGTGCTGTTTTTTTCAAGGAGTTTTTAATGCTTTAGGACTTGGTTTTTCTGACAATGATTTGTAATTGCGGTATTTGAATGTTGGTTTGGCAATTGATTTTTGAGTTGACAAAATATCTACAAGTATTAAACATAAAGAAAGATTTTAAATTGTGACGAATTTTATAAATGCTTTTTTCTATCTGAAATTACTGTAATTTAAATTAAAACATGTCTACATTACCTTCGTAAAGTTATATGATGCGATGCAATATTAATTCAATAAAATCAGTCATACAAGTTTGTTGAATATACAATTTATAAAATAATATTAAACTGTTCACTGTAGTGTCAATATTCTCCAACAACTGATTTTCTAAAACCATACTTTTTTGTTTATCATATAATTTAATCAAAACTCTTAAAATTACATTGAATCAATCAAAACTGTCTGCATTGTATTCGAAGACTTCTAAAACATGAAGTTAATTCAAGGAATTGAATCCAAATTCCTACCTTGGCTTCAATGTAACGCATTCCTAGAACATAATGAGCGTAAATACCAAAGAACGTATTTTTAACAATTTTCTTGTAATTTTATTCATGTTTGTCATATTTTACGGCGTGTGAGGCTCTCGGCCGACAAAGCAATTAGCAATGCATTAGCCACTTATTAATTGGCCTAAAATAATCTTGATTTATATTCTCTACATTTTTGTATGTTTAGGTATTAAATAACTTTAAAACTAGTTTATAAAGCGAATTTTATTTTTAGTAAATACACATAGTATTTGGGTTATTGTGATATTATTTTGGTTTGTGAGACCGAATATATCCTCTCGTTATTTCTGATAACCACGACATAAGACTTTTGATCTAAATGTATGTGACTGTTGGGTTTATTATTTTATTTATTTATTATTTTGTACTGCACTCTATAGTATATCCGCATAAAAATGTTTTTAATTGGAGAAATATTTACCCATAGATACTTTTTCATCGTCCTTAATCTTCTCTGTATTTCTCTAAGACTTGCATCACATTTACAATGAGCCTACATGAGATTTTATCAATTTTTATGAGGTCAGCTTCTTTTTTAGTAACTGATGTTTTTCTAAAATACTTTAAAGTAGCCTAAATCATAGCAAATGTTAAAATTTATTTTTGTTATCAAATGTTATGTCTTCAATGACAAAGTAACAGCACTGACTTTTGAAATTTGTATTAAAATAAATTATTAAACAACTTAATTAATTTGTCATCCTAGGTAAATTGAAAGCGAGTGTTGTTATTTTGTTTCTATACCCAGCATTGGAACAACGAATGAACATAACGTTTAAAGAGATACCGGGTGGGATCTTGACATAGGCTATTTTTCATATAATAAAAACCGCCCTAAAACATTGTCATACTAAGTAAGCTTATATCCCATTGCATACAAAATACCCAAATAACATTAAAGTAAAATTAAGAAGACATTACAGACAGAGTACTGAAGGTCGCAACCTCAAAAAGGACATTAACGAACGGCGCAGTCGAAAAACATCTTATCTGCCAATAAATCATATAAGTTTAGTGCTCTTTAAGTGGTGCGTATCTCAACTGATTAGGGCACAAAGATTCTTTACCCGCTGAGACTGACCTGAGGGTCGAGAGATACCAACACAGACCCCCATTGATACTAGTGCTCTGATCTTGCCGTATGAACGAGGTTGGTTCATGAAGAATTTAGTCACCAAACAACATTAACCATTTCCGTAAAATTCCGTAATTGTGCAACAAAAAATAAAAGGAAAATGAATAGGTAAATCAAGCATCTAGAACTGCAATGGCTATTGTTCGAATTTATATAATTCACGAAAAAATATAAAGCTTATAGTCTGGCCGCAAACGAATTATTTTAACATAAAAAATATATAGCTGGAATTTTCAAAAATAGAACACAATCGGACGGTACACTCACTGACAAAACATTAAATACGTTTCCCCTAAAACTTCAATATTTCGACCCAATTGTAGCAAAGGCATTTGGAAGAGATCTCGACAAAGTCAATCGCTCGTTCAACCCCTTGCCTTTGGTTTTAAGTGGCCGAAATTTTCGGCGGTTGCCGAGCAAGCCGGCCAAATTGAAAAGACATTTGTGCCTCTCCTCTCATTGCGGATGCGGCACTTCTAAAACCGTTTACATTTTATTGTGTTATGCCTATTCGTTTGTGTTTCCTGTCGGCTTTGTTACTCTTTAATACGATTATGTCCTTTTGATGCTCATGTGTTTCTCAACTATTTATTTGAGATTGTGTTAATATTAAACCGTAACCGTATTTAGATAGTATTCACTTTGATCTAATGGCTTAAATTGGTGGTGTGCGTTGCGGTAATAGTGGTTTTTTTAAATTTCTGAATAACATAGTTCAATAAAATTGTTTAAGATCGAGTTCGGGCTTATTTTTCAATTATACTCAAAGACTTGGTACCTACTCTATGTGATGTCATGATAGTCTAACATGGCTTAAACTTCAAAATTTGCAATTTATATGCTGGTGTAGTATTTCTTAGATTTTCCTTAATCGCTGCTTGTTGTGTTGTTTCAATAGTACCTCTTTGTATACATTTAAGTCCTATTGTCTAGACCTCCAGAAATATTATTATGATAACATTAATGTTGCAGACAACTTCATTGTTCAAAATTAATAAATTCAGTACTCATAATTTAAAATTCTCAATTAAAAATAAATTTAAATTAATTTAAATTTCGAGCAACTCGAAAAAACAATTCCTCGACGCAATACATGCTCGTTAGTAGTACATAACATAGTGTAACGCAAGGCGTGCGCTGTTCAACGAAGTGTGACCCTACGTGCGCGGCGCACTCGCAGTGGCAGCCCTAGCGATCATATTGTGTTCCACGTTGCCCGCGACCACCATCCGATGATTTGTGGAAACCCTAGTGCAGCGTACCGAGATCTTGCCATACGAGCGTTCATGTATGAACCAAGGAATCCATTCATTAGCAGCCAATCTAGCGACCAAATTTGCGTTTTGTGATTTCAATTTTATACGACATTTTACGATGCTTTTCGTATGATTTATTGGAAGTAGGATTTTGTTTTTACTAAAAATAGGGTCCCTTTGGTATAAACGCATACACGGATTTTAATCTCAATTTCCAAGACATTGAAGCACATCTGTTTTTACGAATCGTGAACATTTCCAAGAGAAGATAATTTAAAAAGAAATCTAAATTCAGTGGTTTTTCCTGATTGCAAAATATACATTTTTTTAAACCACCCGTGAGAAAAGCCGACACCTAACAACCCAATTTAGCAGAAACAAAACGGTCGCATGCAAAGCAAAAGCATACTACAAAATCCGTGTTACCGACGCGTCCATCGATCACCGAAACAGACAGGCAGACACACAGTCTCCGAGAACTAATATCAATTGCAAATCACTAGGAAGCGAAATATTGTAATACTGTATTATGAATTCTTGAGGCGTATGGTCGTGCGTTAGATCAGACTGACCGAAATAGTAGGGAAGATTGACGAGGCGTCGATTGGGGAACATTTAATTCGTGGCTTGAATACAAGTTGGCGCTAAACCGGATGTTGGTAGCTAAGGATCGGAGTTCCTGGTGTTAAAGACTGGTTGACTAGACCTGATGGTATTATGATAGTGTAATTGACAGAATAGCGCCAATAAGCACTAGACCAGCGTAGACTATACAGCTTAACCACTCTTAATCGTACTCTCGATTGTAGAGGCCCGTGCCCTGCAGTGGAACGTATATGGGCTGATTCAGAGAAGTGGAAGAAGAGTCATAGTATTATGTTCTGGAAACGGGTACAAAGTTACTCTAGTGTAACGGTGCCACCAAGTCAGGCTTGTTGTTAAAATTTAGACACAAATTTGGAAATTTGAATGTTCTGAAATCATAATTTCTAAACTACATTCTTTTAAGCTTGTTGCGTCGCCTGCGTGTGCATGTTCAACACCTAATTGCGAGTATGAGCAGTCCGCGCATCATATACTTTGGGAGTGTAGTCTTTGGCAGAATGAGCGTAAAACTATGCTGGATAGTATGCAAATATCATCTGGAGTTGTATACTACATGGACCTTGTAGAGACTAAAAAGAACTTCTGTGCTTTCCGGCGTTTTTGCCATACCTATTACTGGAATCAAGCATAACAGTTCACATAATAGGTCCCATTTAAATGTAATAATGATTTGATCCGTGGTGCTTTACAGCTGGCTTCTCCGGCTAAAAGTCTTTTTGCGAGGTTATTTACCTCTTCAGTTCAATGTTTTGTCACCCGCTTTGCACGGAGGGAAGTGGACAATAATTTATTTCCAACTCATCCTATTAATTTAACTTTCTGATTAATTTCGTTGCGGGTTAAAGACAAGTTAGACATTCCCGGAGACTCGCCGAGCTTCAATGCTCGGTGTCATTACTTTGCATGCCACTGTTGATCCTGGCTCACAGGAGTTACAGTGGTAGGTGTGAGGGCGGGACAAAAAACCCATCTATGAATTAAAATGTCTAATTACTACACTGTAGTCGTAAAATATAAAAGTAAACTTTTTGTCGAGAAGTGCTAAGATATTGGTAAAATAATATCTGGATGATAAGACAATTCGAAATCTCGACTTTCGCATTAAACAAATCAGCATCGCGTGCACTTAAACACCAACACAAATAAATGCAATCGACGCACCAATTGTACCCGTTCGCAGCGTGCGTCAGTTACACTTTGTACCAGCGTTCATTACATCCACCAAATAAAGATGATTTTAACATAAAACAGACGCTTATTCTCCGAAGAGGTAGGTAGGGGTACTACCGGGACAGCTACGTTTCGCCCTGCGGTTTTCATCCTATGATGTGATATCGGGCACAAACTCCTGACTCCGGGCTTATAATGAACAGAAAAATCCAATATCACTTTGCTTGACTCGGTATTGGAACCCAAGACCTCAGCATTGCAATACCACGACGCTACCAAGGGAGTCATGTTGTTAAAATATTGAAACAAATTAGGAAAATTGAATGATTTAAATCGTTATTTATCGTAAACAAGTAAAGTGCGAACATCTATAAGTAGTTCTTTATTCTTACAGCTGACGATCTTTGCTCGCAGTCATCACTATTGTCTCAATACCAACTATGGTACACAAAAGTGTAGGTCCTACCACGGTGGAAAGTGTTTCGCGTTCAGTGTTCAAATGCCTATGCGGGTTCGAGCAAGCCGCGTTGCTAAACACTCAATCACATCTTTACACATCAATAACATCATCTGTAGTTAAACGGTCTACCGGGCAGTAACCCAACATCCCGGTAGCCAGCCTCATCTCAAACCAAAGACAGCGAGATGTTATCTGCCGCTAATTTTCCTATCCTGACATACGTGGTACGTGACATGCACTCATTAGGTTTTTTCGTGTTTTTCTCACACTACCTGGTCACTTAGCATTCACATCGCCTCCACACAGTTCCCCATCTCATAATACGTGCAATGATTTGTTCAAATTTCGAGAAACCGAAAAACAGAATCGGCCCGTTTTAACCAAATTAGTACGAAGCTGCCTCTCAAGGACTTCTCGTAACACTGATTTAATTGTCTTTTTTCACGTATTTATTGTCTGGAGGTTATTAACGTGTCATTGTGAATACAGAAAAGGTGTGCTTCTTATACGGCCTGTGAGTCATGAACCAATTCGCGAGAATTAGTTCGATGAAGTGATGTCAACGGTTTTATTTCTGGTTTATGACAGATCGAACAGGAAATGAGGCTAAAGATGCATTATCAAGAGTAAGCAATTAAGTACATCCAATAGTCACAGACATAGGCATGCTCTTTGTCGTAGGTAATAAATAATTACTCTGAAATAAAAATGTGAATCATTTTAATATTTTCGTTGCGAGATTCAAATCAATCAGACTTATGTTCTAGTCATTCACTGGAAAGTAATCATTCACTGCTCAACTTATGTAGAATCTAAAGATACCAAATTAATGACCGCCAGTGATCTTTCAAACATCATACCAAATACTAAAGTGAAGTGTATTAAACCAAAGACTCAAAGTTCATGTTCGCCAAAACTAAATGTATTAAGACACTTCCAAAAAGTTAACTATCATCCGAAGAAACAGTAACAAAACAAAACGCCATAACTTTAGGTCTAGTTTGGAAGGCACGTGTTCATAAGGATCATTTTCCACGATCGCCATTTCACCAGGTCCGAACAAAAAACCCGATTGTAACTTATAAGTTCATGTCGCGACGGATTCCGAGGCGCGTTCGATTCCAAACTATGTTATTAATAGAGGCTGTTCACAAACGTTTTATTACTAAATTTATTGCTCTTAATACGTCTAATTATCATTTACGATCTTTGGTGCATGTTTGAGTGAAGGCTGTATACTCGTTGTTCCTTTGGTCGCTTTTTCTTTCTTTTTCACATTTGTTTTTTGTGAAAGTAAATTTCGGATCACTGTTGTGTGAAGTAAAAACATGAAAGGAGATGAAATGTAAAACAAATGTCAAAGTGTTTCTGCAGCGTCCTGTATACTGTATACAGTGAGATGGTTTGTCGGTGGCGCCGTCCCGAAATTCCCTGACGGCAGCGATGCCGCGATACGGGCCTTACATGTATTATGTATAACAAATGGGAAACATCCAAAATAAAGCAAAGAGCGGGAGCCTTCCATTCGGCCCTGAATTCGTCGGAGCCGCACCACGTGGCCACATTCCCGACATATCGTCGTACCAAACGTGCGCCGCCATTTTCCTTTTTTATTTTTCGTTTGCGATTTAGCAAAACTAGGATCTAGGGTTTTTTACGTACTATTATTTTGATGTTTAGGCTAGTCTCGATCCGGACGATAAAGTTTTGACCCTGCTTGTTGGTTCACGATGAGTAAATGTATTCAGCGGTTGTATTATACAAATTAGCTGGTTTGAGTGCGTCATGTCGCCCGTACATCAGTTTAATATGACATTATGTTCGGATTTATTTGACGGCCGTGGCTGCGTGGCGCGAGTGCCTTTGTTCATACTTAAAAAACGGTCTGATTTATTGATAACGTGTTTGCTTTTTTTCAATGTTTAGTGTTGCTAACAAGACACTTTGATCATAACAACATAAGGAAAAGATTTTAGATAGCTTAAGCTTCAAATAAATAGATTTAATTTAGGAAAAAATATTTAGAATTTCTAATATATTTAAACGTGTATATACATGATCAATTTTCGATAAATACTGCCTAAATTACTGTGGTAATTGCTTTCCCACAAGGAGAAATCGTATCTAATTCCACTAATTTTATTCCATGCGACAAGTCCTTACATCCGCAACGGTTTAGTAAAACCACAAACGTAAAAGTAATTGCTTTCGTTGCAAGACTTGCAAATAAAAAATTAACGTAATTTGTAGTGTAGTAAAACGGTGACTATAAATCCTGTGTCCTCTTAAATCGCGCTAGACAAGTGCTGCCAACCTGACGGTACACATTCCCAATTTTATCACGTATTACCATTCTCACCACATAATGTTCCGGTACCCACGTCACGTATATAGAGCGACCCGTCATTGAATTCGTATGTTTGTTTAATTGTTTACTTTCAAGTAATTATTGGCTAATTAGATCAAACGTTTGTAATCCTTGTAATTATTTGACGTGATACGGTTGAAGATGAGCGTGTGAAGTAATTTACGTGGATTCTTTGAATGTTTCCTGAGGGAATGGTTTAGTTTCTAAATTCTTTCCCATATACCACAGATATAAGAGGTTGTAGCCTAAGTTTTATTGTACATACAACTTTGGTTGAGTATTATATGATTGACCATTTCCCTGATGTCGATATTTGAAATTAAATTATACAACAATCAAGTTGAGATTTAAAAAAACGGATATTTCGAATAAGCAAACACACAGCAAACACTGTTACTATTACTATTAGTAGTTTAACAAGCTCAAGATAAAAGCACATTTTAATTTTTACAAAAAAAATATATTTTAATTCATAATACTCAATTGTTGTCATGAAATACTGTCGGGCTTCATTCTATAGAACTATACAGCAATACATGTTTAGCAAAACGTCAAGCCATCAAATAGTTTGCGTTGAAATTCGCACGGATATTAGTTCGCAACTACCACCGGATCCATGATTGGGCAAGCGTACTGCCCGCCAGCTTAGGCCTCTTTTTATACAGGAACACCCATCAGTTCCTCTAGTTTTCTTTTTATTTTAAAACGCTTAAATCCTCAATAGTGAAATTTGTTACTGGCCATTACAATTTTACTTCTTTTGCCATTCCAATTTCAAATGTACACTTTACTCTAAATGTAGTTTTCTATACGATTAAAAACTCCAAGTTGATATAATATATTACTGGCCATTATGATTTGTTTTTTATTTAATTCCAAATTCAAGTGTACGAATGTTATTGCGTTTTGTTTTGTACTGGCTAGATAAATAAGAACGATATTTTGTTATTTAAAAACTCTTGAATTCTCTTGGAGTTGGTATTATTTGTTAATAGTCTTCCTTGTTTTTGTTACGTAGTTATTATTATACGTGACTATAAATTATAACAATATGTTTATTAATATGAATTATTCTCATGATTTTTTAATTTCAAGTCCATTGTTCTGTACACGTGTATCATCACACTTTTATATTTAATATGCATAGCTATTGTCTACAAGTTTACACACATAATTAAACTCTATTTAGATAACTTTAAGCATATTATTTACCATTTTATTCTTATTTTTATATAAACTTTTTATACTTTACTATTAGACATTTAAAAATTACAATTTTAAATATAAATAAGTACATAAAGTTACGCCTTAGCCTCGAAAGGATTGGCAATTCATACTGGTGTTATTTCAGTCTCAGATGCGACATAGAGTGAATATTTTAGTATCATCATCATCATCATCATCATATCAGCCACAGGAAGTTCACTGCTGAACATAAGCCTCCCCCATGGATCTCCACAATGACCTGAATATTTTAGTATGCCAAGCAGTGATTCCAATCCATATAACAAATTAAAAATTCTGATAAATTGGACTTCTATGCCTACGAATCAAACTACACACAATTCACAGCCGATACGTACTACCAATCAATGAGGCACCATTATATTTCTTTGTAGTTTATCGCGGCTTAGAAAATGTCTAAAAATAAACTGCAGAATCTTGAAATCCCTCAAATAAGTTCTCTTACGTAGGCGAATCGTTTGGTGGCGTGCCAAACAATCGTCCAATGGCGGGATCCTATTGTTTTTGTGCTCTTAAAACAATCCGGTCATAAAACTGCAAACTGCGGTATATGTTGGGATTGGATGTATTACGCCTACACAGGATATAAATGTGATATTCACGGGATATTCTTTGATGTGCCTGTAAATAATTATTAATATTAGTGCGTAAGGGGTAAGAACGTAGTCATATAAAATAAAAGACTTTCTTTCTTAATGGTTTCATCCTTGTATTATATTTACCCCAAAGCACCTTATTTATGTTTATCAAAAATATTAACACCTAAGGTATCAGTTATTAAAGAGTAGGTTAGACGCTAAATGCGAAACGATAGCCATATATTTTAGCTTTGCACCGAGATAAATGATACAATTTGGTACCTATTAAAATACGATGATCAAATTTTGTTAGGTTTGAGTTTTTGATACCAAAATGTCCATACAATCAAATGTAAGACACATCTTGTTGTGGGGTCAAGGCTATGAGACTGTTGCTAAAACACTGCGTTTCCTCATGCAATAACACCCACAAAATATTTAATTTGAAAATCTTGATAAGACTATGAAAATAAGTGTTTTTTAAAGCTTTCTTAATATTTCACCCAAGCCGATGAATGATGATACTAAGGTGTCATTTACGTATATATTTCATAAAATACACATATTTGCAAGCAAAATAGGAAATTATAAACAAAATTAGATTCAATTTCGAGTCAAAATCTGTTATGTGGAACTAAGCCAAAACGTCGTGCCAAGTTTCATCGAAATTAGTTCATCTGTTACAATTTGTAACATATGGCGGTTTTTGGCGACACCGTTTACAAAGTAATGTTAAAAACAGTGCAGTTATTTTAAATTAAGGAGATGCATCACTGACGAGATGAGGAGATCTATGTACTCATAAGTACGTTTCTACTATATATCTGCTATATGTTAACAAATGGAAGTGGATTGAGCAAGGTATATCTCAAATAACTCATGGCATATGAAGCCTAAATGTCGGATAAAAGGAGGCTTAAAGAAGCGTATCGACAAACGTAGTTTCGAGAGTCATCTTACAAGGCGGACAGACGACCTTAGAAAGGTTGGGAGTACCTGGATCATTTGCAAGAAATTCGGTGTGGAAATCCTTATGGAAGAGTTTCTTTATCCCGGATATAGGAAATATCATTAAAGTAATTATTATAAGTGCATTATAAATACAAATATGTACACTTGTTATAAATGATAAGGACATATTAATATATAAAATGAATACTATGACTTCCTCCTCTCTGCTGAATTGTTGCCGTGCCCAACAGGGTCCACTTTTTTATAAAATTGTAACATCTTTATAACATGTGGTGTGCAATAAAGATATTGAGTATATCTATCCTGAATCCTATCTGGATCCTTATGGATTAATGGAAGAGACCTATGTTCAGCAGTGGACCTCTTGTCGGTAAAGACGATAATATTTTCTTACACAAACACAATATCTCGCGTACAAAACTTACAAGCTCAAATCTCCAAAACTCAAATCTCCGTATAATTATTCAAGTGTTATCGCTGCATCTGTGCGCGACAGCGACATGACAGCGACAGCATGTCGACTTTTTGTCGCGGGACTAATCGACACTTGTTGCCGCGTCACCACCGCTCGATCAAACACGCCGCGTTTTTTTTTTACGAATGACCGATCATCCGCGCTTTTATTGATTATTTTCATCAAAAATATTTTGGTTGCTATTATTGTATATTGATATCTTTTTTTGTAAGGATTTGGTAGTGTATTTATTTATTTATTTTATTTATTTTTATTCTTTACTGCACACAAAAGAACAAAATATTACAATATTTAAAAAATAAAATTAAAGAGTACAGTTGGCGGTCTTATCGCCCTAGGCGATTTCTTCCAGACAACCTTTGGATGGATAAAAGAAAAGGATAAGAAGAGAGGGCAGTATAGAATTTAAAGATAAACATGCTCTAAAAAGGAATATATAAACAAATTATTTAAAATTAATATATTATACACAATATATGATATATATTTATATTTATTTTTGTATATTTCCTTTAAAACTACATTGGATATTTAAAATAAATCTCAGCATTGACAAATGTGATACCATGGCATAAAAATAGCCGTTCTTTTATCCTAAATTGACAAATACAATTGCTAATTGCTTCATATTTCTTAAACCATTGCGATCATTATGATAGACAATGAACTGTGAACCGCACCGTCCTGGGTTTGATATCCGTTTCTCAAAACAAACAGCAGTCATAACTTTCCAGAGTTAAAATGACAGCATAAGGGCAGGTACCGTTACCCCATTAACACAAAAAAGCCCCCTTAAATCATACAAACTCGCCACAAATCAAAGTTTCAAGGAGTCTAACTTGACAAACGGAAAGTGAACTGTAAGGTAGCGTTTACCGGCGGGGCAGGGTTAATTCATATAAAAACTACAGGATGGCAGGTGGACCAAACGAACCGTTTTTGTCGGCCCAAACGGGCGCCCGGAGTAGGGCTGTCACTCGGTCATTTTGATTGAAATTTGGCTCAATGTTTTAGGCCTAAAGTCTAAACAATAATCTTTTGTAAAATAGTGTTTCACTAATTACCATATTGTGTTCACAACGTAGGGAAAATGCTGTTACAACTTTTCTAATAATAAGCGTGCTGCACACAAGGATATTTTTTAACCATACCCATAATATCCAAATCACAAAGAATCTTATATGAATATCAGAATCTTCTAGACTTTTCAATGCCATTGCTTCTAAACCAGGAAAAATCATTATATTAAATACATAATAGGCAATAATTTTTAACGGCGTCTTTTAATAAAACTAAAGCCAATAACTGGCAGCCCTATAGGGAACTGGGTCTTTTCAAATTAATTACAAGTTTGTAATTAAGAGTCGGCCATCATCAGGTATTCTTAGTTTGTGGATATTTCTTTTATATTTCAAGTTAATTCGGCATTTTGATGCAGTTAGGCGTAGATAAAAGACTTTGTTCCGTTCTAGTGAAAGTACTTTATTAATAATTAAGATAAGAATTAGCTATGAGTAATTGTTGAACAGCTAATTAAAATTTTAATTATAATATTATAAGGTGTTTCAAATGTATTTATTGCGCTAATTACTTCATGCTTAAAGGAATATATAAAGAAATAAGAAACAATAATTCTACAAGTCGTTAAATTGTCACCAAAATATAAGACATTATTGGTCTGCGGCATGCATGAATAGCGTTTCTTGAAGTCCTGGGTTCGAAACCCCGGGCGGACAATTTATTTATTTATTTACACTTTATTGCACCCAAAAGGAAAACAAATACAAACAGAAATCACATATATAAAAGTACAATTGGCGGTCTTATCGCCGAAGGCAATGTCTTACAGACAACCATGGGATGGATTTAAAAATAGGATAAATAAAGGGCAGTCTAAAGTGTAAAGGATAGAACCTGCTTAGAAAGGAAAAGTATTGCAAATAAGTACAAATATATATATACACATATTATGTTATATAAACATATATATATACAAATATACATACATAAATAATATAATAACAATACATACATTGAAAGATATATATACATAATATATTAATACATATATATTAAAATACCAGTACATACAAATAGGTAAATTATCCACAGAAATGTGTCAGTTCAGTGAGAAAGATAGTAATCTTTAACAAGTTTTTTGAATGATGATAGTGATCGTGCCCGTCTTACCACAACTGGTAATGCGTTCCACAGTCGAACAGCCTGGACAGTAAACGATTTATCCAAGAATGTGGTGGAGTGCACGGGCATTCTCAACTTCAAGCTCTCTGACGACCGCAGGGATCTAGTATGTGAGTCGTGGAGAAATACAAATCGATCTTTGAGATAAGAGGGGGTAAGAGGATTAAACAATATATTGTACAGAAGATAAAGAATATGAGCATTCCGACGAAGTCGTATGGGCAACCACTTGAGCTTAACACGGAACTCTGAAACATGATCATATTTGCGTAGACCAAATATGAATCTAATACAAAAGTTTTGAAGGCGCTCAAGTTTATTAAGTTGGTCCTCGGTGAGATCAGGATAGCTGACATCGGCATAATCAAGGATAGGGAGAAGGAGGGTTTGCGCTAATGAAATCTTCGTAGCAACAGGTAGAAGGTTGTGTAATCTTCGCAAGGACCTTGCCGAGGCGAATAATTTTCGACTAAGTTCCTGAAGCTGTGGACCCCAGGTGAAGGATTTGTCCAGAACTACTCCAAGGTTCCTAACTTTGTCTCTATAAGGGACGGTAGTACCGTCACAAATTACAATCCACTATGTGAAAGTCCAGTTTTTAGAAATAAGCTCTGTGTATCATGGTTGACTAGTTCTGCCTCTGCCTGCCCTTTCGTGGATACAGATCTAAGCGAATGTATGTCAATTATAAAACTATAGCAATATTAAAAATGCGAATGGCAATGAATAAAAGTGTAGATAGTGGTTAGGAGGTGACAGTTTTTTTTATTGCAATGAATGAAGAAACGAATATGCCGGTCGCCTGATGGTAAGCGATACGACGGCTCATGAACAGTAGCAGAACCAAATAACACCAGTGTAGAGGCACTGTTGTGTTTCGGATTGAAGGACATTGTAGCCAGAGTAACTACTGGACATATTGACACTTATATCTTTGTCTCAGGGTGGCGAGCGCAGTGGCATACAAAGCATTGCTATGTAATTCAAAGTATTGTTTTGTTTTGCTACTGTCCATGAGCGGTTACATCGCTTACCATAAGATGAATAGCACGTTCGTCTCACCGTTCAATGAAAAAAAAACTGTATAATAGGCATCCATAATCTCTGCCTACCCCTACAGGCGATGTGAGGGTTCCAAAGATCTTTTCAGTCAGTAAAGTTGAACATCTTCACAAGTTCGTAGCAGCGGCTATATTAAGAGTATCACAAACACCATTAGTTGGGAACAAAACGATATTATCGCCGAGATACGTATAATAGTGGGTTGGTCGCGCTAGGTGGCGCCGCGGACGGGCTTACATCACGGACTCTTTATCTATATCGGATAGTGAAACCGTGGAGTCGGTTTAGTACTACAAAAATTAATAGATACTTAACTAGGAAAAAATACTGAAATGTTCCATGTCTACTAATGTGGAATTAGTTTCGTTCTATATGAATTAAAATATTTATGGAATCCATAAAATGCCATAATATAATATTATTTAGATTCAGGCTTTTTTTTCCACTACTACCCGGGTCACAAGGCTGTTTTCGCCAGAGAAAAATGGATTGCTCTAGCGTTGCTTGTTTCAAAACCAGTTTACAATACAGCGAAAATACAGGAGTCGCAGCTTAGTTTTAAAATTTAATTTAGGACGGCGGTATGTAAGGTATTTTATCTGAAAAATAGTTAATTGCTTAATGTTTTTGTAATTTAACAATTTGTTGTTAAATAATTGGAAATAATAAACTCATTTCTAAGTAATATTCTACCAACATTACAAACAAAAGACACCTCTGTTTTGAATATGCCAAATATGTAGACATTTTTTTATTCGACGTCTGAATTAACGGACACTCCGTAACAATCAACACAGTTTACAAAAAAATATAGAACAGTTCGACTCCACAGCGTGAGTGTCGATTAGCCGAGCTACCGTGGTCGGGCCACGCTCGATAAGAGAAACGAGATGACATCGCTTTTTGTTAATCGTTATTTATTGTATTTTTTACTCTCTTAGTTTACAATGCCGACTTTTGTCTTAAATCACATTAGGCATAAACGCTTGCCGACAAACAGTGGTTTTTTGGGGAAGTCTATTTTTAAATGGTTAGTTTGAATGCACGGAGAATGCCTTCTTATCGTAAGAAATGTTGTTATGAAAATTGATTATTTTAAACAAATATTTTGAAAACGATAATGGTATGCATGCAATTGATTACTTATTACTTTTTTAAATTATTTAATCTGTGTTAGTCGAAGATGAGAAAAACAAATATTTTTCTAAATTTAATCAGCCGATTCTTGCACCTGCATTAAAGATATGTTTAGTATAGCGATAATAGTCAAGCGAAAATGTGTTATTAAAGTTTCACATAACAATTTAATATTCATACGCAAATCAAAATAAAATTATCCAAAAACAAAAGAAATGACAATCGTAATCCGCAAATAAATGACCAAACACGGAATCAAGGCTGTTCACTCCGTTTCCTTTGTCATTAAAAAAAATTATTTAAAAACTTTACCTCTCAAATCAATTCGGTAAGTAAGGTGTTTCGTTCAACATGCGACCGTTTCACGTTTTGTCCGAATTCTTTAATTATTTTTTTATTAATTAGCTAGATGTGTTCGGTAGCGGAATTTGGTTTATCTTTATGGTCGATCGCGGTACTATATTATTTAGTCGCGTCGTCGGATGTACCACACATGACGAGACATAAAACCACTGGAAGGGACTCCTTTTAAATTGTTTTTGGTATTCATAAAGGTTTTAAAAATTTTGTTTACAGTCTGAAATATGCTCGTAAAAATTAAGAATCTGGTATGGTTTTCCAAAGTTGCTTTTTCATTAGTAAATATGGGAAAGAAAAAATAAAATACTTACATGATGTAAATAGCATTAATTAAATCACTATGAAAGAGACTTTTAATTCATTTATTGCATATCACCTACATACGTTGACGCCTGTATCCCCGAAGTGGTAGGCAGGGAAGAATATGTGATCGGGAACGAACCAATCGCCATGTCGGGATTAATAAAAACCCTCTCCCACCTCTGTATATCATATGGTTGTAATTCTATAGAGTAAAAAATACTTATGAAGATTAATTTATTAGTTTCTTGATTTAATTAAGACCTGAGGTACGCTTAAGCCTCATCCACGAAACATAAGCCCACGTAAACAAACAAAGCGTTTCTTGACGCGTTTCATAGATATTTGTTCTGGAATGTTAATTTGGTCAGTTCACGTCATTTTTTAACTTTTTTAATTATACTTACATCTGTTAGCATACCCGTGTCCCTATTCACCTTGTATGCTAATATAATTTCCTGGTTGGCGTTATTTCTATTAAAATAATTTGTAAATAATGCAAATTAAAGTCGTAAACTATTAAAACTATGTATGGGTGACTAACATTGCAATTAATTAAATTTTAGAAATTATTGTGTGTACTTTTTGCGTTATAATTGCTTTTTTGTATTTAGGCTGTTTGTGCCTGTTTTCTTTGCGGTTCTTTTTTATTATTTCATCTATGCACGGTGAATATGCAAAGAAACGGGTTAATTAAATATATCATTGCCATGAAGTTACACAGCGAACATTGTCTCAAATTATAAAATATATAAACCAAAAATTATTTTCTTAGTTTAGTCTAGTATTCTACTATCGCCATATAGGGCACAAATTCCTGACTCCCGGCTTGTAATGATACTACAAGCTAACAAGCAGCACCTATATTGCTACCAAATACTTTCTTTACACCAGATTCAAATCCTTTTACATCACAGTATTCTGCTAAGCCTCTATCCTGCGTCACACGAAGTGTAAAAAGAGTTAAACAGTATTTACATTTGTAAACTCATCAACATCAACCGTCTGCCAAGTCACGTACGGCTAGTGTCATCACCTACAGTGCGCCTTCATTACCCATCGAGGGAATTTTACATGCCAGTCAAAAACTTACCTTATGGAAACGTAATAGGATTTAAATTTGTGTGGCGCGATCCCGGAAAATACTACTTTGACTAATTAAAGGTGAAACTTGTACAATTCAGAAGCGATTATGTAAGTCACCTTTGTAATGGATGTTAGGGAAGACGGCTGAAGGATAGTGCGATTTTTCTATCTGACACGACAAATTGGCAATTCTCTTAATGTAAGTGCAATGTAGTCTAAAATGATACGAAATTATGCCAGCCTGAGACGAATATACAGACTGAACCTATCACTATGGGCTTACCACTATTGTGTAGGGTCGCCTATATGAAAATCTTATGAGCATTGTTTTCTCATTAGGATAATGGCGTGTGGAAGTCGAGGTGTCAGGTTAAAACCAGGTCAAGTAATACTTCCCAGATGATTTTCGATTTGAAGTAGGGTTTTTCATATTACTGAAATCTGTAAAACAAGGTGTTTAGCCAAGTGGCATTTTAAATAATGAGTCAAGTATTTCTGAAAGATGTACAAAAATATGCAACTAGGTACTAATAATATCAGGGATAGGATTAGGACAAATAGAAAAGTTATTTTTAAACTTCTCTAAATTAAATTAAATTATACTCCAGATGCATATTCAATACAATTAAAAACGAGTTGTAAGTAAAATAATTCCAACAGTTAATAAAGCATTGATTTGCCGAGTAATATACTTACCATAGAAGTGATGACGGTGTCGGATGCTCGTGAAAGACGACCTGCGCTCACAGAGCCCGGCTACACCGACCCACCCACCAGCAGTTAATTAACGATCTAAATTCAAAAATAGAATTGTTAATTCTCTTTTCAATTTTATTTGATAAAAGAATTCTTTATTCAAAATATGATTTTAAAATACTCAATTAACACTACGGAAGTGCGATGGCGAGACTTAGCTTTATGTTTGCACCATTGACAGGTTTGATAGTTTTTGATAGCGTAATATCTTAATCATTTTAAAATTTAGTTTTAATTTTGTTTAATCTGATACGTTTCATATTAATGGCATTTGCTCTTGCAATTGGAACCTCTTTTTAACTTTTTTTTTTAGGTAATTTATCAATTATCTTGAACCTTGATAAATAACATATTGCTCGATAATACTTAATTCATGTTATCAATTGATTGTCCAGTATGTTTAGACGAAAGATTTGTTGCTAAGTTTTATTATTTTCAGTTTGTTCATGTGTATTAATGAAACCTTTAGAACGTAAAGTTTTAAATATTATTATTTAACTTAAGTTTCAATTAAAACATCATAATTCAACTTATCATTTGAAGTATTACCATCCAAAGCTGTCCAACAATTTCTAAAAAAAATAACCAATTCAGGGACTTAGAAGCCACTATGCCTTGGCTATAAATATCCCGGTTACGATACAGAGTATAACAATGTTGCACAACTCAGATCACAGTTTAACGAGTTAGTGCTACCGGGCGGCACTTCGCACGAAGCCGCAAGAATGCGTCAAAGTGTGCAGATGCGCTCACCCCTTCGCCACCCCTTCAACCCCCCTTCTACCCCTACCGCAGCACTTTTAAAAGGAATTTCCACCCCCCCACACCCTCCAATTAATGTCGAATGTGAAAAGTAAATTGAAATGGAACCGGTTAATTAATAGTTTTTTAAAAGGTGACAATTTTGACATGTAAGTAATGGCTGGGCGGTTTTTACTCGGATGAGACTTTTGCGTTGCGAAATTCAGGGTAAGGTTACAGGTTGACAGTGTGGGTTTTTTACCAAATTAACTTGTTGTGAAGTTTGACTGTTTGTGGTGTTACGCAGTTTTACTACTGTCACATAAAAATGATAAAAGATATATAAAATGGTGAGAAAATTAACTGCCGTCGTTAACGTGGGTAATGTCAGACGGATATAACTTGGTAAATTGTGCAGATAAACTTTAAAAATTGAACAATATTTTATTGTTTTAAAAATAACTTTGATAGTATTCTTTTGTATGAAATATATAAATACTAGCTGTGTCACACGACTTTTCTTAGGTGTATACAATTTATTATATGATAATGTTCGACAAAATGACAATATATTTTAAAAATATCCTTATAATTCTGGGTGACATGCATTTCATATTATAAGAATCTTCCTATAAGTTTAATACATCTGATAACATAAAAGTATCTAAGTAATGATTTTAAAAAGTGGTGGCCCCATGGTGGCCCGTAATTTGTCCTGAATTTGAAATTTAATTTTATATTGCAGTTGTAATTTTATAAATTGATTGTCTCCATCTTCTAGTTTTAAACAATTCCATCCCAATATAATTAAAAATAAATTACAAATGAATGGGGTACATAATATGTGTATTAAATAATTCCATTATTATTAAAAATTGATTCGAAATTTAAAATTGTGTTCATATTTCATATTTGTCCGGTAATAAATTAAAATTGGATCCTTTAAACATGATCCAGCGGGCGGCATAAATCGAGGACATCAATCATCTCTAATTAATTGCTGACAGGGGCCCGTTGTGCACTTATCGTATATTTTAGCAATTTAATATGTTCACAATAAACCCTTGTGTATAGAAGAATTCTTGTGATTGCGTGGCCTATCTCGGGAACTTTGACTTTCATCTGACTCATGCTTGTTGGTGCCTTTGCCTCTCAATATATCATCTATTAAATAGTTAGGAGATAATGTTGGCGTTTGAATATATTAATTGGAACGGAAGAATATGCAGTCGTAGAAAGATGGCATTAAAATTCAAGACGATAAATTTGAATCAATTAAGATCAAAATTGACAAATTACGTGTAAGTCGCAATTTAAAAAATCAATATTTCATACAAACTAAATTCAGCTGCTGTCACTAATGTATCTATATATAATATATTTTTATGCTATTATGTCTTTATCATTCTGCAATAGGTTTTTTTTTAAATTACTTTGGCATGGAATTCATCAACAATATGACTACACAATGTTCTTTTTGTTTAAGTAATACCTAATAACTGTCTGCAACAGTCTTAAAAAATCTCAGGCCACTGCCCCTTGAGACATATTATGTAAAACCACAAAGTAAACAGTAGCGGCAGTAAAATGCAAAAACACGTGTTTAGAACAAAACTAAAGCAACGGTGTTGGTACATTAGCATTCCGGTGGTGCCTAGACTGGGTGTAGAGGTCTGTAAAGGATACGGGATTTGGAAACCGGTTGTTATATCCGGGTTGATTGATATATTATCTCAACCTCTTTGGTTTAGTGAGATTGAACCATAAACCATATATACGCGTAATTAAAAATATAAATTAATTTTAGAAAAGTTTTTAGACGAAAATTTTGTGTAAATTTCACACTGTATATTATCAAGAGGGAATTTAACATTTTAGAGCAGTTTAGCAACTAGTGCATCAAAGTACTCTGTAAAACCTTAGTGATTTACCGAGTTGTAAAAACACACATTAAATAAATTATAGCAGTAAAATAATCTCAATTTATTTTCTAAATATGAAACTTATTAAAATTGAAACCAGATATACATCAATTAAACGCAATTTTCGAAACTGCAGCTAAACAAAAAAAATTAAACAATCCATCATAAATTGCTTTTAAAAAATAAGGTCCTAAACAAACAAACATCGGCGTTAATATCCCTTCGAATTAAATCCGATACGGCCGACCTTTTCAATGGAAACCTTAACATCTTTTATTCTTACTTTGCCAATAAATCTATAAATAAAATTGTTTTTATCGCCTATTTAGCGTGCACGATCATAAATCGCCGCAGACTAATGGACATCATTTGAGACGGCGAATAAAACCATTAAAATTGCTACAAAAACCTTAATCAGAGTTTGAGATGCATTCACGTCTTGTTTTAAAACTCAATTGGAATGTTTTGCGAATAAATTAATCTGGATAGTGGGTGTATTAACGTTGAGACGAGGTAGTTCGATCGCTTTCTGCTAGATGGCGCTGTAAAGAATCGGCCATTGCCTCTAGTATTTTCTGAGGTAGCCTCTATTATCCAGATTTAATCATTTTTTCTATCGAACGAATGCCAAAAGGACCAAATTCAGCTATCGTCATAGCTCCCGTTTTCTAAAGCTTATAATATAAAAATTAAACTAAGCATTTTATAACTAATTGTTGAAACAATATACAGGGTATATCAAGACTGCTACCGAAAACGAAGCCGGGTGGTGGTGGTAAGTGCGATACAGTTAACTACAGTACAGAGTACAAACCAGCGAAAGACGGTTACATAATCACGGTTTTTTTTTAAAATAATTAATTAATTATTCCCAGCAGTCACATACATAGACCTGACTCCACACTTAAATCGAGTCTTGTTTCGTCAGTATCAGGCACTATGAGAGGCTTTACGGTCTCACAAACACCCTGATCTAAAGATTATTCACCTCTTCTCTAAATATGTACATCACACCTACTTTATCCCAACTCTGAATTTTCCTAAGGTTGACTGGTAGAAATTGCTTTGGCATTAAATCCGTATATATATAATTAAGTTAAAACAAATAGATGTGGGAATAATTTGAGTCAAATTAAACACATATTGGCTAAATAATCTTCTGTATGATTAAAATTATTTTAATAAGTCTCCTGCATCCGATCTTACGTCGTTCGTCTTCTCACGTTTTCTATAAAGTTCTCTACTATTCCATCCTTCCGTACATCTTTATCATTCATCCTCTAACTCTTTCCATCTTTAGTACTTTCATTGATCATCTCTCCAACATAAACTTTTTACTTACATCTATAATAGAAAATTCATTTAGATTCATTCAAAATTTACTAATTGTTATAATTTGTTGTTACGTTTAATGTCAGCAAAATAATCAAAAGAAATAATATTAAGAATAGAAGATGTTTATTGTTTTTATTTGGATGTATCTTATTTTGTGTACCTTTATTAAATAAATAAGGAAAACAAACTACGTACCATATCCTTAATTCGTCTAAGGTTACATTCTACTCCTTATTCACCATAATATTCAAATCCTACGTAAATATCACGTACGACGATTTAATAAAAAATAACAGTTGAAACTTTTAGTATTAAGTAAAGTATCATTACATTAGAAACCGTATTCCACGTAACAGTACATTTTGATACGTACAAATCACAACAAGGAACTGTTCGGTTAATTTGTGTGTTTGGTATTCTTCGCTTGCGTCCACGGCACGACATACATCAGTCTCGGCTCTGTGTGTGCATCACGTAAATACTATAAATAAACCGTCTAATGAGCGTTAGAGTTGAGTTCGCTGATTACCACAAACGAAGCGGATTTGGCGAGGACTTGGGCAGAAAAAAATTGTTTCTTGCTTTACAAGATTTGGTGGTTGAAGATTTTGTGGCTGATGATACTATGCAAAGATCTAAAGCAACAATCCGTATTATTGAGGATGGAAATGATTTTGAATTAAAGCTATGTAGTAATGCTTCTGTCTTCTTTTAAGAACCCAATGTTCTAAACTAGTCAAATGTCTGATCATTTGCAAGCAGTCTTCATCCAAAATATGCTAAAAACACACACGTCTGTTTACCAATTAAACGCATCATCCGCTTTCTTTTAATTTGGCAATCAAGATTTTAGTTTCTACATCTGTAATTACTAAACTTTCCAATCGCGGACGTTTAGCTAATCTAATTAACTTAGTCTAAGGCATTGTTTTAAAGTCTACATACAAGTCTGATTTAACTCCACATACGATTACTAAGTACGGTCCAGTTTCTGCAACTCTGCTTTCAAACTTGGCACGCACTTACAATGATATCTGTTTAGTTTCCTTGTTCTTTTCTGCTCTCTGCATGTTTATGTCCAACATATACATTTCCTTGTGTTTGTTCCAACTACGTTTGATCCAAACTTGGATGAGAATGAGATAGTAACGTCATTGTCTTAACGTTGACGCTTGATGCTTTTGATATGTTTTGATAGTATATCATCTTTTATGATGTTTTAGCTACATCAATTCTGTAATAAGTCAATATTTAGATGGCGTGGACAAATCCAAAACTCAACTAAAATACTGCTTCGATTTCTCTAACTATAATTATAATTCGGGTAGACAGAGCAAACACTAAACTTTACTTGTTTAAATCAATTATTGTTTCAATTATTTTATCAAGGCAAATGATACATACCTACCAGTATAACGGTTAAATTGACGCTATAATTTTGGGATAGGTCGTTGAACTTTCTTTATGCAGTTTCAAATTACTGAGGCCGTGTGAGCCGCGTTAGATCCATATCGACCATCTGCAATGCTATATAAACATATCGCAGAATTTAAGTAAATGTTAAGTGATTCAATAACAGGGGCGCGGCGTGACTACTGATCAGTTGGAGTACCTTTGTAAACGGTTCCATACGAAATGTGACGTCTTATTTGAAGTAAACTTTGTTGAATTTAGTCCCGATAAGTACCAGTGACGAGCAGCGGCTTTTATGTTTATGTGTGAAGCGAAATTTCTGTGATAAATGATCAGGAAAGTTTTTGATACTTAAAGTTAGAAACATAAGCAGAAATTTCGTTTAAATGTTTGTGTATATGTACATTTCCAGATTCTCTAGCTATATGACAATCAGTCACTTCCCTACAGACATACCTGCCGGCACATCAAAGTTTATTCCCATTTACAGACAAATGTTCCCACAAATGAAGTTCCGCGTGTCCGGTTTGGACGCGAAGGCCAAATACATCCTCCTGCTGGACATTGTCGCCGCAGACGACTACAGATATAAGTTCCACAACAGGTAGACCCTCAAACATTGCCTGGACAGCACCTCCTCACCGCCGCCGCGCCGGCGACCCCGCGGCCGGCGCTGCGGCGACCATTAGATATCATGTTGATTGGAGATCATTGCATTCTAACAACGTTCGGTCTACGCTTGCTCTCATTTAGCTTGTGATTCACTGACTCGCCCCACGCAACACTAGTTCCATCATCACCGCCGCGCGATCCTTAATTGCGCCTAAACAATTTGTACGAAACACGCTTCGTTTAAGGGCAACGACATCGCGACGTCGTGACGGGAGCCGCTGCAGGCGCACCATTAAGGATTCAACTCGCATCCGATGGGTAATATCATTAAAATATCTTTGTCTCAAACGCCGCAGCGGCCGCGTAAAAAGCCGCGCCGACACCAGAGGTGAGAAATGCCGCCGCGTCTCGTACTTCACCCAAATTAACCTAAATTGGGATTAAATGCGTCCATCTTTACCCGAGCAGCACAAAAACTACAATGTTCCGGGTGCTTTATCGCCTCGCCCCGGCCCGGTGTTGGCCGACAGTCGTGTTTGATCGCGTACACTGTTTGATTCCCGATGACAAGCGCGATAAGATTCGGCGCGGGACGCTCGGACGCTCACCGTATCAAACCCGCCGCCGCTGGTTTGGCAGTGAGATGCAAACGATAAACTTCGATTTAATATCCGTTAATTAATCCGAGCCGAGCATACCGGTCGAGACGCGAGTGTGACTCAGGCGGGCCGACGCCGCCGACAAAGGCGCCGGCGGACTAGCGCCGTTAATATGCTAATTAATTATTACAAATCTCTGTTACATAAATTACTTCCCAATTACCCGGTGGGATGTTTCTAAGCCCAGGTTCGGTGTCGTTTTTGTGCGGCGGAGTTGGGGCCGGTGGCTGCGGGCGCTGCGGGCACATTCGCTCACGTGTGCAGTCTCCGTGCGGACGACGCAAAACCGCACAATGGACGCGTACACCGCCATTTTTGGCCGTGTATGGCGGAAACACGTACTTTTTGTTTGTCGCATATTCCGTGACACCCCATTGATGGCACAAGACACCGGCCACGCCGCGGCCGCTCTCGATTCAATAGAATACAATCTAATTAACACGCGAGATCACAAGCTAAAGCGCTCGCTCCGCACGAGTTGTACAAAAAGTGAAACTAGTCCAGCGGCATGTCTCAGAATCGACGTGATGTCAAATCGTTGTCGCAAAGAACGAGTCCCAACCCATGTTTTCTCTCGTGTTGCTTGCAGACGTATGTTTCCTGCCTACAAAGTTCGCGTTTCTGGTCTTGATAAAAAAGCAAAGTACATTTTGCTAATGGACATCGTAGCTGCCGACGATTGCAGATACAAATTCCACAACAGGTATAAATAAAGAAATAACGCAGAGGAATTAAATTAAAATAAGAAAGTAGACGTGACGGGTTGACCAATTAGTTATCTTATTTTAATGTAATTCGGACTATGAAGGCAAGAAGCATGCGCGTATGTAGTGTGAGTCGGGGGATCTGCGTGGTACATTGTCTCATAGGAAAATATTGTGTCGGGTCATCTTTTTATGTACATATTCGAATTATTTCATGCTAACGGTAAGTATTTTGCACGCAGATCTCTTTTCATTCACGTTCAGTAGTTTCCATTACCCGCTTGTATGTCGCTCCTGTATATCATAGCATGGATTGTCACCTACATGTACAATATTGCATGATTTTAAACGCTTTTAGAAGGATGGTAAAAGGTATTGGCTTTTTATATACCTTCCATAGATAAAGAGCATAGATTGAATACCTACCCTCATAGAATTGAGCATTCTTAAAAGACATGAAACAATAGCACCGTCCGTCTCACGTTTAAATTTTTATCAGACAGTTCTAATTTCGAATGTTCAACCTATGCTCTACGTCTATGATATTTTAAATTTCAAAAATGGAATAAGTATTCCCTTTCTAGATATTTTGGTTACGATGTGTAAAATAAGTTTAATTTACAGCTCAAATTCTGATGTATTCATTTTAAAAAGTCGGTAAAGACCAATTTATGCTTAGCTATAATTGCAGGCATTTACCAAGTGACATAGAAGGAAGTAATAATCGTCCGGGAATTATTACAGTAAAATCAACGCAGTTATTAGACCTCTTTGCTTGAAAGCCGCCGCGCACTGCCTGTAATAAGAATAATAGTTTTAAACGTTTTAGTGGTCATATAAATTTAATATAGATTATATACCAGTCGATTATGACGAAGTGAAGTCAGTTACATTATATTTTTGATACAATTTACTCAAGTATTTTAATGCAATGTAAGCTTATGATATTGAAATATTATTGTATTTCCGAAAGCAATTTAGTTAATATTCATTGCTCTTTTAGTTTCATATTTTGCATATCGTAACCAATATTTAACTTATTTTCTCGTAATTTTGTATATTGATGTTTTTATGTTCCGTACTATATCGTCCTGTTTTTGTTCCCGGAGTCGATGGATGGTAGCCGGTAAGGCGGATCCGGAAATGCCGAAGAGAATGTACATACACCCCGACTCGCCGTCAACGGGCGAGCAGTGGATGCAGAAGGTTGTCTCCTTCCACAAATTGAAATTGACGAACAACATCAGCGACAAGCACGGTTTCGTGAGTACCTATGTTTAATAACCGCTCTTGGAATCGGCAAGCATAAAACCTCTTCAAAAACGACTTAATTATAATTGTCTATTAAAAGTGAAACTTTGAATTAAAAAAGGAATTGATCGTTCCATTTTTAAATTTCATAAGTGCAAAGTCATTGCAATTATTGAAATCCATACAGCCTCTACATTGCCGATTCCAAAACAATTGCTTTACATGTCACGTGTTGTCTTCAAATAACAGTATTTATAACTAAAACCTACAAAAAGTATGAGTAGCAACCGATTACTTTTTCATCGTGGCAACAAAAAGTTTTTATAATGTGAGTGATATTATAATTAAAAAAGTTGTTTTTTGCCGCGGCCGGGACCCCTGTCGGCGGCCGGCGGGGGCGCATTGTGTACGATACGGCCATTACTGCTATTTATATTGGGCACCCATCATCTTATGCCGTTTAGTAGCCTTTCAATAGATTAGTACCGTTCTTAATTTTGTTGTCGGCCCTATCGGATGATAATGGATGTTTATTTGGTTACCTTTTTTCGACTTAAATGTGTGCCTCCTTGGATGTTTAGAATTATTTTATTGGTGTTTATGATGTAACTTTGTCATATTTTGATGAATGCTTTAAAGGCTCTATTGCTACGTGATTAAGCGACACGATTGCTATGCTACGAATATATTAATTTATTTATTATTATACAAAACTTTTATAAAAGTACGTACCTATACACGTGGAAAATAATACGCACCAATACTTATTTCACTTCTAAATTATTAATAGGTTTCTCAACGTTAACAAAACGTCGTTTAACGCCTACACAATTGCAAATTAAAACCGTACAAAATCAAGTCCAGTTCAAACAAAAAATGCTACCGAAAACGAAAGCCGCCTTAAAGTAACACAATACGCTTGGACGCGTTTACACGACCGCGATCCAATCATAGATAAGGAATTGTTTTTTTTTTAAATTCACGTTTGTTTTTTCCCGCTGTTTTTTACCGTGTCAGCTCTTTTGTCTTTGACGAGGGACGTGGGTAATTGAAATAACGACGGTCGCTGCCCGGTATGCATAGAATTTTGACAACAGCTGACTGCCCCGATACCAAGTGATATATTTTTGTGTTTCCGAACTGTTATTTTGTGAATTTTAAAAATATACAGGTTGTAATGACAAATGAGAGGTGCGTGTTGTTGTTTTTTAGGGTTTGGACATCTTCATTTTGAGTTTTGCTGAATTATAAATGCTTGTTTGTAATCATTACTTGGCAAATAATGTATGGTAATATTTTTGATGTATGTGTTATAATATTTTACTTTTGAAATGAAAAAGTTAAGGATCATTTGTTATACAGCCAGCTGTGTAAAAGTTTACAATTAGACGTCAAAAAGATTTGATTTAAAAAAATACTTTGGTGTTTTTGTTGTGCAACTAAAATATAAATACTTTTTTTTGGACTATTTTTTCTATGACAACTAAAATTTACAAAAATTCGGAACTGTATATGTTCAGCAGAACATCATTTAATGATGATGAAAGAACAGTACACGTGCACCGAATTCCTTACTATTGATTCAATATTTATATATAAACAATGATCGAACGTTTCGAGGCATACATCACTAACAGTTTGTATAAAATGCGTGAAATTCTTCACTGATTGGCCAATTACGGAAATACAAGATAAATTAACAATCACGAACAAGTTTTTTCTATCAATTTTTTTTATAATTTTACAGCGGTAAATTATTTTTTATACGATATTGTGGGCAATGTTGTAATAGACAAGATGATGTGTTGATTGAATTGATTGTCTTTGATTAAAGGTGCGGCGCCTACCGTCTGTCTGTTATTTATTGCATAAATAAAACATACTAGTACCGAGTGTTGTATGGACGCAATTTATTATTTTCTGTCAATTTGTATGACAAGTTACTAGGAGATGTAGCTTATGCTTATCTGTTGTTTAATTATTAATTAGCTAAGCTAATCGATAGCGATGAAAAAGTGGTGAAAAAATATATTACTATATAACACCCTTTAAACAGTTAAAATCCTATTTCCAACAGTCAATAAACACCCTGTATATAATAAAACTAAATCCAAGTACATTAACGCAACTACACATTAGGAAAAAAGAGGTATCTGCTAGAGGCAAGTTTTTTGCTAACGGTACTTGACTACATACGGACACGTTGTCAATAACGCAGAGTTTTCCACGAAAGATTGTTTTTATTTAAAAAGAGAAAAAACAACATCATGTATGTGACACAGTGACAGGTAGTGAGATCCGAACAAGTTGGATGAGTTTCTTTTTTTGCTGTCCTTCCGCCATAACACGACGATTACAAGGTGCATTTCGATATTTCAAGATATATCGACGGTTAGTATCGATTAATTTTATATTTTACGCAAAAACTCGGTATCGTTAAGGTTTTTTAATTGTGGTTTGGAGAATTGTTTTTCGTGCCAGCACTTTCACTTCACTGATGTAAAACATTTTTGATACAATGTTATATTTTCGAGAAAACAAACTGCCTACATTAATATCTATTACAAAAAATCTTTTATTGTTTTTAGCTCAACACGAATAATATCTGTCAAATTATGTAAAACCTCAAACATGTCTGTCTTCTCTAGGCAACTAATAAAAACAACTTGGTAACCTTTCGGTTTGCGGCGAAGTCATGAATCAAATGGGAGCCAGTCCGGATATATTGCCCACAATCGTGATTATTTACAACACCCCGTATTATGTACAGGCTGCGGCGCTTTTACGACACTGTTAACGGCTGCTATGAATTGGCGCTCCGTCAATTATAATGACATATCAAACTGTTTAACGATCGCAAAAAGCGTTTAATAATTTTATTGTTTATAACCGCCGAGGTTTATTTGATGCCTAAGTGTGGCCGCAGATTTTTTCTCTTTTTATTATCTTGTGGACTGTACTTTTGCGTTCCAATTTTAAATTTTTGTCACTGATATTTTGTACAGACTGAGTTACAGCTTACATTTTTAATTTGAAAGCAAAGGAACTGTAAACATACAGTTTAATATCACGAAATAATTTATCAAATACTATTTCACATTTCAAACCACTCGAAATTTTAGAAAACCAAACATGAAAAAACGGAGTTGACAAGCGTGAAATCCTTATTGTGCCCATCGCTAAACATCTGAGCACCCGTTGTATCAGGAGCGGCACAATAGACGCCACCGGGGGCGCAAGACGGCCAAAAGTACCGTCTGCCCGTTTTAATTGTGTAAAGCTAATCTTCAGAGTACGTGAGGCGACTAAGCCTCTCATTGTGGTGCGGAGGCAGCTGCGGTGCAAAAAATATGTAAACACAAAGATTATGGTGCTTCTGTATTGAAGGTTCGGGTAAGCCCTGAGGTATGGGCAATCTTTTTTATTAGGCGTTTACAATGATTAGGTAATTTGCCATGTTATATAATTTAATTATGACCAATATTTCACCAATTTTAAATACTAATCTTTTGAGTCAAACCATAATTAAATGAACTATTTGATATAACAAAATATAAATCTAATAACATTTAAAAAATACTTCAATTCGTATGTAAAATACTAGAAAGAGTATCATCCCTGCACTGTTAAGTAATATCGCAATGAAACCCAAACAACATAGTTTTAATTTCATAATTTTTATGACAATAAACAAAAGGCAAAGTCCCCATTTAGCCGTGCTACTGCCCTAAACACTCGGTCGACCTAGTGCGACGGAAACAACGCTTCTCAGACGCACTTCACAACGCGTTGCTCTCACTGCCATCGTTTCGGGTACTAGATCCCTAGCTCCAACATATTTAATCTACATCGCCTGTTTTGTCAATTTAAGATTTTGACATACATTGCTCTTTATTTTTCAAATTTAGAACAATACTTTTTATGAATATAAATAAGCCCAACGATTCACAAACGCACTTCAACACAACGCATTGCTCTCACTGTCATCATTTCGGCGGTTTATGTAGGCATCTAAAGAACTAAGGCTCCGACGAATTAAATATACGTTGCTTGTTTTGTTTAATTAAGGATTTTAGCATACATTGCCTGTTACTTTTTTAATATTAGTCTTGTTTTAGGATAATTCATTAGGAGTTAAAGTTTTTGTTTTTAATTACTCTTTGTATCCAATCTAATAAATTAATTTTGCAATGGCACAAAATCCAATTAAGTTTTGTTTTTGTTGGAATAAAACTAATATAAAAATCTATTCCAAATCCATTACCCGCTTATATAACTTCCATTAACAACTCGCTCGCTTCTACGCGTGCGACCACACAATCAAAACAAACTTATACAAAAACATTTTAAGAATCCACCAACTAACTCAACGAAACAAACTTGTACGTTTTCCGCGAAACTTTTTTGACGTAGTAAATTTTTTCGTTATTTCGTTAACTTTTACGCAAGAGGCGAAGTTCGCACGGGTTGGCCGATAAATAAACACAAATAGGCAAAGGCACAAAGGACGGCGAAACGGTGCGCTTACTTGAACAGGAAAAGGCATATGCTCGTAATTTATATACAGTTATTGATCAAAAGATGTCCTTTGGGAGGCATCGAGGCGTCCCGATCGGTGCCCCTGCCGAATTGTCTAGGGTTGGGGTGATAAAATCTTCCTTGTAAGTGGCTCCGTCTTAGCGGACATCGATAGGGTTGGTAGGGACTGCGGTTTCGCCAATGGATCATGGGTGACTTGAATTATTAATTGCGTGCTGGAATTCCGGTTTGAATTTAACAATGGGATACGATCAGATAATGTTTCGTTCGAATGATTGAATACAGGACTATTTTTTCCTAATTTAAAACGACTTTATATAGCAAAATCATCTTTGTTATTGCACTAAATATTGTAGGTATACCTACTGTCAAGCGTATTCTATACAAAAGAAACATGTTACACGAATCTTACTTTCTAGTGGCAAAACTAAGGAAAAACAGAAAAATACAAATTGCATAATAATAATAATAACAAATTTATAATTTGAATGCTTCTCAAAATGATATACATTTTCCATTTGCAAGCCCCTGTCATAAAATCCTCCAATTAATACGTAACCCAGCTGTCTACAGCTTTTTTCATAAAGAATAGAACGCTTACCGAAACTTCGGCAAAAACTAATAATTCCTTATTAAAAGCCGGGCTTTTCTTACAATGGAGTGCTACGAAATTGTTCTTTTGTGGAACATTTCAAGTGTAAACTGTAATCCTTTTAAACTCTTGACGTAATACTTGATTTTTTCAACCATTTTAAATTAGTCCCTGGCGCCGCTCCAGATTATCTTTCTCGGAGGTCTGCTATTATTTGCCTTGGGTTGCGAAATAAGGTTTATGCAATTTGAGTTACAGCGCCTTACCTGATGATGTAATGTGATTGACTAATGTTTTGATAAGTTAAAAAGCCATTTCGGAATTGTAGATGAATTTCGTGTTGAAGTTTAAAATTGATTATACATAGATGGAAGCCGTGTGGACCCAGCTTGAATATTCAGATTGGAAATTACCTTCATAATCATTTCCTTAAGATCATAAAATATTTGATTATAATTTTAAAATATCTGTAATTGGCATTGACATAAACATACGCACAGGGCAAAAAGCGCGTAAAGTGTTTCAACGTAAGTGGTGCTCGCGCTCCAGTATATGTATATATATATGTATATATATGGTGGAGCGTAAATTAAATTAGACGATCAGATTTTTAAAACTCTTGCTTGTATTATACCAGATATATATGAATGTAATAATTATATCACTGTTAAAACGAAATCCATTCAATTAAGTTTGAAACATTTATTATGGCGCGATTTTCACGTTTATCTTTTTGAAACTCCAAATGTTCTGAAGGGCCTTTATTTACTTTTTAAATCAATGGTTACTGATACAAAATTACACTCATCAAATATAAATACCAGTTCAGGATTCAAACATCTATGACATCATTTGTGTCACAAAACTAAAGAGGAGATGCAACATAGTATGACAATGTTGCTCATGATGAATCTAGATTCTAGAATTTTCCATATGTCAATTGACCTAACACAGGGTCAGTGTGTAAGTAAACACGCCGGTACAGATAACATTCACACCTACCGCTAGGGATGCTACCTTACCTAAATACATTCATCAGAACTTATACCTGATACAAGAACATTGGGATATTATACTAGATACCGTACCGCTCCTTCTATTTCTGTCTCTGTCACGCCTACGCAGTGACATTACTCTCGCTACACTGGGTTCCCGTGTGCACACACTATACGCAGTGATTTTGTTCCCGATGTCCGCTCTAGTATACGACAATGTACAAGAACAAGAATTTCATACATACATAAACTCACGCCAGAAGATAAGACTGGGTGTATAAGTACAGACAAAAAGGTTGATATTGAGCCACTAGATAATCAGGTCGGATTCAGGCAGATGAACTGTAACTTATTTCCGTCTTAATTAAGTCATAAAATGTCATCTGTCATAGTCATAAACCAGCATAGTTGTATCAAATGGTATGGGCCTACCGTCTGATCCATTCGATACTGTCTGGACGGCATTTGCGCTTACCATCATGTGAAGTGCTATCATTATGTCGGACAAGAATAAGAAAATAATTTTACTAATATATAAAGTTGAAGAGCTTGTTTGTTACCTCTAACCTCAGGAACTACAGGTTCTAATAATTGAAAAAATATTTTTGAGTTGATTAGGTCATTTATCGAGGAATGCTATATGCTTTATGTCATCGCGCTATATAAGAGAGAAGCAGTAGTGAAAAATCTAGCAAATACGAGGAAATTTTGTGCGGTTTTCGTGGTACAATTGATCTCAAAATCGATATCTGACGGGATCCTTTGCTCCGATATTCTAAATTGAGAGTCGGATTGAACATTTTGGCTGCCATTTTGAAAACTGTAGACCCATGCGGAGCCAGGACGGACCGCTAGTATATTATAAAAGTTTACAGGCATTGTAAGTGAAAAATATAACATCCGTTCTCGCATGCTACTGATTCGGGAAGTCGATGAGGCTTTATTGTATATGTATTTTCCGCAGGTGTGATAACGTTATTATCATCACTTTCACAGAATAAATTCGTGATAAAAGCTGCCCTTTAACAGTTGTTTGGCTACTGTTTCTATTATGTTAATCAAACACAATGTGTCACTTTTAATGGTCTTAACGACTTGCATAACATTAATTAACTATATTTTGTGTAGTATTAGGTCACTATGTTACAACTTATAAATAAAAGTCAATAAGGTTTTTGAAAATTACGAGAAATTTTATACAGCGTATATCATATAATTTTAGAAAAAAACTATGTTTTTACCACCCAAATACGACGATAGGGAAAATAATTAAAAAAAATTGACGCTTTTTGTAAAAAATTGAGTTGCATTGTTTCTAAAGTCTATAACAACCACTCTGCTTCGTTTTAGGTAGCAGTCTTGATATACCCTGTGGCGTTGATCCTTGCCTACCCCTAATTATTATAGGGTATTGACATAATGTTCCAGAATTTTTTCACATAACTTATAAACACCTATATATTTAACTATATACCCATAATATGCAAAGTTTGTTCGTACCTCTAAAAGGCGATATTATATGATATCCTAATTCTATTGATAACTGCTAAAACATACATAATACAGTCACATAAAATATTACGTAAGTTCAAGAAAAAAATAAATACTTACCCAAACGTCAAAAACAAAAAAAAAACGAAACGTCTAAATTAATTTCACCCGCAAACCTGTCATTTGTCATTTTCGCCGCGCACCATTAGTCAAAGTCACAGTGCATCTGGGTATGGTAAGGCATAGGCCACCTGCCACAGATTAGAATACCAAATGACCACTCACCACACATTGACAAATAGGTACCAGTTTGGGGAACCTGTTAGAAACGAGATCAAATTAAATAATAATAGCGCTAATGAGAATCGTAAAATTCGGTGCTATTTTATTGTCATGTAGATTTTGAGGTTATTTTTGTTTCAAGGGCGTGTGGTTTGTTTTTAACGAGATAATTTACTGGTATTTTTTAGAGATTTGTTGTAAACACCATTTACTAATGAAAATAATTGCGTCTTTCCTCGAGATTTATTCATTATTTTATTCACTTCCGAGATTTTTTGTCGTAAAATTTAACCCATGATTCCATAGTCTCGTTTTTGATAAATATATTTTTGGTTATCGCCAACCCTAGTATTAAAATCTGTTTAGGGCTTCTGTGGCGTAATCGATATTGGAGCTACTTGTAAGCCGAACTAATTCGCAGATTTACACTTATACAATTTAAATATTATAAGTAGGTATTATGTTGTTCTTCCTTATTGGCTTACTAACCATGGACAAGGGTTTGCAAATTGCTAGTGGTACAAGATTCGATTCTCGCTTGTGTTGACAAATGTAAATTGTGTTCTTTAAGAAACGGTTAAATTCTGAATCATGATTCTAAATATTATGACCGGAATAGTTTAATTACATAAGTATTGGAGCCAAAATCATTTTACTCTAAAAATAACTTATATTCGTGCACGATATTTTAGCACGTAGAATCATTTTGCTTAGGTATCAAAACAAACCCAATTAGGTATTGGGTCTGTTAAACCTTTAAAAGCCCTTATATTGAATAAATCCAAGATGGCGGGTATAAATAAAACATTAGTGAGACAAACAGAGCAACATGATATTTAGCGAAGTGCACCCAGTCCCACGGGATGCGAATCTTGTACAAATATTTGCAACGGATACAAGGATTGTTTGGATCAAATTCTGACACTTTGTTCATATCCTGAGATACTACCATTGGTACTCGATTATACTATATCGGTTCGATTCAATGGATCTCGATTATCGATATATCCCTATTTTTAAACTTTAAGATAGCTTAGGTTTTTAGGATTACTCGTATTTAATCTTGAGATTTTACATTAGATTATACAAATGACCAAAACACCTGTCAACAAAGAGATAGGCAGAGGTACCAGTGGGTCCACCCACAGTTTGTCAATCTTATTTCAATCCCAAGATATAACATAGGTTGAGCATGTGGCCACGCTGGCGACAAACTATGAAAATAAGCCATATAAACGGAATAATTATTCAATACTTATTGTTAATATAACAACGAAAACTTAGTCAAGAAAATAAATTAATGGTTTAACCACATTAAAAATGTATTTGAATCGCATAGAAAAAGTAAGCAGCTCTATTTGATATTAAATAAATAGACTGAAAGACGATATTCGCAATCAATAAGCAACATTTTAAATACAATATTCTATGGACTAAAAGCCCGAGTTTAACAATTAACAATAATGAACAAACATGTTCAAAAGTATAAACAAAATTATGTTATCAAACACGCATACGAGAAGCCCAAAAAAGGAGTATTCTATTAACAAAATCGAATTCTCACGATCACGTAGGACTGTTCCACATTCGAATCCTCGCAATCGAAAGCGCAGTTCCATTTTGAAAAATGTATTCCACATATCTTAAACAATTCCATTTTCATAATCGTGAAACATCAAATCAGTTCGAGTTCCACAAGTAGGGCTAACTAGATTATTGACAATGGCGTATTTACACTGGGCCCCCGTCTTGTCATCGCAAAAGTGTCAAATGATACAGTGTGACCGGCCGCCGTCAATATTTGCTTTACCACTTGTCGTATGTTTGATCCGGACAGGCGGCCCGATTTACGAATGAAAGCACTGTGTTCTCACACGTCAATGATATAAAGTACTGACATGGAAAAACAGATGTTCTATTTTGATTAATGGATTTTAAAATTGAATTGTTAATTAATAAATTCACATTAAATACTGTGCTATAAGTACTTTCGCTTTTTTTTAAATCTTTTAGATTGCCTATAACCTATCAATTTATAACCTCTTTCCTCTTTCCGCCATCTTGTAAAGACAATACTACTACAATTCCATAGTTAGCTGATGCTGAAGCTGTGCCTGTACATTAACAAATTCCTCAATTTTGTCTCATGAAGTCGTGATCGCTTACTACCACTTAATCACCCGCATACCTATTTCTAAGCGCTGCTATAAAAATCGCCAATACATTAGCTACCGTTACATTCCCGCAACAAACAGCGAGGCCTCCAAACAATTTAATAACAGTCGTTAGGCGTGCGTGACTTACAGGCGCCGGGCCGACACCTGCCACGCGGAGTGGCGAAACTAAGGGCTCTAGACGTTCTTCGTAGTTTAAACAGTAATTTGATTCAATTATTAATCTAGAAAACGACCATCGACGAAATAGAAAAGAAAACAATCGTAATCTTGATTGTAGAGGAGGCCCGTGGCCTGCAGTAAGACGTTTATGGGCTGATACAGGTATGAAAAGCAATATTCCAAATAGTGCTAGAATTAAATTGAGAGACAGCGTTATGATTTAAATTCATATATGACATTTCCCAAAATAGGGTAGTTCCGTATTCAGTCATGTAGTCCTGTCGATGAAGACTGTTTGAAGCCGTGTCGAACACAGGAATCGATAGGATGTAAATTTTCGATGTACAGATATCGGTGGATTTTTTTTCTATGGCGACATATTTGGGCTAAAACCAATAGATGTAACAACATAGATATTGTAAAGCAGTGTTGTTAGCTTTAAACGGCGGATTAGTAAGAAAAAAAACTAATATTCTTCAATGAATCAAAACTGTTGGGTGTTATTTATTTAATTACCCAATCACTCAGGTACTAAATCCATATCCAATATAAAGTAGAACAAAAACCGATTGTATCAAGCAACTTCTATTCATGAAGACTACACTCACTGAATAGAGAGCACCAACACAGATGCCAACAATTTTTATCGTATCCTATTAGAATCGCATAAATAATTCAAGAAAAAGCGAACCGCTGACGGATCGCGTGCGCCCGGTGCGTGCCGATGTTACCGGCGGCCATTTTGTGCCCAAAAATTGGCGGGAAAATTGAGAAAACGACACCCACAAACTCTACTAATAAACTCACGTGAAATTTATGCAAACTACCAAACGCCCAGGGAAATGCGGAAACATTAAAAAAATAAACAAAACAAATTATACCTTTATCCGTTACAGGGGCGCTGTTGAAATTTGCTTTTCCTTTAACAGTATATTTACGTTAGTGGATGGTCTTAGGAATTGCGGTTTGGGGAATTGCTGGAATAGGAGCTAAATAACTCGCTTACTTGGCTAAAATATGGTGAAATTTTCTCGAACGGACCAATTACCTCAAATTGTAGTTCTTTTTGTGGTGAGCACAGGTTATCTTCAGTATATTGTGTAGGTGTATTTGCATCTTACTTAATGATGGTTCATCACAGCTTTATAGCAGTAATAGATTTCCCGCTAGATTTTTTAGTATAAGAAAATCGCCTTGAAGATCTCTTCCTATTCTCTCTCTACGCTCTTTACCTATATTGAGTTATTAACACCTAAAGTAGAAAAGTACACTACAATAAACATACTCTATCAACAATGTATTTCACCAAGAAACTAACAAGTACTGTCGCTATGCAGTCCAACATTGAAACATTTTTAAGGCATCTGCCGTATCCAATAACAATGTGCTGAGTGAGCGCCGCCGATCGCATTTGCATACTACATTGTGACCTGAATTAAACGACAATCATACGAAAAACTTGTACAATTTTCATAAACCTTCCTTCAAACGGCTTTGTACTTTGGCTTTGCAGCTACGTTTTCATTAAAGGAACGTAATGTAAGAACTTCATTAACCGTGTGCTGTTATTAACTGATATGCACAGATTTACAGCATTATAATGACATAATTTTGCAATAACTCGTTTCTGAAATAGACTTTAAGTACCTCCCTTCTAAATTGTATTCAATCCTGTAATCTCTCTATTCTTCCCCTCTCAGCCACTCACCATTCTCCCAACCACACTCCTTCTCTCCTCGATCTTATCATTGTTTCCTCCCCTAACCTCGTTGCCAAACATGGGCAATATACTGCTGATGCATTTTCCTGCCATGATTTGATATACCTCTCCTATCGCGTTCGTCCTCCTAAAGCCTTACCCAAAACCCTCTTGCAACGGAATTTTCGGGGTATGAATCTTGATGATCTTCGCAGGGATGCCGGCAACATTGACTGGAGCTCGCTTCTTCATGCAGATTGTGTTGATACCAAGGTGCAAATTTTCACCAGCAAGATAACTGACCTTTTCGATAAGCATGCACCTGTTAGGCCGATAAAGGTTAAGCACCTTCCATCACCTTGGTTCACAGCTGAGATTAAGGAGCTTCTATCGAAAAAAGCATTGGCCAAATCGAAATATAATCGCCGTCCCAATGAGTGCAACTGGCTGAATTATGTAGCCATCAGGAATCACTGCAGTAAGGTGTGTAGGAATGCTCAACGCCGACATATTCATAACGCAGTTGAAAATGGTGATCCAGCAAAGGTCTGGAAGTTCTTGAAAACATTGGGAGTGGGTAAATCACGACCAGATTCTATCCCCAAATCAATAGATTTAAATTCCCTTAACACTCATTTCTCTTCTCCGTCCTACTTCGATAAGACGACTAAATATAACACTATTAAGCATCTTTCCACCCAAAAAACTCCCGTTTATTCTCCTCTTGTCTTTAAACAATTTGCCAGTTGTGAT
Organism: Hyles euphorbiae; assembly: GCA_023078785.2. Taxonomy (NCBI): domain Eukaryota; kingdom Metazoa; phylum Arthropoda; class Insecta; order Lepidoptera; family Sphingidae; genus Hyles; species Hyles euphorbiae. The sequence continues at coordinate 10,337,058 of CM041044.1, read as the reverse complement.
GTTAAGAAGACTATTCACCTCATCTCATCTAATGCCGTGGGAAGTGACTGTGTCAGCCGTAATATGATTCTTCCTATATTAGACGAAACCCTTCCTATAATCACGCACATCCTAAACTATTCCATTTCCGCAGGCATCTTTCCAACTACTTGGAAAGAAGCCCATATTATCCCAATTCCCAAAAAACCCAATGCCTCTCTACTTTCTGAATTCCGACCTATTTCTATACTTCCTTTCCTTTCTAAAGTCCTAGAACGTCTAATCCATTCTCAGCTATATGATTTCCTTTCCAAAAATAAACTCCTTAATCCTTTCCAATCAGGGTTTCGTCCTGGTCATAGCACCACTACTACTTTGATTCATATTACGGATGGCATCAGATCTGGCATGGAGGAAGGCAAGCTGACTGTTCTTGCTCTGCTGGACTTCAGTAATGCTTTTAACACCGTTGATTACGATGTGTTACTTTGTATGCTACGTTCTCTTAACATATCTCCAATGGCAGTTGATTGGTTTCATAGTTACCTGTATGGACGCCGGCAACGCATCAGTGTGGAGGAAAGCTTTTCCTCCTGGGTCCCTGTATCTGCTGGCGTTCCTCAGGGCGGCGTGCTATCTCCTCTTCTCTTTGCTCTCTTTATTAATTCTATAACTAATCAGCTTCAATCTTCCTACCACCTCTACGCTGATGATCTCCAGATTTACGCTCAGGCTACTTTAGACAAGATGGTTGACGTGATTGCAGCAATAAACATTGATATCCAACACATCTGTCAATGGAGTAAAGTTCACGGCTTGAAGATTAATCCCTCGAAAACCCAGATCATTGTTGTTGGCAGCCCCAGGATGTCCTCAAAGCTAGATTGGACTAAACTTCCTCCTGTCTTTTGTGATGGTATCACCATCCCATACAACGACTCCGTTCGCAATCTAGGTCTACTTATAGACAAGTCCTTCACTTGGGGTCCTCAGCTTCGAGAATTAAGTCGAAGGCTGTTTGCTTCAGCAAGGTCCTTGCGAAGGTTAAGCAATTTTCTACCCGTTGCCACGAAAATTTCGCTTGCGCAAACACTCCTACTCCCCATCCTTGATTATGCCGATGTCAGCTATCTTGATCTCACCGAAGACCAACTTAATAAACTTGAGCGTCTCCAAAATTTTTGCATAAGGTTCATATTTGGTTTACGCAAATATGACCATGTTTCTGAGTTTCGTCTTAAGCTCAAGTGGTTACCCATACGGCTTCGTCGGAATACTCACACTCTTTCACTTTTATACAATATATTATTTAACCCTCTCACCCCCTCTTATCTCAAAGACCGTTTTATATTTCTTCATGATTCCCATGAAAGATCCCTGAGGTCGTCGGAGAACATGAAACTGAGAATGCCCGTACACACCACGACATTTATGGACAAATCATTCTCCGTACTAGCTGTTCGATTGTGGAACTCACTTCCAGATGTCGTGAGACGGGCTAGAACATTGTCATCTTTTAAGTCACTAGTCAAGGAACACTATCTCTCTCACTGAATTTACACATAAATGTGCTTTTACTATTTCCATTAGCATTTATTATGTATATATTTATTATATTTTATGTTTATTTTGTATATGCATATATGTATGTATGTTGTACATATTTATATGAATGTTTTACTTTTATTTTGTGTTTTTAATTTTTTTTATTTGTTGGTATATACTTTTTTTTCTCATTATACACCCTAGACTGCCCTTTCTCTCTCTCGTGTGTTATCTCCATCCAAAGGTTGCCTGGAAGAGATTGCCTAGTGCAATAAGGCCGCCGATTGTACTTATTTTTAATATTTTTTCTAATTTCTGTTATTGTATTTTTTCTTTCTGGTGTACAATAAAGTTTATAAATAAAATAAAAAAAAATAAAAGTAATCAGAATTCATATGTGAATTTTATGTGGCAAAATTATTAATTTTCCTATTTCCTATTTGCATAATGTATGTATATCTTATCCAATCACAGCTTGAAATGCTTAAGCAAATTCAAAATGTCACCTCATCTCGTAATTTAACATTTCAATGCTAAATTCTGTGGATTTGAAGCCACCCACAGTACCATAACCGCCCCCGCCGTGTCAGTAATCAACCGTATTTTATTATTAAACTCAGACCAGTTGTCAGTTTGATGTGTCTATCAAATAGTTTGCGGTTATCGCGCAGACTTATTGACGACCTTATAAAAATAGTTGTCGAAGAATTTTAATATTATGCCAGCTGATTATTCAGAGGTTACGATATTTTGACTGGTTATATATGCAGATTTCTTTGTGTTTGTTTTTGTAATGTTTTTTTTCTTGGTGTGATATTGTGCGTTCCGTTTTCAAATATTTGTTTATTGCAAATATAAGGCACTGGCATTAATTTTATGTTGCACAAAATAATTGAGATGCCATTATTGATAATAGTGGTATGTCCGACCACACAATATATTGTGGAATTATTTTTAACAAAATGCAATTTTTATTTATTTATTTATCGTAATTCAAATTATATATCTCGCATGTAAGTTATGTAGGTATGTCAAAAAGGTTTATCTTTTAGAGGCGGGAAAAAACAATACGGTTCCTTAATAACATAAGTTTATCCTTAAAAAAATTAAAAGCACAGCACCCTAACATGACATGTCAGCAAGCAATACAAATATTAACAGGCAACATCTTCACCGAGTGAAATATAAAAACCACGAAATTCAAAACACTCCAAATTCACTCCGGCAGTGTTTAGTGCCAATAAAAACGTCGCCGTGAACATACTTCCAGAAATTCGTGGTTCACAACTCACGGAAAGTGGGATCGTGTGACAATAAAATGGCCTTACAAGTGGTATTAGAATGGAAGGTACGGGATGGGCGCGCGGCACGCATCATGCCGAGCGACCAGTGTAGGTTGAACCACGGGTACATGAATGGTAAAAAAATGTAGTTAAATAATTAAAATGAATAGTATAATAACACGCCTTAGTGTAAAAAATTGAAACAATATAAAAATAATAAGTACAAAAAAACTGTGATTATTTTACATATTAACGTACTTAGGTTCTCACTGTTATAACTAACTTTAAAAAATATCCTAATCTAGCTCAAAATTAAGGTATACATGCGCCAAAAGTTTATATTAACATACATAACATTTTTAATATACCAAAAGCTTTTTACAATAATTAATTTTATTCATTCAATGGCTATCAAAAGCATAATAACTAATAAACAGCTACTTAAAGCGCAAGTTTAAAACTAACTTGAATTACAAAGTAACACGTGAACTTAATGAGTTTAAACACCATAATAATTATATCGAAATAAATCATTTTATCACACTTTATAAAACCTAACATGGTTTGTTATCTTTTAGAAATATTTATTTATTTATTTATTTAAATCTTTATTGTACACAAACTTAACAAGAACATAGCTTAACAGAAATAATAATAACAAAGAGTACAAATGGCGGTCTTATCGCTCAACAGCAATATCTTACAGACAACCATGGGATGGATTTAAATGAAGGAGAGGGAGAGAGGGCAGTGTAACAAATAAAGAATTACTTCAAGCTAAATAATAATACTACTTAAACATAATTACTAATATTATACATATACATATACATATCCATATATATACATACATAAATATATATACATACATACATAAAAATAAATAATACAAAATCATACATAAATTATAATATACTACAATTTCCAAATGATTTAATGAAAAAGAAGTAATAGTGAAGTCTGCTTTAAAGGAAATACTTATTAAGTAACCTTTTTATTAGCTTTTTATAACTTTAATAACAAAACAACTAAAAGTTTAATAGTCCACACGAGGCTTGAATCCTAGTGTGATGGCGGGTTTGTGACTAATAGGCGTATTTATTTACTAATACCTATTATTTTTAGAAATATTATCCATGATATGCAAATATATATTATTGATATATTTAAATTAATGTACTGTACTGTATTAGCGGCTATCATTAAGACGGGTTAGGCTGTAGTTCACCACACTGGCCTATTTCAAAGCCTAGTAAAAGCATAAAATATACACCAAACTAAATTGTTTCCGCATCGTAGTGATATGGCCTAACCCTACTTCATCGTACTCTTTTATGTAAAGGAGGTATGTGTCCTGTAGGGGAAGTATTGGCTAAAACAGATACAATAAGTTCAGCAGAGGTCAAGTTATACTGGTCACATAAGCCCTCCTGCACATTGGGGGCAAATCACCTATCATTAAGGGTGGTGCCAAACTAACGGCTTCACGTGTTGTTCCATTTTATACGTTCCGTTTCGAGCATCGAACTTGATGGTGCAACTTACGTGTTACTGCTGTATTTATTTGTTTACCTTGGATCCAAGGGATTTAGGGGAGCTAGCAAATGATAGGGCAGTTTATTTGATAGGGAGAAAATTCTGACGAACATGAGACCTGAAAAATATTTCATGTGGTGTTTTGTTTGGGCTAGTATCATTGTGGCGATTGAAAAATATTCAGCTTTAACTAGACGATATTGATCATACCATGATTTGTAAACACTTTGTCATGAGAACATAAAACTACCTATAACCTATTGCTTTTTAATTTAGAAATCTGAAAGGTACAAGAAAATAATGAAAATAATGTTGAAACCGCTGGCCAAAAAAATACGATATTAAATTTATAACAACACCTAAGTTTTGTGTAAGAAACTACGAAAGTTGTACGAACTAAGTCAAGCAGGGTAAATAATTATGATGTAATTAACGCTAGCTTATTGACTAGCAGTCGACTAGTTTAGTATGCCCATAAGATACCTAGCTAACACTTCAGCATTCTATTTATCCTGAGCCATGAAGTCATAAATAAATTTTTCGAAATTTTTCTTTATTCCGGAAATTATTTGCCATCAAGTGTTGTCGAGTGAAATAATTGCTGACCAAATATGTTTGTTATATCTTACCGTATGCGAGCCCACCACCACTCTTAACGCGAATTAATTTACTTTTAAATATTTTCCACGAGAAATTTCATCAAATTTAATTTCCACTGCAAAAACGCTGTGGCGCTCGAACCGAAATTACCCGAAGATTGTTAACAACATAACTACAGGTTTCGTCTCGATATCAACCGGGGCCATTATTACACTATAAAATGACAGTTATTTGCCAACACATGACTTAAGTACTGTGTTCCTGTCATCGAAAGTCAGAACATCATCAGCTTATACTATTTGCAGTTACTCTTTCACGTGTTCCATAAAGCAGCCACAGAGTATTGTCTTTACCATTAGCAGATATAAATTTGTAAAAGCATACTTTTACTGTCGAAGTTTCGCAACCCACATAGGGTGGACCACCAAAATTGCCGCTTACGTCACTGTGCGCGTTGAAATATGACATGAGCCGTCAACTCGTACATTTTGCGCGCCATTTGCATAGAAAAATCGTAAAGCTGTCACTGTTGACACACTGTCGCCCATACGACACTGTGACACAGCCTTTCATTTATAATCATCGATGAATAACCTTGATAGGCACGTCTCTAGGGCATCATGTTTTTGGGTTCCATTGTGAATAGCTACATTATTTTTAATCACAAAACACTGGTTTTTAGTACTTGGAGTAACGTTGGACTAATGAACGCATCAATGTTCATAATTTATCTTCTTTCTCTGCCTCCTTACCCATCTGTTTTTAATGGCGCGTAAATAACAAAAAAACAAGTAGAGTGAGTGTTTATGGGCGGCAATGATTGCATAAGATCAGTGAAACTGTTTGTTATTGTACCAAACTTGTGTGGTATAAAAAAGTAACAGTACTAATTCTGGCTAAGTAACCCTACTGTTTGACGCCACAGAGCAACAACAATAATTAGCAACACCATTCCACACCCAAGGACATTAACACGTTGAACGCCACGCGGCCCACCGGTGGGCGATTCAAGCAAACCCGTTCGGGCCAAGTGGAAATCATCAATTCTATCATTTTTCGCTAAAGTTAATATCAACACAAAACAATAAAAAATTACTAAATTTGCATATTTAATTTGATTAAAACAATTTTTCGTGATATTTTCTTAAGAAAATACCACGAAAAAAGCCACGCGGCCCACCGGTGGGCCGCGTGGCGTTCAACGTGTTAACCAAGTTCCCTCAAATTAACGTAAGGAACCCATTATACTTTATGTAACAAATATGAAACATAAAATACGGACATTACAATTAACTAAGTGAAAAATACTCCATGAATAAAATTGAAATATTTGTGTGACATACGAGTGCTCGTCAAATTGAGTCGTTACGGAAATGTAATAAACGGTAGTGGATGGCGCCATAATATAAATTCCGATGTTTTTGCGACAGCCCTGGCTTGATTAAAGGGGGTTTTGGCCATACACGCCCTGGCATGTCATGGGCGAACAAATGGCGATTTTAGAAGCAACCATTTGTTATGTGAGAGCTTTGCTTATTCAGAGGAATCAATCGGAATAGGGTATTTGACTATGATGAAAATATGAAACATATTGTTACTAGACTAACTGTAAATATTTTTTTAAACCATATTAACTAACAAAATATTTAAAACAATGTTGGATTGTCTTAAAAAATCATTTTAAAATTGAATAAATTTTCGAGCTTGACCACGTGACTAAAAACGCACGCCATTGGTTGCATTTCGAGTGACGTCACTTTCTTGTTGTCAGTCGATTTTTAGAACATTTCATGAACATTTTCCTTTGTTTTCGCAGTAATTTCTGAAATATTGATCCCATTGCGCCGCTAAGAGCACACTGCGAACTTTATCTGTAATGATTGTACGATGGAAACTAGAATATAAAAGCTGACAGTGGAAACTTCGCAAAAATAGACGCGATAGTGGTCGGACTATTTTTTTAAAACGACCCTGACTTACGCTGCTCAATTAAATTATTATTGCCAAACCTTATAAACATACCTATGTAAATATCACTATTAGTTATATTATAAACTAAAGCATTTTTGAGTGGTAGGTCTCTCATATGTGAGAGGCCGCCTGGGTAGGTCAATGTCTATTTCTCGAGCCAAATAGCATTTTAAATGCACTGTTGTGTTTCGGATTTTATTGTAGCCAGAATAACTACTGGACATATTGAGACTTAACATCTTATGTCTCAGGATGGCGAGAGCAGTGGAATGCCAAGCATTGCTTTGTATTTAAAGGTGTTGTTTGGTTTTGCTACTGTTCAGTAGCGGTCGTTTCGCTTACCATCAGGCGAACGGCACGTTCGTCTCGCCATTCAATACAATAAAAAAAATACTAAGCTAACAATGTATGAAAAATACAAGAAATTATTGTATTCCACTATTATATAATTCCATTATTATACGAGCGAGTTTTAACCACTTTACCCGAATCTTGGTGTTCTTTATTCCAAAGAACATTTTACCCGGCGTTTTAGTAGATGTATTCTACCTGTACTGATGTATGTACCTGTATTAAAGGATGGAATAATTTTCGCATCTTTTGAGGAAGCGGCTCTGTAGTATTTACAAATGAAACAGCAACGACAACGATTCAAAGTGTAGTAAATTTTCAAAAATTACACTTTTAACGAAGCGCCTGCAGGAATTATCTTAATATAGGTATGCTTATTTGTTTAATTGATATTAATAATATACTAGAGTGTAATTATTGTAAAGATTTAACTTAAACTATAAAATTAATGGAAGAGATGCCGCAACAACACCATTTATAAGGCATTTTGATCAATGTTATTCTTGATATTGAATCAAAATATTGGTTTTGCAAGAAAGTGACGTAATAATATCACGTGACCCACATATATGGCGTCCATAGCGTTTTGGCGGTCTTATTTATCATTCAAACTTCAATCATGACTTTTATTGAAAATATAGCAGTTCACACAGAAATAATCAAATAGCAAGTGTATTATGGTAAAATGAACAATTTGAGACACTTTCCAAAAAACAGTCAAATACCCTATTGTCTGATTCATCATGACCTTTATAAGTTTATAAGTCTATTGCTGGGCACAAGCTTCTGCACGGCACGTTCAATTCTACGGCAGCTATAGAGGCGTAGTTCGTTAGGACATCAACAATGAAACGAGTGGAAAAATTCTCTCATAGTTTCTGATACGCTAAACAAAACTTTTCTTCTTAGTTCTTATGTGTGGTGAAATCTGTGTTGATGACTCCCAAAATGCACTCGTAATAACAAATATCCATGAGACATCATGCAGACTATAATATGTCTGGCTTGGTTATTTTATATTTATGGGGCAAACGAGCATACGGTTCACCTGATGGTAACTGATCACTGCTTCCAAAGAATATCTGAACACCACAGGACGTAGAGATGCATTGCCAGCCTTTCAGGTATACATTTGTTTTTTAAGGTCACCAGATCGTATTTATTTTATTCCATAAATCAGTTTACCTTCAAAATATCCGTCGAAATTCACAGCGACAAGGTGTAAACCCGGCATCGCGGTGGCATGACAATTGTACCACTCGAACCGACACGGCGCAACAATTTCAATTTCAAATTCGTTGTCATTTCACCGACACCCGACGAATGTTCCCGTGCTTCTTTTTACTCCTGTAACACATTCTTGTTTAAAATGTTGCTTTTATAGGTGTTTTACTTTTATTTTTAGAAAGAGTAAAGATGGGTAGAAATTCATAATTTCTTAAAGGTTACAGAAACATTATTGCAGAAGGCTTGTGTTCAAATTATAGTGTGGCTGAGGCTGATCATAATAACGTACTTTAAAAATGACGTCGTTGGCCATTTAGTTAAGGTTCTCGGAGATTAACAAGAGTTATATGGTCATCAGTAATGGCTCACGGCATTGGCAGCCAAAGATCGTGTGATATATTGAAAAAAAGACAATCGGGTGAATAAGTCTTGCTAAGACCTTCCAATTTGATACTTGAATCTTCATTGCTTAAATCATTAAAACTACGCAACGGGTTTTGATGCGGTTTTTAATAGAGTGATTCAAGAGGAAGGTTTATATGTATAACACAAATATAGCGTGTCACAGATTGTAAGAAAAATAACACGTATCTGGTGTGGAGTGCAATCAAACAACATCTGCACCGTGAAGCTGGTACGAGCTAGTATGCTTATATAGTCCACAACACCTCGCGTTATTGAGATGAAAGCGTCGTGGAATGTCTTGGCATTCTCTATATTGATATCTGTGTCGCCCTCACACCTGCTCCGTGGCTCGTGAAAACGTCAATTTTACATTTTCCGCATTCTTTGCTCGCAAGTGTGTTTGATATTCACTGTTGTTGTTAGGGCTGCTGCTTTGTGTTGACTTGCTTGGGGTTTTTGACTGTATAACTGAAATTTATTTACATAAAATTAGGAAAACTTGTTTACTTACTACGTTTTTAAAGTTTTCTAATTTTATTTTATTTTTCATATGTATGGATCCACAATATTTAAAACGCAGCTTGAAGTTACTTTTGATCCGTTTATTGTCGCTTTAACAATATTTTTAAGTAATTCCATATTACAGGAATGATTAAAATGTCTAACAAAGTCATAATCTGTTCTGCTTACAATTAAGCAAAAAGTTTCGCCAATATTTAACCATGGGTACTGTTTATGATTCGATACGTTTTGCATATAGATTCCACAGGGCACGGGCCTCCGTCACAATCGAGAGTAGGTTTGAGAATGGCTAGTCTGCCACGCGGGCTTAGCAGACTTTACATACCATAGAAATTCATACAAATCGTTGTGGTTTGCAGGTTTACTCACGAACGTTTGTTGTTTTCTCACATTATCTCACACATGACTCCGAAAATTCAGAGACCTGAACCTCTTGATAGCCGCGTCTGGTCCGTTTACCAACAGGCCACCACTCACTAAAGTTTTGATACCCATAGCAAACATAAAAATCTGTTGGCCATCCCTACAGCGAATACTTTGACGCGAGGGGCCTACGGAGACGCTATAATGCGGCATAACAAACATACTCGCGATGCTCCTTCAAGTGTCAACTCGAACCGTTCCTCACACAATAACACGCAATAACTTGTATTTTTATATTTCACATAGCCTGTTTTCATGTTTTTATTACGAGCCTGTAACGTCCCACTGCAGGGCAAAGATCTCTCTTTCCGCCTTCCATGCCTCCCGTTCAGGCGCTAGTTTAGCACTGGAATGATATCTGGTCCATTATGATCTGATGGTGTTTCGGAAAATAAGGAGAAATTAAAGCTGTTATCGAAATCATAAGGTGAAGAAATAGACGTATGGTTTAAGAATTAATGTTCTATCACAAACTTACAATCAAAAGTACTCTATACCTTTTCTATGTGTGTACGTGTGCAGTAAATTTTACACAATTTTATATAGCGCAGTTAGTTAGGTGCCATGTGTAAAAAGAGAGACTGCGGTGTTTGTAACACCTTTTAGCTTCGAGGAATCAAAAATCTTCAGTAATTTCTAATACCATCAATCACAAGACTTCTGTTCGTCTTAATAGATCGAACTATTATTGTGACTGTTGGGTATATATTATATTCTCAATTTATTTTATTTTTATTTATTAAGCTTCATATACAAATGTATACAAGGCGGACTTAATGCCTGTGGAATTTTCTCCCAGTCGACCTTTAGGTGATGTAGAGATGAGCTGTAGGTGTACGAATACTTATTTAAAAGATAAAGAGAAAAAAATACAAGTTATCCCTATTTCACTGTAATTCTCTATATTACTGTAAGGCCTTTCGTGGTAAAACAAGCTGAGGGCGTTTTGGGGCGGCTGGGCGGCGCTCTGTGACAAACGACATGTCGGTAGAGGCGCGTGATACTGGTCATAGCCTACTATAGCTATTAGACCTAACCTCATTCCTGTTTTAGGTAGGTCAATGACCTGTAGGATACCTAAGTGATTTTCTTTTTGTGTGTTTGATTATAGTGATGTGGCAGTATTTATTGGTGTAGGTTTCTCATATGTGAGCGTCCGTCTGGGTAGTTACTTTCGCAATGTTTATTGCTCCCGCCAAACAGCAGTGTGAATGCACTGTTATTTTTCGGATTGAAGGATTTTTTTATTGCAATGAATGGCTAGACGAGCATGCCGTTCACCTGATGGTAAGCGATACGACCGTTCATGAACAGTAGCAAAACCAAACAACACCTCAAATTACAAAGCAATGTCTGGCATTCCACTGCGCTCGCCATCCTGAGACATAAGATATTAAGTCTCAATATGTCCAGTAGTTACTCTGCTTGCAGTGTCCTTCAATCCGAAACACAACAGTACATTTGCACTGCTGTTTGACGTGAGAAATAGACAATGCGGTGGTACCCACCCAGGTGGCCTCTCACATATGATAGACCTACCACCAGTAATGTGGCACAATGGATATTGTAGACAGAGTAACTACTGGACATATTGACACTTAATATCTTATGTCTCGGGATGGCGCGCGCAGTGGAATGCCAAGCATTGCTTTATAATCCAAGGCTTTGTTTGGTTTTGCTACTGTCCATGAGCGGTCGTTTCTTGGGCTAATCGTAGCAGTTACTATTAATTGTAAATTAATAGTAACTGCTACGATTGTTTATTTTTTCCATTATTTTCTATTGTTTTTTTTTATGTTTAATTTTACAGTAAGATGTTGTTGCTTTGTTTTTACATTCTGTAATTCTTCAATTGTTATCTAATGTTTAAGTAAAAATGAGACTCACATATACAAGTGATTCCACGGTCAAACCGAAATACGGTTTCGTGGAACCTATGCCTAAATTTGTAATTACGTAATTTGTGATTTTTAATAAATAAATTAAAAAAAAATCTTGGGATTGAATGCTTCTAATTCTAGTACCTAATATAAATGAGGAATGCAGATAGCTGAGAGGAAATTAATACAAATATTTTAAATCAATTACATTACCAAATACAAATAGACCAACACAAAACTACCAAATATGTTACACAAGACTCGAATCTCGCTAGCTCCTACGCTCTAACTCATCAAAGACCGGTAGCCAAGCAGTTAAGATAAAAAAAACTGGACGCGGCGATATCAAGTCATCGTATTAATACCAGTGACATTCCGTGATATAACTACTAGCTTGTACCGGTGGGCTTGTTTGTACGTTTTGACAGCTCAAATTATCTCTACATTTATCTATCTAGTCTTTCTGAAGATCTTAGCAAGCATAATTTTATCGAGTGGCATGAAATGAAATGAAAATATTTATTGAATTAAATGTCATACATTATTTAGATCACTTTTTTCCACTACCCCCCGATTCACAAGGCTGTTTTCGCCAGAGAAGAATGGGCAAGAAACTCTAGACTACCGTCTGATGCCATTCGATATGCCTGGACGGCATTTGCGCTTACCATCAAAATTAGTGCAGTCATTAAGCTGGGTCAATATAAAAAAGAAATAAATTAATAAACAATAGTAAATACTAAAGACATCTCTGAGTTTTCGGAGTCATGTGTGATAGTCAATCACCACGCACTATAACGACGAAAAATATCGTGAGGAAACCTGCATACCATAGCGATTTGTAAGAATTTCTATGGTCTGTAAAGTCCGCCTACAGTCACTAGGCCTCCTCAGTCGTACTCTCGATTGTAAAAAAAGCCCTTATTAAGATTTATCGAACCAAAAAAGTCTCAAAGTAGCGAAAGGCATTTGAATCCACAACTTGACTAGTTCACAATCAAAACACGCTTTTGCTAGAGCTTTGAGACGATGATAATGCCTTAAATTCTTTGTGCAAATACGCCGTAATTGATATGGCAGGTGATAAGAGACTTCTTGAATACCAAACACTTAACAAGAGATTCGATGTAGTCGCTCCAGTAACAGTATAATAAACAACAATATCAAAAAATCACAGTGAAAATATTTGTGAATGACCTGCAGAAAAATCTCAGATCAATACTAAAACTTATCAAAGGTTTACAAACATCGCAAAAACTGAACGAAAATGCATCGGCACCTTCCAACACCACTTTAAATCAAAGCCCAATTCTAAAAGTATGAGACGTGTAGTTTTGCTAACAAAATTCGTAACATATTCATTTACAAAAAGTTAAAAACGACGCGCGACATTAAAAGATACAAATCAAGAAACGCTTTTGAGAAAACATTTCAAAAATCCCTTCATTACGTGCCCAAGTCAATCTTCACTCTCCAACTTAGGCTCCTTATTACAATGTTCATAAAGTCCAAAATGGTGGAGCAATGCTCGTTAAGTGCATGCGTACTGACAAAATAAAATAAAAAATAAAAAATTTAAACACCTTATCGGCGTATCGGCGGTCTATTGGTGGTCGGCGGCGTCGCGCAGCAAAATGAATGGAGAAGATATTTGTACAATATTATTTTATTGAGGTTTTTTGCATAGTTTCGGGTTTGAAATTAATTCAATGATATTTGTTGGGTGCTTTTTGTATATATTTATACGGCGAAGATATTTTGCCTAATTGAACCCCAATCATAATTTGTTCGTTTACTTCATTGTACTAAGTCCAGTTATTAAAAAAATGTGAAATAATAGTCCTTAGGTACCTATCGCACCTACCTACCGCTCGTAGGATATCGGCGTGACGGCATTTCAAAGACGCTCTACTTCCAGAAGCTAATTAACAAGTTTTAAAAAGGTCACAAGTTCTCTAGAAACTACTTATCTCTATCACAAACTTGGGCCACTTAACCCATTGAATCCCTAATCCGTTTTATTTACCTTCACCATTCAATAAAATAATACAAATACCAGTGATTACAATGAAAGCCTCATATCTAAAGCGGCTACTGCGCCCACGGCGGCGAGATGAAAGCCTGCCCAGAGATAGCGTTAAAACACTCATTTGTTTTGTCACCCGACCACCGACTAATGCGTGCCCCCTCTTTACCGGTCTCGCCCCCTCGCCCCCTTGCTCCATTCGCCCCTCGCCCCCCTAAGCCCCTCGCCTGCGCCCGCGCACCTTTTGATGCTGCGACGCGGCAGTTTAGATCTCAATTGTAAGCAATTAACGTATGCATACAGAATGGATTTCGTTTTGTTTGCTTTTTTGCATTGCAAATAGGGTTTTAAGTAAGAGGTTTAGCAAATTGATTATCGCGGGATACAACAGCAATGCAGTGAGAAATTAAAAATATAATTTTATGTTGACGTCAATGTGTATGTAATTGTGACTTATGAATACTTTAAATGTTACAAAACTGCTATTAACATTAATCTCACAATGGATTGAAATAAATTGCTAATATACTTTTGAAATGCGCCTTAAAAATAATTACAAAACCGAAATTTTTCCTCAATCTTTACGATACATTTGTATGTGGCTTTAGTTATTACTAGCGTTAATAGTTATGCGGCGAACTCACGAGGGCTATGGTTTGATACTCCAATATTTTCATATTTATCGGCAGTATATAATATTTGATCGTTTACAAAACGGTTTAACTGCGCACTTTGTTGACAGTAATTATGTTTAAAACGGTGTATTTTTATTAACAACTTTCGTAATACAATGTAACTTTTTCAGTTATTTTAATATTTTTATGGCAAGTGGAAATGTCGCGTGACATTAGTTAATATATTTTTCAAAGAGTTAAATTGAAAATTAAAATTTCTCGCGCAGTTTGACTGTACTTTTAATAGGTTTTTGTGAATTCTGTTGCTTTGTGCTACTGTAAAAGGTAGAAAATTCTTTTGATATTAAAACACATTGATAAGCAGTCTAAACACATACATTCGGTATCGGATATTTTGTCCTTTTCGAACATCTTTTGAATTCACTTTGAGCGAAAAAGACAAAATATTCGATCAATAAAATAGTGGTAAGAATTCAAATCTAGTTATAATTCCAAATAAATAAAGAGCTAATATTCGATTGACTTATCGTAATTATAAAAATCGAACCATATTCAATAGAAACCAGAAAATGCGAATTACGATTACCTACATTAACAAAAGTTGTAGGCGGCCTTACATACTTATCCCTTCTTTTATAATTCAAGTATTAAAATCGATTAAAAGTTAATAGAGCCGTTAGCTTCAATTTAAAGCAATTTGTATTTCATAATTGTTCAAAAAAAAACAATTGTTAAGGTGAAATGCGCAATTGTTATCCTTAAACGATTGACCATCGACCTCCGCGCTAATCGTCGATAAATACGACCGACAATTACCATTTGCAATAATTAAATTAAGCACGAAAAACGAATAACAACCGAACGGATGGGTTTTTGTGGATTATGTTTACGAATAAGTCCAAAAACATTTACTTTGTTTCCTAATAAAAATTTCTAAATATTCTTTTTTAATTTCTTCACACCGATGATCTATATCTTAGATTTCCAGTTCGACGTAAAATTAATGATAATTATTAATATTTAGTGTAGTGATTATCCGCCCAACCTAAACAGAAACCTGCCTAAACGCATTAGGTGCAGGATTAAGGCCTAAAACAAACCACTGATCATTTTTGATAGAAGCCTACATATATTCACATGAGTGTCCTTCATACTTCGTCTTCTTTTTTTATTTTGTATTTTAAATAAAGCATATCAACAGCACACCCATACACATTATTGTAAATCATTTTGAATTTAGAATTTAGGTCGGATGTGTGCGCCACTTACAGATTTACACAGCCAATTTAATGTGAATACTTGGTCTGATCCTCTATCAACACAAATACATAGTATTACATATGTAGGCTCCCAACTTACCCCAATTTCACCAGCAATAATTCCGCAGCCTTCCTGCGTTTAATAGTACATCCATAAACCCTGGTCCAGAGCGTTAGGCGCACTGCATCGCCATAACGATGAAGAGATAAAAGCCAACCGCTGAGTGTTTTTATATGTCAGGGGCGGATTATAACGGTTTTATCGACCGACCGGTAGCTTGATGGGATCGATTTTTTTTTTTCATTTTGTCAGCCAGTTTGATTGTTTTCGAAATATGAAATATATTTAAATTGAGAAATTAAAAAAAAAAAGAAAATTAATTTAATCATGACAGGAAAATGATGGCTGTGAAACGAAATGAAGAGAGTTTGATCTTGCACAGAAACATTTTTTTTTTCTTGTTTTGACAGGGAAACTCTCACGTAATTTATGATAATTGCAGCAAAAGACTTTTTTACATATAGGATAGGCATAGTGCTACCAGAACATGCACGTTTCGTCTTGTGTTTTCAGGAGGGCGATTTTATGGCAGGCACAAATTCTAGACTCCGGACTAATAATAAAGAGAAATATCCTAACACTTTGCCCAAGCTGGGATTCGGATCGCACGTTCGCTGTATCCGTCATTCGGCACCACTATTTCTCTAGGATCTCAATCCCTGGTAATTTCAAATTAGGTACATATATTTTTTAGAAAATATACTGCTATTAATCTCATGCTGTAAATAATGTAGAAATGTGTGATTATATTTTATTTCGTGATACATTCGTAATCAAACTTTTGCGTAAGTAAGTTTTTACGATTGTAACACAAATTCGTACTCAAAAACGCGAAATTAAAAGTCATAACAATTCGGCCTTACGAAACGACATATTAATAACGTACATTAATTTTATTACACTATATTCATTTCAAAACTCAATCACATGGGCGATTGCGTGATTTTCAAATAAAATCCAGCCGTCGTGAAATTCGTCCGCGCCTTTTCCGTTCTTATTGCGAGCGAATAAATGGAGAAACCTGACCGAACATTGTGCTCACCATTAATTGAATTGCAATAATAACCGCGCGAATAAATTCACATGAGTCCCGATATACGCGGGCATATAAAGAGCTCTTTATGCCAAACAAATCGGCCTCCTTTGAGAACTTCAAACGCGCCGCACACGAATAATCGCGTTATTTTATTTGTCGTTATTTTGTTTATCGCGGCCATTGAGCGGAGAGTTGCAGAGCGGCACATGTCTACAAAGCTGCCGCGCCGTGTCTCTTAGAGACTCGTAATCGGACGGGTCAATTTGTTGCAATTAAATACCTCATGTTAAAACACTTACGAAGAATTGGACCTAATGAAAAATTTAACCCAATGAAAAAATATTGAAGTATTTGGAATTCCAAGTTTTAAGTCTAATGCTTTCTGGTTAATATTTGCGTCGGAATAAATACTTGTTACAAGCTAGCGACGACAAATCCTTTGTGGGATTAAATATGTGTCGTTTGATACCTTGATCTACTATATCTCTTGGAAGAAATATTATATTCTTGCTTCAAATCTGTAGGATAAAAAGGGTTTTGATAAAAGGTAATCGTATTTAAAAATTGGCACATCTGCCTATGATTACTAGAGAGCGTTTATTTATTCGTGCTAGTTTCCATTGAAGTAACTACAATATTGTAAAATAAAAATGCAAATTAATCGCTAAAAAAAAGGAAAAAGTAACTCCACTCATGTTAAACGAAAATCGCTGCATATGCAAACACCCATATATTATATGGTAAGAATTATAGCTATATATGTCGCCAAGTAAAATGAATAGGCACATTTAATATTCCTTAATCATTGTCGGCTCTATAAATAATTTCACCGATCGTTAATCTATGTCCATGCATATAATAAAGTTGATAAATAATTGTCATATTAAACGAAGGCAGCCATGTTTCTTGCGGTTTTTCGTTCATTTGCGTCACAAATTAAAATTCCGGAATTAACACGAATTTTGTAAAAAGGTCGTAATTTTTTATAGATGACCTTCCCAATCAGCTCATATGATGATAGGTCACCGCCGTCTACAGAATACCTTTTCTAGGTTAGCTAGAATAATTTGTGAGTTCCTGGAATTTCTAAATGGATAGAAAAGAAGAAGCGAATTTAGGTATAGTTAGGCCTCCGGCAGTCTACCATAGGGAAGGAACCTCGTAATGGTTATTTGACATCAGTTTTCTATACGTTAAATCCGGCTCCTTCCCAACTGTGCCACTGTCCGACGCAGTCAAAAACAAACAACAAATGCATATTAGTAGATAGTATAAAAGCGTTTACTACAGACACTATCTCGCGTGATGCTCTCTCGTTACTTAAACTTTTATTGCTACCTCTTACACCTGACTTTCTCTGTAGGCTCGTAAGCTACTGTCTTGGGGGACGGACTGAGGGATGAAGCGGGGGTCATAAGTTAGACCAAATTGAAAAAAATATAGAAACTAAGCATACTGGGCGTCCTATAAGCTGCATATTAAAACAAACTTTTTATTAGATATGATATATCACATTTACAAAATTATAGACATTCTTAGCATACTGGGTGCCCCACGGTCTCTCAGTTAAAATACTCTTTATTCTCAATACTTACAATAATTCAGTATTGTAATTGTAATTAATAAGTTGCTTTTAATCATATACCATGTTTCTTGGATACTTTTGCAAGAGAAAATTAATACGAAAAGAAGACAATATTATAATGCAATAAATGCAATATACGTATAATCAGTTAACGATTCTTTACATTATTTGACAAAAAATATTGATACAGAACTAATAAATCATAGAGCTGGCGAGCTGATAGTACGCGGTGACCCCTACCTACATTCGCAACAATAAAAAATCACCATTCTTCATTACATGATCACCATACACAGTCATCCCAAAACTTTCTACTAGACTTGTAGGGCATGTACCTCACCTCGTACATCCAAATGCACCCCTGCCTACACTTAACATTAGTGACAGTCGCCGGACCACCAGAAGCGTGGCGTTATCTTCTTAATTGCCGGATTTTGAACACGTTTTAATGTTAATTGAACCGACCGCCGCGTGGATAGATTACCGCCGATACCCGATTTATAGCACTCAGATAGTGACGATGTTATGATCTGGGAATATCTGGGATTAGGGACAAGAATTTGTGGTATCTGATCAATGTATTCTACTTATTAAATATTGCAACGAAATTCACTGTTGTTTTCCGGTATGTATGAGACATACATACCGAACCTGAGAAGGTTGACGAGCGCAGTGGAATGCCAAGCAATGCTTTGTAATTCATGGTGTTGTTTCGTTTTGCTACTGTTGATGAGCAATCACAACACTATCAGGCGAAGTGCGTTGTTTTGAAGCAACTTGTATGGCTGTTAAAGAAGGAATTGGATTGAAACATGCTTTCAATCATTTACCTAACAAAAGCGTTCAACATAAGGCCTTGTAGTCCACAGTATACGTCACCATTGTTAAGTTGTTATAATATATCAAAACTTGAACCCCACTCCACCTCAAAATTTAAATCTAATGAAGCACAACTTATTCCCCACTTATATTTATATTTTATTATTAATACGGCGGCCATTACAAGGCGTGACGTAATAACTTAAGCCTCTAGCACACTGTGTTGCAACTAATCCGCACTCTATTGTGTCAACCCCCTTAGTTATGTCACCCTAGTTTGCACTTACATGTTATCTAGAAACCTTATCACGTTGTAATAAGGTTGGAAATCGTGTAGCACCTCGTTAAAAAAGCTGGGGCAAAATTTGAAATTAATAATAATAGTTTTTCAAAGTGTAACGTGTACTAGTTCATCGGTGGTTACATATTATTCGATTTTTTACCCCATGCGCCGGGAACGAACAGTACTTCGGGCTATTTTTAATTTAAATAAATGTGGGTGATTGAGAGCTGGTATATCAGTAACGATATCAGTTTATTTTATTATTACATTTATTTCAAATTTATTCGAAATAATTTTATTGGCGGACTTAATGCCGTCGGCATTTTCTTCCAACTTTTAGGAAATGCAGAAATGATATCAAAGGTGTTCTAAGATACAAGTGTTGTTTACGAAATATATTACATATATTTGGGTGCCACCAAGTTCATTTTAAATAGCGAAAACAGTACGGCAATATATTGTTTCGACGTCTTTAATTACTAATATCAGGATTTTACGTAGTGCAGGGTGAATTATAATTTTAGGTTTCGCATGGCGTGACGTAGAAAAAAGTTATATCTAGGTTTAAATCTTACACGGAACAAACCTTATGTAATGAAAATTGTGAAAATTAAGGACATATTTTAATTAGAAAATAAATATTGGTTGCAACGAGTTTCAAGTTGCTAATTTGTTACAGTTAAGTAGTCTAGTCCTAATAAAACAACACCGTGAATTACAAAGCAATGCTTGGCATTACACTGCGCTCGCCATCCTGATACATAAGATGTTAAGTCTCAATATTAGTAGTTACTCTGGCTACAATGTCCTTCAATCCAAAGCACATCATGCATTTACACTGCTGTTTGGCGAGAGAAATAGACTTTGCGGTGGTACATACCAACTTACATATGAGAGACCTACCACCAAGTACTATTATCGCACTAAGGTATTACTGTTAACGTATTTAACAGCGAAATAATATTAAATATTACTACACGGCATTCATAAATAAAATCAAAATACTACTAACTACAAGAACTTATACTTCTATCCTACCCTTTAGGGACATAGTCGTGTTGATGCAACAAAAAAATAACCCACATTAAGCGATTCGAGTGGTTCGACCCTTCCTTAAATTTAGGGGTGGCTTAAGACCATTTATGCTGCAAACAGGCTCAACAGTTCATGATACGAATAATCCCACTTACTATTTACAAGCTTATCAATATTATTTATATAGCTTTTGAATTTTTTTTAGTAAGAACAACTAACGAATAAAAAATGATGATGGAAGCCGTCGCTAAGTGAATGTAGAACTTTCAATTTATATAAAGTTGCTTAAAAAATAAGTCGATGGGTCCTAATAACATAACATTATCTAAAATATTACAAAAATTCATTTACATGCACATCTTTTATCTTAAAATACCTATATTATATACCTAAACTTGGTTCGTAAATTGTTAGATTAAAGGACAAAATATGTATATCGCGCCATATAGTTTTTGTACAAGATATACTAATTAATAATAAATTAAATTCAATTTTTCATGATTTTATTCTCCGGCAAATCGAAATTTAAAATACATGTTCGTTTTTAATATTTTTTTATTAATTCATTAAACGGAATACCGACGGATACTCATTCATTTAATAAATAACAACGTTTATTTCTCAAAGCCATGGTCAATTAGAAATCCTATGACCGCTATGAATGGACCACGCAAAAAAATACTGTAATATCAATTTGTATGAACGGTCCCGATGCTATTGTCATTTGAAACTTTAAGTAATAAATCAAGGTACTATCTTTAAGTATATTAGAAAAAATATTTCCTGATACATAGGAATGAAATTGGCTTTAAAGCAGACATTTTATTAAAATATTTAACCCTGTAATCACTGTTACTATCGGGATGACACAAACTACTTTTTTATTCATAGAGCTTAAAACTTAGTACCTACTTGACGTATAGACTAAAGTCTATATCTTACAATTATTAATGATAAGCACTCATGCATCCAGATTTGATTAAAATATTTATTCCGTTTGTAAGACGATATAAACTCGATTCCCAATGCCTACTAAACTGTTTCGATGGCACAGTTGAACTAAGTACGATATGATTGCGAAGCTGTCGTCTCGGGTTTGAAGCTCGAGTCGAGCAAAGTGATATTGGATTTGGGTTGATCTATTATCAGTCAAGAATTTGTGCCCGATATGGTAATAGATTCACATCACATCGTGATAAGGAAAATACAACTCGAAACGAGGATGTCCTGGTTGGACCTCTGCCAACCCGTTCTGTGAAAAAGGCGTGAATTTATATACTAAACTTTAAAAGTTAAATCCATGATCGAACCTGCGACCTCTGCTTCAACAGTCCGCAACCCACCAAGCTACCGCTCTCCAGTAATATGTAGTGATAAAATGAGTAAACACGCAGGAGGCAACGCGTGTGAATTTAAACGCGGGTCGCTGAAAACTCTTCACTTACACGATATTACTATTTTTACTAATGAAAATAAAAATGTACCGACGTTCCACTGCGACGCTAGCATAGCTACAGCTATGTAATATAGCTTTTTTAATTCGGGAAGTATTCAGTGGCGTAAAATTGGAGGGAACTATTTTGCTGTCAATTTATAAGGTAACGATGTTGGTCATGATTTATTAATTTTGAAATAGTAATTCATACTAATATTTGAACAGTATTCCTTGCTCAGACGCTACAGATAAGTACGTTAAGCTGTCGGGGCCGATTGTTGTCCATAACCAATGTAGGTAATGTTAACGATTGGAAAAGAACATAATAGCGAATTAAATATATTAACACTGAACCGGTTAGTTTGCTAAAATCATCTAAAAATACATTTGTTACAACTCTATGAACACACAAACATAGAAATAAGTATACTGTAACATACATACACTAATTACACACTTAAAATTTAGTATCAACCCATTCTTCAATAAAATTATCATAAAAAATACGACACCAAAAAATATCTTGCACTATCTCCAACAAGCATATCTAGCGATGGAGCGCAACTACGTTCCTTCCTCGGGCGCACAAGGGTGACAATGAGATCGGCGTTCCCGCGCCGTGATTGGTCCGCCGATGTGACGTCACGGGGCGTCCGGTCCCGCCCAACACGCTCGAATTACCGGATTAGAATGTCCGGTATCGGCTCGGGACAAAGTCGGGATGTCGCATTGGCTACCTACATACCCGATAGGAAATTCCGGTTCTATTTCATAGACAAAGATGACTGTTCCGATTGATTCGAAACAAATCATATTGTGAATGGAAAAACGTATCTTAGGCTCGGTCGCATCAAGTGACTTTGAATTTGACAATAGCAAAACTATACATTCAGGATGAGAAAGTTTGAATTTTATGGTAGCAATACTATGCAGTATGAGAAAGTTGACATGAATTATTATTAAATGTACCGAGTTGTTTTAGTTAATTGCCAGCTTACAGAACTTTGCCAACCCGCATTAGGCCAGCGTGGTGGACTATATGGCCTAACCATTCTTCACCAGAGGAGGCCCGTGACGTCCAGTGGAACGTAAATGAGCTGATAAAACACAATTAAAGAACTTTAACAGTAAAATATCATTAGGCAAGATGCATACAAAAATTAGTAAGTTAAAATAAATATGAATGAAAAAATCATTTTATAATTTATAAATACTACGGTGGGACTATTATCCTACTCAAAATCAAAATGGTAAAATGTTTGTTGCAAAACGGTGAGCTGTTAATGTTTAAAAATAGTGATAAGTTAAAAAAAAAAACAGTTATAAATAAAATAGCACCCGCGATATAAATTAAAAATGGACACCCTAGTTTATTTTTATTACACATTTTCCTGGAATTGTAAAATATTCATATTTATGAGGTACCCTTGTGTCAATGGAGATTATAAAAACACGGATTATTAACAATACATATTTTAATTAAAACATCTGAAACCCTACATAAATCCAGAATAATATTAGATTCAATATAATATTTTGCTGTCACTTTATTCTCTATTCGTGGTGTTAGAAATACAAAAAACAATTACTGAAAATACTACATTGAATTCTGTATCAGCCCATTTACGTCCCACTGCAGGGCACGGGCCTACTCTACAATCGAGAATACGATTGAGAGTGGTTAGGCCATATAATTTACATTGAATTAGTTCGTCAAATTATTGTCCCATAAAATCATAATTCGTATGATACACAAAATACGAAAACTATATTTGAAACTTTTAACGGCAAGTAATTTAGTAATTGCGATTGTATCATGTTCATTGTATTTCACTACTTTCTGCCTAGAACTACATTACTGATGTATCCCACAGATATACCGGTTTTTTGGGATAAAATAACAAACCCAATCTATAAACTATCGCTGTGCAAAAAATAACAATCTGATTGTCCTTCGCTGTTTAAAATAAACAACCAACATACTTTCTCAATTAAAGGTAGAACTTTATTTGGCTTGCAGACTCAAGATTCCTAAAAAAAAAAAAACAATCTAAAAGCGTACACGTGTTCTCCAAAACAAAGCTAGATTATTGACACATTCGTCAGTAAGGTCTTTCTTAGAAAGCTAGGCACTAAAAAAATCAGAAAAACGTATAGAAAGCATGTAGGTCGCATTCCCGGACTGAACAATCGCTGGCCTGGGCCACTGCGCCGCGTAATTGGTCCCGGCGCCCGTCTCGGACCCGTTTTGTTCATTTTTGGACCTCGGACGATCGTTCCACTAGTTTTTTTGCTCCTCGTTTGTTGGTTTTGGGAATTAGCATGTCTTATTAGCATAACTGTCTGATACACGATTGCTGGAACGACCGGCCGTGTAGTCTAATAAGAATCTTGTACCGTGCCAATAACGTTTAATCCAATTGGACGTTAACGCATCGAGATTTAACTCGCGCTCTGCACGGCTTCGAACGATTGACTCGTCGCAATACACTAGAATTCTTATAGACAATGCAACGTATTAAAACAACAAAAGCATTAACATAGAGGAGTAACATCTCGCGCGGCACACTGCACACGAGAGCGCAGTGCCAATCGCGTCTCGTCAAACACATGCGATGCCATAAATCAGCGTGGAGCGCACAAAGCGGTCGGCTCGCGGCGGGCCGCATAATGTATGCGTCTGCGCGGCCGGTCACCGAATCGGTAATATTGTTAACAGGGAGTAAAATAACAGGAAACAAAAACGAGAATTATGCATCATCTCGGGAATTTCTCAATAAGACGTGCGGCGATCGCGGGGCCGTCGCGGGCGCCGCCCTGCCGCGGTGGCGCCTCCGCGTCCTGCCCGCGCAGGCGTCCCGCTCGCGCGCGGGTGGCCAGCGCCGCCACCACGCACCACGGGCACACAGCACATTAAGCGCACAGCTCCGGCTATATCATTAATCTATTACTTGGCTCCGAACTCCGGCGGAGGGCCGCGCTGCTCGTTTTTTCTCGACTCGGATAGAGTCTGCCGGCGGTCGCGCGGTGAAAGGTAACGATGGTATGAGAACGATATTCGGTTTTATGGCGCTTAATTAGCGTTGATCTTTCGCTCTGTCGGCGTCTCGTCGCGGCGGAGGGCGCGCCATATAAGTCCACCGGTCGCCTTTATTGGCCAATATCTCGGGACAGGATCGTAGATACTTCAACTAGATGTCATGCGGTTGCGAGGCCGCGGTAAAAAAGCGCCGTACATCACAAAGGTGCGTCACGGTGTGCGCTTGTAGTTTACTCAGCTTGGTCAACGCGGGTGTAGCATGTGCTGTGGACGTCTACGTGTGGGCGTGTTGGCGGCGAGTGTCCGGCGCCCGGGGCATCGTGGCGGGCGGCGGAGTCCGAGCTCCATTCATACATCCACAAGTGGCCGCTAATTACAGCCTTCGTGGAGCTCCACTCTCGCGCCGATCCTACGCTGATTAAGTTCTTGACATTATACACAGTGTAATAACAGGTTCCCGCTGATTGTATCCGCGGAGATTTGTCAACGGGAAGTTTTCTTCAATTTCGCATAATGCCTCGGGAAGATTAATAGTTGTGGAGAAAATAACGGGATTTATAGGGACGAGCGTGGCGCAGCTACCGACCATTACGTCGAGCGAACAGTTCCGAGTAAACACCGCGCGCGATGGGAATTAAATTCTGATATTAACTTGTGAAACGTTCGCTGCGGTTTTTGTCAATTACTAGACTTATTACGGGAATTTACACATCATGTCGCGTATTTGAAATGTGAGAAAAAAAGTAATTTTACGTATTTGAAATGTGAGAAAAAAAGTAATTTTATAATAATTGTTGTTAGACTTATTTGTAAACACCAGAATGTGGAAATACTTAAAGAAATAAATTTACTGTCTTCATTTTTATTTTGTTATTTAATAAGTCTTAATCCTGATATTTCGCATTAATATGGGACATATAATAGAAATACCTACAAAATAACTTATTAAAATAAGTTTAATTAACAAAGGTATAGCCTTACAGTTTACACTAAAGCCTAACATATAGTCTAGTTGAATAAATTAGAATATTTTACCGCGATGTAATTGCCTTGTACGAGCTACTGACAAGTCCAGCCCTAAGGCGGGCTCTATATTAACTGTCGCGTCTCATTTTCATATCATATTGACGTGTCTATTTATATATTGAAATAAGAATGCCTTATAGCTATATTATGGTATCAATGTATTGAGGGCATTTAAAGATATTGATTTCGACAGAACGCTTGTGGCTCTGCCAAAAAAAGGAATCGGTTCTCATCTCAAAAACAATAATTAATAATATTTCAATACGTCAAATACATAGTCTTGTATGTTTTAAATTAAAACACGAAGAGATTAACATCTTAGTAAGGCGAAATTCACCCTGCACAGTTCACGTTTAAAACAAGTCATCTTAGGTCATATATCAAATATAAGCAGTCCCTATAAGGGTGGTTCTACAAAAGTAGGGCAAATATTAAGGATATTATGTTTACATGAGTTTCTGCTTTTAATTATTACGAATTTGGGTGGTTATGATAGATAATCTAATAAACATGCTAACTTAAAACAGGCCAGTCACTTTATAAAGTAGTTTTTAAATTATTAAGGATTTTCAAAATTTTGCTTCCAGAGGACTGACGAAAACAACAGGGTACTGACAAATACACATTTTCATAAGAATAATCAGTCATTTATTAATCATTGAAACATTCTCTTAGAATGTAATTATATCACATGTTCTTTTAACATTAATCCTTATAGGTAAGTATAAAATAATCACATTTTTTCTATTTATACTGACGAAACTTCCTCAGTATTAAAGTCAGCCTTGAATTTTTTTATTACCTTAACATTAATCAACATTAAATTACTTTGAGGTAGTTTCACTCAAAAATTATACATTTTCTAAAAAAAACAATAAACAACTGTAACACGAAATTATTATTTCTAATAATAAAAATGAGATCCATTTTCTTATTAATCAACAAAAATAGTCTTGTTCTCTCATTGAAATTTACTTTTCAAAAACATCAATATCCTCCTTAAATTGGTAAAATACTCTTTTTCCTTTTGTAACGCGATCTGGTACAGGTAACTTATGGATTATTTGTTCAAACGGTACGTCTGCAACATCCTTTTCATCCAATTTAAATAGAGTTCCATTCTGGTCACAAATTTTAAGGAAAGTCACTCTCATCTCGCCGTCATCATCGATATCAGAGGAGCAGATAGCCGCATAACGATACTCTTTATTCCTTAGCATATATTTAATTAAAACATAATCTCCGTTGCTATAAAGACTTTCTTGTTGTGAGCCGCTATCACGCGCCGCTATCGCGTCTTCACTCATCTCTTCAATTCTGGTTTTTGGCGTTTTTTCAACAGATTTAACAACTTTCTTCAACTCTTTTTTAACTCGTCTATATTTTTGACGCTGAGTATTCAGTTTAGTTTTAAGTTTTGAAATTACAACTGCCATCTTCTTTAATTGCTTGTTTCTGGATTTTCTCTTTCTTTCGCTTCTTTTTTTTGCTTCTTTCACTCTTTTGTCTTCTTGAAGCACTTGCGGAACTGGTACTACAATTGGTTGCATTTCATCGTCAGTAGTTACAGGGGTATTTTCGCGTATAAAATTATTAATACTTTCCTTTAAGTGGTGTTTCTTTTGCCTGTATTTCGAGGAATATTTTTTCCATTTCCTTCTGGTTGCTCGTTGCTCTCGAGGTGTCATTTTACTAATATTTTTTCTTTGTCCTTTCTCCTTTTTTCTTAGATACTGTAACCTTTGTTTTTCTTTATACTCAGCTAATTTGATAGGGTCGCTTTTAATCTTTGCTAATCGAGCCTTTTCGGCTTCTCGTTTGTTTTGTAATATCTCTTCCCGAGATAACTTTTTTTTAGGAGGCGGCATGATGTTTTAACTGTAATAAGTAAAAAAAGACCTTAAACGTGGTATTTTTTAACGTAAAAGCAGACAAAAACAAAATCTGTCAGTACTCTGGAAAATATGTCAGTCCGCTGGCATATTAACGGACAACGGACTGACGCCAAAGTACTGACGAAAAGGATGCAATTTTATAATTATAGTCAGAAAGTACGTTCCTTTTCGAATTTTGTAATATTACTAAACAATATTATTACAAATTATAATTAACTGTATATGAATCGAAACAAAATTCAAG
Organism: Hyles euphorbiae; assembly: GCA_023078785.2. Taxonomy (NCBI): domain Eukaryota; kingdom Metazoa; phylum Arthropoda; class Insecta; order Lepidoptera; family Sphingidae; genus Hyles; species Hyles euphorbiae. Next base: position 10,308,957 of record CM041044.1, on the reverse strand, counting down.
TTTACAAGTAAATGCCAACTCACCACAGTACTGAAATGTTGACTGGACCCGCCACGTGCACACGGAGTAACCGCGACTCTAGCACTGGCATCGTAATGGCGGCCGTCAATCGACGTGGCTTGTAGCTAGCTTCACTATTAACCTTGAAGCATAGCGGGATTGTAACCTTGAGTCTGAGGTATTTACCGGGAATTTCAAATTTTAAAAACACACAACGGACTGACGAATGACTCTGAACACAAAGTTTATTCTTTATTTTAAAAATAATGGCAACAATATTACATTTGAAAGCTTTGGTAAACACTGTAAAGTACATCGCAGATTTAGATTAAATAGTAAGTTTTCTTAAATAATTGGCAATTTTTAACATACAGCCACTTGATTGCGCAGTTTTGGAATTGTGACATGCCAAAAGACTGACGATTTGAGGATCTATCGTGATTTTTTATATACTTGTAATGAAAATAAATACCTGATATTGGATGACCAAATAACGGATATTTGATTATTTTAAATCCAAATAAAATTTCCAGTAAATATACGAAAACTTTGTATTTATGGACTGGTGACATCAAGTTACCCATTTTTTGTAGAACCACCCATAAGCTAAAAACTATTCAATAACAACTTAATATGAGATCACCTTAAGTTGTACAGCTTTCACATACAAAACGTGACTGCAAAATATATGATTATAATGAAAGTGTTAATTATATGATGGAGGGCTTATTACATAAATTGCCATGAAAGAAATATGTTAACAGAGCGTAACCGCATTTATCGACACTTATAAACGTTACATATTTATTTATATCACAAGTGTGAACGCATTTTAATGATACAATAATAAATTATCCACAAATATGCTGCACATTCGAAAATTCCCGTTCAAAATTGAATATTTAACGTGGAAAATATTTATAAGGGAAATTTATATTGCATTAAATAAATAGTTTCAGGAATTTTAAATTAAAATGTGCAAATATTTGATGTGTTACAAGAATTAAAATTAATAAAACACATTTTACCCGTTGTCCACTTTTACTTTTTATTTATATTTTTGTTGTTTTTTAAAAGACTAATGTACTAAAAGTGACTTTATCTGTACGAGGCAATTACTGTCTGAAGTTTAATTGTTAATTTCGCGCCAACTATCTTGACATTTTCATACGAAATATTTACTCTATTCTCCGGTGTCAAAAAAGAGTTTCACTCTCATTCCAAATTCAAATTCAAACGCAGCTCAAGTTCTTTTTTCAAAAAAGGCACAGTGTAGTTTAACAAAACAAACATTCGTAAGGCGAATCATAAATCAAAAGGTGAGGTGCATGACGTCGACGGGTCGGTTATTAACTTAATTTAGCACTCTCTGAGCTTCGCCCTGCTCTGTAGACAGTGTTTGTTTTGCGGGCGAGAACTTTACACAACCTATCATTACGCTCTCGTTATGTTTTTTCATCGCGAGGGATGGCCAACAATTTTTTTACTTTAGTTTTTTGTAGTTGATAGACGTGTTTTAGTATGATGTAATGAGTTAGTTCTTGTGGTTTCGTGTAGTGTATGCGTAAGATTTATAATTCTAAAAGTTTAATTGTTAATTTGTGTAATATATATCTAACAATAATTATTTAAACAACAAGCCACGAATCAAAAATAGAAAAGTTTATGTATAGAGATAATTATTTATTATAAATATCTACAAATTGCTTTCTTACAATACAAAATCTATTGTTAAGTGTCTAACCGTGACGTGTAAAAAATAATTTTAAACAACTATGAATTTTATATATAAGTTATTATTTAGAACACAATTTAAGTTTCAATATTTAAACACACTATTAACATACAAAATAAACATCGCAAATGGAAAGTTCAAACCAAAAGTTGGTTACAAAGGCCAACATTAAGTTGGGCACGCCAGAGGCGCAGACGCAGGTTTCGTTAAAACTCGTTATTATTAATAATATTACTCATTCCACTCACTGCAGTATTTTTTTGCCATGAGCCGTTGTTTTACAAGGCCCACCTCATAGTGTTTTCTATTCCTAGTTCCCAACGCGTTGCCACGCGCTAACAGCCCTTATTGCTAGCAAACTAAAGTTCATTTTTCTCTCCTTCGTAGGAGCTCATCTATAGCCAAAGTCAACGGATGTTATCAAAGTTGCTGTGGCCCAATCCAGCCCCTAGTGCGCCCAGAGACCCACACTCAGATCATTTGGTTAGTAGACTTTGATTTTTTTAAAACTACTTCGATTAGTGTGGATGTTTTGATTGTGTTAAAAAAATCATGAACAAGTAAATATGAAAATATATAAGTACAATTTTCTTTTTCTTTTGTTATTTAAAATACATCGAATATTCAAAAATAAAATTAAGTATCATCTAAAACCTGAACAAAATAAAGAAACTTCAATATGGAAGCAAAGAATCTGCAACTAAGTTTACCACTTCATAAAAAATAGACACAGAACATGCTTTCACATCAATCAGTAAAAAAAAACATTATAACCATATAAAATAACATTAATATGCATGCAAAAGACACTAATTTTCTAAAAAACGGACAAACAGTTACGAGTAAATTAAAAAAGCAACCGTCAAAACATATTTTCTGGCGCCGCCCTAACTAGGCTCTAAAAAAAGTTGATGGTCGAAATCATAGCAGATGTTAATGATTCCATTATTTATGGCCGAGCCCTCTATTACGTTCCGTTTTTTACCTACTGGATGAGGTAAAGGTTAGTCAGTCGTGTAATTTTAAATGCGGCCACGCTATTTAATATTGTTAGCTTTCGTGTTTCGGTTGGCTCGATCGACGGTATTTATTCCCACTGTTGGACGTGGGATTGACATTTTTGGATTTCAACTTATGTCTCGCAGTGACATCAGAAATAGCGCCTTATAAATGCTACAAGTTTAAATAAGAGCAGAATTTAAAATAAATTAAAATTAAACAGAATCTCGTTAAACATCAAAGCTCAAGCAAAGTTAAAAAATCAAATATAAATATGACAAACAAATATTGGCAAGAACAAAGAAACAGCATGTTCATGATTCAATCCTAACACGCTCTTATAAAAATCTTTAACCTCAATATTTATTCACAACAATTTTATTACAAAAACACACCGTTCAAACGCCAGAACAATTTTTAAAAACAACGTTTGATATCTAAACCTAAGATGTTTATAAAGCATAGATGCGTTGTCCGAGCTTTATAATGGCAAGACGTTTGGAAGGTAATTGCCTCACTTGCAATCAGTCAACCAGTGTCGCCGACACACGTTTCTCTGACTATCTGTATTCTCGGAACCAAATGCGGAAAAATAGACTAGAGTGACTGAAAATAATGTACAAATGATTCTGAAACTGTGAAACAAAAACAAAAACCAATTTGAAACGACAATACGCATCGCGCCATTTTTTTGTGCCATTATGTTAGTGTATGACGTGTCTATTTGTAAAACGTCATTGATCTAAACGTCCGAATCTTACAAGTATAAACTGCGTGTGTAATTATTATAATTATTTAATTTTTTTGTTAGACCCGAGTTTAGTAAGACAAAAACACTTCTGGGTGATATCCATAAAAAAGATATAACATAACGAGGCGTTAATGACGACGTGAAATTTGTAGGAACACCATCATTTACAATTCTTATTTTAAATATTTTATTTTATGTTTCAAGCTTTGTGATTTCACTTCCTTGGGGTTTTAAAATGATGAATCAAAATTCTACGTTCTATGTAACATTGTATTCTTACTCACGGTTTGTGTTGAATTTATCAAATTATATTTTAAAACATCGCATAAATTAGTATGCTACTTCCTACGCATTTTAATTAAAATTATTTAATATCAGTCCCCTGTTCCCGTTTAATAACATAATTTATTTCATAGACAATTATTTTGTTTTTTCGGTCGGTTTTTTCGGTTCATGTTTGAGAATTGTAACAAACCTACTTTCTAATTGTGTAAATTTGTAAAGAAAAATCATTGCTCTATAATCAGGAAAGATAAATTCCGCCTTATAACCATTAAAACAATTCTGGAATAAATGAACGATCAAATATGATTTTCACACAAATCCGCATCCATAGACAAGTTGAATTGCCTATTTAGTGCGGACATACACGCTAATTAAATAACCATAAATCTGCAGTGAGCGAATGCTCGCCATATCTGTCCAATGTATGCATTATTTAATACATTAAACGTGGAAGGCATTCCGATCAACTACAATGTCTATACTGGATTCAGTTAGGTATTTATGTGGTAAATAATTGCCTGCCATATTTTCCAGCCTACGTGTAGCTTACATGTTAAATTGTACTTACTGTGTCAGCTTATAATGTATTATGGTTGCAAATGCAGTATTATAAGGTGTAAAAAGTATTCAATTGCCTCAGTAAGAATTATTAGAAAACCATCAACAAAATGGCTTAAATAAACTTTATAATGATTTAAATTTCTTCATTTCAATTAATGTTAACAAAAAATTGTCTAACGTAATATCCGATAAGATAGAGCCTTTTTTCGCTGTAAATATGTGATAAGTTGTGAACCTATTACTATATAACGCTGGACTGTTACGCTCTGTTGAATTCATGGAATTTATTACATTAGCCAACATTCTATGAATCAGTATTATGCATTCTTAAATAGAATATCATTGATTGCTTTACTTTTACACGATATCTATCCAAAATCTACAGCATATACACACTAGTTTATTTTCGACCCTAGTCGAAAAGGCCAATGACAAGAGCCTTAAAAAAAACGATTTCCAAGAATAGTCCCAGCAGTGTCCATCACAGGGGCACCCTAAATACAACTAACTGCCCGAGGCGCCAGCGGTCATTACACCAAGGTGTCTGCTGCCTAATTATATGGACGAAAAACACCTCGCCAACGTCAAATATTTGTTAATCATCTGTACACAAAAATAAACTGTATTTTTAAATAAATAAGATTTATTTTGCAATGGGAAATTCAAGGCTTGTTAAAGTCATGATGTATTAAGGTACAGGCAGATCATACGCACCACGCAAAACGGAACGTATCTGATTTGTGAGTGATTGATTTGACAAACTTTGGAAATATTAATATGTTGTGTTTTTTAGAATGGGTTAAGCGCATCCGGGAGGAAAACATGATTTTTAGTAAAACAATTTACAAATTTAAAACATAATACGTATGTTTTAGAAAGTCTATTATAACATTAACTAAGCTTAAATAAATTATTGTAAGTGCTTCAAGTTTCTAGTAGTTAAGACATTACTAATGTTCAAAAAAATAATTATTGTAAAAACATCCAACAATTCCACGAGCAAATAACAATTTATTTTTTTAATTACTAAACATATTAGTAGCTAATATCGGCATCATTTACCATATTATCACCTCAATTAATATTTAAAAAAAAGGTTGGCAACATTAAAAACTCTTTCATCAGACAAGCTTGTCTATTACCAAAGCCCTGTTCAGATATGCTAAGTGCCCACCCAAGTAAATCATAAGCGTTAGTCCGCCTAGGTGGTCCTAACCCTACATTAAAGCTTATGCAAAGTCGCAATTAATACTCTAATACTGAACTAATTACTGGTATAATGTATAACGTATGCTAATTTATTTGCAAAAACACTTTGAAAAGAGCCAGGCTGTTTTGCCTTCATCTATTCACGTATGAGAGCTGAATCGTGCTTTCATTAGACAATACAAGTTTTAAAACGTCAAGGCACTTTCATAGAAAGATCTTGTGTTGTGATTATCAGTAAATAAAGTTTTTGGAGTCCCATAATGATGTTGCTTTTATGTTGAACGATGTTTCCAAAACTCACCGAAATGTTATTCATTTTTAGTACATGTTGCCGTGTTAGTATGTTATGTAATGCTGCCTAACATGTAACAATTTATAGGATTTTTACACAGAGCACCACAGAAGATAATTGCGATGTAAACGCATTACACACATATTCGAAACTAACATTTGTCAAGCGGAGATTGAAGCAGCTTCTCATTGATAATTGAGCACCATTTTGTCCAATCTACAAACTGCATTTATCAGCCGTTTTGTACTTTTAATTCCAAAGACCTCTGACTTTTCGGAGTCATGTGACGCACTAAAACGATGAATAAACATCATGAGGAAACCTGCATAGCAATTGATAAAATTTATATGGTATGTAAATCCACCTGTCCGCATCAGGCCAGCTTGGTGGACTGTATGACCTAACCACTCTCAATCTGAATCGTGCTCCCGATTTTAGAGGAGGCCCATGCCCTGCAGTGAGACGTATATAGGCTAATACATAGGAAGACAGCACATTCGATAGCTAAAATAGGTTTATAAACAATCTTTAATAAGATCGTAAATCTTCACAACTGACGCAATAGTTCGTCTCTATTGTGAAGAATGGCAGACACAACCTACCCGAGCCTACAAAAAACAAACACCGAAAATTGGCGTAAAAACGAACTTAATTATGATTAGGGGTTCAGTTTCTTGACAAAACTAACAAGCGGTGTTTAATTATGGCAATAAATAGTGTCGTTAGTCAGCTGCCTTCGACAACGGAACATATGTTGGTTTACTAAAGTATCTACAATTTTATATTATCCGAAAATGATTGGGACGATTAAACCATAGGCATTTCCGGAGTGAAATTAGCATCCCGAAGCAATATGATTGCTCTAGTGGTATTTACCCCGATGATTTCAAGATCATAGGTTCGACTTCCAGATGGAGAAATCAATTTGTGAATTTTATTTTACTCACACATATGGATATTATTATTGCAAAGTATGGCGAGACGAGCATGCCGTTCGCAGCAAACAACACTTTGAATAACAAAGCAATGCTTGGTATTTCACTGCGCTCGCCATCCTGGCACATAAGATGTTAAGTCTCAATATGTACAGTTACGCTGTCTACAGTGTCCTTCAATCCGAAACACAACAGTGCATTCACACTGCTGTTTATCGGGAGAGATAGACATTGTGGTGCCTATGCCTGCCTGCGATGCCTGCGGAGCTAGCCAGGCGGCCTCACATACGAGAGACCTACCGCCAGTAATTATGATATAATTTGGCATTTTTTTCTCATTGGCATAACATTTGTTTTGTAATGTAGGTAATTGTATAAAATGTTCGTAAAATTAATACTAAACTAGACCACACGTAAAAAAAGCAGAGATAAAACATTTTAAAACAGAAATCATACAACATACATTTATATACATTGTAGAGACGTAAGTACTGCAGACGGCATTCCTAACATATGATTAGGAGCGATGATTCAAAGTGCGTGTAAAATGGACGGGAAAAATTATAGGTCAGTCGATAGCTTTAATATGTTTAGATACAATGTTGAACGGACCTCCCGTGTTATGAATACTGAGAATCACAGGTTCGAATACAGAGTATTTTTTGCGGCAAACGAACAAACTGCTCACCTGATAATTACTGTATATGAACAACACTTGGGTCGTAGTAATATGACGCATCTAAAAATTCTATAACATTTTTTATGGTAATAAATGTCGAGACGAGTATGCTATTCGCCTGGTAAGCGATACGACCGCTCATGGACAGTAGCAAAACTAAACAATAAAGCAGTGCTTGGCATTCCACTGCGCTCGCCATCCTGTACCATAATATATCTAATGTCCAGTAGTTACTCTGGCTACATATGCACTTTCTTCAAACAGGAACACAACAGTGCAGTTACACTGTTTGGCGGGTAAAATAAACATTGCATTTGTACCCAGGCTCTCACATTTGAAAGACCTACCACCAGTAACCAGTAAATCATTTTTACTATTTTTACATTTTTTTCGTTGAACAATTGCAAAATAAGTAGGTACTTACTAGGCAGTATGACAACTAAGTAATGATTTTAAAAAATAAACAATATTTCTTCATGAGCGATAAGCTTGCCCCATATCACATCATTACAAAATACACGGCGAAACGTGGTTGAACTTCTGTCTACCCCCTTCTGGAAAAAGTCTTACTTTTTATGAATGTATGTAACATTTTTAAATACAAAATACAAAGAGAATTTTCGGGGCCTCTTCTACTTCATTTACGTTAGATTTCAATTTCTAGTAATTTCTAAAACAGTATTGAAAAACAGTAACCCGGTGAGCAAACAAAAATCATTATTTACAAACAGGAAGCTGCATCAATCAGGGAGGGAATCAATTATGTCTCCCTCACCCTCAGGCCGAGTGCATGGGGCATAACTCCATTACACCGTTTGTATTAGAATCGGGATTTGTATTGTGAAACTTTATTAGCTACTGCTGAATCGGAATTCATACTGATACTTCGTGAAAATACTATGGTAGATTGGTTAATTCCTTAAATAATTTCTCACAAAACTTCCTAATTATATCGTGGGTGCGTTTACTAAGACTAAAGAATATATGACAATGCTACACATTGAAATAAAATGATTTTAATAAGAAAAAAATACCAAATTGCCATAAAATCTATAAAAACAGTTTATTTCAATCGATAACTCATACAAATAATTTGTCAATGCAGAGGTCTAAATCAAAAGTTCAATACTAAAAGCTCATCCCAAATTATTATTACGAATAACTATTAACACGAAAGGACAGCTTTGAAAGAGAATATACAGTGAATATAACTAGTCATTTTTATTAATATTGAAATAAAGCTCATACACAATAATGGCTCTGTATCTGTAGGGATAAGCAGGAGGAAAAAATATCACAGACACAGACTAATTTGTAACATCTTGTAAAAACACCTACATTTGCGAATAAATTATTTAGATTTGATTTAATTTTCAGATGACCTAGTTTTTTTTTTTCAAATTTTTTTAACCTATAATTTTTCTTTGCTTAATCCTAGTTTTTTTAAATTATATATCAAGGCTAATGAATAAGGTTAACGAACACCCTTTTAATTCCCATGCTTGTTTACTTTCCAAAATGTTGGTGACTATTACCATAAACACATTTTAACAAACAGGTTTAATGACAAAAAATCATCAACGAAATTTACATAAGCAATTAACTTTCGCGTACAAACGGCGCAAAAGACACCTTTACACCCAAATAACAACACTACTTTATTGATTTATTAACTTTAATTAATTGATTGTATGATAAAACATTTCTTCAGATTGTGAGGTTTGATAAATCCTTAGAATCATAATAAAATATCCACATACACCACCACCAAATCTAAATTAAGCCTTACCTACTTACAATAAAGTTAAAATCCCATTGACACGTAAGTAATTACACAGTTGCCCGCTAACGCCGACAGGTGGCGTTGATCCATTGATCATATAATTTTATGTTCCCATTTATAAGTGGTTGTAAATAAATGTAAGTTTATTTGCTTTGTACGCGGACAGTTCGTTAGTTGTGTTCGCTTATTATCTATCTGTGTGGCGTGGCGGCTCACGTGTTAAATATTATACTAATGGCGAGTATTTTGATAATTTACTCATGTTGAATGTTTGAACTTTATAGTTGCCAGGTTAAACGACAACAGATAAAATTCATAACATATGTCACTAGCCTCACAAGTTTAAATAATAAAGTGTTTATTATATTTTTGACATGCATATTCCATAGTGTTATTAAAAAAACATATCTCCTACTACCACTAAACTACGTAGTTGCAATCTAAGTCTAAGTTCAAATCTAACATGATGAAGAACAAGATTTAGTAGCAAAATTACAACGGAAGTACGATCTTTGAGGGATTAATTAAATCATTTATATTTGTTTTTCCTATGAACGAAGTTGTTTAAATTTCGAACCCTCTACTTTCTTGAAATAACCTTCCCTATAATTTAATACGGCGCTTTAAATGTGCCGCCTGGGTAGGTACCAACGAAATTTCAATATCTCCCGCAAAAAAACAATGTAAATACACTCTCATATTCCGGTTTGAACGACATTGTAGTCAGAGTAACTACTGGACGTCTTCAGACTTAACATCATATGTCTCAGGCTTTCGAGCGCAGTGGAATGCCAAGCGTTGCTTTGTAATGGTGATGAGCGATCGTATCACTTGCCATCAGGCGAATGGAATGCTTGTCTCGCCATTCATTGCAATAAAAAAAAACATTGTGGACCTTAGTCTTTCCTCGTGAATTGATGTTAAAATATAACTAGTCGTTAAATAACCAAGTATTATTGCAACATGCATAATAAATAAGTTTGAGAGGCTGCCAAATAGTCTTGGTAAGAGCACTGCTTTGGAAACGATTTTTTTTAATTTCATACTATCGTAAAAAGGCTTCGTCTACGAATACAAAATAGTCTATCTGCTATACGAAAATTCAAATTACTATGAGGTATGTAGCTAATTTCGAAGTGTTGTAGGTTATTTAATTGTTGGCGTCATGACACCAGTGAAGTTCTGAGAATCTTACATGTTACCATATTTCTGAGAAAATTCCAAAGTGGTGCAATTATTTGCGTTCTGAGAATCGAACATGGGCTTATTCGCAGTTTATATTCTATATAGGTATGGCACAACAAAAATGATAAACAAAAAAGAAAATACTATAGCTAGTAAAATTAGAAGTTGTACTTGACCAGTGCAGTATCACTGTCTTAAAGGAAACTCAAAGATAAAACGACTTCGGTGTTGCATTTTTTTCTTGATAAAGGTTGCCAGGGAGTCTATGCATGATAGATTTATTTATTCATTGTATTAAAGTAAACCGAATCTTAAAGGTTACAACTAATAAATATATTTACATACTTATACAACCAATTTTGACATAGATAACCCTTCATAAACCTGAGATACCTACAAAATCATATAGCATTTCGGGTTCTTCCGCTTCTTCACCTTATGTAAATCAGACATAATTGTGTCGACTAGCGTGTTCTCTCATCGCAGATGTATACTCCAATGGATTGCACCACACTTATCACTAGATGCGTTGCACTCTCTTTTCCATTCCAGTAAAAAATATATTTATATATCCCAATATTATGACAAAGGAAGTGAAGATTAAAAACTGAAACTTCATTAAGTTGAGTACAAAGATCACTCAAACACATCCACATCCATTTGTCGATTTCCAGCGCATTTAAATGTGGAACAGAGCGCGACGGTGGCGCCACCAGCAATTATAACCACACCTCAAGAACCCTCGGGCCACAAAAGAATCAAAGTGTAACAGTTCTTTTTATAATGGATTTGAATGAAGACCGGCGATTTTGTACTTGAGCTGTGACTGGATGAAAGGTTTTATGCCTCCATCTGAGGTATAAAGCTTGTTTGCGCAGACACGGTTACTGTAATGAAGTTGAGAGCTGCGTTTAACCGACTCTTGTGTACCGGAGTATTACGTATTCTCATTTGTGAATGCGATTCTTTCATACTTCGGCCTTATTTAAACAGTTTTAAAACCTATTTTAGTTCTAGTTAGTTACTAAGATAGTTGAGACCTTTCGAACTTTTGAGTTTAGTTTGAGCGAAGAAAACAATATTTGACAACTAAAATAGATTTAAAGGAATTTATGAATAAGGACGAAAATAAATTGCAATATATGAAGCTATATGCAAATAAATAACTTTGTGGTCTATTGATAACGAACCGGACGCAAACGTTCCTAAGTGATGGGTGTCACTAGTGCCCGAGCTCTCTGAATTGAATTCTGAATTATATAGTTCCATGCCCAGCAGTGGGCGTATATTATTTAAATAACTCCACTTGACAGTTACATATATAACCTAAAAACGTAGTAATATACAACATATGAGTTTTGCTTTCTAGACTCCAAAAATAAACTATAGAATTTTCGGTCTTACTACAAAATCAATTGAATATCAATCAAATGATATATTTCTTGATCATGTAATGTTAAACTAGTCTGTTTATCTATCCAGCAACAAAACAGCTCCACAAGATTCAAGTCTATCTTCTTCTCGAAAACACTTATCGCGATTTGCCCCGTATTTTTTTTCACCAAGAGCAATTCTAGTATCAGAGTTTTTCCATTCTTCTACGATAGTTTATTTATTCATTAGGACAACAAATGGTGGTTCCAAATTTCTGTTAGACAAAAAAAAAATACAAAATCTATATATTAATACGTGATGCAAAAACTTTGGATCCCTTTTTACGAAAATTGCGCGGACGCAGGAGCATAAAATTTGGCACACTTATAGTTTATGTGTTGGAGAAGTGGAGAATGCTAATATTTTTCAATAATAATGCTTATAAAGTACATTAAATCAAAAAATAAAACATTACACACACTGCCATGCATTTCACACACACATCCATACACAAGTATACATACTCTGGTGTCAAATTGTTTCTTTTCTTTTTCATTTTGTTCTTCTGACATAGACATATAAAAAAAAGGTTTTATTTGCCTAATGAGAAAATAATATTAATATTAAAAGAGAATGTTAATTTTAAATGAGGCAATAATATTAATGTTAGGCTTAATATTAAATGTAATATAAAAATATTTTGATAATAATGCATAAAAAAGTACATTAAATCAATAAATAAACCAGCATGCATTTGACACACGCATACACAAGTATTTGTACACGTATACATACTCCTTGGTCAAATTGTTTCTTTGGTTTATTATAGACATCGTTGAGTGTCAATCAGAAAACATTGTTTACTGTGGTTTTGTTGAATGTCAAACAGAAAAGATTTATTTAACGAATACTACATGAAATGCTGAGCGCTTATACAAATTGTGTAGCAGTAAGATACATTCAAATGTACACGGACTATCATTATATGCATAAAGAAAGTTCTGTAGCAGCAATCTGCAATAACAACATTCAGGTACAAAAAATGTGCACGAATTATCAGAATAACAACATCATCATACAGGTAAAAACATTTTCTCTTCTTGATTTGGTCGAATTTCGATCACTAGGCGACCACTAGTATATATTAAAATAAAAGCTGTAAACAAAAACAATTGAATATAGAGGTAGAGTATTTCCGTAGAGCTAACTTGGAATAGATTATTCTCGCTCGGAGAATAAGATTGCCCCTTTGATTTCTTGTCTTTGCTATTTCGAAGTGTTGCAGATGTTTACCGCAATTATCTGTATGCTATTTGCTTTTAGTTAAAAATATAATAAAACATATTGCAAATAACGCATAATAATATGAGTTACGCTTTACTGTCTCTGTCACATATTAGAAGTCGCTACAGTGTAATGACATCTCATAACTAAATGTATTTTAGCTATTGATGTAGGGTATAGCAAACGATTAGATAGATAAGCAAAGATTTATATATTTCTATATGAAACATAATTTTCTCATTTAGTTTCTATGAAAATGATTACTTTGTCATGCCACCTAACTTAACAATTCTAAACTATTCCCGACACTTATCAAACATACTATCATATCATATAACATCTTATCCTCACTACAAAACCGGTACATCCTAGTTCTTAACCCGACATTCAACCTCATCCCCCCGTCATTAAGATCGAATGCTGACATCAAAGTACAGCACGCGTCGCCAGGCGGCACCTGTGTCGGCACATGAAAGCCTGCAAATATTTATTTTAATTTAGTGGCCGAGCATTGCCGATGAGCGCCGACAATCGCCGATCCTTAATCGCTAATGGATTTGCACCCGCCACTCCGACGGATAAACGAATGCATAAGGTTATGTTCGATTTTTAAAAATTAATTCGAATTTTGAGTGTGGATCGGTTTTGAATATTTTTATGTCTCGAATTATACTTAAATGTAATGCGTTTTCTGAATTACAATGTGGGTGTAATATAACAAAAAGCGAAGGAACATTTATTAAATATAAGGATTAAATGGCGATAGCTTGTAGGACTTATAATTAAAATAGAAAATGGAAAATATTTTGTGAGAATTTCGAATATTTTATTCGGTAGTGAACATAGAAAATATATTGGGATAATTCGTATAAAATATTAATCAAATGTTTTTTTTTATTTAGTATCTATACGAAATGCTTAATTGGTACTGTTCGAAGCTTTATTGGGATTATAAGTAATTTTTATATTAGTCCTGCAAGATTTCAATCACATATATCGGTGACAAATTTTACAAATGATATAATATTTTTTGTGATACTTCATCAACTTCGAGAAGTAGGGCACAATGATTTATAAATTAAATATTTTGTTTCTCTACACACATCTTTAACTATTTATGATTTAGTGTTTTCCGTGTGTGTTTGCTTTATAAACTATACTAGAATCTTGCGGTTATGTAACAGTAGTTCACGGGAGCTCTGTTTTCGAGTTATATGAAAGAGCCGGCTGAAAGTGCAGCGGCGATAAATTTCGCTCAAATAAAGGATCGCAAACAACGACGGTCACAACTTGGCTGTGATTCACAATGCTCCAATGTTTGCACATTTGCACTTGCGCAGAAACTCATCTCGAAAAGTACGAAAACTTTACCTCAATTATAACAAAACATTCATGTGGCAGCAGTCGGGCGTTTGTACCAATATTTGTGGAAGCTTTTTGTGGTAAAAAGGGCATTAGTGAGCCCTTTTGTTGACTCGCGGCGAAGACGGTTTGCGAGTCAACAGTTTCGACAAATATTGGTGCATCGGCGGCTCTTCTGACGAACGTAATCTGGCTCAAGACAAACTGTGTTTTATTTTTATTTTTTACACTTAAGACTGGTTGAACGATGTAGGTTAACGGATCGTCTTTCGCCGGCTACTTTAAATATTAAAATTATTATTTTCCGATGTCTGTTTACTGAGGATCAAGCCGAAAGGCCTTTATCGTTAAAGGAGAACTTAAACCATTAATTAATAACGTAGTTTACTTAATGCAATATTCAAATTATATCATAAATCATCGAAATAAAATGTTTTTTCAAATTCACATGGTCAGCTTGAGGAAAACTTATTGGAATAGAATTTAGATAAAATGTTGGTATCTAAGGAATTACTTTATTAATTTAATTCCAACTACATTTACAATTACCTACACTGAAGTCGAAGAATACATGCGTGTAAAAGAACATGATGGATGTGGTAAAGAAGACGCATTTGGTTCGACGTATGAGGCGAACATACATCAAATGTAACTCGTAGACGGCAACTGAAAAATGTGCTCGGGGTCGCGACTGAGCAGCGCCGCGTCGGCGACAACGATAATCGAATTCAATCGATACAGCACAAGAGCGCTGTCGAAATCCTGTTGCCTCATCGAATTCCGAATATTTGCAATAAAAAAGTTCTATAGACTCGAATCACGTTTCGGTGCCGTTCTGCGAATTAAAATTACAAAAAGCCGAACGGCGACGGTCCCCGCGCGAGAGAGCGAGCCGCACAATATGCAACATCCACGCCCCTGTTGGAATAAAATTCAAAATAAGATTTCAAAGGAAGTAAAAGGAAAAACAAACAGCGGGTTTCTCTAGTTGGCGAGAGCGAGACGGCGATGTGTGTCGGCGCTCCGTCGGCGACGAGTTGATATGAGTTATGGCGCGTGTGTTTGCGCGCGAATTAGCCGCGGCGGCGACAGGGGCGACGCCCGCACCGCTGCACCGCTGCACCGCGCCTCGGCCGCACACACAGCGACGCCGCACGATAATTACCTTCCACTCCATTGGGATAGGTCATGCACGTGCTAATTGTATTCATATCAAATACTCTAATCTCTATTCCATTCTGTAATACACTTTTATTTGATTTCTTTAATTACATTCATGTCTATTGGAATCAAAATTATTATTATACTAAATAATATACGTAAATTATTGTTAGAACATATACTACTGATTTTTAAAATCATTGGAGCGATCGTAATTGGTTTAACAAGACGATGACAACATAGCGCCATCTACCGGTGGATAGCGTAAAATTGAAGTTACTTTGTAAACTATTTTTTACGTTACAACAATACATGCTCATTTATATCAGTTATCTTATTTAATCATCTTTGCACATTAATAAATTACAAAATTGCATAAGAAAACACAATATTTAATTAATTTCTCCATTCATCGACTATACAATATAAAATAAAATAACTCAGAAACATAATTAATAAAAGCTATGTAAACACTAACGAAATAATGCCTTATAATATATAAACAAAATCTATGACATTTTGCATAATTACCAAATATATATTACGAGAAATCACACGTTCATTCAGAAACACAACCTAAGCGTATCAAGTGAATCAAATTTTATTAGTGAAACAGTTGTAGCGATGTTACAAGATAGTTCATAGTTAACAAAAAGTTCGTTTACGACGGCAGCGTGTCGAATCCATGAGGACTAGTGGCGCCATCGCGCGCGTTTTGACGCAACTACCTGATAGAGATTCAGAGAGACAATCAGCGGTATCGATATATTTTAACGATTTTGTAGAAGTCATTTTGTAAATTGTATATGTGAAATACTGAGAAAATCAAAGTTTAATCAGAATTTAATAAAGACATTAAAAATATTTTTTTTAAAAAAAAGTTCTTGAAAAAAAAACATTTTCGGAAAATATTAAGCTGACATATTATAATGGACATATTATACTTATATGATATATTATAAATTAGATTTTCCAAACTAAAGTATTGGTTAAAATTATGCTCTCAAGTTTTCTATCTTGTAACCTTTTTTCTCTGTTCGCCTACATTTCAATACAAATACATATTTTAGCTTCAACACATAAAGACTACACATTTCTTTCCTAAATATCTACCTAATTAAAAACCGACATCCTAGAGTTATTAATACCAATCCATACTCAGATGACGCAAGTAACAGTGAAGCCATCATCGACATCGACCACCGCGCATCACTATCATACAAATTTGTTGTCCAACCGTAAAATAAAGAAATTGGACGGTGGAATAAAAGATCCGTAATTAAACCCGACGCAGGACACAGCTATAATTTTATTTTAATGTTATCGTTTTTCGAAATGGCCGGGCCGCTTCGTTAGCTTTGGGGAAAAAAATCGGTCTGATCTACGTCGCAGTATGGCTTGATGAATTTCTCGCTCAATTTAATGCTGGAATATAATACTTTTGGCTAATTTTCCGCGTGATCTTTATATTTTTTGATTCAAGTCGGAGATCGAGTTAAGCCGTCAGGGTCATATAAGCTTCTGAGCGCTTAACCCGTCGGAAATGCCGTGAAGAGTCTGAAGAGACAAGTGTGTGTAATTTGAAAAAAGTGATTATTTTTGTCTCGAATACTTGGTAGGTATTTAATAAGAGTAAACTATATCGACGCAGGAAAGCGATTTTGTCGTTACTCAAAAAATGCGTATGTGCGTTTTGTATATTATTTAATTCATAAAAAAATACCACATTGAATTTACTTGTGAAAATGTAAGGTTTTATTTTAAAATGTTATTATTAAAGAAATGGTAATCCTAAGTTTTCTAGTTTAGAGGTTATTCATTTTTAAAATATATTTTTTTTGATCGTGGTTTAAAATTGCTTGATACGACAAAATCGCTTTCCTGCGTCGATATTATTAAAAGCTCGGTTTCAGAACAAGTTCATTTTTACTTACTAGGTATTATTTATTGAAAACTTAACATAAAAGGTCAAGGTGGCTTTTCGTCATTTTTCCTTCCCTCCAAATCGTCCCGGTATCTTTGGATCTAAACTCATTTTTATAATGTCTTAACAATGTGCTAACCTAATCGAAGTCTAATCAATCGATAATTGCATTATTCTGCCTTGTCCATAAACGAGACACAATCAGTGTAACTTATTTTTATCATGCAAACTATATGCTAAAAAGAACTCGGAACTTAGAAACCGGATTAAAATTTATTAGAAATTAGTATTTTTAAAAATCTGTGAGCTTCAATTCAATATCCACAGGAAACTCCAATTCAACATCTTATTCATAAATAAGGGTAGGGTAAAAGCCGGATAGTTGCCTCGGACGGATACATGCCTCAGTTTCAAATGCTCTATGTTAGACGTATTGACAGAGTTTCTTTTTGATCATAATTAAAAGCGGCCCCAGCGCAGGCCTCGGTGCTGCATAAGCAGTTGAAGTAGGCGCACTTATTTTGTCCGTGTATGAAAAAATCTTCCGCGGTGATACTTTGACGAGCGCCAGAATTATATTGGTAAGTAATCTCCGTTAAATATTTTTATAACTGATTGCGATTTCAGTCAAAAATATATTACTTTGAATGCATTAGAGTTTAAATTGCACTGTTTATTAGGTTTTATTGTTAAATATGTTTTATTTATTTTGTAAATAAAAAGGGCAAGTATCCGTATCAAATCGGATAGTTGCCCTACTGTCTTTTGCGGATTGTTGCCCTGCGGTAACTATCTGTAACTATACGTTTTTAACAAGCAAGGACAGTTTTTTTTCTTAGTTATTTTTTCATTTGCTTTTACTATTTTTTCTAGGTGATTTTTATTTGGTTTTACTAAAGTTTATGTTAAATAAAATACATACTCAACAGTAAAATGCCTCGCAAGTATAAACGAAAGCCAGGCGTGGTGCCGCGCCACATCAACTGGACAGAAGATAGTTTAACACTTGCGTTCAAAGAACTAAATAAAAAACAAAAAAGTATCAACGAAATATCCCGGATTTATGGCATATTCTCTCGAACCTTAAGAAGACGGTATGAAAAAAGAAACCAGCTGCTGGTAACCCAAGATATGTCAAGGATTTAAAATTGTATATTTAACTTATAAATATAATAATCTGTTTACATACTTGCCTACTTATCTAATTGTATTTTAACACTTCTAAGAAAATACCCTGCCCTTGGGTATTACTACAAGAGATATTACTAGCAGTGAATCAGAATCACATAGCACTTGTGGTAGGTCTCTCATATGTAAGAGGCCATCTGGGTGGGTACCACCGCAATGTCTATTTATCCCGCCAAACAGCAGTTAAAAAGCACTGTTCTGTTTCAGATTGAAGGACATTGTAGCCAGAGTAACTACTGGACATATTGAGACTTTACATCTTATGTCTCAGGATGGCGAGCGCAGTGGAATGCCAAGCATTGCTTTGTAATTCAAGGTTTTTGGCTTTGCTACTGTTCATGAGCGGTCGAATCGCATCTATTTTCAAAATAAATAATAACATTACATTTTTATTTTGGACACTTATTTACTATTTTGGAGTCTATTATTGTTATAATTTTATAATTATCATTTAACTTTAATCGATACTTAATAAAAGATTGTATTTAATAATAAAAACTGATTACTTAAATAAATATAAGTTCATTTTTATTTGAAAACAATACAGACGGGCATCTATCCTCACGTTGGGCAAGTATCCCCCCAACCATTTTTAACGTTAGGCTAGTATCCGCTATAGTAGGCAACTATCCTCTTTTTTAGAGGTCATTTTAAACTGGATTTACTTAAAATTTATAATATTTATATTTTTTTTATAGATAGGGTATGTTAGAAGATGAATGAACTGTGTTTGAGAATACAGTTTGAATAAAAAATGTATTGATACATATTTTTTAAAGGAGCTTTTTAAAAAGTGTGGCAACTATCCGGCTTTTACCCTATAATATAATGTACAAGCTCAATAATAATCCATTGAAAAAAACACCCGACTTGCTTCCACCGGTGGCAATCAAAAGAATCTCATATTCCAACAATTAAACAACATAAAACTGATTCTGCTCAAACGAAATAAGATTGGAGGCATCACACAACGGAAACCGTCATAATCAATTCACTTAAATCAAATTAAAAGCAATTCAAGTTAATCAACTGATTCGTGGGGAGCCACCAATCAGTTGATATTAAACATTTGCGCCAATGTAAAAGGGCTTTTTAGCTGTTCTCGTTTTATCTACATCAGTTCTCAACCTTTTACTCATGAGAGACTTTGGCAAAATTTCTGTCTAGCCATTGACCATAGAGTTGGTTGAATGGTTTAGTTATATGTTAATACAGGAACGCAATATACTTATAAGTCAAAAAAGGGTGTTTAGATCTATGCCTAAATTTTAAAAGGATAATAGTTAAATTTACTTCCGGGTATCAAAGAAATTTATAGTTAGTTGTGGTTTAATAATTAATTGAAATTTTACTAATATTACGGATCAGAAAATATCTACCTTTTTTAAGACGCCAATGTACGACAGCGCTCTGTCTACATATATTGTAAATACTCTAAGGCATAAATAAAACATGCATACAATTATTTTAAGGAAGATAATTTCGGATGCTTCCAGGAACAACCAGTGGTCTGTGGACCACCGGAAAAGAACGACTGTTCTACAATATCAAGTTTTCTTTTTTTTACGTAAAATTACAACATGCCTGTGATATGTATAATCCCTTTCAGCCTTTAGATTACATATTATCTATTATTTTATAAATATAATTGAATTTATGTGTGTAATTTTAAATAATTTGACCAATTAACAATTATAAATTCGAACTTCCAATTACTACACAAGTAGAAACAATTAATTACATATTTCGTTAAAAAAATTAAACATCAACTATTATTTTCATGTTGGCTGCCTTTGATTCTACTCTCAATGTGACAAATTTACGCCCGAATACTGGAAACTTAAATATAAGTTGGGCTTAACTACGTTAATCCTGTTTAAATGTACTGACTAAGTGGGCCGTGCGCTGTTAAGAGCAACTTATTATTTGAATGGCGATTCAGTATTTGGGCGTTCGATTAACAAGATTTATGCTGTGTATAGTTTGTTTATATACACATTTATGAAATCATTAAGTGCAAATACATAAAAGGGTAACCTGTCTCAATTATATCCTAAACTAGTAGCTTGGTTAGTAGTAATACCATTCAAAGGAAAATATGGTCTAATAATAGTTTTCTTAATACTTTCAGCCATTACAGCCCTTTATCCCACACCTTGAATCTTTATTCCAAATCCCATAATTATTTCCAATTACCCACCGTCCAAATAAACAGCTCTACCGAATGTCGATTTAAAAACATAAAACCAAAGTGAATATCGTACTTTGAGCCCAATTGGCAACAAATTCCTTCCAATCTCCTTTTTAATTACACACACAAACCGACAATTGGCAACTAGCTGCTGTAAACAGCAGTGTATCATGAATATTGATTCGCTACATGTACGCCGCGGACTGTGAATATTAATGCATGGTTTTGCATACAAACACATATTTTTCCAATACAGCCCTCCCGGACTAACAATGGCCTCGTATCTGGATATATTGTATGCGATCGTAATGTGAAATATTTTGTACTTAATGCACGTTTATTAATGGTGCTGAGACTTTGTTCTTATCCGACTGTGCTAGCGAGAAATCGAGAAAATTGTTTTAAAACGCATCGAGCGACGTGAATTAAGTGAATTAATGTATGGCGCTTGTCTTTGGCTGTGTGGTGTCGCTTCCTTTGTCTAAACATTGTCTATACTCTATGCCATTTATGAATGGTGCACAATTTATAACCAATGAACAGAAGAATTATTAACCAAAAATATTAGAAATAACCAAATACTAAATACCAAATACTAAAAGGAATTTAATAATTTACAATATTGTATCTGATATTGTTACATTAATTAATTATGCTGTAAAATACTCGACATATAACTAAAATATTTACCTAGTGCATACTGAAACCGATTTCAATTGGTACTTCAACTATTTTGAATTAGTAAAATAATTAATATTATAATTATTAATACATATTAATTATAATCTGTTTAATTCTATTTACTTTTAATTAAAATATGCCGTATGTTTTATGATATTAGATTTTTTTGTGGAGTACCTTAGGAGAGGTTTATGTCCAGCAGAGGACTGCAATGGGCTGATGATGATGATTAACTAACACGTGGTGAAGTGGAAAATATTGATAGCTACATATCCTTAGCCTGGGCGTCTGTGTAAGATTTATCTAAAACGGCTTGCATTAAATTTCAATTAGAAAACCCCAGCAGTTTTTCCGAAAATCTAACATACCTACCTACTTTAAATATGCAAATTGATAATGGAATCGAACGATTACATTTGTTAAAATATAAATAAACAATCATTTCGTAAAGCTTTTTCAATACTTTTGAGGTGATGTTTTACGCGTGAATTAATTTTAGAGCTACATGTCGAAGTTGAAAACTATCTCATTAGACATTTGTCCAGATAATGTTGTGTTACTGGTATTAGTCACTAGAATAAAGTTCAACTAAAAATGTGTTTGTTGCTATATTCTTAAAGCTAAAAAATTAATTGCAGTCATGCAAAGCTGGACAGATAGCTTCCCAATAAAAATGGATAGCGTATAACAGTTGGCGCCCAATACGTATTACATAGAACATAACTCACGTGATCGCCACATGAACAAAGAAACAATAATTAGTTGCCAGTTGGTAACTTAACAAAAAACTTATGATTATATGAAATTTAAGGTTATTATCAGCAATTAGTCCTTATAATTGTTAGTATAGCAATACACAATTAGCAGACCTTTTAGTCCAATTTAGTTTCTAACATAACCATTAAAAGGTGCTAATGCACATCCATATTTAAGTTGAAACATAAAAGGAAAAAAGGATTAATAGTAATTAAAAGTTAATGCTTTTAATTACTGTATCGCATAATTGGTTGAGGAAGAAGTCAATGCCTTTGTGGCTTAATAAAAATGACAGTATCGTTTATTGCATCAAGGCCTTATAGAAAGTTTCCTTTACTTTTCGTAATTTATAATTATTTTAAAGCAATTGCGAAATGGAATACGTTATGTAATACAAATAATAAGTTTGTCAATATCGGATACCGCAAAACTTAAATTATTTTGTTTACTTTTGTTGCTCAAAATTCAAACTAATAATGGAAACTAACCAACAAATAAACAAACCACTAAGGTATCCTTGTCAAATAGTGTAAAGAATACAAGGCTGTACCAACATTTCTTTTTTAAGATGGGCATAAAAACAAATCTAAGAGTAATACTCTTAGGTAGGTACATGAAAACCAGCAAAAAATAAACACAAATAATCCTATCCAAAGTATACGAACTTTACCTTAAAAGAAATAAATTCCCACAGGACCTAACATGCCACGTTCATCTTTGTAAATAATTTATTAGAACCATAGACAAAAGTTGCTTCATTCGATATTCAAAAGCCAAGTGAACCCGTGTAACACGTAGCTACTTCTTTAAATATTACTTAACGAGTGGACAACGCGTAGTTTTTTTGTCCGTAATGATAAGGTGGTGGACCTAAACGGTTGCTAAATTACAGTACATTATACGTTTAATTTGAACTGTCTCCCTCGGCCTTCGTGCGCTGTAATTTGCGTCGGTATATTTTCTTTTTTTTTATTTGAAGAAATTTATCGATTATTGTTAGTTTGTTATGAGTGGTCATGTCTATTTTTTACTCTGCTTCACGAAGTGTAGGAGTGGCTTTAAATTTATATTGGAGAACTAATGTTGTCCACACCTGTAAAATCCGTTCGTCCAGATGTAGTATTTTTTTTTTTGGCGAATTAATGCAGTAACAAATAAAAAAATCAAAAAATCTCGCAAAAAATAATAATTGGATAGATATAAGTATCCTTCTCCCTTGTAAGCAAAACCGAAGACAAATTTGAGACTAAGAGATACCCACAGATAAAGTAACAATTGAAATGAGTACAAACTCCGCGGATGTATAATTGTCGGTTATAACAAGAGCGGGAGTCAATAATTACCGCTTGATCAACGCACCGCAATAACCAATCGATGCAATTCTGTCGAATACTGGCTGTTTCAACCGTTCCATTCTAAAATTCAAAAAGCGAATGCTGATTTTTAAATAATTGCCAGTGTTTCTAACCTAGCTTTATCGGTGCGACTACATTAAACCTTTTTGCACAGCTTTGTTTAATATCGAGTGTTTATAATCTTTGTATCTTACCAAAACCAAACAACACCTCGAATTACAAAGCAATGCTTGGCATTCCCCTGCACTCGCCATTTAATAAGTATGTATGTGTCTCAGTAGTTACTCTAGCTACAATATCCTTCAAATAGAAATACAACAGTGCATTCACACTACTGTTTGGTGGACCTCTCACATATGAGAGACCTACCACCACCAGTGAGGTACTATATGTTAAATTGTACCAAAAGGATTAATATGAACAAACCGATTGCTCCAAATCACATAGTATTTACAAATATCAATTCACAATATGAATAACTCTTGGACATTTGTTAGAAAAAAGTCCAATATGACGCAATTATGCCGGCCTGGGGTGTAATCGCGATCAAGCTTCCAAGATCGCCGCTCATGCATCATTCAGTACGGAACAGCCCTAATAACCGGGGGTGACTTACAACCCCCTACGAATCTATTATCTATAGTTACTGTGATTTGACATGGGTTAATTGATCGGTTTTTGCGAAATATTCTTGTACAATTTTAAAAGAAATGTACACAGGGTCAATAGTAAACAACAAGCGTTTTTGAAAGCTAACCACAGGTAACACAACTTTTATGGGTATTCGTGAAACACAGTTTTTTTTACATTCAACTAATAATAAATGTATATATTCAAGGGAAAGTTTCCATATAAATAGGTTCAAATATCATAACAACGTTATTAAATTTATGAACATTTTAGAATTCATACAATACTTAGCATTTGGTTAGGTGCGTTAAAAAATAAATTATTCTCATTTTAAAATGGAGGCATTTAGCATTTGGTTACGTTTTTAATGATGTCCTTAAATTGGAGGTTCCTGGTTTAATTTGTTTTACTATGTAGGTATCTGATAATTAATCAGATATTCAGTATCAGTTTCAGCAAAAGCGTCTTATGTTTGTATCAATTTATGTAATCAATAGGCAATAACAATGCCATATAGACTTCAACAATGATTAATTTCTACACATAGAATGATGACGCTATATGTTACAATACCACATTAATCAATATAAAGATTAATCATCATCGTCCATAGTACTTCACTTCCAGACTATCTTGCTATAACACTGATCATTGATGACCAATCTCAATGTTACAATACAAGGTTATCCTAGTCTAAGCACCAGCCTTAATAAATTACAATTATTGCGAGCCCAATATTTTTATGTAAAATTTCATTTGTAATTTACCTAGCATAAAGAATGGTTTTAATAAAGAATTATTACCTAATCTATAGTTCAATACTACATGTTTTATAAAACCTCATTAATCAAAAATTATATAATAAGAAAAATATAACTGCAAAGCAAGAAATAAGATTTATTTCATTGTACTTGTACATGTTGACTAATTTGAATTGACTTGACTAGCCAACAAATCAAAATATCTGTGACATATTGAATTATGAGGTAACAAACCAATTGAGAACCTTCTCTTTTTTTAAAGTCCGTTAATATAACATAGCTCTTCCCGAAACATTTCAGCAGCGACCTGTGAAGTATGACGTCATCAGTCTGTAAATATCTTGTTCCCGCTGAATTCAGCATCTCGCACGGAGCGGAGCCGATGTTAATTTAATTGCTTCCTACTTTTTACTGGCTGATTGGCTGAATTGATTGCTCGGAGCTCGGATTTACAGATCAACCTATAGTTAAGGGACGTTGGATTTTATCCTAGGAAAACTGGGTTACATCTAAGTTGTATTTTAGGTGAATTGCACATCATAAATTCAAAACGTTTAGTTATTTGGAAATACTAGTTACTAATCTTTACATTCAGCATCAATATACAGGCACTTATGAAGACCAATTGGATATCAATGTGCTATTAAACAAAAGTAAAAAAAAATCATTTGAAAAAATTGCTGAAAAAAGTCATGAACCATATATGTTTTGTTATACTCAAATTCCTGTACACATTATACACAAGTTATAAAATAAATAAACCAATATATAAAATCTTAGTCCCCAAGTTACTTTCTCGCCACATAGATTAGAACAACAAATACTAATAACGTACGAGCCGGCGGAATTCCCCGTAGCACTACATGTTAAATAATAGATGAGCCATTTGTACCGAGATCAGGCTCATCTGCATACTCTGTATATTGATACATTAAGCTGAACTGCCGTGGACCTGAATTCAAATAAATCAAGTTGAAAATCTTAGTTCACACGGGCGCTTCTGGCGGGTAATCCGGGAACTATGAATTACACTTAATTAGAATTTGTTATGTAATTGCTTTTTGTGTTCTGATTTGCATATAATGATACTAAAATTAACAAAAATACTACACTTAGTCTGGTTCACTTTTTATTTAATTTTGTTCGATAAATTGCGTATCATGTGGCTTAGTTACGATATGCATTGAATAAAATGCCGAGCACACCCTGATTCAAGATAATGCCAGTGAAAAATATATTAAAATGCGTTAAAAATATTTAAATATTTTCGTTAAAATTCTATTAAAACATCATGAAGATTTCTTTAAAAACATTAAATCAGTATTTAATCAGTCCAGTGCTACCCACATAACTCATATTATAAAAAATCACAATTTAATAAAACCATTCGACACGGTCAGAATTTGAGATTAATAAAAAAGTTATTCACGCGACAACACGGACATGCAATCAAAGCATCCACACTAGTCGTCCAACCGTTGGACCAATTTCCTAAGCTGTTTGAAGTGTGTTACACAGACGATCCTGAACTCGATGCACAAGTACCAGCCGCGGTTCCACCTGGTCCGCGCCAACGACATCCTGAAGCTGCCGTATTCCACCTTCAGGACATACGTCTTCAAGGAGACGGAGTTCATCGCTGTCACAGCCTACCAGAATGAAAAGGTTGGTTTCATTATTTTTATAACGGGGTGGATCGGAACAAAACTGAAAATAGTCCGATGTAAAATCGAAGTGAAAAGTATAATCGAAATTAGACGTGCATTCTGCAATATTCCAGAAGTTACTAATTGTGTGTTGGATTGATAAAAATAATCAAATTAGTTCACAAAACAAGACCATCAGGTTTTTGATATACCCCCTGAGTTTCGATTCGCTCCGTTTTATACCAAGCTTAAAGAACATACAAAGTGCTAACTACCTGAATCTGTAACATCTTAAACTATGTCTGAAGTTATTTTCATATAAATGGCCTCTGTGTTTGATTCTTATATTTATGTGTTACCAATAAATTTACAATCATACATAACATCGAAAGAAATTAAAAATAATAAGTAATTGATATTCAATTTTAAAGTACGTAAATAAGTACCCTCATTTTGTTTTTTATTCTAATCTGCCTCGGAAGAGATTTTGTACTGCAGCTGATGGTAAAAATGGAGATTAACAAACAAATATCTCTTGTCAATTTGGTGGTTATTTTGTTATATATAAATAGATAGAATATCACATTCATTTTTTTACAACCTTTTTTTTAAATACGGAGATATACATTTTGTGTTTTTCTTCAGATTACTTACATGAGAAACGAATAACCGTCATCCACCCTTTTTCGAAATTTAATTTTTGTAAATAAGGAACAGGAATATAATTAAATGCTTTTCACAGATTACACAACTGAAGATCGACAACAATCCGTTTGCGAAAGGGTTCCGGGATACTGGCGCTGGCAAGCGGGAGAAAAAGTAAGTATCTACACACTAGTTACACTTATTATTATTATGAAACTCCCCTTATTCATAAGATAATCAATCATGTAAACGTAAATTAGTTAGGTCATTTTAAGAGTAGATAAAATATTCCTAAAGTTTTGCTATTCATAATGGTTTTTTCTAATTATTTTAAATAATATTGCCACTTCGAAAAAAAAAATAATTTCATTCACTTGACAGTTGTATCAAACGTCTTATGCATCCAGCTGACCGACATTCGCCATTTTTCTGCTTAAAATTTGCTTTAACAAGAGTATCGGCCATTTAAATAGGTAGCTGTTAAATAACTAATGAGTGATTTTTGACATCCATGAATAACGTTTTTGAGTCGGCCCATATTAAAGTCATTTGAAAACTGCATTAAATCGTTATGAATAAGGGGTCTGAATTAACATAGTACCTAATACTAATTTAGTTTTACTAAATTGTCTGATGTTATAAAATGTACCGTCGTGGTTGCTATGGAAATCGTTTGAGTAAGATTTACTTTCATTAGTGTTATTTTTAGCAGTGGGAATCGTCCGGGTGTTGATGTCATAATTATGTGAATTTAGTCATAAATATCGTGTTTTTCTTGGGGAAAATTGACTCAATGTGTATCGTTTTATCTAACTGAACCGAATGCGTTTTCTATAGGTATTTTATTTGAATATAATATCTTACAAACGTTTTTCTATTTTTGATTTAACTACCTACATAACAGCAGTAGTATATATTTTAATTTCAGACTGCGATATATTTCGTATAGCTTTTTCCTGGTGTAAATTAATTACGCCATAAGTCATATTATTAGCACATCGATAAATTAAATAAATATATTATACACAATTCCATTTTCTCGATTAAACTAGACAGCCCAAAAGTGCTTTAACCAACTATTTCTAAAATACTCTTAATTGAACCAGAATAACCACCCAGGGCCAGTTGCCACAATTCTTAAGAACCGCATATCGACTAGACAACAAGAGTGGAACAAGGTGTGCCAGGTGTCAATTAGCGAAGCTCAGTGTTGCAAGCAGTGTGATACGGTTATCAGTGACAATTACATTTTCACTTGTTTCGTACAGTGATTGAGAAATTATTGATAAAAGTTCCTAGGTTGATGCAATTGGGTTTCTAAAATGGTGGTAAAGGGATTTGCGCGTGCTGAACATTGAGGTATTATACTAGAGCGGACATCGGGAACAAAATCTCTGCGTATGGTGCGTGCACAACGGTACACATTGAAGCGAGAGGGAAGATATGTTACTTCGTAAGCGTGACAGAGACAGAAATAGAATGTACCCTTCATTTTGTTACAAACTTTTTGTTTGTAGTGTCCTCTCTAGTATATTATCTCAATGGTGCTGAATGATTCTTAGTTTGTAATAGCCACAAAAGAATTAGATGTAACGTTAAATAATATGTATGAAGGTAGTAATATTTAAAAATAAAACGTTAAAAATAGTAGAACAGTATTCAGTTTTTATATTAATCTGTTATGCAAGAAATTAACACATTTCCTCTAGAAGATTGTGGTCTTTATAAACCCGGAATAAGCTTTGTCAAAAAATAGTTTGTTTTTTTGTATTTAGTTTAAAATATAACATAAAGTCATGGACTGATATCTGATATAATAATTTAAGCGCCGCACTACAACTTTCCTTGATTACAACGGTTTATTCCAATAGTTTTTGCCTTGACTAGCGTATTAAATATACACTAACGGACCCATTAAATAACCACTCCAACAACTTAACCAACAAATCTCTTATCTAACTTGTAAAATGTAATTACGAAAAAGTCCAAGTGGGTGGCGCTCATAACTAAAAGGCGAGCGAAAGATTAATGAAGGCGAAAACTGCCGACTATTTAAGTAAAGTTAAAAGCTAACTAAATTAGCTTCCTATCTGTGGATCTCTCCAAATTAATTGGGGCACGGCGGAGAGC
The DNA here is from genome assembly GCA_023078785.2 of Hyles euphorbiae. NCBI lineage: Eukaryota > Metazoa > Arthropoda > Insecta > Lepidoptera > Sphingidae > Hyles > Hyles euphorbiae. Next base: position 10,279,455 of record CM041044.1, on the reverse strand, counting down.
GCGCCAACACGCCCGGCGCCGTTCGAAATTCAAATTAAACCAATCCGGCGCCTCCTTATTCGTGTTGCCAGTTTAAACATGGCGGTAACCGCTCAAAATGGTGGAGTCATACGACTTGGCGCTTTTTTCCAGCGTCTTTAGCGTGCAAGGGAGAAAATTGGATTTCCGCGATAAAATCAGCTTTGGTTTTTTTTCCCGCCGCATAATTTGCCATGAGCCACCGCCTGTGGGGATAGGCCGTTCCGCTTACTTATTTGAAATTCGAACGAGAACTCAATTAGAGCTTGATAAGCATCTGCTCATAGCTTTACATCGTTAAATCATTCGCAAATTGTATTATTCAGTTTCGAGTTTCGACTTTCTAATCGTGCCTTACTTTGGTTTTGATCGATAATTTTTGATGAGGCTGTGGTTATGTATTGCATTTATTTTCAATTACTACTAATGGTTTAGAAGCAAGTGATTGTTACCGATTCGCTTGCCATAAGTTCCGTACGTACAACCCTTACTGACTTACAGGAATACTTTCCATGGGTATCCGTTTTCTTAGTCCGTGCTATTTGAAATGAAGTAATCAACACTTTTATAGGATTGCGTTTCGTATGGTGAATTGGGATGCCACGGCATTTTCCACGTTATCTTAACATCCCTTTATATAGATTTTTATATAGATATAGTAAATCACTTTGTCTTCTCTAAATGGTTTTATTTCTAACATAGATACTTCAACCATTCCCTATGGAAAAACTCCTGTATCAAATAAAATATAAAAAAAAAACATTAAAATATTTAAAATCCAAAATTGGGGCATTACCCACTTTTACATCAAAAACGCTTACAACGGGAAAGGGAGTTAATTCGCTTTAACAACATTTTGCACCGGACGGGCCGGGCCGGTGTCCGAATTAGCGTCCGGAGTCGGAAACCGGACGCTGCGGGTCCATCTTTACAAAATGGTGGCCGTCCGGAAACACGGAAACGTGCACGCTTTGACAAACGCCGCGGGAAAACGGGACACATGGCGCGAATGGCTTGGTTATGATAGCCACTCACAACATATTGCCTTAAATAATATTGAATTATGCTGGGAATCGATACGTAGGGGTAACAAAGAAATCTGTTTAAAAAGATTTAACAATAAACAGATCCAAAATATCATCCATGATGTGTTACGCTTATAATCTGCTTAAAAGAATTATAAAATTGGTATTTGAAAAATAAAAAATAATAGTCTAAGGCTATTCCACTTCATTTCACTCATTTAATGGGATAATAATTAAATATACTTTCGGTTACCAACGGAATTTATAGCAATTTGGTGTTAAATAACTCGTTAAGTTTTCAAAAATATAGCAATGAGACCAACATTACGAACAAAAAAATATACTGGGTGATTTTGACATATGGTATTTAATTTAAAACACATGTTCCTTAATCACCCTAGGTACTATTGTGCCAAATTTGAATAAAATCTACCTGATAGTTTTGTAAAAAATCACGATTTTAGGTTTCAAGGCTTTTGATCAACCCCTATAGATACTGAGTTTTTTTTGGTTCCGATAAGTTTCTTAACCGAGCTGAAGTTCATCTAAGCGGTAAAAATACTCTTATCTACACGGGAAGTCCAAAAATCGTGAAAACAAAAATCACGATTTTTGACGAAAAATCTTCTCATATTGCTTTCAAATTACATACAATGTCACCTGGGGTGTTGAGAAACATGTGGGTTAAATTAAGTAACATGTGTCAATATCACCCTATATACGTTTTTTAATACGCAAATGTATCACACTCGCTCTTGATTATACGAGTAAATACTCAACGCGTTTTAGAATCTATGTCGAAATTGATACATCCAAGTCAATTAAAAAACGAAAACCTAACATTGCAAAAATCCACATTCCAAATTCAAATCAAGATATTTCCATCAATTGTCTCATAAAGGGGTATCTACACGATCGGATAACTGGGTGTCTGTGGTCGGAGCGTGAAGATGTGTTTCTTTGATGTTGCCCACTGCACCGTAACGCTGACCTCGTCCGATATAGCTCTAGCGGCTTGTGTTTACATTCGAGATCAATCGATTAATTTCATTTGGGTTCATAGACGTGGCATTGGACTGAGAAATGCCTAAATTGACCACAATGTAGTTTTGTTCGGTCTGAATAGTTTATTTATTCAATGTTGTTCAGTATTAGACTGACTGGTAATGTTCATTTAATAAAACATAATAATTGACTAAATAATTGCTTTGCTTCACTCACTTTCACGAATTATTTCATTTTATTGCAACTGTTGACTAAAATATATATTAGTAGGCGATAGAAAGTAGGCAATCCATTTTTATTGAAACCAATGATTTCATCTTTAAAAACATCTATTTCCATGGATTTAATTTCAAAAACTGACTTCCTTAGATGTATTCCAACAGAGATTCATTGTTTTTGTGTCCTTGGTAGGTATATTAGGGCTTAAACCGCTGTCATTTAGTACTGAGGAATAGGTTGATAAACCTAATAAAATTTAAGTCAATATCACAATCCAAAAGTACTTGTATCATTATTTATTTATTATATAGCATTCCTAGATAAATAAATAAGGTATCTCGATTTGTCTTTTTGTCTTTTTAATTGTAGGTGAAAGTATCAATTACTTCATCAAAGTATTATTCTAACGATAAAAATCTCTCCATAAACAATAAGACAAGGAGCACAACAGCTACTTAGTACGCTGCCCTTGTGCGATAAAAAGCCACCCCCGCAGGGGTTGCCGAACTAACCGCGACGTTTTAGGGATAAAAATTTGGCAAAATTACAAGGCGAGCCACCCCATGCCGCAAGTTTACATTGTAACGCGAACACCCTAATGTGAACAGTTTAAGTAAGGGTTGTCGGTTGACGGAACGCTTTTTATTTTTTGGACTAGGCATTAAATTACTTTGAAGAAAGTTTTTTTAATATTTGCGTTCAAAAACCTGTTATCGGGATTCACGGCTCCTTTTATTTTGGGACTGACTTTTATTTATTTTTATTTATTTATACAAAATTAAACTGTAAAACAATCTTCGGCGCGGAAAGCATATTTCTTAGCCTTTGCCCAATAGATCGTCCTTATGATTGTATATGCAAAGTACTTCACTTGCTAGTTCGTAAAACTTTAGCGGTGAAACACTTACGTTAAAGCCATTTGAAATACGTAACACTAATGGCAGTACAATAAAAAAACATTTTATTGTAGTATTGTCTTGTAATAAACACGTCTTGTACTATACAGGTATATCAAGACTGCTACCGAAAACGAAGAAGGGTGGCAGTTTAAGCGACAGACACAATGCAATAGAAAATGTTGCAAAAAAAAAGCGAAGATTTTTTTTGTTTTTTTTTTTCCTATGATCGTATTTGGGTCGTAAATACATTTTTATCCTAAATAATAGTGTATACCATTTTAATTATAAAGATTCTAAGGTATAAAAGAGTTTAAATCATTATTCCAGCAAAAACTATGGATTTAACACCCAAAAATGATGATATTTAAAAAATCATTAAAAAAAAAATTTCGCGTTCAATTGTGAAATTTTTAGTTGCATTGTGTTAGTAGTCACCAAAACTACCACCCGGCTTCGTTTTCGGTAGCAGTCTTGATATACCCGGTATATCTAAATGTTTGTCATAAGGCCTAATAATAGAGTGGTATACGATCCAGTTTTTCCGACAGAAAAAGCGTATCAGTTTGGTGCCAAGACTTGGATGTTATAAGAAATAACTAAATTCATATTATTCAATATCTAAGATTTTAGTGCTCGCCGAATACTTTGTGTAATTAACGGGCAGTCAAAAATTCAAAACACTGTCCTAATTGCTGGTGAATTTTTCTTATGTTACCTTTGAAATTTCAATAATTTCCCAACATACAGATTTCGTCATAATATTAATCTAAATAATGGCACCGACCGGGGTAACGCCAGGTAGAAGGAGATTAATCAAAATTTAAAAAAAGGTGTCAGCCCTAACCAGTAAGGGTGGCGCAAATTAAATTCTATCAGGCGGCTATGAGATGAGTTAATAAAATGAATTTAGTGCGGAAGGTCGGTAATCAGGGCTGCCGCGCCGCGTCGTGAAACAATACTGGTGATAAACAGTTGTTTGTTCAACGGCCCGACAGAAGGCAAATAATTGCAACCTCTTTTTGGGGTGACCGTTTAAAACATTTTGGGAAGTCTTTTTTGGGTTTCGGTGCGGGTTTTGCGGCTTTTAATTTCATCCCTTTTATTTCATGTGTATTGTGTGGTTATTTCCTGATAATTTGAAAGGAAAATTTTCGTCCATATGTATTGTTTTTTATCGGTTTTATATTCATATGGCTTAGCCACCTATAATGTCAATTTTTCGTATGAAAATATTAACCACTACCACAAGAAATAAATTGTTAACAACATCTTTAACCCTTGCAATACAACAATGAAACAAACTTATTTCTACACCTATTTTAAAATAGAGCTAACCAAGCAAAATTGAAGGACAGTCGAATTTTCTTTAATAAGCGTTAGAGGGTTCGGGTCGAATTTCACCACTATCATTAGGAAATGATTAACCTTTCCGACGGCCGGGGGTCGTTGCGGCCCATTACCCAAAATGTCAACTATTTGACACCCTCGCGCGTTGAAGAGCACGCGTTGTCATTTTCAAAATCGATAAAGTTGTATTCATAAAGGAATTTATATAAAAAAAAAACAACATATTTTAAGCATTATTTCATTTATTCCTCGACAAAATATTAGTTTGATTACTAAGTGTAGAATTCGTTTACCAATTGGAAACATATTTAGCAATTGTTATCTGTATCATCATCATTAGCCTGAACTAAAGAAATTCCACTGCTTAAAATTGACCAATTGAAGATTTCCATACCACATGAAAAGACTACACCAACTTTAGGTATTTTTAATTAGTAACATTATGCTCAACCACAGCAAGTTCACTGCTGAATATAGGCCTCCAAGTACATGTTGGAAATCTACATCCAGCAAACATCTGCAACTTTTTGATTCCTTTTCACCGTTCAATGGATAAAATCTATACGTAATTATTTTTTTATTCTTTCAACAATTAAGTTAAAAAATAAAGATTATAGGAAATCTCTGGTTGAAAGCCCGACAACATATAAAATACCTTGGGAGAAGCTAATGTTCAGCAGTGGTCTTGTAGCTGCGGCGAGTCTCCGTGAATGTTTAGCTTGTCTTAAATCTATGTTGTAGTAAATATAGTATATATTGTGTAGTGTGTAGTAAGAGTGATTTATATTCCACCATGGTAACAGTAGTAGTTTGTCGGTGTACCGCAGGCAGGCGCTGCTGACGGCGCGGTCGGACGCGCGCGACGACGACGACGAGCGGCCGCTAGACGTCGGCGGCCCATCCAGCCCGCCGCCGCCCACCACGCACCATAACACCTGTGAGTAAACGTCGAACCTTCTGGAAACTATCGTAGAATATTCTAGAACAGCGGTTCCTAAATTGTGCATCGTGAGGCGCTAGTGCGTTGTAGAAAGTGAAGAGCGCCTTGACGGAAAAGTGATTCTCACAATTTTAATTTTTGTGCCCATCTTTCTTGATTATGAAGTTGCACTACGATACGGTTACAACACTGAGGATTCGGGTTCGAATCTAGGATTAGGCATATTTTGTTTTTTCTATTCATTATCCTGAAATCCTGAAGTTGTGCCCAATAGCGCGATAGGCTCGGCCCCTATCAAACCGTCGTACGGAACATACAAAGCCAAACGTGGATTTCTTAGTAGAACCTCTGCATGCCCCTTCTGGGAAAAGGCGTGATGTGTATGTATAATATGTATGTATGTATCTTCCTAGTATCATTGTACCCATTGCGAAGAGCGTAGATAGGTTAGGGCGCCAAGATAACATAATAAAAAATGTATGTGCGCCGCGGACTGTAAAGATTGGGAACCTCTGTTCTATGATATTAGAGATTAATTATTTGGAATTAGTCTGAATTAGTCTTGATTGATGATTTTGGTAAAACCAAGGAGACAGTCAAGCCGCCTTTCTGTTAGGGGCTCTGCTCACTATAACATGGTTTACCATTATTGATGCTGATCTTAAATTTCGATTGCGCTATGTTGTAGTGGATAGAGCCCTTGAGGTATCGCCTAACAGTGGGCGGGACGTTACGGCGACGCGACGCTGACGGGACGTTGACGGTACGTGATCAGTTTTAATGTATGGGGTTCGTATGAAACGCCACACCATATGAACCCCATACATTGACACTGATCATATACCGTTGGCGTCATGCCCCGGCCCGTCCCGTCCCATCCCGCCCGCTGTTTGACGAGACCTTAACACTGGGGCGGCTTGAATGTCTCCTTGGTTTTACCGAAATCATGGAGGCATTAATCGGGCCTCTGGATTATCTGTGGTATAGGAGGGGCAGGTTTAGTTGAAGAAAAACGAAACACTGACTAGAATATAAAATATAATTTGTAAACATGAATAGGTCAGTAACAACACATTTTGTCAGCAGCATGGTTCAGTTCGAGTGCAGGCGGCGGAGGCGGCGCGGACTCCGGTCCCGAGGAGGGCATCGAGGCGGGCTCGGACTCGTCGTGCTCGGGCGGCGCGCGCGCCAGCTCCCCTCCCGCCGGGCCCTCGCGGCCCTCCCCCGCGCCCGACGTGTCGCTGGGCCCGCCCGTGCAGCCGCCGCTGCTGCCCTACCTGTACCCGCCGTCGCTGTACCCGCCGCCGTTCTTCCCGCCGCACCAGATGCCGCCCGGGCTGCTGTTCAACCTGCACCCGCTGCTGCAGCAGTACTCGCTGCCGCCGCCGCCCGCGCCCGCGCCCGCGCCCTCGCTCGCCAAGACGCACCGGTTCGCGCCCTACGCGCTGCCCGGCCTCGGCTCCGCGTTCGAGCAGGTGGCGCCGCGCGCGCGCTCGCTGAGCTCGTCGCCGGCGCGCGCCCGGCCCGGCTCGCCGCCCGCGCGCGCCGCCTCCGCCGACCCGCCGCCCGACGCGGCCGACGCGTCGCGCTCGCCCCCCGCGCCCGCCGCACCCGCGCCCCTCGCGCCCCGCACGCCCCCCGCCTCCGACCTCAAGAGCATCGAGCGCATGGTCAACGGGCTCGACGTGGAGACGCAGGACTGACTCTAGCACTGTACATAGCGTGTATTTATATTGTGGCTCCGTCGCCGCACACCAAAAAGTCATCAGGGATTCGCCGGCGGCGGCGGGCTGTCGTTTTGTATCGTTCCTATTTTGTTTTTTCTTTCGAGTTCTATTCGGGTCGATTCGTATACTGATTGTACATAGTTAAGCTTACATTAGGAAGTTACTCACACAACAAGGCGGCGCGATGTGGGATCACGACGTCACGACTGCGGTGTCTCGTAGCTCTGTTGATTTTGTACCCTGAAATGTCGTTAAAAGTTTCTTGTTATTATTTATACTAAAAAATATAAGCATGCATATTTGTTTAGTCGTGAAGTAATAATATATGAAAAAAGAAAAGCTCGTTAAAATTCTCTATAAATTATGTATGTACAAATTGGAAAAAACTTGCTCAATGAATTAGAATTGATTATTTAGACACATTTAAACCGAATTGAGGAGTTAACTTACATGAGGTGTGAACTGAAGTGGCGACCCACATCGGCCGCGCCACGCGTAGTTACAAACAACACATTAGTTATCACATAGACTCCACTGCAATAGGAATAGACGTTAAATTATTATTCATAATTTCAAAAACACCCTTTGTAGCCCTGACGTCTATCTGAAACAAAAACACAATTGTATTATCTATCTATGGCAACAATGCCCTAAATTGTTATTTTTATATTTGATTTATAGAAATTATTAGATACAGATATATGGACCAATATTATTTTTTATATTTTAAAATTTAAACATTTGGAAAATCTTGCGTAATTCTTGAATGACGTCAGTGCTACAACATTAAAGATTTTTAATTGAATTAATTTCCCAGTACATTTTATAATAACATAGAGTATAATTAAATAATATCGCTTTATTTTGTAAATACAATTTGTAAGGTATATTTACGTGTTTAATTAATAACTATGACATATTTTCAAAATATGTTTTGTCAATTGTGCTGTGAGGATGTTGGGCTTTTGATTGTTGTTTTCAAAAATGGAAAAGTATTACAACCATAGATTACAACTCCTAAATGATTTTTTATCTGTGTCAATGGATTTCCAAATTCAAAAATTAAATATCACTAACAATATAATTTTTAGTATTAGAAAGTTTTCAATAAATAATTACGAATATTTTCATACATAGATAATTTTGAGAAAACAACAATCAAACGTCTGATAAAACGATTGATAAATATAACTGTAAGTTAAAATTTGTAATATATAGTTGATAATTGTAGTTAAAAATACAAAATATATTATTATAAATGAATATAATTTTCCATGGAATTCATTAAACTTAAGCACTTAAAAGTAAATTGGAAATAGTATGTAAAGAGGGATGTTTTAATTTGTTTTGTATACAAGAAATAACCAGTGATTTGAAGACGCAATAATGAATTGTTCATTTGCCATTTATATTTTTAACAAAATGCTTCTTTAAATTCGACGAGAGACTGTACATTTTGCAACAGCTGTAATTGAAAATTATTCATTAAAATATATAGATAAATCTATTGACAAAATAATTGTTTCTTTTCTTTAATTCCTAACAGTGTCTTGCGAGGATCTTGAATGGTAATAACAAGGCGAAATAAACACGAAGTATAGAAATTAGCGCGGTTTTCAGGATTTTATCTATTAACCTGTATGTCGCCACCGGTCTTTCCAATACTAGTGCAAAATTTTAATATTCTAGTGATCGAATCAGTTATCAACATTATGAGCGTCTAACTAGGTTATCAACGTAATTTCAGCACTCCTACAGTCAAAGGAACATCCAAAATCAACGGTCTGTTTAAGACAAAGATATTTTAACACCAAAACTAATTATTCTTCATATAGGGTTGGAACCAACGCCTCACCACGATAATTGTACAATAGATATGCGTTCTACCAACCCATGTATAACCCTTGATTAATATACGAAACTTCGTAATAATTTAAACTGTCTAAAGTGCGTTGTTAAAAAAACAGTAGCGGTAATCACCAAAAATATGATTTGCATACATTTGACTACCACCAAACAATCAGCTTCATTACAAATTGACACGCATTGTCGAATAACGTAAATAAGACACTGTACTGTACTGTATCAGCCCATACACGTCCCACTGCAGGCCACGGGCCTCCGATAAAATCGAGAGTAAGATTGAGAGTGGTTGGGCCATATAGTCCACCACGCTGGCCTAGTGCGGGTTGGCGGACTTTACACACCATAGAAATTTTTAGAAATCGCTATGGTATGCAGGTTTCCTCACGATGTTTTCCTTCACTGTACGTATGTGCCGTGTGGTGATTGACTATCAATACATACAGAGTATATCAAGATTGCTACAGAAAACGAAGCCGGGTGGTAGTTTTAGTGACTTCAGACACAATGCAATTAAAAATTTTGAAAAAGAAGCAATTGTTTTTTTTTCCTTCGTATTTGGGTGGTAAATACGTGTTTTTTTCTGAAATAATAGTGTACACCCTTTTATTTATAAAGATGCTATTTTACGCAAGGGTTTAAATTATTATTTTAGCAAAAACTACTTGACACCCGAAAATGAGGATTTTTAAAAATTCACAAAAAAAATTGTCACGTTTCTATGCGAAATTTTCAATTGCATTTTGTTAGTAGTCACTAAAACTACCACCCGGATTCGTTTTCGGTAGCAGTCTTGATATACCCTGTATATGACTCCGAAAGTTAGAGGAGCCCTAGGATTCGAACCTGCGACCACAGTGAACATGTCAGCAGCTGCGGTCCGTTTACCAATAGGCAACCTCGCACTTTAATAAACTTAAACTTATTAAAAAACTACCCACATGAAAAAGTTATTGGCACTTCCTATATTATCAATTCAACACTCATCTCTTCTCAAGTTTAAAATTAATCTCAGCAAGAACCTAAGTTAGACTAGTGTCATATTACGAAAACAACCTAATTGATTTTAAAGTTCAATTTCATAGTAAGTATTATTTATAACTTAAACATATTTTGTACTTAATCATATTTAGAATCTACAATAAATAATACATGCGACAGACACGAAGTCTAGATACAGAACTAAGATACCTACGTGTTTTCTGTCACAAGTATCAAATACGATGAATTTTCAGTTCCCTATATTCTACCGACCCAGAACAAAATATATTCATTGATTACATTTGAGAGTTGCTTGAACGAACCACATGGCATTTCTTTAAAATTCGCCAAGACTATTACTATAAGTGCATGGTGGCCTGTTGTTAAATGGGCCAGAAACGGCTACCAACATGCTCACAGCGATCGCGAGTTGAAATCCCAGGGCACACCTCTGACTTTTCAGAGTTATGTTTGTATTGATAGTCAATCACCACGCACTATAACGGTAAAGGAAAACATCGCGAGGAAAACTACATAAAATAGCGATTTTCTAAGAATTTCTATGGAATGTAAAGTCCGCTAACCTGCACTAGGCCAGCGTGACGGACTATATGACCTAAACCACTCTCAATCGTATTCGCGATTGTAAAGGAGACCCGTGCCCTGCAGCGGGACGGATTTGGACTTATTACAATAAAAAATATCTGATAATAATAATAGTGAAAACTTTCATATCTTAGAACTATGCGTAAAATTTTGGAAGATAATGTGAAATGTATCAAATCTCAATATACCAACATGGCTAAATAAAACCTATTCACAATTGCTAATTTTAATAATACACCCAAAAATAACACCTGTTTCTGACAGAATTATCTTAACGTGGACATCAAAGACTAGGTCGTAAGGTTTAACAATAACCAGATCCGAATAACTTACTGGTTTCACAAACATTTATAAATAAATAAATAACATTTGTCGCGGGGATCGAACGAGCTCTTATTCCATGCCTATCTTTTCAACCAATTGCGCTACAAACGCTGCTACATCACCCCGAGGCTGTGTGACCCATAACCACCTAAGGAAAAGTTAAATCACGGATGTTATTAGCCTGTCACAGCCGTCGGAAGAATGATATATTCAGCTAATAAATCGCAATCTCGTAATAAATAACTCAAATGAACAAAAACAAGACCCGGTGTGGACAGTCGTAAAGATTATTTGTCTTACTATTACACCATAACGAGCTTCATAATCCGACATGACAATAATTGGAGACTCTCCCAACATTGACGGATAGGTTCCATTGTACCACGACAATATCGTACGAAAAAATATTAATTAAACTGAAGAGGTTCTCGGGCGAACTGATACGCTATATGAAAATTAAGAAATATATAAAAAAAAATCTTAGTTAATTCATAATTTATTAACCTTTGGCCCTTTTCCCCCTTTTGTTAGCCTCTTCGCCTGATAAAAAAGCAGTGAATGGAGTTATTGAGTTTTAGAAAAGAAGAAGTAGAAGTGAGAAATTCAAATTATTGGTTCACCGGGAAAGTCATAGGTCAAAGATATCTAACAAATATTACAAAGAGGAAAGAAATCACTGTTTGCATTACATAGGCTCTGAAACTACTGGAGCGATTTAAAAAAATATTTCACTATTAGTATCCTACATGAATCCTAAGAAATATTTTCAAAAAAGCATCTGCATTCGGACGTAGCTGGGCTGAGCAGCTAGTACGATAATAAAGACTACATCGTTACAAGTCAAGATTACAGTACGACTGTATAATTACAAGAATCATCAAATATTACAATGTTTCTGCAGGTAATGCTAAAACAAAATTAGCGTTAATAAAGCTAAATATCTTTCGATACCTACTTGTGAAAATGTTGTCTCGTTTCACTCCCAACACTGGCTTAATTTGCAAATACTTATGAAAAGTATTTCGGTAATTGCAAACCAGAAAAGACCTGATAATTTTCTAATAACATAATGAAGTTATGTTGCAATTGTGTGTGCTATGGAATGTATGCAATATCTTTAAGAAATGAAAGCTCTAATTTTAGAACCTAATCAGTAAATATAATCATTGATCAACGTTAGCTTGAGGGAATAACTTTGCAAGTAAGTACATACTAGGTAACATGGGTTCTATGAATTTGCCGATGTAATTTGCGTCATGATTTAATTATCAGCTGCTCGCCTGCCGTGAAGTCTAACACCCATGCAATTTCCAGGTTGAACTGGTGTTTCGTACGTTTTTTAATTAAATTGAAGACATAGTCAAAAAGGTTATTTAAGGAGTAGTTGCCGATAAAGATGTATAAATTAATATATGCGAACGTGAATAGGGATATTCATGTTAGTTGATGAAACAGAAGAGCTAACTGGTAACCAACACAAATGAGAAAAAAAGTGAAAATAATGTATGGATTAAATTCTTTCACGAAAACATTGATATCAATCGGCAAATTATTAACCAAGTATTTTAATGATTAGGTTAACACGCACATGCTGTCTAGACCCAACATATTGGGATAGAATGATTAAAAATGTAATGTACACTATTGATTAATAATATAAATAAGTTCATACATGAGATCGGCGTGTGCGAATGGAGCCGTGCGCGAGGCTGGTACACACTGCCGGCGACAGATGACAATCTGTTGGCGCGCCGCGCAAGGTGTCACGTACGTAATTGCTGCGTCCGCTATCAGATCGCTTCGCCGCGTTATTCGCCCACTTAGTGGATTTGTATGCTAAACTAGTTTTTGTGAAGCGATAACTCCGCTGAATGAGGTGCAGCGCAAACTCTACAGATGTACTTACGATAAGCGGAGTAAGGACCAGTGTCGCGGACGTCGTGGTGTTAGATTGATAAACGAGCCAGATTAAGGCCCAGGCTTGTGAGCTCATTCATAACCGACTTTTGGGTGTGCGGTGTTTTGCCCACGCGATGCAGATAAACTTATATTACGCGGTTTTTTTACGATTAGACGCGGACCTGTTTCTTCCGCGTGGAACAACATCGTTATTTGTACGCTCAAAGGTAGTAAGGCGCTATGGGCACATTGAGGCAGTTTATACACTCATATGATGTAATATTTACGATAAAAACCTCTAAAAACTTACATTTAACTAAAAGCTGGTTACAAACATAAAAATAAATTGTTCCTCTCAAGTCACGAGTCTGTTTAGTTATGTTTAGCGGGGTAAACCATGTCTGACCTTTAATTATAATATCTACCCGAGCGAACTAATATATTCCGCTGAATTTATTTCAGCAAAAGATAACTGAATATTTTACATTTGCTACATTAATGTCCAGTATTCAGAGACCAAAAACAGAAACCGTAGGACTCAGCAATAATACAATCTCACCCACGATAAGCGCATTTTAATACCACAACAGCACTATGCTTATTAAACTCTTGGCCTTTATAAATTCACGTCATAAAAGCCACGAATAGATGGCGGGAGAGCGTGGCAATGTCCGGCGCGTGATGATTTCGCAGATAGCCGCGTTATCGCGCGCACGTCGCGGCGCGGGGTGAGGCGGGACGCGGGGCGAGTTGGGACGCGTCACGCGGACAAACGCGCCCCGACTGTGTGCACTCACCTTTACTCCAACCGGAACCGCGATACTTTACCCTTATCACTAGAAACGCTTACTATTTACTTTTCCTTGTGGAATTATAAATGTAATTTCGACTCATTGACTAGTGGCCGCGTGTACGGATGTTAACGGTGATGGTTGGAGGTTCAATTCTCACTTCGTTATCTGTGATACTGATAAAGAGATAAATCAAAGAAGGTTCACCAGACTGGGACTCAATACATACAGAGGCAAATAATTTTCGGCTATACTCTGCTTTATGCCTTAAAATGACTATCGATAAATATCGGCTACATACAATCTTTTCTACTAAATAAGCCGGTCGCTAATTTATCACTTCACATACAGCCACTTACGTCTAATCTTAAAGGGGGTAGATAGAAATACCCACCTCGATATTTAAACTTACTTACTTGCTAATGCATGTAATGCTCATAAGACGTCTACTGGGCATAAACTTTCCCGGACATCTGATCTCACAAAGTGGAGTTCTCGAGCTGGGAATTGAATTAGGATCTCAACGGTCCACAGCCCCAACACACTGCCACTAGACTAATGAGGCAACCGAAGAAGTCACCATTTTGTGTCATTAACAAATTTAAAAACTATAACCTAAAAATTATTCCTATTTAACCGGTATTCCTAATCATTTACGGCGCTATCGAGAAAAGTATCCTCCTACCCGCGGTCATGAATTCCCAGTTCTTGAAAAGCTAACTCAGTTGTCAACTTTAAATTCGGCGTGAAGTGGAATTTGGACAATTCCGATTTCGCGCCCGTAAATAAATCCAAAAGGATCGCCTAACAAGGCCTAGTTCACCATTACAATTAATTATGGCTTAGTTATGCGTTGCCGTCTCTTTCTAATGCGAGGTGTTTGTATATTTCTATCTCTTTTGCACGTAAGAATCAAATGTCTCCACAAATCACTGAAACAATGAGGTGACAGAGGCTTTCTGTCCCAAGACTCGAGTAATCTTGGATTGGCTTTTGAATGCACGTTAGTTATATGCAATATTTTAACCATTCAAAATCCTGGCCTGGGTGTTTGCTAACGCATGAAATTAGTAGTGGCGACAAAAGTTGGAAATTAGAAAATAAAATGTACTAATCTATCGCAAAAAAAAACAAGATATTTTCGTAGGTATTAATTATAAAGAGACAAAGATCAACCGTACCTTTTTATGTCTAGTTTAAAATTATTTACTTGTGTATATAACATGAAAACACATTACCCAAATCAAAGAATCAAATACGAAGGAAATACAACAATAAAAAATAAGCCAACGATAGTTATAAATGGTTTCTCAGAACCAAATTCATAAGCATTCGCGATAAAATCCGTAAAAATATATACTTCTCATCAGAAAAATTGAAACACCTTAGAAGTTTATCTTTTGTAAAGATTATCAGAAAAATGTTTGCATTAAGGAATATATGTCAAATCTCGTTTAATAGTGATTGATATGAGGTTTTCAAACCCTAATGTTGACGTTCTAAATTACACATTTCTCTGATAAACCTTACAAAACAAAGTTGCTAGGAGTTTTTAGATTTTCTGATATAGTTAGTAGTAAAGTTTCGTTTCAATGATAGTTATATAAATATAGTTACATAATATAGCCAACTCACCGGTTCCGCTGCTGAATAGTCTGCACCGAGGAGACTGGTGACCACTGGAACTCATCACCCTTCTGGCAATAGATTGTCAACAGTAGGTACTAGTTGAAATGCTGAGAAAATTCTGCGCAACTGCAGCGCGTTAATCGCCTTCGGAAGAGTACACGTGAATGTTAAACTACCCTCCAATGCATTATTTGTAAAGTAAAAAAGATACCTACTCCCGATTAGTGATTATATTTTTCTATTTTTAATCTTGTTTTAAATACATTTACATGGCTGTAATAAGCATATAATTCATCAAATATTTTGTATGTATTAAAATCACTTGAAATAATAAGTAAAATACCTATATACATTCATTTTTCTACTCGAGATACGGAAGTAAATAAATTCAATCCATACACTATAACGGAAGTATTTGATCTGTTTTACTTTGTCCTTGTAAAAACCTCTATATTTGGCAACAGACTTCTTGTGATTAAAAATAACAATTATGATATTATTTTAAGTCCATTTTTCTAAATATCTCATTACAAAAATCTGATCTCAACGTTCGCCGCGCTTGCCAAACGACGTATCAAGAAACCCCAACAGCAAAATTCAATTTCAAGTATTTTAAAATAAAATACAAGATGGATTATCCCATTTCTGATTCAGGCTTCGTCTAATCCAAGCCGAAGTCTGCGTTGAGCGCGGCATGTAGCGGCTTCTGTGAGAGGCTCGCAATTAATCCTGCCACTCACGCTTTCATTATATTTATTTTATCGCCTGCTGTTTGAGATCATTAAACCGATAGCGCGGGAATGCTCACTTGGATGTCACCACTGGCTTTTTTTGTTTAAATCTGATGTTTTGGATCTAGGATTTATATGTATATCTAGGTTTGCTCTCGCTTTGAAGCTAAATAATACGCAATGGTAATTATTAGTGACACTCATTGATATAAAAGTGACACTTAATTAAATTGCTTTATTTAAGTGTACATTATTTTTGTTACAAGTAAGGAAAACAATTAACAAGGTTTCTAAATTATAAGATTTATTTGTATTTACAAACTGGAACATGTAAACTTTGTGTCGTTTGCTTTATTTTAAGCGTCTTTTACAACGTTAGAGTTTCTCGCAGCGGGAATCGTATGCCATTGTCGCATGACATAACAGCCTTAAACTATATTATCGTGTTTGACAAATGTTTACCCGGTGCAACTTTTTATACCCTTACGGTACTCGTATTTTCGTGACGAGAAACTGTCCCCGGGTGATTGCGGCTTTATGTGTTATTTCAGCTGTAACTTTGCGAGGGTATAAGGATATTTTATACTTTTTAGAGACTGTCCCGCCCTCCCATCCAACTCCTGTAAGCCAGGATCAACAGTGGCACGCAACGTAATGACACCGAGCATTGAAGCTCAGTGAGTCTCCGGGAATGTCTAACTTGTCTTTAACTCGCAACGAAATTAATCATGCAGTGATAGCAAGTAGTAAATAATAGGAGGAGTTGGAAATATTTTTGTCTACTTTCCAGTATGTTTTATACTTACAATTTTTTTTTTTTGTATTAGCTCATAAACGTCCCACTGCAGGGCACGGGCCTCCTCTACAATCGAGAGTACGATTGAGAGTGGTTAGGCCATATAATCCACCACGCTGGCCTAGTGCGGGTTGGCGGACTTACATACCATAGAAATTTTATAAATCGCTATGGTATGCAGGTTTCCTCACGATGTTTTCCTTCACCGTTTGAGTGTAGTGCGTACTTACAATTACCTAAGAATATTTCCAGACTATCGATATGGGGCTGCTATTAAAATGGTGAAATATTTTGGAAATCATTGGAATTTCTATGTCTCATAGAGTGTACTCTGGTGTAAAGATTTATGAGCCCTTTAGCTGTCTTTTGTCTTTCTTTGCGTTTTTGTTGACGACCATGGGATCTTTAGGTGTTCAAATCCGGTATGCCTTGTCTACCTAACCTAAAATAAACAAGTTCCTTTATTTATTACAGACAAGTGTTCCGCCCAACAACAACATTTTTAACAATAAAATTAAACATAATTACAGCAGCTATTGTAACTTGTTTTACCTCTATATTAATGTTTTGGTTTCTCACGCTATCCCAATTTCTTTTGGTTATTGGGTAAAATATTAAAGTAGTGAATCGTCTAGAGCTTAAAGCCTTATTTAGGATCGTGACAAAAAGTAAAAACCTTTGAATACTTAACAAAATGTTTAATAAATCTACTGATGGTAGGTCTTTCAACCAAAGCTAATCTTTTTCAGTCCAAACATATTTTTGTATAGCAATGAATGGCTAGAAGAGCATACCTTTCGCCTGATGGTAAACGATATAACCGCTCATGCATTCCACTGCGCTCGTCATCCTGAGACATAAGATGTTAAATCTCATTGGGCCTTATTAATAAACTCGGATGAGCGAAGGATTAACTTGAGGCCTTAGGCTAGAGAATTCCCTCTATTATTATTAATAGCTAGATAGTAATGACTGTATCTGTATCTGTATCAGCCCATTTACGTCCCACTGCAGGGCACGGGCCTACTCTACAATCGAGAATACGATTGAGAGTGGTTAGGCCATATAGTCCACCACGCTGGCCTAGTGCGGGTTGGCGGACTTACATACCATAGAAATTCTTATGAATCGCCATGGCATGCAGGTTTCCTCACGATGTTATCCTTCACCGTTTTAGTGCGTGGTGATTGACTATCAATACACACATGACTTCGAAAAGTCAGAGGTGTGCCCTGGGATTCGAACCCGCGACCACCGTGAACATGTTGGCAGTCGCGTCTAGTCCGTTTACCAACAGGCCACCACGCACTTCTATAGTATAGCTATAGTAATGACTATAGTAATAAAAACCTATGTTCTTCAGCCTAACATGATTATCCTGTTAAGGCAATCCACTGATTTTAAAAGTAAAAAGAATGATCGAAATAAATTTGTCAATTTTAAAGCTTTGGGCTAAACTTTAATCCCTCGCTCATCCGAGTTTATTAATAAGGCCCATTATGTCTGGTTAACCTTTAAACCGGATAACAACAGTGCATATACACAGCTGTTTAAAGGGAGACATATAAATTGTTGGGGTAACTACCCAGGCGGCCTCTCACATATGGGAGACCAGACCAGTTAAAATTGTCCTTTTATAATATCCAGAGCACAAATCCTTGGAGTTTAGCAATAGTATGTTCAGATAGCATCGTGTGCTAGAGATAGTAGTCGTCACGCTCATCTGTCGTGATGCAATCGCTGCACGACGGCTACGTGACGAGCCTGAAGAGCGAACGCACATTCTCCCAAGGCTATGAAGGGCGAACTTAGATTGTAAGATGTGAAGTTTTGAGGTGCTGGGTGGTTTTGACGCATTTCTTAAACATATTTTTTATTGTCTTTATAGGAAGACGAGCTAGCGGCCCGCCTGATGGCAAGCGGCTACCGCTGCTCATTGGTTATAATATGCTTGTCTTTTTTTGTTGTTTGCCTCTGTGGCACAGTTGTACAGTGTGATTGTAAAGCTGTAGTCTCGGGTTCGAATCAAGCGTCGGGCAAAGTGATATTGTATTTTTCTATTCATTATCAGCCCGGAGCCAGGAATTTTGTCGATAGGTTCGTACAAATCGTGAGATGGCAAAATGAAAATACATGGTGAAACTTGGGTGTCCTGGTCGCAACTTCACTTACACCTTCGGACAAAAAGGCGTGTTTTTATGTATCAAATAGTTGGTCTGTTATACAAGTAGGTAAAGCTTATCTGAAGGTAATGAAACATTTGCGTCACCCGTAATCTTATAGATAAAAATATTTACTATGTTTGGTCACTTTATGTAACATGCAAGCATAATTGATTGTATGGCAAAAATCTAAGCATTAAATAAAGAGTAGGTACATTTTGAGAGAGTAGCTTTTGATACAATTACTGCCACCAATATCAATAACGCCGCACGCGTGACTCATTTACACGCAGATACGTTTAATCAGATGAGGAATCTTATTTTACGAGTCACTACATCGACGCACTACCCCAACGCGGGGTGACAGCGCTACGAGGGTGTCCGCCAATAAATATCCACAAAATGATAAAAACTCAACGCGAACAACTAAAGCTGTCTTCAATAGACATTAGTTTAGAGCGTTAGTCGCCACCGGCGGTCAAATTGTCCAAAAATTCATATGTTTTTGCTATAAAGCAATGCGGTGCGGCGAAAACGGACGAATAACTGTCATTTTTTTGCCGGGCAATTGTTCGCCGGGCTCGGGTACAGCCGGAAAAAATTGTAACGTACGGCCGTCACCGTAGTATATTTGATGAGCTACTTTTGTCACGGAAATTGGCGGCGCTTTGTTATATTTCAACTTGACATTCCGCGGCTTCGTTGAGCTATTGATTTTTGATGATTATCAAACTTGTTAGTTTGAGATTTTTTTCTCTTGTTGCGTTTTAATGAACCGAAGTTAATTTGAATTTATTTCGCAAATATGGTAATTAGATACAATTGAATAAAAGCTAAGTGCTTACTGCTTGTGTGTGTTTAGAATTTAAACACACATAATACGAGTATATTGAAACGTTCATATTAATACTTAAAAACGGTGACACTAAATAACAATAAGTGCAAATGTTCTGTTTAAAATTAATGTCATTGAGGTGTAAACGAATTATTCACAATATTATTTATAATCAATTCGAAACCTAAGGATCAATGTGTATTAATTCTTATCGGCACATGACAAGATGACACAAGGATTAATGTCGAATATTATTTATGTATTGGAATAAGTAATATAGGCCAATGCTATTAACAGCCATTTAATATGGGATCCCGATTAGCGAGTTGTTAACAAGGTTTATCAGGTTCATCATTTTTAATAATTGTTATAATTTGTCTTAGGTCGTGAATATTGATCAATTTATTATTGACTGAAAATAAAACATAATATAAAATAGCTGAAGATATGATCTTCAAAATAGCCTACTGAAATGTAATCTCAATTTTTATACTGTCCCAGCATGATGACTACACAGCGACTGATGGTAAGCGCAAATGCCGTCCAGGCAGAGTATCGAATGGCATCAGACGGCAGTCCCAAGACATTCAATACATGCTGGCCTGCTAATTCTATTCCTCTTCACACTACTGCGGAAAGACCCACGATTATAGGAAACGTTTATTGCAGGTAAATATTGTATTATTACAGAATTTTTTGTAAGTTCACAAAAAAATAATAAAATATAGCAACTATGAAAACTTTAACGTCGGATTCAGAAGCCTTGGTATTCCATCTGGAATATTATAACTAGTATATAGTACATAATAATCACATGAAACGTACATATAATAAATAAATGTGGAACAAAAAAAAACGTCAACTATACCAGTAACTTCAAATTAGCCAATGAAAAGTATAATTTCTGCCTAAACAAAACTTCATAGAATTAGAAATTTTAACTCCAACTCAGCATAATGACTTAAATATTAACTATACTTACGCCAGTCGTGTTCACAATAGTCCCATTACGGTTTAAATAATTAAGTGCGATCGGCGATCATCGGCCATTAGTGGTCATCGGGTCCAACTAAATTGATTAGCCATTCATTAATAACCATGGGACCGCACAGCTTGCTGAATTACATACAACCTGTCTTACTGAATATAATCACTTAATTGTAGTATTTTCCCAGAGGTTTAGTTCAACAGTAGTATAAAATATATCTATGAATGTATCTGTAGGATTTTCGGATTCCTCTCTCGCCAGCCAATCTGAGAAAATTGGTGAAATAATCATCATCATCAATTCAGCCACAGTAAGTGTACTACTGAACATAGGCTTCTCCCAAGGATCTCCACATCGATTATCGGTGATTTAACTGCGAATTTTGAGATATCAAAACATCTCTCTAACTTTCATTAGAATTCAAATCATTCAGAAAATACAAATATATATTCCGGTACAACCATAGATTCCATTGTTAGACCCAAAAAAGTCGTACACAAGGTTCTTACCTTACTGACCTCTTGAAGCCATGAAGGCACCTTTTTCCGAAATATCAACCGATTCCTACCTTGTCATCTTATATTGAAGCCAAACCAAAGACGACCGGATCTTCTTGTCTGTCATTCCGTCCTTGAGACTAATGCTTTCTTGAGTCCTAAATGCACCATGGGTGGGCATCCTGTTAAATATTTAATGCATATACAGCAGAATATCAAAACTGCTAATTCGATTGTTTTCCGACAAAAAACACCCAGTCGCGTCGAATACGAAGACGCTTTACCGAGAAACTAATCGACAAGCAATTTAGATAGACATCCTGTGCTGTTCTGTGCAGTACTTGCCACATGCATAATGCATTTGTATTTACATTATTTGATATTTTTTGGGTATCTATATCAAACTGTTACGAGATGTACGAGCTTCTCACAATTATATTACATTCTTACAACTATGGTCTAAGCATCTTCCGCACATGTTGATAGTTAATCATAGACGACTCAATTATGATGACTTACTACTATAAATTTAGAATTTTATTTATTTTATTTTATTATATTTGGGAAGCTTACAGCTAATTTTACACTTTAACAATATCTTAAATATCTAGATGCCAATTAAAAGCTACCACATATAGAATGAAAACATTAGAATTTAGACATTAACTATATAACTTAAAACACCGACTGAACTTACAACAGCTGTTTAGGCTCATTAGTCAGGATAAAACTAATTTTTCGAATGCTACTATAAAATAGTACTACTTGAGAAGTGTGATTGAGTTTATTAAACAAGCGCATAGCTCTTGGCAAACATCTATTACAACAAAAATTACTGTGGCACCGTGGAACATGTAGTAAATTACTGGACCTTAGTTTTCTAGGATGTTGAGCTTGATGTTGCAAAGAAGATCCGGACAATCTACTTTATTTTGAGCTATCTTCGAAAGAAAACAAATATCGGCTATATTTCTACGAAGATGGAGGCGTAGAAGATTTTTGACGCATTCATAAAACACTTTCTGACCTATCAGGAACGATCTGAACAAAACAAAGTATTATATTTATAATTGGGTATTTTTTATAATTCACTGGCTAATGAGCCAGACCAACAAGGTACATCATAATATTTCATCAATATCTACTATTAGATATATTTTTCTGGAAGTAAAGATGTATCAAGCAAATACGTCGTACTATTTTAATTTAGCGACAATTTGATTTCTGGATTTCGTTGGTAAAGTCCTAACAATACCCGCAGCGAGACGATAAGATGACTCATGTCCTCAATCGCAATTTTTCTCCAAGAACTTATAAATTCTTAATTATTGACGTAAACATTACGTAAAGCTGTAGCTTGTGTTTCGGCATTTCGTTTGCAAATTTCATCATTACCTGAAGTTTCAAAGCTGTTATCAACTATTACGAAGTGTTTCCTTGAACGCCGGTTGCTTATTAAAAACCTTATGAACTCTCCATTTCCTGACCTAACAATTGTATGAAGAAAGTACCTGGTCGGCTGGGTGGGCCGATCTATTTCCGTCACTTAGCGAGAAACGTCAGTCGGGAGATTAGCCGCCACGATACAACAAATTAATGACCACAGCGACCCCGATACGTGTCTTTCAGCATACGTTATACGTGCTCACATTTATCTCATCTACTGCCTGGGTAATATTGGATGCAGAGTACACACGTGTAGAACATAGTGAAGGAACTGACACTTTAGGTGGTTTATTTATTTAGCTGTATAAAAAGGTTTAATATACCTACTATACGTAAGTCACAGAAGAAAGAAAAGTAAACAGAATAATGGCATGCTGGTTGATGTTGTTTTATATGTACAATTTAGTTTTTAAGCTTTAATTGAATAACAATAGTGTGAAATATAATCAACAAAATTGTACTCTTTAAAATTCAAATTAAGATTGTATAGCGGCAGCCGAACCCAACTTTCGTTTCTAACAGTAAAACAATCAGAAA